>OX465278.1:132880684-133554613 GCA_949987645.1 Tachina grossa | reverse complement strand
ATTTTGTTTGATTTTGTTTATTTTTTGTTTTTAATTAATTCCATTTATTATTACATATTTATTACATATTTACTTTATTTTAATTTATATTATTTTTATTATTTTTCTGGTTTATTGAAGCTCAATAATTATTCAATGCAATATGTGTATGTACAATGTATATATATATTGTACATTGTACATATTTATTATTGTTATATTGTTTTTAAACTAAAAAAAAAAATTATATAATTTTTTTAAGTGTATTTTAAAACAAAATTTCCTTACAAAGTTTGACACTCGAAATGCAAACATTTTTTTTTTAGATTACGGTTGATGATATTAATTATTTTTTCCAATTACTTTTTATATTGTATTTTGTTTTTATGTAGTTGCAAGTGTTTTTTCACCAACCAATTTTTTTTTAATTTTCTATATTTTTCTTATTAATTTCGCCAAATTATCGTAAGTGCCAAAAAAAATATACTACAAACAATTTTTTCCTTTATTAAAAAAGAAATTGTAAATTTGTAGATATGTTTAAAATATGAAACAAGTGATAATTGACTAAGCTTTCGGCACGTCCCACCTACGGTAGTTTGGCTCCTAAAATTCGACTTTTCCAATTTTCAGTTTATTACAATTTTCTTTAAAAAAAAGCTCAGAAATATTTGTAAATACAAATGAATATTTTGTCTATTTTACTCGTTTGCTTAAAAATATTATTTTATTTTTTTTTTTTAATAATTTGTTTTAGGTTTTTCCACAAAAAAAGAACAAAAAAAATGCAAAAAAAAAATGAAAAATTAATAAATAATTTTTAAAATAATTAATTAAGCAGCAAAATAGTTATTATCAATTTCTTCAACACAGTCTGTACAGTAATTTGATTTTTTTTTAACTACGAAAAAAATATATATTATTTTTTTCTTTTTAAAAATTTTTTGCAATTATTAAAAAAAAAATACGGCCTTTTATATAGAAAATTATGTATGGAAATATATTTTAAAAAACGTTTATAAATCAGTAATATTTTTTTTAATACTCCTCTTTTATTTGAGCCTCTTAACCAAATTTGTAGCTGAATGAATTTTAGCATTCTTTAGGTTACATTTTATATCTCTAGTTTGTCATTTTGGAAGGACAGATAGTTCGTTATGTAATTATACATAAGTTTGTATAAATTTTTATTTTTTGCTGGTTAATAAATATTTAGTTTTACTTGAAAGCACAAATCCAAATAAGAAACAAAAAATAAAAACAAAGCAAACTAAAATTCAAGACCACAAAATTATTCTTCCAAACATATTTACGAGTATTAAATAGACAAGTATGTATGTATGTAATAAATATAATAAGGAAGCTCACATGGTGTGCTAAGTATTGTATGAGGTACATACATGTGCCAGAATTTTTATAATTTCTATAAAGTCCAGCACAAACCAAGGCTACAACTGTTAAAATACATTTATTCGTTCTTTTAATACTAATTGATTTTTTTTTATTATTCCATGACATTAACAAATTAAAATAAATAAAAACTTCATTGCACTTCTGGCAAAAGAAAATGAAAAATCGTTTCATTCCATGAGCCTAAACTGTTTGCCAAGTTTTGTGGGAATCGAATAAGTAGAAGTACATATAATTTGAAACTAAGCTTTAAAGGGCCATGGCCACTTTTTAAAATACACAATTATGAAATGTTTATAGTTCTGGATACGTGCTTTGTTTCTGTTAAGCAGCATCTAGCGAAATAAAATATTCAATTTTAATGGGCGAGCCTCCGCCCATTTCTTAAACCCAAGATTTTATCATTACAATATACCAAAGAGTGGGATAAGTTTCGTAGCGATTCCATAAGCAAAAATAGAAACATGTAATGGGTGTGTTTCCGTCCACTTTTTAAAAAAATGGCACCAAATGAAAGCTATAATCTTAAAAAAAAGAATATTTAAAATCGGTCTAAAAATTGCTGATTTATGAAGTAACAATCAAAAAAATTAATGAGCGTCTTGCAGCCCATTTTAGCCACTAAAAAAAATTTAAATCGGTCTACAAATTAAGGATTTATGAAGCAACACAAAAGAAAACAAATTTATAACCTTCTCATTTTTTGAAGTCGATTAAAAGGAAGTACACTCAGAGAAAAGCTGCAGCTTTAAACGCGTCACATTAATTCAATTATTTTCATTATAATACAAAATATATATTGAGATACTTAAAAATAAATAAAATTAATAAATTATTGCTGCAAATTAATATATTTCCATATTGAAATCAGAAATATCAACATGACTAGACTTTCGTTAATGTTTCTTATTAAGTCAATATGCTTTTTATTGATTTTAGGCTGTTTTTTCTCTGGGTGTAATCTATACATATATTGATATTGGCTTTTAAAATAAAAGAAATATTTGCTTAATTATTATGTACACTACTGACAATATGTCAAATAATAAATTTTCTTTAAAGTTTTATTATCTATATGTATTTCATTTATATTAAACAATTTTCTAAACAAACACGAAAACTTTTTCCATCATCATATATCCTTCCATTTATGCTTTAAATTTATATAAATTTTACAAATATTACTTTCATTTACATTGCAACCATTAACAACCATAATTCATGAAGTTAATTATGCAATTTGCAGAAAATTAAAAAAAAATAAACTCAAAACAAAACTTAGCTCGAGGGAATATACCACATTAAATAATTTACAAAAACAATTTACAAATAAATGTACAAAAAAAAACAATTCATACAAAAAAATTCAATTTAATATAAATTTTTGTAGTAGAACTATTGCCTACAACTTGACATATTTCAAACTACAAATGAAAACTAAGTATAAATGTACGTACACATATGAATGCACAAGTGTATCTAAAACAAAAAACACAACGCAAACTTTTCAATAAATCTTCCTCCATATCATTTAAAAATATTTGTAGTAAATAAATTGCGAAAAGAATTAAAAAAAAATTTATAAAATAAAATTGTGTTACAATTTTTCAATTTTATTTCATTAAAAACCAACCCTCATTTGATAAACTGACAGCTCAACTGCATTCAACTAAATGCTAAATGTTCCAAGTGCTGATGATGCTGCTGTTGCTAGTGCTAGTGCTGGGTAACCTTTGTTTTTCAAATTAAATTTCACATCAACTTCCGTTTTAGTGCTTTATACATTTCCGCTTTAGAATCAGTGAAATAAAGCTGTTTTGTTTTTGGATATATGTACATATTTTGTATTTTATTATTAGTTCTGTCGGCATGATAAATTTTTTGGGTATGTGGTATTTTTACATGAACTATTACTGGGAATTTAAACAGTAAATTGAAGTTATTTAAAAATTCATGAACATAATTAAAACCACGCAAATCGATATGTGTCTATTTTATATTATGAAATCTAAAGACTTCTGCTGGCTGAAATAGGAAGTGCGCGGTCTACAAATCAAATAAAGGTCGACGAAGGCCCAAGTTAGGTCTCAGGCCACAAGCAGTAATATCAACATCTGCCTTCATCTATATCACAGCGCTGCACAAGTTAAATTAATGCTCCAACTTAACACTAGAGACGCTGCAACGATGCCAGTGATGCCAAATTTTTTAATGTAAAACGCACTGTTCGTATATAGAAAACGCACTAAATGCAATACTTACATATATTTAGACGATAAACATACATTTATACATTTGTATGTATTTTTATTTACTTTTCCTTTGCATATGCACATGCGTGCTTACATTCATAATCATTGCAGCGTGTTGTAAGATGTTTCCGATTATTGATCTCAATGCTTAATTAAACTGAGTTTCTTTTAATTGCGTTATTGGATCAACCGGTTAAATGAATTTTTGTTTAATTTTCAGAATATCAACTAAGCGGAAATTACTGTACATTATATTGTTTGTATAAATTATAGTGTTTAAAATTGGATAGATTTTAAACACTATTCATTATATAAGAAAATTTTAGAAAATGCGAAATACGAGTAATTAATTCAAAAATGCTAAAGAAAGTGCTTGTTGCTAAATAAAAAGTTTACTACTAAATCATTTTTGTTTATTGTTAAATTTAGCTGCAAAAATGCTAAAATGATCTCCCTGCCTATGATTCTTGCTCACAGGTGTATACTTAAATTTGTGCCAAAATCTTAAAAGAATACAAACACCTCTTGTACACATGGAAAGTTTACTTTGCAGAGACTTAATTCACCTGTGTGAAAGAAAGAGGTAAGAATACTTTCTCTTTCTGTCTCTCTCAGCTGAATTAAGTCTTTGCAAAGTAAACTTTCCGTGTGTAAAAGGGGTAAAAGTAAAATATTCCTCATACAAAAAACAAGACAAATTCCCTAGACAAAATTAATTAATCTCTTAAATATTGGTTCTCAACAGAAGACTCTCTTTGCTTGTTCGCACACTCTTATGTAGTTCATACAAAAAAAAAATTAAAATAAAAAGAATAAAACAAAAACAAATTGCATACCTTTAATTAAATTTTAGTCTGAGTTGTGCAGCAGCGTGCACTTGGCTCATCATAAAAAACAATAACACACTTTAAGTACATACACACATACATACATATGTACATCAGTGATGCGAATTGGAAATCTTCATTTTGTGCGGAATCTGTTTCTAAATAGTGCCAAAATCACTTGAATAGTGCCAAACCACTTTTTATAAAAACAATTTAAATGTTGGCACTTGCTGTTTATCTATCTATACTATAGTTATTTAATGATAATTTATTGTGTTAATAATAATAAAAACACGGCCCATGGCAAGTTTTATAAATTTGTAAATCTTAAAAATAATAATTGTTAGCTATTTATTTTAATACAACAAAGATTCTGTCGATAAAGCAGAATTTGTACGTTTTTTTTTTTTTTTTTTTTTGATTTAGCATTTTATTTATACTCGTATTGCTACGAATATTATAGCACGACATATTGTTAGACTTCAAAAAGTCTTTAACATGTGTTAAAAGATGCTAAAGTTTCTCATTGCACTCTATTTAACATTTTACTTTTTATCAAATTTCGAACTGCTGTCAACATCGACGTCACGCCAACACAATACCAAAAAAAAAAATTAAGCTTGCCTACTCGCTCTCGAGAACAATTTTTTGCTATTGACCGTATTTCTGTTCCCTTCAGTCTAGAAAAGAGCGTAAGTCTGTCAATAGCAGTAAGTTGTTTTCGACGACTTGTAGAAAAATCTCAATTTCTTAAGTATTGTGTTGATGTGACGTTGATGTTGACGAATGGAAAAAGGCTGATTCTTTCCACACTTAATGAAGAGTGGGAATAGAAGGAATACCTTGAACAATTCGATAATATTAATTAAAAATATATCTATTCAAAACTCACTCACACTCAAGCTTGTGGACTTTTTTAAATCTGTATTCCCTTTTAATTTTTTCAGCGTATTTTGTTTCATTTGGATACATGGAACAATATGTATTGTTGGTGTCTTCACTTAGAACATATTCTGCTACAAACTTTGCAACCAATTCATATAATAGTCCTTGAAGTTATGCTTAGTTTTCAAATATGACGCAAAAGATATGTAAAAAGACTTTATTCTATTTTTGAATTCTACAACTTTAAGCTGGGAAGCTGAGTTTTTGGTCGGTAATAGTTCAATTCCTGCGCTGGAAGATAATGAAAATTTCGATCTAAGTATATTATTTATCAACATGAAGATTATCAATATATGTTTTGCTCAAGAAATATCGACATAAATGACGAGATGAAAAAATAAAGCCTCTTTAGATTGCATATCGACATTAATATCATTTCGCTTATATCACCAGTCAAACTATTTAATATGAATTAAGTTCCATCACTGGATTATGACTAAAAATTTGATAATTTAAAGGAATATTTGTTTTTAAAATTGCCCCTACGATATGAGCTGATGCCAACAAATATATTTATTCCATTTAATAGATCGTCAGTGTCTCAGGGAAAAAGTTCATTTTATCTCATCAGAACCGAAAAGTTGTCAGTACCAAATCCTACTACTTTTTCAATATTTAAAAATTAGTACAAGAAGAGTACTTACGATTGCAAAAAAAAAAAGTTTTCATTTTAAATAACAAAAAGTGCCAGAAAATGAGCGAGAGTGTCACAGTGCTAGGCAACATCTAATAGTGCCAAAAATGGCACAATTGTGCCACATTTCCCATCACTGATGTACATATGTATGTATATATGTAAGTATGTACATTCACACATTAAATTGCCGGTGTAGCGACATTGAAATAAACACTTTGAATTTTAAAGTTTAAAAATACAACAACAATAACAACTACAAGCACTAAACACATTTTTTACACAGATTTAATTCAGCAAAGAAATTTATTTAACAATAACATAACAAAACATAACATAAGTATTTATGTATGTATTTATTTTATTAATTTAATTGTAATATGTATGTATGTATGTATGTACATGTGTAAGTATTTACATGATTTTAAAATTCAAATTTTATTAAATATAATTGCACTGAACAAACACATTGATCTGTAAACAAAACGTGCACTACTCGAAGGAAAGCCGACAAGAACTGAATGTGGGATCAAATTTTAATCAATAAATGCAGCATGAAAGAGAGAGTATTTTTTATTCCTTTTTAGGGTTCCGTACACCAAAGGTGAAAAGGACCCTATTGTTTTCGCTACGCTGTCCGTCTGTCTGTCTGTCCGTCTGTCCGTCACACGGTATTTTCTCAGGAACCGTAAGAGCTACGGACCTGAAATTTGGACACAGTATGTAGAACCTTGGCCGCTACAACAACAAATACATGGGAATTAAAAATTAAAGGGTGTTCCAAAACGAGCAATGAAATATGTTAAAATCCCATGTAATAACTATACATACAATTGTATGAACATATGTATATTGAAACTTGAAATTTGTAAAATTAGTGTATTTTTATACAGACTACAACAATTAACACTAAAATTTAAAAAATTTATATTAAAGGGTGGTCCATCAGTTAATGCAATTTTGACTATGTAATTTTGACAATTTGCTATATCTTGGAAACCGTAAGAGGCAAACACTTGAAATTTTCAAAAACGGTAAAACTAAAAAAACCGGAAATTATAAAATCGCCAAACCAAAAAAAAAAATCGCCAAAAATTAAAAAAAATCGCCAAAACGAAAAAAAATCGCCAAAATAAAAAAAAATTCTAACACTAAAATAAATCGCCAGATTCGAAAAAATCGCCAAAATGAATAAAAAACGCCAAAATGAAAAAAAACGCAAAAAATTTAAAGAAAAAAATCGCCAAAAAGCGAAAATGTCGCCAAAACTAAAAAAAATTTAAATAAACAAAAAATCGCAAAAATTAAAAAAAATCGCCAAAAATAAAAAAACGCCAAAATGAAAAAACGCCAAAAAACAAAAAAAAAAATTGCCAAAACAAGAAAATAAAGTGTCTAAACTAAAAAAGAGCCAAAACTTAAAAAAATCGCCAAAACCGAAAAAAACGCAAAAAACGACAAAACAAATATAAACCGAAAAGACCCCAAAAACGAAAAAAATGCCAAAACTATATATTATATAGGATGAAGTTTGTATTAAATTACATATCTAGTGTTCGTACGGAACCCTATGTGCGCGAGTCATAGTCGCACTTTACTGAATTTATTTAATAATTGAGGGGAGAAAGGGGCTCATGGAATGCATACATATGTACATTTGCATATATGTACATACATATGTATGTATGTATGCAGAAGAGTTTTTGTTTATTATTATAAAGCTCATAATGATCTTATGAATAATTATAATTTTAGGCTCTTATGCAAAAACGTTTGTTAAAGTTAAAGCATATACTAAAACCGGTTTTGCCATACAAAATTCGTTTGTTAAACCAACTTTAAGTTTAACAATCGTTTTTGCATAACGGGGTTAGTGTTTTAACGTTAAAACAATAAATAGCTGATTTTGCAAATCAGCTGTTAATTCAACCTTTAACTCACAGACTGTCTAATAAATTTGATAAAAAATAAAATAAATCTCCTGCAGAAATACTTGTGTTTGTTGATGTAGTTTTTTCTGCTTTCATAACACTTATTTGACAAACTGTACAACAACTGTTTTTATAGTTTTTTAAGCGCACTAATAATCCCAAATTAATATTTTACTTATTAAGTAAAATATTTTTTTATTAAGAATACATTGAAATTGATTATTGAGGGGCTTAGCTGGATCATATGCGCATTTCACTGTTGCTAATGCAGATCATCAAGGAACCTTTACACAAATTTTCTTAGAACAACTAGAGTTATTATGTTTTAAACTTTCATTTAAACAAATGAGAAGCTCAACAACAAATAACAAAGTTGAAACAAGAACTCAATAATCAACATGTTTTTTATTTTCTTACTTTACCATTAATACATTGGCTGACTTTTTTTTCAGCTTCAAATTGTATGTAAAAAGAAAATAAATTTAAATAACAACAACAACTTTTTAAGTATAGAGTGTTGCCACACAAGTATTTTTTTTGACCAGGTGCAGTCAATTTAATAATTAGTGTTTTTTATGGGAATTGTTACAATTTAAGTTTAAAGTTTTTTAAACGCACTAATAATCCCAAATTAATAAAAAATAAAAAACCTGTTGATTATTGAGTTCTTGTTGTTATTTGTTGTTGAGCTTCTCATTTGTTTAAATGAAAGTTTATAACATAATAACTCTAGTTGTTCTAATAAACTTTGGGTAAAGGTTCCCTGATGATCTGCATTAGCAACAGTGAAATGCGCATAAGATCCAGCTAAGCCCCTCAATAATCAATTTCAATGTATTTTTAATAAAAAAAAATATTTTACTTAATAAGTAAAATATTAATTTGGGGTTATTAGTGCGTTTAAAAAACTTTAAACTTAAATTTTAACAATTCCCATGAGAAACACTAACAACTGTTTTTGTTTGTATGAAAAAGTCGGATATTTCCCAAAGCGCTCTAAAATGGAAATTGTTTTATATATTGTAAATAAACATTTTTTTTAATTATGGAACTTCTTATATGTATGTATAAAGTAGGGATGTTAATCGGGATCGATTTTTGGAAATCCCGGGATTCGGGATTTAGTAATCCCGATACCGATTTTCGGGATCCCGGGATTTTCGAGATTTCGGGATCTAAATATTTTTCGTAAAATAAATTATTTTTTTAAATAAATATTACTTTAATAACAATTTAATGCATTTTAAAAGGTTTTATGTTCATAATTTATCATTGCACAATTGTCTTTAAAGTGAACAATTTTCTAATACGAGTATGAAATAAAAATCAAAAGAATTTTTCTCATCTATTTTTAAGTTGATTAATCACATTTGATGTTAGAGAATTTATAGTGAAAACAATAACTAAATATGAAAACTTGTTTTTGTTTTCAATATAAATGTTTTTCTATTATCTAAACCAAAACGAATATACATATCGCTGGATTTTTATCACTACCGCTTAAGTTGACTTACGAAAACTTTTACATTCACTTTCATACAAATACATAAGTTCCAAAAACAATATTGTTTTGTTAAATATATATCTACTAACGTTTTTTTAATTGCGATTGATCAACAACAAGTATAACGGTTATTAAATATGTACATATGTATACCAAGCATTATCTAATTTTTTTTTATCAATTTCGTTATGACAACGATAATAAGGCTAAGTATGTCGAAAAAATAAAAGAAATATATCGCACATTCAGTTTAATAGTGACATAACTCAAAAAATTGGTTTTTTGAGTTAATAATGCAGAATAATAATGCATTTCGTATTTTATCTTGCATACAAATTTCATATAAATAGCTTTTACTATCACCTCCTGAGAGAAGAATATTTGTTCATGCCATCATTGAGTTGGATGTAAATTGAAAACTTTAAACGTGTTTTCTGCAAAACTAGTTTTTTTGAGTTATGACACTTCTGAACTGGATGTGCGATATACACTATTCTAATCAAATTCGATTAATTACATCTAAAGATCACATTTTTATAGGCACATACATTAAAAGTTTGCCTGAGCACTTGAACAGTATTTTTGCTCTACTGAAAAATTTTAAATTCATACATTAGTTTTTTTCCACAAGTTCAACAGATACATACATATTTATGTATTCATACATTCGCTAAGAGGAGTATGGTTTATTAGTGTCCTGCCCTTCTACTCTGCAGCTCGAATACAACTATAATTGAGTCGAACTCATTCAGTCGGTCGTTTTTAAATAAAACTATTTATCAAATCCATGTAATTTAAATGGGTTTGATCTTAGGTTTGTATCAAAAACGACCTAAACGGTCTAAATAGAAAACAAAAACTGTAATGTAAAAAACATACATACATACACACTCGAGAAGTTTTTTAGACAAAATACTCCGCACAGAAAAAACTAAATTTCGTTTTCAGTAACCAAATTCATTGAATCAGTAAATTTTTTGTGTGAATGTGGACCTACAAAGAAATTTGTAGATTCTGATAACAATTTTGTAAAAGTTTAACTGAAAAAAATTTTTTATTTTTAGTTAACTTATTATGGCATTAGAGAAAAAAGTTAACTGAAAGTCAAAATATTTTCAGTCAAATTTATTAATAGGAATTATTCAGCAAATTTTTTTTTTATAATTTACAAACACATTCACTAAAATTTTTCGTAGTATCAGAAAATAAATTAACTGAATCAATAACAATTTTAACCAATTTAAAAAAAAAATAGTAAAAGTTTTATTTAAAAAAAAAATAATTGAATCAAATGAAAGGTTCAACTATTTTTTTTTACTTTTAAAAATTGGCTTGTTTTTATGGTTAAGCATTTCGTTCCCGCTTTAGAACTCGTCAGTAGACTTCAACCCAAAAATTTTTTGAATTTAGCTAACCAACTGCGTATGCTTATAGTAAGACTTCTAATACTATATTGAGAATCACAATATACAAACATAATAAGTTTGAAAGCCGCAAACAAAAATCTTTATAAAAAATAAAATGTTTTATATCTATAAAATAATTTGTAGAAAAAATTAAAAAAAATCAGACAAATTTTTTTACAGTATATAAAAATAAATTTAACTGAAAAAATTAAAAAAAATCAGACAAATTTTTTACAGTATATAAAAATAAATTTAACTGAAAATAACAAATTTAAATATAAAAAAAATAAATCTAAAATTTTTTTTTACAAATTTTACTTTATATAGACAATTTTTATTCTATACATTTTTTTTACATAAAATAAAATTGGAACAAATAATTTACTGGAACAGTAAAAAATATTTACTGAAACTTTATTATATTCAAAACACATGTTTGTTTGAAAATTTTTTGGGAATAATTTTTTCTGTGCGCATTATTCTGTAAATATTTCTCGCTTTTACCTCAACCCGACAACAAAAAATTTTCACTTGCCTTGTATTGTATTCTACTCCAATTGTAAGGAGGTGTCAATAGTACTCAATTGTTACCGACAAGTAGATAATTGCTAATTTTTTAACGTTGAGGAGTCGACATAAGATAGTTATACACTGCAATTATGAATAAATTTCCGCAAGAAATTTCTCCCTTTTCCAATTAAATTTTTTTTGTTTTACCTATTATTTGCTACTGTTAGAAATTATTCCCCGGGAAAAATTTCTCATGGAATTTGAATTATAATATAGAATAAGACGGAATAAATTTGTCAAACTTATGAATTTTTCAAATATTATTTCCCTTCCAAAGGTAATATGTTTTTTTTTGTTGTCAAAATAATTCTAAAATTTACATATATTGTAGCACGTTTGATGAAAATAACCGTAAGAAAGTAGTTAATTTATTTTGCTCTTGTTTTTAATTTTTAAGAAATATGTCACGAATAGTCATTAAATTGTTAAAACTGTCCGTATAAAATTGTATGGGACTTTTAAATACAGGCAAATCCCGGTATAACGAACGGTATAATGTCAGGCCCATTCGTTATACCGAAAAATTCGTTATATCGCAAAGTTTTTTTCAGTTGTTATTTTAACTATTATTATTGTAGACAAGATACAATACAATTAAAATAATGAGGGCTATATAAATTAGAACTAAATACTAAAAATATGTTCTTAGGAAGTTTTTTATATTGCCATTTTTTCTTTATCATTCGTTATATCTAGTACAAAATTGGAATATTATTCGCTATATAAGGTTGTTAATGTACAAAATTTGGACGTTCGTTATATCGGATTTTCGTTAAAGCGAGATTCGTTATACCGAGATTTGCCTGTATTATAAAAAATACCTTAGAACCAACGAAAATTTGAATTTATAAAGTTTTTATACATATAAAAATTGCTAAGAAATCCCGAAAATGAAATCCCGGGATTGAATTTTACAAATCCCGGGATTCGGGATTTACCAAATCCCGAAAATCCCAGGATTTCCGGGATCGGGATTTCCCGTTTGGCATCCCTAGTATAAAGTGTAAAAGTGCTGGGAAATAAAATTATTACACACAAAAAAGTAATATGAATGATTTTGTAATATTTATTAATATGTACATTTGTAATATCAATTAAAAAATTAGTTAAATATTCACCTGTAAACAATTTCATAATATCAATTAAGTTTTTCCAACTCAAATTCAATTGATTCAATTAAATTTTTAATTGAAAATATTAATCATTGCCCAAATACATTATCAGATAAACTTTTTTTTATAGGCAGATGGATGTCATCCAGAGGTCAATGAAAATATTTACGTTGTTTTGTTATTCACTTGCATAATCATTATCAGCTGCTTCACGTCATTTTAATTTGGCAGCACTGAATTTAGCACAGCGAAAGCAAGGTTGCATTTTATAAAAGCAACTTAAATCAAATTCAAAAATGGTTTTAAGTTGGATTTAACAAAAAAAAAAAAACAACTTGTATGATAAAAACAGGTTTTAACAGTTGGTTTTAACGTTAAAACCAGCATTTATTAAAACCATGGCAGTGTGAAAACTCTATTACACACAAAAAAGTAATATGAATGATTTTGTAATATCAATTAAAATATTTATATTATCAATTAAAAAATTAATTATATATCTACTTCTAAACAATTTAATAATATAGCATTCGCATATTTATTTAAACCAAACGCAAATCGAATTAGACCAAACTCAAATTAAATTAAACTAAGCGCAAATTAAATTAAACAAAAAGCAAATTAAATTAAACCAAAAAAATATTCTACATATTTTATTAAAAAAAATTAAACGCAACACATCTAATTTTATATTTATATCTAACTAATTTAATTAATTTTGAAAATGTAATGTATAAATTAAGTCAAAATTTGTAATTAGGCAGCTTTACGAATCGATAAAATCATGTCTGTTATATAATTGGCACAATCGGTGGCCGTTATGCGACTTACACTATTTTCAATGACTTTTTGAATGCTTGTATCCTGATTTATTTCGCTTAACATATGCCGAGCATGAGTTTTAACCTTTGAAAACATTTCTCTATTGGACTAGGCATTGGTGAGTAAGGAGGCAGATATTTAAGCTGTGGGTCGGTGTTTGCTATCACAGCACGAATTTGTTCCGCATTGTCCAAAATCAAAAATCTGTCATTATTTGGTGTTTCCTGAAGTTGTGCAATAAGTTCTTGCAAAAATGAGCAATTTTTGTCATATAACAATTGTTATATAGAAATTATAATTAATAGATAAGAGTACATATCGTCGGCTTATTATTAGTTTGACCTACCGACAATTTAAAAAAAAAAAATAGTTAGGTGTGGGGTATATGCAGGTGCATTAGGAAGGCCGTTAGTTGTATGGATAATTTTTATTTATTTCTTATATTTTCTCCGTGCAAATCGGTTCAGTTTTATGTAAAAAAATACAAAAAAACTTCATAGCGATAAGTAGTGTTTTAGGGGGTGCGTCCGGCCCTCAAAGTTGGCTCCCAAGCCCATTTATTCAATGTGATTTTTTCGTTTAGTTTTCTTTTGACTATATGTATATGTATGAAATAATTTAATAGATATAAACTCTTATTGTACAGGCTGAATACAAATAATTTTCATATAAATATAATTTTGGTATATATAATATTTGGTATTTTGTTGTTTATTTTCTTAATTATTTCCTAAAATAGACTAGAAGGGCGAAAATATTGCCATATATCATATTCTTGTAAAATGTTTTTTTTTAAACAAATTACATTGAAAATGGGCTTGAAGGCCAAATTTGAGGGGAGGGCGCACCACCTAAAACACAACTTATCGCTATGAAATTTTTTTGTATTATTTTTAAATAAAACTGAACCTATTTAGGAAGGGTGGGGGGGGAGCGATTATAAGAAATAAAAAGAGAAAAGAAATAGCGGCCAAATTTCAGCCTTGCCACCTGACATGGATTCCCTTTGGTATTGAGTATTAAGTTTTATGAGCAAAATCATTAGCAAAAAAAAAAAATAATAAGAACAAAGTCCAGACTCTAAACAATAATAAAAAAATAAAACATATGAATCCTAATCAAAGCCAAAACACTTTAGCAAGAAAAGATAATATTTAAGCCATAAATAAATACCAAAAATATTAACGATGAAATTAATACTTAAATTTAACTCGAGATAAACAGTTGTGTAGTTCATGAACGAACAAGTTCAATTCAACAAATTTGACTCTATCATTGTTTTTGATTTTTAGGGTTCCGTTTTCGCTGCGATGTCCGTCCGTCCGTCTGTCCGGGTGTCTGTCTCAGCTTCTTTTCTTCAGAACCGTAAGAGCAACGGAGCTGACATTTTGACAAAATATATATGTGTGGCAGTTAAAAACTAAAGGGTGTCCTAAAGCGAGCAACGAAACATGTTGAAATCAAACACACAACATTTCTATACACAATTGTTTTCAAAAGAAATATTAGAAATAAAATAAATCTGATCTTTCGTTCAGTCACTGTTCAGGATATATAAAGAACGATGAACTATGAATTAATTCATTTGATCGTTTGAATTAATCGCGCTGATTTACACGGGCATAATTGTGCTGGCATAACATGCCAGTTTGTAGGTGAGAGAGGCAAAGAGAGTGGTTTTGCGGTTGGCATAACTTTTCAACCAACTACAACCCCGCATTAGCAGCATAAAACCAATACACACACAACTTAAAAAACAACAAATGTTAAATGAATACTAAAAACGCTAACACACACAAAGCTGCGTATACCAGTGATGCCAACTTTTTTGGCTCCAATAGCACAACAGAATTTTAGAAAAGCACTAAAAAGCGTAATTTTGAAATATAAAAAGCGTAAAAAGCACTTACGTAAAAAACGAATGAAGTTTAATATTGTTTTCTAAGCTATTCTCCATTTCGGCAATATTATCAACATTTTTAATGAAATATATCAGACGAAAAAGGTATGCTTTACCCTAAACAAATAAATACACCAAGTTTTTATTAAAGTAATTTTAAGAAATACGCAAATTTCTTAAAAGCACTACTTAGTGCTTTTTCTTAGTTTGGCACTAACACTCAAAATTTGGCGTTTTGAGTCTTCAAAAAGCACTAAAAATAGTACCAAAAGCATCAAGTTGGCATCGCTGGTATATACGTATACACTTTGTGCGAGATGAATTAGTCTCGTGTAATTTGGAAAAGAACAAATTGTACGGCTTAAAAATTGTTCTTGTGTAAACTACCTCATCTGAACGATTCAGTAAAATTAACTGTTATACACAATGATAGTATCAATCAGGCTATTCATGATTAAATGGCAAATTCCAACTAGATGCTAAGCATTACCTCTCAAAATGATACATGTGTACATACATATATGTATGTATTAAGCATTATTGCCAATTTAAAGTTCTTTAAGCTTAAATTGGACGTGCCATAGCCATAACCAAACCAAAATTCAATTAGTTTCTAGGGCAATAGCTGTGGCGTTATTGCGAATCACCTGTAATCAAATCCAGTGTTGCCCATAAGTTTGGTTTGATCAGCTGTTTTGTATGCTTATGTGACGTCTAATTCAAGCTTTACTTGTAAACTTATTAGACTGCTTTTGCAAACACAAAGTTTGCTTTGCAAAGTCTTGAGTTTGCTGGAGAGAAGGGAAAAGAAAGCTCTTTTCTCTCTGAAATTTCATGCACGTGCTTCTGTTTTTAAACCGGTAAATACATATGTATACGTATGTATGTATGTATGTATATGTATGTACATAAATACAATTTTTAATAGTAAAACCAGGGACCGAAAATTATAATTATTCTTAAATATTAAAAAAAAATCAAGTAAAAGTCAATATGGGACAACATGGCCAATCATATCATTTTAGATTTTTCAAATAGATTTCTCGAAATTCGAATAATTTTAAAATTTTTAATTTTTATTTTTTTAAGCAGAAATATGTAATTTTTATATTTTGATTTTTATATTAGTGAGCAAAAATAAAAGTTATTTCCTGATTTAAAAAATTTACATATGGATATATGTGACGCGCAAAATAGAAAGGGACCTAAGGGTAAAAACCTGTTTTGTTCAGGAGAGCCATTTTAAAGATTTAAATACGTGTATCTTTGATGTACCATCACTGAATAAAACGCGCATATCTCTGGGAGGGAACACTTTTGGGGCATGGGATCGGTCTCATTCGATGCTCAAATGTTGTCCACATCAAAAAAAAAAGTGAAAATTGATTTTTTTTTTACCCTTTCTCTATGCGCTGTCACCTATGTATATGTAAGTATGTACCTGATAATATCAATGTGTGGGGATTCCACCATGTTTTTTTCCATTGGAAAATACCAAACATTCCTTTCATTTAATAGCCATAACATAAAAGTAATCAAAATACTGCCACCATGATATTTCGGCTGCGGAATCTGAGAAATTGATTTTAATTTTTTCGAGTAGAAATAAAGAAAATAACAGTTATTTTTGCTCAAAAATATAAAAAGAGAAAAATAACTAACTGTTATCTTTTAACGTTTATTATAATATTCATAACAATTACGACCCCTGAGTAATACACATGTGTTGTGAAATATTATTTGAAATAAAAGAATTCTTTATAACTTTTATTTATATTATTTATTTCAGTTTATAACTTTGGCAGTCCGTATATTGTCAACAAGGTTGCACACATTAATATATGTATACGTACACATGTATGTACATATTCGTGCATATGTATATATGTATATAAACATACAAATACATATGTACATACCCTGAAGGAAGCGTGGTGTTAAGTGTCTCTCGCCACTTTTGTCCAATTATTTGGTGAATTGTTGGTGACATTGTCAATGGAGTGTCTGCATATTAGTTTTATTTTTGATGCGTAGAAAATATTTTGCCAAACTCACGTACATAACTATGTATGCTTCTTCTTAGGCCCAAATTCACAGTCATTAGTTAACTAATAGCAATAGTTTTAATCAATAATATTTGTTTTTTTTTTTTGTTCATCATTAATTAAACCACCAAATGTCATTGGTTAACAAATAGTTAGACAACAGCTAGCTCATTGTAAATTCACACTTAAAGGGTGTTTTTTTTATAGAATAACACAAGCTTAAATCATAATAAAACAAGGAAATATATTTTTAATATCAATAAAATGGGCTTTATTGGAAAGAAGATTTTATGAAATTTATGTTTAAATATGATTTCTGCCATGTGGTCGTAACGGCTGGCGCGCAGAAGACGCAACCTGGAACACTGTATATATACATACGGCCGTAGTTATCTTTGATAACTACGACAGCCAATAATATGCACCAAACAGTAATGCTCTCTGGATGTAATGGAGTTTCGACAAAAGCTTGGGGATTCTCTTCACTCCAAATGGGACAATTCTGCTTACCTACGTACCCATCAGAGAACTGTATGAGTTGATTCACTTTCGCTGTCCACTCACTTCTACAATGCTTTTCTTTTGTTTTTTAACATCAATATGTAAATGATATTGCTTGCAGAGTTAACTTTCTAACAACTGGCTGTCATTAACTCACTCTCTTTTTTTTTTGGTGCTATTATTAAAAATCAATAAAAATTCTTACTGTTGTTTGATTGTTTTATATGTCAATCAAATAACTCACAAAAGCATGTTGACTAGATGAAGTCTTAAGTTAATAAAACATGGCGTATTAATTAATAGCTTTTCTCGTATTAAAACAATTTATAAAATAAAATGGGGCCAGCTATTTTGTTTTATAATATTACATAAAACTATATTTGTCAGAAGGGGTTTTAAGAAGTACTCAAAACAATCATATTGATTCATTGCTTTAGTGAATCATATGAACGAATAGAGATTGCAGGCAGTGGCATGCATTTATTAACAGCAGTCTCATTGATATGAAGCATGCAATAGCATCATTCATTATTTTAATGTTAAGTGCTAGCTCAATATTCATTTTAGAAGATGCAAAATTATATCGTTTGATTCGTAATCATGCAGATCACTGGTACCCATTAAACCAAAAATGGGCTCAATCGGAAAAATGGAAGAAGTTCAAAATGAGTTTGACGAATAGAATGAATATTTTGCTTAAAAATTTCAACAATTTGCACGCGTTGCTCTAGTGTAAATCGATTCATAATGAAACTTCAAAGCAAAATAAACAAAAAGCAACTATCAGCTGTTAAATGGAAGCTCAAATAAACCAGTGATGCCAACTCAAAGTTGTGACACTCTAAAAAAACACGCTCTGCACACACACGTTATCAAGCTTCTCCTTTGTGTTTAAGGTACCAACAGACGACATGTTTTTTACATGTGTTTTTTAAGTTTTCGACTCGTATGTTTTTCTTTATGCTTGTCAATATTGGTTAATTTACATAAGGTTTATAATTTTTGGTCACAAACGCACATGTAGTATCACTTCTTCTTTTTCAGTACATAAATATCCACGTAGTTTGTTTTTATAAATGGCTTGCAGCTGTCGAAGTATTTTTGGTTCCGTCGCTGTAGTACTGGCGACGCAAATTTGCTTTTTTAATTTTTTCTTTTTTAAACAAGACGTTGAGGTTGTATCTAAAAATCTATACATTTTTGGACTTATTTTAATAAAACGACAACGTTAAATTAAAAAAAATATATAATTAATTTGTCTTGCAAAATACTTCATTCAGACGGCTAATGATAGTGCACATAATCAACCGCCGACGAATTTGTTCGCATGACATAGACATTTGGAGCTGTATGTTTAACATAAGAAAATAGAGCACGCTCTATTTCAAATAATGTCATGTTTTTTGTCATGTTTTTTACACCAGCAATGTTTTAAAGGTAACACACGACATGTTTTCGTTTACATATGTAAATTCTGGCACATACAATGTGAAAAACATGTCGTCTCTTGGTACCTTTAGCTGTAGCAACACACTCAATTTTTTATTTTCTATTATATTTTGGTACTCCCGAACCAATTTCAGCACTAATTCAATATCTGGGCACGGTAGAGTTAGACGAGCAAGCTTTTGTTGTTGTCATCAATTTTTAATAAATAATATAACAAATGTAGGCAAAAACCATATGCTATAGCAGAGCTGCCAATACTGAAACTTAATTGGTAGTTTGATAGGGTTACCATTCTATGCTCATATTAACAACTTTAGTTAAAAAATACTTTATGAATATGGAGTGTTAGTTATACAATAGTTTTCATTTTATATTAAGTTTGTACGCGCACTATTTGCATATAAAAATAAATAAATAAATTAACTCACTGTTTATACGGCATAGCAAAAGTACACAAACTTGGTAGCACTTTTATAGAAAACTTACTTATGCTGACAACAAAAAAATACTGGTATTAGTATCAACATTGATTGACTAGTGAATCATTTCCTACAGGGCATTCATATCAATCTCTGTCTGTTATTATTGGCCTTTTAAAAATTACGCTTATAAAACAGATTGAAGTTATACATAAGTAGAATGTTAAAACCAGCTGATACTTTAGTTATAATTTTCAGTTGGAGCGCTAAACTTGTGTTGAAGTAACGTTTCTTGGATCGATTTAAAGTTGTATACAAACGAAAATAATTTCTTAAATAAGTTATGACACTACTAATTAGCAGCTTCAATCTGTATTTTGTGGTATTACTTTCAATTATATTGAATGTAATTGCGGTTTCTGGCCATGGACAACAACAAAGTTCCACGCACAATCTCAATAAAACGGTATTTGGACGATTTTTTTTCAAGATATTGTACAATTGTTTTTTTTTTCCTTTAAGCAGCAATTGTAAAATAATAGTACTTTAATAGTTTTTGCGTATGTTCGTATCTATGCATGTATATTATAAATAAAGTAAATAATAAGAACAGAGATAAAACGTAAGCGCAATTTCAAATGACGTATTCGCATACGTATGAGTATAATAAAATAAGCATACAACACGTCTACTGTATTTAAAGATAAATGCAAACGTGCAAACATCAGCAAGATGTTATTCAGTGTATTAGTAACATATCGCTCATTTACTCAAACAACATCATAACGCCAAAAAGTAGTTTGTCAAAAAAAAAAAAACATGTTTAAAGTTTTCAATTTACACGTAACTTAATGGAAAGAGGAAAATTTTATTTTTCCTTCAATTGCTAAAAATTTCATATTTAAGTTATGTCGTTGTTTGGGTAAACAAGTAAAATTTATTTGAATTCTAAACATTTATTTATTCGTCGATTTTTACGTTTCCATAAGACGAATTGCATACAAAAGAAATTAGAAAATTTGGCTGCATTATCAGAATATGCATGAATCATATTACCCGGTATGCGATGTTTGATGCAAATGGACTTTCATACACAGAAAAAAATTGTCCTGCAATAATCGATGCAAGATGTTAAACTTTAAACTTTTGTTTAAAAATTTCATGTAATTAAAAGTTTAATTGACTCAATAAAATTTTTAATTGATTTTGGTTTTTTTTCTAATTAAACGTGTTTATTGCAGGACAATTTCTTTTTCTCAGTATGCAAGTGCAAATGTATTGCAGCTTGTCTTCAAAATCCAACAACAAAACACACACACTCCAAAGAAGTCTTACGATCTTTTTAATTTGCACTAATAGCTCAGTTAGCTGACTGTAATGTAATGTAACTGCAACGCTAGAAAACAGCTGATCGATATTGTTATGTGAAAAGTAATGAAAATGGCCAGAGAGGTGTAATTGAAATGTAAGAATCTATACACTACTCTTCACATAAAAATATCGATCAGCTGTTTCCTACCGTTACAGTTACATTCCATTACAGTCGACTAAAGGGTCAGTTAGCCGACTGTAATGTAAAGTAACTGCAACAGTAGGAAACAGCTGATCGATATTGTTATTTGAAAAGTAATGAAAATGGTCACAGAAATGTAATGTAACGTAACCTACTTTTCATATAAAAATCTCGATCAGCTGTTTCCTACTTTGCAGTTACCTTACATTACAGTCGACTAAAGGCTCAGTTAGCCGACTGTAATGTAAAGTAACTGCAACAGTAAGAAACAGCTGATCGATTTTCTTATGTGAAAAGCAATGAAAATTTTTATAGAGATGTAATGTAACGTAACCTACTTTTCATATAAAAATATCAATCAGCTGTTTTCTACGTTACAGTTACATTACATTACAGTGAGCCTTAACTGAGCCTTAATGCAAGACCATTTCCATCTCACCGAATACGGTGAATTCTTTTATTGTCAAAATTATGATAAAATTTATGTAATTTCAATTAAAGAATTTTATTGAGTATAAAAAATCCTAATTGCCAATAAAACAATAATTAAATTATTAGTTAATTTTAGTTATTATTCGAACTCCATTTGTTTCTATATTTGTGATTTGAACGGGCTAAAGTTCGTATCGCTTTTTAAGCCAAATTACATGTGATAATTATTAATGAACAAATAACACCAAAGTCTGTTGTAAATATTCTGACTAACAACACATAGTTGAACGGAACAGCCAGCCGTTTTCGAAGGCCACTAAACCTTCATCATCAGCGTTCTTTTGTGTTTGGTCCACTGTGTGTGGTGTTAGTTGATGTAGATTTCTACTTTATATACTTAGCATTTTATTGCAAATGGAATATGTGAATTGTTTTGATTCATCGTATTTCAACTTGCTGAAAGCTTTTTTGTATTGTAAGCTCAATTTTACCATCACTATATTTACAACAGTCTTACCATTGTCGTTTTGTTCTTTTACTAATTATGCACATGTTAGTTAATTTGCTTATTTTTTGTTCTACTTAAGACAAACTTTTTTGGTTTGTTACTATTAAGTATATTTTTATTTAATTTTTGCCACAGGCCCATGGCTATTAATTTTTAGTTAATTTTAATTATTATTCGAACTCCATTTGTTTCTATATTTGTGATTTGAACGGGCTAAAGTTCGTATCGCTTTTTAAGCCAAATTACATGTGATAATTATTAATGAACAAATAACATCAAAGTCTGTTGTAAATATTCTGACTAACACAACCGTTCAACTATATGTTGTAAGTATATATATATAGTTTTAAATCAATTGAAATTTTGTTTACTTTCTTTGACTTATTGGTTCAAATCAAAACGATAATATGCTTATACCCCTTTTATACACAGAAAGTTTACTTTGCAAAGTCTTAATTCGGCTGGGAGAAGGACAGAAAGAGATAGTATTCCTCCCTCTGTCTTTCACACAGCTGAATTAAAACTTTGCAAAGTAAACTTTGCGTGTCTAAAAGCGGTATTATTGCTGAATTAAATAGTCTGTGTATATGGTGGAGTTCATTGCTGTCATTGCCAATTCATCAGAAGACCTTCAATCGAAATTTTGAAAAGTCTTTATATAAAAACTCTCAAAAAATCATTAAGAATTCCTAAATATCTAAACAGGCTACAGGTCTGAACACACATACTCTGACATTTGCATTTGAGTTAAACAGCTTTTTTTGAAAACTTTTAAAATTTGTTTTTGTTTCTTTGCTCTCGTCGTTGTGAAATTACAAAGCTTGTTTGTAAAAGCTCACACATTGTGCATATGTCTTGGACGTAGATGATCTAACCAAAAGCTTAAAAGCTTTGGCATGCGTTAAATATTTAAATCATTTCATAACTTATTAAAATTTAAATACTATACCAAACAATTGATTTAATTAAAACAAACAACAGGGGTCTGAACGCCGGTTTTGATAACGAGCTGATTCGATCACGTTTTTTTTCAGTTTATATTGTTCGTTATTGAATTTGACAATCTCAAAGTGCAAAAACATGAGCTAATTAGCTCCTTATCGAAAGCTGCGTTTAGACATATTTGATAATAAGTTTGTTTTTATTTGAAATTTTTTTTATAAAAATTTATATAAAATCGCCAAAAATTATTTCTTGTAAATTTTTCACATCTAACATAAGAAAAACTCATCAAACTCAAATTGTTTTAATTTCTCGAAGATGAATTTCGGTAGAATTTATTTTTGAGACTACTCCCTCTATAAACTAATTTGTTTGAATTACAAACATTTTAAATTTCAATTTTGTTAAAGAAAAAAAATAATAATAATAATAGCCAAATAATTTGAGAAATCGTCGTATATGGCAACCTCGGTCCGCAAAGTTGCCATATTTTACGATGAAATATTTGATGCGTGCGAAACAATTTTAAATTATCTCGTTAAACTGCATTCGTGTCCAGCACGGTCAGTTTTTATTTTGCAGCTAAGTATATGTATTCCTGATGAGAATGGGACAGCAACTGCATGTACCAGAAAAAAGTATCGTTAACCGTTCATCTTTCCTGTTTCATTAAAAGTTTTTCAGCAAATATTTCAACATATGAAGAGATGTGCTTGCGAGTGGCAAACTATCTCTAGGCTCAGTTAGCCGACTGCAATGTAATGTAACTGCAACGGTAAGAAGGAAACAGCTGATCGATATTTTTATATGAAAAATAAGGCTGAGTTTACATCTGGCATTCCTTGTGTGTCAAATGCCCAAAAAAGCGTAACCACTAATTACTAATGAAAAACTGCTTGATCCATTTGTCTATTAGTTATTCCCCCAGGGGAGTCTGTTATGGACTACGGGTGTGGCAAACCCGGGGCCCCAGCTGGGGTGATGTGGCTTTTTCCATTGACGTACCTTTGGTACATTACCCATAGAACTTATGTGTTACTACCCAATCTCTGAATATAAACAGAGTAACGGATGTGCACATATTTATAACAAAAGGAAGAGAGGTCCTGTTGATGTCAGTTAGGTGCAGCGTCACCTAGAACTGCCCCTGAGTTCAAAAGACGATAGAGGTGAAGCCCTTGTGGTGGAACTTCGAGGTCTAACCAGAGGCTACTTCTGGTGCCACGGGTGCCGGTTGCCCGACAGCCGAGCTGCTTTGAAGTTTTGAGTGCATGTAGCGGTCGTCAGTTTCCTTTGCTAAAATGCCGAGTTCGTCCTACCCCAATGGGGTATACCCCAAGGGGTTAAAGGGATGATTTTGGTATGTGTGGAGTAGGCACTGGTTATTTGGCGACACAGGCATGGGTTCATCTCGGATGAGTGGTTGAGCTGTGCCGGCAATGGTTGAGGAATTCTTTTGGGGAGCTCGCTATGGGTGTATACACAACACCTTAGCGTGGAAGCCGGAGAATTATCGTGGTGGCTGTGGTTGCTACCAAAATCGCTGGGAGAATAGTCTTGGCTTCCCAGTGTGAAATCAATGCTAGTGATTGGTCTGACGCGGTCAGCCAGACACTATGCTAGGTGCTGTTGCCATTCAACAGAAGCTGCTATGGGCACGGACATAGCAGCAGAGTTTAGATAGCTCAAATTACCTCAGCAAGGTAATTGAATATAGTACAGGGATAACTATATTCAAAGATTGCAACCTATGTGCCTTATGGAGTGGGCCATAGGTTCATTCTAATAGGGTGCATGGGGGCGTTGGTCTGGCGTCTAACCCACACCCGGTGCTTTGGCACCCGTGAGATAAGGCCGTAATGGCAGGTGCTCACGGAAAGCTATCGCACATCTGTCTATTAGTTATGTACCCCCAGGGGAGTGTATGGATTAATTCTGTAGACTACGGGTGTGGCAATCCCGGGGCCCCAGCTAGTGTAATGTAGCTTTTTCCGCTGACGGACCTTTGGCTCATTACCCGTAAAACTTATGTGTTACTACCCAATCTCTGAATATAAACAGAGTAGCGGATGTGCACATATTTATAAAAGGAAAACAAATATTGTACGCCCGTTGTTGTCAGCTAGGTGCAGCGTCACCTAGAATTGCCCGAGTTCAAAAGACGATAGAGGTGAAGCCCTTGTGGTGGAACTTCGAGGTCTAACCAGAGGCTACTTCTGGTACCACGGGTGCCGGTTGCCCAACAGCTGGGCTGCTTAGAGATAAATGCATTGCGGTTGTCAAGATGCTGTGCTAAAATAGTTGTGCGTAATACCTCCTGGGTTCAAGGGGCGTTTATCAAGCATGATCGATTGTAGTAGGCACAGGATCTTGGTGGCGAGCTTGCATTCTTCTCGCGTAAGTGGTCCTCGCTGCTCTGAAGTTTTGAGTGCATGTAGCTGTTGTCAGTTTCCTTTGCTAAAATGCCGAGTTCGTCCTACCCCATTGGGGTATACCCGACGGGGTTAAAGGGATGATTTTGGTATGTGTGGAGTAGGCACTGGTTATTTGGCGACACAGGCATGCGTTCTTTATGGATGAGTGGTTAGCTGTGCCGGCAATGGTTGAGGAATTTTCTTGGGGACCTCGCTTAGGTGTATACACAACACCTAAGCGTGGAAGCCGGAAAGTTATCGTGGTGGTTGTGGTTGCTACCAAAATCGCTGGGAGAATAGTCTTGGCTTCCCAGTGTTAAATCAATGCTAGTGGTTGGTGTGACGTGGTCAGCCAGACACTGTTCTAGGTGCTGTTGCCATTTAACAGAGCTGCTATGGGCACGGACATAGCAGCAGAGTTTAGATAGCTCAAATTACCTCAGCAAGGTAATTGAATATAATACAGGGATAACTATATTCAAAGATTGCAACCTATGTGCCTTATGGAATGGGCCATAGGTTCATTCTAAAAGGATGCATGGGGGCGTTGGTCTGGCGTCTAACCCACACCCGGTGCTTTGGCACACGTGAGATAAGGCCGTAACGGCAGGTACTCACGCGATTGCACATCTGTCTATTAGTTATGTATGAAACTGTTTAACTTAATAAATACGTGTCTGTATCAAACTGTTTTTCATTAGTAAGCAGTGGTTACGCTTTTTTTACGCTTGTGTGGCACATGGCACACAGATGGAAACCCGGCCTAAGTTGCATTACATTACATATCTATAAGAATTTTCATTACTTTTCATATAAAATAGCGATCAGCTGTTTCCTACCATTGCGGTTACATTACATTACAATAGGCTAACTGAGCCTGCTGGGTCGGAGAACAATTACTTTTGAAGTATTATCTACCCTATATTTGTTTTACGGTCTCATTGGTTTAAATTACGCCATCGAATAACTATAATAAGGATATTAACTACTTTACCTCGTTTTAAAATAGTCTAATTTTTTTATTACACAAGAAGCTTCTATTCATGACATATAGTTTTTTTTTCTTCCATTTCTTTGCCAGATGTCGTTAAAAATTGAACCTATTCCCGGTTCTCATGCCGAGCACGGTGAAGGACCTCACTGGGATGTTGCTACACAAAATTTGTACTATGTTGATATGAATTCCGGCAAACTTTTGCGTTACAATTTCAATGAAAATAAAGTGTACAAAGTAAAAATTGAAGGTGAAGAGTTTGCTAGTTTTGTAATACCTGTTGAAGGCACTAAAGATCAATTTGCTGTTGGCTCTGGTCATCGTGTTGTTATTGTTAAATGGAATGGCGTTGATGAAACAACTAAAGTATGGAAGACTCTCTTCGAAGTGGAATGTGACGATCCACGTTTTAAAGGTAATCGTTTTAACGATGGCAAATGTGATCCTCGCGGACGTTTGTTTGCTGGAACTATGCGTTATGTGGGCGATGAGCTTCAATACCGTTATGGATCATTGTATAGATACGAAAAAGGTGACAAAGTAAGGCTGATCAAATCAAATGTGGGTATTTCTAATGGCTTGGCGTGGAACGAAAAGGCGCAGAAATTTTATTATATAGACACAGCTGATTTTGAGGTTAAAGAATACGATTATGACTTCGAAACTGGCGAGCCCTGTAAGCAACTATCAAGCGAATTTAATATTATAATAAAAAATATACTCAAATATATAACATAATTCTATAGCTAATCCCAAGGTTGTATTTAACTTGCGTGGAAACAGTCCTGAAGATAGTTTGAAACCCGATGGCATGACGATTGATACGGAGGGAAACATTTATGTGGCAACTTTCAATGGCCATACAGTCTATAAAGTTAACCCCACGTTAGTTTGAAAATAATGTTTTATTTTTAAAAAACATATATATATATAGATTTATTATTGTAATTTTTTAGGACTGGTAAAATTTTGCAAGAAATCAAATTCCCTTGTAAACAAATCAGCTCAGCTGCCTTTGGTGGTCCCGATTTGGATATTTTGTTTGTAACCACCTCTGCCAATAACAATCAGCCGAAACCCGCTGGCACTACCTTTAAGGTTACAGGCTTGGGAGCTAAAGGCTATCCTATGACCAAAATAAAACTCTAGACTAATGCATACTTATGAAGATGTACATATGTATAAATATGTAAATCCTTGCAATATATAACTATGTACATATGTATGTGTGTCTATCAGGTTACACGCACATTGGTTTCTTTGGCTCAAGTTTTGATATCATAAAGCAAACAAAAAAGATAAAGTATACAAAAGGAATATATGTATGAATTCCTCATCTCTCTCATACAAAATTAAAACTTGGGCAAAAAAGAAAAAACTAATGCGGTTAAAAACTTGACTGTATGCACACATAATTTTGCCTTAATATCACTTTATTAATTTTGCAGCTTAAAAATTATTAACATAAAAAAGTATATATTTCACATTCTTAAGAAGCATTTATTTACCAAAAATTATTATGCATTTTTTTATTTCGTTTAATTAAAGACAAAATAGTGCACAGCAGTATTTAAAAAACTTAAGTCGAAGTAGCAAAAATCGTAAAACTTTTTACTTTTCGCTGCTTTGACGTTTTCCAACTGTTCAAAATGAGCCAATGCTTTTGCTTTTGCTTGTGAAAATAATCCACAGTCGCAGTCGAAGCAGAAGCAGAAAACGAATTATAGCCAATTGCGCAGTACTTTCAACAGTCGACGATTTTAAAAGTTTGAATTTTATTTGCTGTTGCTTTTGGTTAGTTTCGCTAGTAACACCATAGCAGTCTGGTTGCTTTTGTAAGTACCAAACAGTCACAGTCGAAGAAGCAAAAGCTCTTGCTTTTAAAAGCTTTCTGCAGGTTCAGTCAACTATTTTGTGGTGTTTGTCATCTTGTTGTTGTTATTTTTGCACACCAGACAAGAAGCAAGAACAAAAACCACTTCACTGCGATTGCTTAAAACTTGCAAAAGCAAGAGTTTTAACTTCTTCGACTGTGACTGTTTGCGACTTGCAAAAGCATACAGACTGCTTCTGCTTTTACTTGCGATGCTAACCAAAAGCAAATCAAATTCAAACTTTTAAGATCGTCGACTAATGAAAGTACTGCGAAAACGGTCATAAATCGTTTTGTTATTTTGTTTTGACTAAAACTGTTATATTTTTCAAAAGCGAAAGCAGAAGCAAAATGAAATGAAATGAAAGTAACTTCAGTTTTTTAAACACTGGTGCACAAAGTCATTAACAGGGTGGGCGACTGACTATAGGCAGCATAAAAGCTTCCAATAAATCAAACTGAGACCGTCAAAAAATTTAAATTTAATTAATTTAAAATTTTTCGGCAATAATTTCGCTTCATATATGATGTACAGTTACACTTATGTATCTTCAAAGAAAACTGTTTATGCGCACACTATTTGCAAATAAAAATATTTGCAAATAAATTAACTCACTGTTTATACGGCATTGTAAAAGTGTTTTCACACTGAAAGTTAAAACCTGGTTTTAACGTTAAAACCATAAACAGCTGATTTTGCTTTCACACTGCAAGTTTGATAAAGTCAGGGTTTAACTCACAGGCTGTCTAATAACTTTGCTCAAAATAAAATAAATCTCCTGCCGAAATGCGTGTATTTGTTGTTGCATTTTTTCTGCTTTTTAATAACACTTGCTGGACATACTGTTCCACTGTTTTTGTTTGTATGAAAAACTGAGATATTTCACAATGCGCTCTAAAAAGGAAATTATTTTATTATAATTTTTTTTTTGTAAATAAAATTTTTTTAAATTATGTAACTTCTTATACAGAATGAAGAAGTGCTTGGAAATATTGTTAATAATATAAAAAAGCACAAGTACATTATAAGATAAACCTTTTTTATAGGCAGATGAATATCAGTAATATTGTCTATTTTCACTTTCCACAATTCAATTTAAAATATTTTCGTTGTTTTCCTTCCAAAAAACTCTTTTTTCCATAATTTTTTGATTATTGTTGCTGCTGTATCCATTTTTAAGTTGAAAATTTTTCAAGCGCCATCTATTGTTATTCACTGGCATAACATTATCAGCTGCTGTCGGTCATTCCAACTTGGACGCACTGAATTTATCACAGCGAAGAGAAGGTTGCATTTCATAAAACCAACTTAAAACCAATTCAGAAATGGTTTTAATTTGCTTATAACAAAAACAATTTGTATGGCAAAACCAGGTTTTAACAGTTAGTTTTAACTTTAAAACCAACTTTTATTAAAACCATGTCAGTGTGAAAACACTATAAATGTATAAAAACTTGGTAGCACTTCTATAGAAATGTTACTTATGTTTCCAAAAAAAAAAATTGTAAATGTATGAAATAGCAAATAATAATTTGTTTTTAATGTCATTATTTTCTTCTATCAATGTTTTTTGTGCAATATTCTATCAATTTATTATTTTTTATTGGCAAACATTTGTAAGTGTGGCAACCTCAAGCATTTTATTTACAAATAGTGCGTTAATCGTGAGTGGTTTTTTGAATTAGTAACTCAAATTAAAAACAATAATATGGCAACAATTTACAGTTTTATTTGCAAATAAGCAGCCGTGCGTGTAAACGTTATATTTATTAGCTGGGGGAAATAACGATATTTTTCTGTGCAGCCACGCACTTCATCCGCATCCATATCTATATTTGTGTATAGTTGGATAGAGATTATTATTATCATCAGCTATTTAAAATTAAAGAAAAACATTAAAAATTTACGTTAAATAGCTGATGTTACTAACAATCTCTACCCAAGTAGATAGACATGGGTGCTGATGAAGTACGTGCCCAATTAAGAAATTATTCCGGATAAAAATTTCAAGTTATTTTTCATATGAAATATCATTCAAAATTTTCTATAACATTTAAACATTAAAAAGAAATCATCGAAATCGAATATAGCATTTAAAATATATACATATGTACACAAAGATATGTACGAATTAACGCTCAATTGCAAATCGCCCGAAACAGCTAAATGCTCGATATCCCCAAAAACAAGTAAAAAATAACCCAAAAGTGTTAAATGAATACTCGCCCGAAGTTTTTGGCTGTTTGTTAATTACGTACAATCACCGGTATTTGGAAGGAATAAAAGCCAAAAAATTTTTTGTTGGCTTTTTTTTAACATTTTGCCCAAACCTTGCAATTATTCATTATGAGCAAATACCTAAATATCTCAAAATGTTGAGTCACCCAAAGTCGATAAATAATCACCCAATTTTTTGTGCAACATTTTTTATCAGGCGATTTTCACTTTGGTGGTTGTTCATATAAACGTTTTCAGCAAACTTAGACTAATTGGTCTTCATAAGGAATCACTAATGTAAAAAATATTGATATCATTTCCGAGCTTTTAATAAGAACATCTTTCATTAAATGCTTGGTCGGCCATGCATATAAACTTTATTATACAAGAAAACTTTATGAGGCAGAAAATCTTTATTTGGCTGAGCCGTCTTGGGAAACATAATGGTGGAAAAAATCCTTAAGCCCAGACGAAGGCCGGCAGCCCATATGATGTTTGACAGAATTCAATTGTTGAAATTTGAACAAATTAATTATCTTAAATATCTGAATAGCAATACAAACAATAATTACCTTCTTTCGTAGCCATTATTGTGCCGCTTATTTGTTTTAATACATGTAAGTATGTATGAGCTTACATGCATTTGCACATCACAATCACTTACACACATACATATTTTGCTGAGCATAAAGTCATACGCACGCACCATTAATAACTCAAAAAATTTCCCATTTAACCATTCCACGACACGAAAAAACACACGACTTCCGCTTTCTGATCAGAGATTATTTTGCAAAATAAACCAATGGCACAATCATTTTTGTAATTATTTAAAGCTTGTATTAATTTCTATTAACTTATAGACAATTTTTAATATGTAACACCTTTTAATTGTATTATTAATTAAATATTTAACCGAGAACCGTACAAAACCATACGCGCAATAGAAATTTTCGTGGAAACTAAAAAGCACATTGCAATATTATCGCAGGTGCTGTTAATGGCACAGCTGAGTTAATTACTTCGTTAAATAGACACTTGTAAGTCCAAGTTTGTTTAAGTTTGCTAAGAAATTCGACATTAAGAACAACCAACAAGTGTGTTGTTTTTGTAATTTGCATTAATTGTAGAATAAACGTGCCCTTCTAAAATTAATTGGACTGGAAGTTTTGGAAAAGGAAACAAATTGCTTAGAAGGCAGTATTAGAGAGGGAGACAGAAACAATGACTATGTAGAAGTACAAATTTAAGCAAGAAACGAAAAAAACAGGGTTGCCAAATTTGATAATTTAACGCCTAAAGTGTGGATTCTATTTAGCTTTTTTCACAACCAAGTTTTGAATTAGCTATTTATAAATAGAGAAATGCGAATGTAATGTCTCAGATTTTTCATGAGTTTTTAAGCGATTTCATAGAAAAGGATATTGCTAATTCTGTTTATTATTTAGGTACAATTTAAAGAATCTGCTTGGCTAAAATGGTAATCTTGATACTTTAATAAATAAAGTGATATTTGTAGTAAAACTCGTCTGACAAATATCAGGTGTCTTTCGAAATTGCATAGCGCAATCTGCTTCTTAACAATTTGATAATTGATTTGTAAGATCTAATAAATGTACGAAAGCTTGATTACAATGCATTAGTTTAAATATGTAACACACAGGAAATATCTAAATAGCAATAAAATATATAATTACCATCTTTCGTAGCCCTTATTTCGTCGCATATTAGTTTTAATACATGTAAGTATGTATGCATGTGCTTCATGCATTTGCATATCACACGCACGCACACATACATACATATATTTTGCTTAGCAAAAAGACACACGCACGCACCATTAATAACTTAGAAAACTTTTCTATTTAATCATTCCACGACGCGAAAAATCACACGACCTCTGCTTTCTGCTCACAGATTACTTTGCAAAACAAATCACTAGCACAATAATTTTTGTAATTATTTAAAGCTTGTATTAATTTCTATTAACTTATAGACAATTTTCAATATATAAAACACCTTTTAATTGTATTATTAATTAAATATTTAACCGAGAACCGAACAAAACCATACGCGCAATAGAAATGTTCGTGGAAACTAAAAAGCACTTTGCAGTATCTTAGGAGGTACTGTTAAAGGCACAGCTGATTTGATTTCTTGGCTAAAAAGACACTTGCAAGACCAAGCTTGTTTGAGTAATTTGGCATGAGTTATAGAATAAAGATCCCTTTTTTAAAGTTAGTTCGGCTGGAAGTCTTGGAAAAGGAAACAGATTGTTCAAAAGGCAATGTGAAAGAAGGAGATAGATATAGGGTGTTTTTTTGAGGGGTATAGAACTTCGAATTGAAATAAAACACAAGAAAATCGTTTTAATGTCCATCAATTTGGCTTTATTGGAAGGATAATTTTATGCCATTAATGTTTAAATATGATTTCGGGCATGTGGCCGCCGCGGCTGGCTCGAATAAAGCTAATTCTACAGGTCCAATTTTCAACCACTTTTTCGAGCATATGGGGCCGTATGTTGGCAATAACGCCACGAATGTTGGCTTTCAAGTCCCCTAACGTTTCTGGTTTGTCGGCGTAGACGAGCGACTTCACATATCCCCAAAGAAAATAATCCAATGGTGTCAAATCACACGATCTTGGTGGCCAATTGACAGGTCCATTCCGCGAAATTATGCGCTCATCGAATGTTTCCTTCAATAAATCGATTGTGACGTGCGCTGTGTGGCATGTAGCGCCATCTTGTTGGAACCACAACTCATCCACATTCATGCCATCCAATTCGGGAACAAAATAGTCGGTTAGTCGGCTCCAATTGCTGTGCACGGTGGCGAATCGATTCATTCGGGTCCTCTTCAACACTTTGCTCTACAGCGGCAATTGTTTCTTCGGTGCGCACTGTTCGACGTCTCTGCGGATGCGTATTATCACATAGAGTAAACGTAGTGCGAAAACGATCCATGGTTAACCGAATTAATTGCTCTGATGGACGATTATGTCGACCATAAAATGGACGGAGCTTGCGGTAAACTTCGCGAACTGAACCATTATTTTCGAAATAAATTTGCACGATTTGCAAGCGTTGTTCTTTTGTCAACCTGTTCATGATGAAATGGCAAACCAAACTAAATATTAATCACTTGACAGCTGACAAAATGGCTGCCAGTTAAAAAAGTGATGCCAACTTAAAGTTCTATACCTCAATAAAAAACACCCTTTATAATATCTAATAAGAATAAGAGAATTTAGCGAAAGTTGCAAAAACCAGTCAATAATTTTCCGCTTATGTATTAGTTTTAATATACATACATATGTACATATGTAGCAAATATTTATGTATATGCATTTGCATATCACACGCTCGAACACACATACATATTTTGCTTAGCAAAAAGACACACGCACCCACTATTAATAACATAGAACACTTTCCTATTTAATAATCTACAAGACGAAAAATCACACGACTAGCACAAATATTTTTATTATTATTAATTTCTATTGATTTATATACACTTTTCAATGTCTAACAGTATTTATTTGAATTATTAATTAAAGATTTAACCGAGAACCGTACAAAACTATACGTGCAATCAAAATTTTCGTGGAAACTAAAATTAACACTGTAATATCATAGGAGGTGTTATTAATGGAACAGCTGAGTTAATTACTTGGCTAAATAGACACTTGTAAGTTCAAGGTTGTTTAGGTTTATGAAGAAATTTGACACAACCCCAACTCAGCGAGTGGGTTGTTTTTGTGATTTGGCAGAATAATGGTCGCCCTTTAAAGTTAATTCGGCTGGAAGGTAAGGAAAAGGAAAGATTGATTAGAAGGAAGTATGAGTAATGTGACCAGATGGTTTTTGGAAAGAGGGGGATATGATCGATCAAAAAATGACAAAATGCGGGATTTAGAAATAAATATATTCTAGAAAGAGGGACGTGTGATATACACATACACACTTTCGTATGTACTTAGGAAACAAAGTTTTTAACTTAACGGAGACGACCTTGAATAAACAAAAATATTTATCTATAAAAATAAAAATTACATGTCGTTCGTTAGTAATCGCATCAATTAAGAACGGCTGCACCGATTTCGCTATTTTTTTAATGAGGCACCTTCCATATAATTTCTTATATTTTGGAATATCTTTGCATCCAATGAAGTCAGAAACGTAAAATTTTGTATTATGTGCGTTCTCTCATAAAAAAAAAGTTTGAATTTGAGATATCTGGAAAACTAATATAGCGAGAAAGCTGAAATTTTGTGGGGATAGTTTTGTTGATAATTTGTATTGTCTCTGATTTGTAAAATTAGGCGTGGTGCCTCTCATAAAGCGCAAATTTTTGTTTGCCTTCAAAAAAAAAAAAAATACTTGTGTAGTGTTCCTGCTGGATTGCTCACAGCGTGTTACTGATGGTCGAGAAGACAGTAACGCCAACGAGAAAAGTATTATGAAAAGGAGTCAGAGATGGAGCAAAAACTGCCTCGCCTCCTAAGGAAATTAAATATTAATTTTTTAAGATCTTGGTAACTGCTACAAACACAATTTTAAAATTCCACTTATTCTGCCGATAATAGACAATTTTGAAACTCTTCATAAGTATTAATGTTGATAAAAAGATTCGCTAGTCTATAAGATTCGCTAGCATGGCACTTCTAATATATAAAAAATTTTCTTTTCATCTCAAAACGTATAACAGGTATCGTGAGGCAAACAGGGTTTTGGCTAGTTAAGCACTATTTAATAAAAATATATTTGGAATAAATTTTGATTAATTACATTTTAATAAAAATCGAATGAGAAATTAAAAATTTAATAATTCTGAAAAGCGGGATAATCCCACCTAAGAGGGATGTTTGGTCAGGTTAAGTATGAGAGACGGATATAGAAACAAATATCTAAAAAAAAGAAGAAGAAGATGTAGCAAGAGAAAGAAAAAAGTGTTGTCAAATTTGATAATTTGGTTTTTTTTAGCTTTTTTCAGAAGCGAATAAATTATCCAATTTTCGAATTCTCATGTACTTTAAAGCGATTTTAAAGAGAAGCATTAATTCATAGTGCAAAATACAGGGTTTTTGCGGAGTTCCATGAATTTGAAATAACACTAATAACATATAAGGGCCTGTTTTCAAAAAACACGGTGATTCGAGATCACGTGATTTCAAAAGCGCACTAATGAAAGCTTACTTTTTGTAGAAGTCTTTTTGTATTTTAAGTTCTTGCCATATATAGTAGCATATTTTATGCTAACTTCCATCGCCTTAAATCATACAATTTACAAAGCAATGATTAAGTTTCTTTTAATTTTTTTCAAATCACCTTTATTTGACACATCGTGATTTACAAAGCTTGGTCGATACATAGAAAAAAAATGATTTTGATATTTGAATATGAAAATCAACGCTTCAAGAAATAAAACAATATTGAATTTTCTGTAATTTCGATTTTTGCATATATGATCAAAAAAATTTGATGCAAGTTTAGTAAAACTACATTTTTTTAGTCAATGAGGAAATTGAAAGAATCAAGGAAAAAATTTCGTGAGTATGTGGATATCATATCAGCATCATATCATTATTTTTCTGAAATCGGGTTATTTGTATATTTCGATAGAAAAAAAAGTTGAGGCCTTTCTATATTAAGGTAACGATATACTGTCGTATTCATTAAACACTAGCTTTACCCGGTGTGCTTCGCTACCACCATTGTCTTTTCAATTTCATTTATATGAAAATAGATTGTTCCACGCCCCTCCGCCCGCAGACCGAAATCAGACTTCACAGTGTCACCTGCCTGAGTATTTTGAAGATTCCCTGAAAATTTTATCAAAATCGGCCCAGCCGTTTTGGAGTCCATACGTTACATACATACATACACACATCCTGTTTTATATATATAGATATTTAAGGTTTATTAAAGGTTTATTTGACGTATTCCTACGGGAAATTTGTCAAATAAACCTATAATAAACCTAAAATATTTTTTATGAACACCGCATATATAACTACTTAATGCTTGCTCACAACTTCAATAAGCATTGTGTTTGAATCAAACATAGAATTTTGCAATACAGTTTTTTTTTATTAATTTTTCTTCTGTTTAGTTTTCTTTTCAATTAAACCATGTACATATGTTTATTTTAAATTGTGAATCCTTTATTTTAAATCAAAAACATTCCTAAATTGCTATTTAAAAAATGACATTCCAAGATTCGGTGATAAAAAAAAAACTAAATAAAATCCACACGTTTCGCGTTAAATTATCCAATTTGACAACACTGTTTTTCCTTCTCTTGCTAAATTTTCTTCTTCTTAATAGATATTGTTTCTATCTCCCTCTCTCATACTGCCTTCTAATCAATCTTTCCTTTTCCTTACCTTCCAGCCGAATTAACTTTAACCATTACCATTATTCTGCCAAATTACAAAAACAACCCACTGGCTGAGTTGGTTTATATGTCAAATTTCTTCACAAAATTAAACAACCTTGAACTTACAAGTGTCTATTTAACTAAGTAATTAACTCAGCTGTGCCATTTACAACACCTCGTAAGATATCGCAGTGCACTTTTTAGTTTCCACGAAAATTTCTATTGCGCGTATGGTTTTGTTTGGTTCTCGGTTAAGTCTTTAATTAATAATACAAATAAAAAGTATTAGATATTGAAAAGTGTATATAAATCAATAGAAATTAATACATAGTTTATATAATAATAAAAATATTTGTGCTAGTGGATGATTAAATAGGAAAGTGTTCCAAGTTGTTAATGGTGGGTGCGTGTGTCCTTTTGCTAAGCAAAATATGTATGTATGTGTGAACGTGTGTGTGATATGCAAATGCATGTACATACATAAATATTTGCATACATATATACATATCTACATATTTATGTATATTAAGACTGTTAAGCGGAGAAATAATGGCTGTCAAAGAAGGTAACTTTTGCTTGTATTAATTAATATTCGGATATTTAAGATCATTTGAACCAAATGCCAATAAATAAATTCTGTCAAACGTGATATGCTAAATATGGCTTAAATTTATTACAATCCCAAAACTTCGAATTTGTTTTTTTTTTAATTTCCTTGGGACGCATGCTCATCACCATTAGATCAACATTATAGCCAAATAAATTCTTTAAATTGTACCTGAATAAGGGAAAAGAAACCTAAACGGAATTAACAACATCCTTTTCTTTGAAATTGCTTAAAAATACCTAAACATGTTAAAACATTCCTGCATCTGTATCATTAAATTGCCAATCCAAGATTTGGTTGTGATAAAAACTAAGTAAAATCCATGCGTTTGGTACTCTATTACCAAATTTGACAACCCTGGTTTTTGCAACTTTTACTAAATTCTCTTATTCTTATTAGATATTATATCTGTCTTCTTCTTTCACATTGCCTTTTGAACAATCTGTTTCCTTTTCCAAGACTTCCAGCCGAATTAACTTTAAAAAAGGGATCTTTATTCTATAACTCATGCCAAATTACAAAAACAACACACTAGTTGATTCTTCTTTATGTCAAATTTGTTAGCAAACTTAAGCAAACTTGGTCTTACAAGTGTCTTTTTAGCCAAGAAATCAAATCAGCTGTGCCAGTAATAGTACCTGCGATAATATTGCAATGTGCTTTTTAGTTTCCACTAAAATTTCTATTGCGCGTATGGTTTTGTTCGGTTCTCGGTTAAATATTTAATAAATTTTTCAAGTAAAAAGTGTTAGAAATTCAAAAGTGTGTATAAATTAATAGAAATGAATGCAAGCTTTATATAATTATAAAAATATATTTGCCAATGATTTGTTTTGCAAAACGATCCGTGTAAAAGAAAATTTGTTGAGTAGAAAGCAGAGCTCGTGTGTTTTTTTTTTGTTTCGCGAAATGATTAAATAGGAAAGTGGTTAAAATTATTAATGGTGCGTGCGTGTGTCTTTTTGCTAAGCAAAATATGTGTGTATGTGTATACGTGCGTGTGATATGCAAATGCATGTTAACTCGTACATACATACTTACATGTATTAGAACTAATAAACGACGAAATAATGGCTACAAAATAAGGTAATGGTTGGCTATGCTATTCAGATATTTAATGTAATTTAAACCAAGTGCCAAACAACCTGTGAACAACGACTCAAGTGCAAAAATCAAATTCGTTCATTTTGATAATAATTCTCTTGCATGAAGGTAAACGTTGTTTTAGATAAAAATTATGTTGGTCTATATTTCTAAAAATAAGGTTAGAACTACATAGGTTGTTATTCATAAAAACCACAGAAATATGCCTTGAAATTATTGTAAAAACAAATCTTGAAATTGTATTTTTTTTTAATTTCTTCAGGATGAATATTCATCTTTGAGTTGTTTTTACAATCCATGTACTATATCGATAGAAAAATTTATAATTAATAAGTAACTAAGAAAACTGCAGTATTTTAACAACTTTTAGCTAGAGCTGTGCCAAATCGTTCTTTTCAGTGACCGGTCATTTTCGTTCAATTAGCAAAAAATTGACCCGTTCGTTCAATCGTTCACTTTTGAACGACAGTATGAAACAATGCTATTTTGTAAGAATAATAAAATTGGTTGTATATACGAATATTTAAATAATGCGAATGAATTAATTGAAGAATTTATTAAAAAAAAAATGAATTATTTATTTTAAAAACTATATTTATATATATTTTATAAATAATTTCTTGTTTTTTCGACTAGAATATTGTACATTTTATTTTGGCTTAATATTTAGTTTAATATTAAGATTAAGAAAGATACTTTTGTTTGGTTTTAGTATTTATTTTTTCTTCCGATAATTAATAAAAGCATTGTAACACTTTTATCGTTATTTATATATCAAAGGCGCATCAATGTTTGAATGTTACTTCTCAAAGTTTAAGTTAAAATTTTGTCGTCAAAAATATTTTACCGGAAATAAAAAAAAATATCTCAAGCACTACAAATTCATTTTAGATTGAGGTAATGAAATGTATGTATAAACATATATACAGTTAAGGTCTAACATCTTTACTTTGTAAAAACACTTTATGAAAAACACTAGTAAAAATACTTCTTGTGAAAAGACTATTCAATCAAATTATCAAAGTAATGATGGCAGTGCCACTGTGATGCTAAAGAGAATTTAGTATAAACGTACCTAAACCTTTTAAAACACAAAAACTCAACTCAAACAAAACGACATAACATAAATAGCAAACATGAACGAAAGCAAATTTGACATAAAAGACTTAAAACACAAACTGAATGAACGAAAACATCGAGCGGTACACTACTGATCCAAAAGCGTTCAGAAAAATCACCGGATCAGTTCGTTCAATTAAGTGATTCGTTCAATTTAACCCGTTCGTTCATGAGCTACACAACTCTACTTTTAGCCATAATTCTCCATATTAATAATTTTTGAAATAAAGCGCTCAGAAAAGTGTTTACCCACAGGGTGCCCCGATTTAATACATTTTAAGACTAACACATTGCTATTAAGATGTCGTTAAGCTTATTAGATCTGGCAAAACTTTTATCCAATTCTTAATTGCAAAATACGCAGGCAAATATTTAACAAAACTCGAATCACATCCTAATCCGCTTGCTCGTAATATTTTGAGCTTTACTGGACACATCCGCTTAAAAAAGAGGGACACACGGGCTCTTATACCTAACACTCCAGATGGGACTACTTGAAAATACTTCCCCCCCCCCCCCTTTTTTTTTTTTTTGATTATCACTACTAATGTATTATTTATAACTACCACTAAGTTTATGTCCGACACTGGTCGGGCCTAATATTTTTTTTATAGATTTAAGATTTGAATACTTATTGTTAGTTCACATATGAAGATACAATAAATAAATACATGCATTATAAAAAAAAAAAAAAAAAATTCTTAATAAACAGATTAAAATCAGAACATCACATAAAAGTTGTTGAAATTCATTTCGAAAATCACGTTGAGCTAAGGACTATTCTATCACAATATTTCTCTTTAGAATGCGGTGCTTCTATATAATTATACGACTGGTAATAATGATAAATTGACCAAATACAGCATTGGTATAATTAATTGTTGTTATCTTCTGAAAATTATACTAACGTCCTCTAGATAATGATTTTATTTAAAAAAATCCATTTGCCTCTTTGAAATAGTACAGGGTGGGCCAAAAGAAACCAAGGGGTGTAAAAGCTTAATAACTTTTTTGTTTATTAACTTTTTTTATTTTTTCTTTCAGATTATATAATATACAAAATGGAAATTTTTTTACACTAAGTATGAAAAATGATGTCTTTTAAATGACCACCGTTTTCAGCTTCGCACTGATGGGCTCTTTTTAGAGCATTTTCCATAACATCTTTCAAAACTTGTGGCTGTAGCGTTCGAATTTCTGCAACAATGTTTGCCTTGAGTTCAAGGATTGTCTCTGGCTTGTTCACATACACTCGCTCCTTCAAAAAACCCCAAAGAAAATAGTCGGGTGCTGTCAAATCTGGCGATCGCGCTGGCCAAATAATTTCCGAATTTCGAGAAATTATTCGCTCTCCAAAAATTTGACTTAAAAGTGCCATTGTGTCTCGGGCAGTATGGGTAGTGGCTCTGTCCTGCTGAAACCACATACCAGGTCTGTTTTCAAGAGCAGGACGTAAAAAATTTTCTATCATAAACCGATACCGCTCTCCATTTACGGTTACAGCACTTCCATCTTCATTCTCGAAGAAGTAGGGCCCAATGACATTTTCAGATGTGATCCCACACCATACTGTACACCTGATGGGGTGCAATTGGCGTTGATGAATGGCTCTTGGATCTTGAGAACCCCAGAACCTACAGTTCTGCTTATTAACAAAGCCATTCAAATGAAAATGAGCTTCATCACTCATAATCAAATTTTCAATAAAGTTGATTTCATTTCTGGCCAACTCTTGAAATTTAACTGCAAAATTTAGACGTTGCCGATGATCTGCGGGTTTTAATTCTTGGACCAATTGCACCTTATATGGGTATAACTGTAAATATTTTTTTAAAATGCGCCGTAGTGACGTACGAGACATTTCTAGCTGAGCAGAACGCCTTCTGCCAGATGTTTCTGCTGCTTCGTTAACACTTTGCTGTACTCGTTCAATATTTTCCGCAGTGCGACTTAAACTTGGTCTACCGGTTCGAGGCAAATCTCTTACGCTGCCATGTTGGTGATGACGATTAACTAAGCAACGAATCATCGCTTCAAAGGGCGAAATTCTGACGTTAAAATGTCGACGATATGCTCTTTGCGTTAAAGTAATTGATCTCTGGTTTAAATAATAAAATTCTATTGTTCTGGTTCTCTGTTCAGTTGTGAACCTCTCCATTATAAATTCTCCAAGTGTTGTCTATATAATCGGAAAGAAAAAATAAAAAAAAAGTTAATAAACAAAAAAGTTATTAAACTTTTACACCCCTTGGTTTCTTTTGGCCCATTTGGCGTCACATGACCAATATTATATTAAAACACTAAAGACGTATATTTTTCTTTCTAGTTTTGTTTGCTTCAAATTGTGAATCTTTCAATTCAAAGTTATGCAACTCCAAAAGACACTATCACACTTTGACTCAAAAGATTAACATCAACATTGTAGCCAATCAAATTCTTTGAATTGTACTTTAAAGAAAATAAGCAATAATAGAATTAGCAACATCCCTTTTATTTAAAATTGCTTAAAAATTCTTTAAATATTTTAAAACTTTCCTGTTGCCCTATTTATAAATTACCATTTCAAGATTCGATTGAGAAAAGAGCTAAATAAAATCCACATGTTTGACGTTTAATTATCAATTTAGACAACCCTGTTTTTTCCGTTTCTTGCTTAATTTTATTCTTTTTCATATACATTGTTTCTATCTCTCTCTCTCATACTGCCTTTTAATCAACATGTTTCCTTTTCCAAACTTTCTAGCCGAATTAACTTTAAAAGGTGACCTTTATTCTAAAACTCATGCCAAATTACAAAAACAACACACTAGTTGATTCTTCCTTATGTCAAATTTCTTATCAAACTCAAACAAGCTTGGTCTTACAAGTGTCTTTTTAGCCAAGAAATCAAATCAGCTGTGCCTTTAACAGTACCTCCTAAGATACTGCAATGTGCTTTTTAGCTTCCACGAACATATCTATTGCGCGTATGGTTTTGTTCGGTTCTCGGTTAAATATTTAATTAATAATATAACTAAAAGGTGTTTTATATATTGAAAATTGTCTATAAGTTAATAGAAATTAATACAAGCTTTAAATAATTACAAAAATGATTGTGCTAGTGATTTGTTTTGCAAAATAATCTGTGAGCAGAAAGCAGAGCTCGTGTGATTTTTCGCGTCGTGGAATGATTAAATAGAAAAGTTTTCTAAGTTATTAATGGTGCGTGCGTGTGTCTTTTCGCTAAGCAAAATATATGTATGTGCGCTTGCGTGTGATATGGAAATGCGTGTAAGCAAATGCATACATACTTACATGTATTAAAACTAATATGCGAAGAAATAATGGCTACGAAAGATGGTAATTATATATTTTATTACTATTTAGATACTTCCTGTGTGTTACATATTTAAACTAACGCATTGTAATCAAGCTTTCGTACATTTAGTAGATCTTGCAAATCTATTATCAAATTGTTAACAAGCAGATTACGCTAGGCAACTCCGAAGGACATCTTATATTTGTCAGACGAGTTTTACTACAAATATCACATTATGAATTAAAGTATCAAGATTACCATTGTAGCCAAGCAGATTCTTGAAATTGTACCTTAATAAAATAAACGAAGCCTAAGCAGAATTTGTAATATTCTTTTCTTTCAAATCGCTTAAGAACGCATGTAAAATCAAAAACATGCTATTGCTCTATTTATATTTAGCTAATTCAAAATTTGGTTGTGAAAAAAGCTAAATAAAATCCACACGTTTGGCGTTTAATTAGCAAATTGATAACCCTGTTTTTCCGTTTCTTTCAACATTGTCTTCTGCTTCATAATTAGTGTTTCTATCTTTGTCACTCATACTGCCTTTTGATCAATCTGTTTCCTTTTCCAACACTTCCAACTGAATTAACTTTAGAAGGGGACGTTTACTCTACAGCTAATACCAAATTACAAAAACAACACACTAGTTGGTTGTTCTGAATGTCAAATTTCATAGCAAACTTAAACAAACTTGAACTTACAAGTGTCTATTTAACGAAGTAATTAACTCAGCTGTGCCATTAACAGCACCTGCTATAATATTGCAATGAACTATTTAGTTTCCACGAAAATTTTGATTGATTGATTGGTTTTGTTCGGTTCTCGGTTAAATATTTAATTAAAAATACAAGTAAAAAGGGTTAAGTATTGAAAATTGCTCATAAATTAATAGAAATTAATACAAACTTTATATTATAATAAAAATTTTCGTGCTTATGATTTTCTTTGTAAAACGATCTGGGTGTGTGTAAATTTGTTGAGCAGAAAGCAGAGGGCGTGAGTTTTTTCGTATCGTAGAATGAATAAATAGCAAAGTGTTTAAGTTGTTAATGGTGCGTGCGTGTGTGCTTATGTTCAACAAAATAAATAGGGAAATGAATGTACAACATAAATTCTTACATTCATACATATTTTACATGTATATATGTAAAATTTACAATAATAATAATTACATTGTAAATATGTACATACATACATACTTACGTACTTATGTATGTATGAAAGAAGGTAATTTTAAGGTGATTTGCACCAAATATCAACATTTATTTGTATGAATTTTATCAAACGTCATATGCCACAAATATTAATTTATGTATGTTAAACTTTTTATGTACATACATACATACATACATACATATGTATGTAGATTAAAGCTGCCCACAGAGAGAAAACCAAGAGCAATGTATATGCGTATGTGTATTCATTTGTATAAAAAGCTGATTGATGTTCAGCACTCTGCTGCTTCTCTGGGCAGCCTGGATGTAGATCACTGCTGACCAGAGAAGCGCCAGGGTGCCGAACATCAATCGGCTTTTTGTACAAATGAATGCATTTAGATTTAATGAACTTCATTAAACGAAATCTAGAGCACTTTTGAGTTACTTCAAAATACTTACTTACATACCTACGTAGTATGTATGTATGTATGTATATACAGTGATGTTCGATGAAATAGAGCCATACGATATATTTAGTATGTTGTCTATCAGAAAACCTACATTAAGGTTTAAATGCAAAAAACATCCTGCACTTATTTTTTTACTTCTGTTGTAAACAGAATGCCGTTATTTTTATTTCAGTTGTCGCGTCATTTTTTTCAAGATTAGCTATTTTGTAGTATTAACAATTAAAAGAAGTGTTCCATAAAATAGAGCCAATTAAAAATAATATATTTTTTTGGGAGGTTTTTGCTTTTTTTGTTAAAAAATTTAAAAGAAAAGGTAACCTTAGTCTCAAAATTCAATAAATTATAAATAATCGTGAAAAAATACATATGTATGTATAATTTAAAAAAGAAAATAGGTAGAGGCAAACACTGCAGTAAGGAAAACAGGATTATTACGAGTATTAAAAGACTGCATAATGAAGGTAAGAGCTACAGAAAAATAGCAGAAATAATTGGATGCTCTAAGAAAATGGTGGAAAATGCGGTCAAATACAAATTCAAGCCTGAAAACAGAGGGGAAAAAAGCAAAATCACAGCACATTTAGAGCGAAAAATCCTGCGTCATGTGAGAAGAGATCCATTTGTTACTTCATCTGCCATTAAAAAATAATATGACCTGGATGTTTCCACTTCCACAATTCGAAAATTCTTAATTAAAAAAAAAATTGAAAGCTAGGAGTGCGCGTAGAGTTCCGTATCTGACTAAAAAGCATATTCAAAAAAGATTTGAATTTGCCGAAAAACATTTGAATTGGTCAACAAACAAATGGAAAAATATTTTATGGTCCGATGAAACAAAAATAAATTTGTTTAACTCTGACAGAAGCAGCCTATGTGTAAGAAGACCTCCCAACACCGAATTCCCTCCCCAATATACCATTAAAACCATTAAACATGTGGTAGGAAATATAATGGTATGGGGCTGTTTCTCTTACAAAGGAACGGTGCCATTGTTTCGTATTGAAGATAAAATGGACGCAATATATTACACGAATATTTTAAGTAGCATCATGTTGCCATACGCTGAGTGTGGAAATGCCGCTTCGATGGGTGTTTCAACAGGACAATGACCCGAAACACACATCGAAGAGAGCAACAGAGTTTTTTCAAAGCAATGAAATTAAGGTTTTAAGCTGGCCTGCACAGTCACCAGACTTAAATCCTATAGAAAACATTTGGCAAATTGTTAAGTTGGAACTTCGAGGCAAAAATCCGTTCAATAAAGACCAACTTTGGGCATTAGTTCAAGACGCGTGGGAAAATATCCCAGTGGACACTTGCCAAAAACTTGTGGACTCAATGCCTAAACGTTGCTTAGCCGTTATTAAAAATAATGGTTATTCTACTAAATATTAAGGTAAACACAAGAGAATTTTACAAATATGTGTGTTTTATAAACTTGCGAAACTTCAATTTCAGATAACCAAAACCGATGGCTCTATTTTTATTCACACCGAAAATTGAATTTTTTTTTAGGTTTATGTATCAGAACTTTTTTAAGTTTTAAATTTTCAATTGTGTACTGCAATATTTTTGATTTGTATGTGAAAAGAAGAACAACAAAATAAAAAATTCTTTTGTTATACTTTTTGACCATTATATTTAGTTTGAAAAAATATGAAATAGGGTATCTCTATTTCATAGAACATCACTGTATATATGTACATATGTATGCACGTACTAGTATTGTTAGATGTGACGATTTTACGTCATTTTTACGATTTTTTATAACGAATTTCCCAAAGTGACGATTGACGATTTTATTTCAAATATTCCACATATTTATTATTTATTATTGAAATAAGTATTTAATGACATAAATATGCCAACAAGGTCTTGCTGAAGAAATTATTCCTTTACAAAAAAGTTTTCCAAATCTTTTGTATAAAGGAAAATGTTAAGACATTGAAAATTAAATAACTCTTAGATTTGTTAACTTTCAAGGTAATGACTTACATATATCTAAGGAAAAAAGTTAAATCGATTGATTTACCAACCAATAAACTTACATATTTTTCATAACTTATTTATGTGAGTTTTACCTGATTTATATTAAGAATTTTTTCATGAAATTTTATGAATTTTGTTGCACGAACTTTTCCGATTTGTTAATTGCAGCGCTATAAAAGAGAATGTTATATAAAAAAAGGCCGTAGAATGAATCTGTGATGTTTCTCCACGCCTCCTATTGGCAAATAAAAAATTTGCATGCAACTAATTTCATGAAAAAAATGCTTAATGTAAATCAGGTATTGGTGTTCTTTTTTACTTTGCCATCGGCTGGTGTTGAAAGAATATTTAGTAATATTAATTTTTCTAAAACCAATATCTGAAATTTACGGGATACAGAAACACTTGAAATCATTATATTTTCAAAAGATTATTTGAAGTGTAAATCTTCGGAATGTTACAATATTGACATTAAGAAAATTTTGATAAAAAATGCAATTCTAAAATGTATTATACATACTTTTTTTACTTCGAAACTAGTTTTATTTAGAAATTGTTGTACGCTATTATATACTCTGAATTTTTTGCTTTAATTTCACCTTATAGTTTTTATCTTTGACTATAAAATCGATGAATTATTTTTGGTTACATAAAATAGTCTTTTATTTATAATATGATACATATATTAGTTGTTTAATAAAATGGATAATTCTTGTATGACGATTTTTTGACGATTTTTTTTTGAAAACTATGACGCTTTTGACGATTTCAGTTTTAGAATTTAACGATTTTTAGAAAAACTTATCTAACAACACTGGCACGTACCCAAATCGAAAAGAAATTGTTCTTATTCTGAAATAAATGTATACATACAAACATACATACATATGTATGTACATCACTGCTGGCCAGAGAAGCGCAAGGGTGCCGAACATCAATCGGCTTTTTGTACAAATGAATGTACATACGCTTATACATTTCCCTCGGTTTTCTCTCTGTGGGCAGCATTGACATATGTACATATGTAATAAATAAAAAAATCTCTAATTGCTTTTATTTATGAAATTGGCTCAAAAATGTTAATTTTTTACATTAACTTACATACTTACATATGTATTTACTTCATTACTAAAACCGGTATTCTTTTATTTTCCTGCATGTAAATATGTATGTATGTAATTACATATGTATGCACATAAAACTCTCTGTTTGTTTACATTTTGTTTTTGTCAATGGCCTAGCTTCTGTGAGGAAGATGCGCAGAACGAATTTTTTTTTTACAGTTGGAATGCGCAACCTGAATGTAATTATGTACATATGTATGAATGTATGTATGTCTCCGCTTCATCTTTCTTTCAAAATTGATGGTGTCTTTAGTTATTGTCGGGTTTTTCTCTAGTGCGGTCTATAGCATTGCACAGATACATCTGTTTGCACCAGTTTTGTCTGTTTTTTGGTTCTGGTATGAACAAATATGTTATCGTTTTCTGTTACTAGTTGTAAATGTTGATTTTTTAAGCAATTATTGTATGGTTGGGCAATGAGCAAATGAAAACAACACATTTATTTTTTTTTTTTTTGTTTTTCTAAGGCAAATACGATACATAAAACTGCTTTTACCATAAGTGCCTTATGATGTGTTGAGAAAAAATGTAATTGGCTGATGAATGAATGAATTAAAGCAAAATTGCACATAAGTACATATGTAAGTAAATGATACATGTACATGAAACACATGCATTTGTAATTACTCTCAGAGCAAAATTGTCTCTTTCCCTCTCTATACTTTGGCTGCGCCACAAAATAACATAATGAACGTCCGCACATACATCTGCACATCATGTATTTGTTTGAATAGTGGTTTTTTCATATATTTGTATTACAATATGTATTTTTTGAGCAAAAACAGATCAAACAGTTGCTCAGCAGCAATACAACAAGCAATTGTTATTTGATATAATTGTATTTTAAATTGGAAAAGATCGCACACACAATAACTCTTATACTAGTTCTGTCGCTCACACTACAATTATATGGTACATACCATGGTATATTTGTTTTGGCTATACAAACGAGTATACAAATGCAACCCTTTAGTGCGGTTTTGTTGTGTTTAATTTAATTCATATCTTGTAGTGCATTTGCTATTGAGTGTAAATTAATTTTTGGCTTGTAGTGCATACATGTACATACATGAATGCATATACATATAATTAAGTACATAGTATGTATGCACATATGTACAAGTAAATAAAGTAGCAAAAAGTGTTGAATTTTTAAAATATGCAGTTACATGAATCGATTATTTATGTACTATGTAAGTGTTAATTTTTTATGTTGCTAGACTAGTCTATCAATTAGTTCTGTAAAATTCATACACGCATATGTATGTACGTACATTTATGTGCATGTAAAGGGCCCGCCAGATAACTTTTTTTTTGAAAACAGAGCGCAAACCATCGAGTTTAGCTTCGGCTGTGTGGCACGTAGCGCCGTCCTGTTGAAACCAAATGTTGCCAATATCCTCCTCTTCAAAATTCATTCAACATGGCCCGATAAAGATCGCCATTGACTGTAACGGCCACTCCTTGCTCATTATCGAAAACAACGGCCCAATTATCCCTCTGGACCGAAATCCGCACCAAACAGTGACTCGTTTTGGGTGAGTCGGCTTTTCAATGTATGCGTGCGGGTTTTCTGTGCCCCAAATGCGACAATTTTGCTTGTTACATACTCGCGCAGATCAAAATGAGCTTCATCTGAAAAGATGATTTTTTTTTTGGCAAAATCGGCATCTTCTGTAAGTCGATCGCAGGCCCACTTTCCCAGCGTTGTTCAAGCGCATACACAACCATATTCGTTCAGCAGAAGGATATAACTAATTATCTGTCAAAGCAGACATGAGCTAAGTGTTATCATTCACGAAATAAGCACTAGTTGAAAAAAAAAAAACGTTAGATGGCGGACCCTATATGTAAATATTTTCATACATACATAATATGTGTGTGTGTACACATTTAAATCTTATGTGCGAATAACATGTCAGATGTGACGAATTCTTGCTATATTTGGCGATTTTTAAAGCTTGCTTAGTGTAGATACTAATTTTCGATTTAATAGCATGGATATATCGAGCCTTATTTTCCATTTAATCGTAAGAGACATGTAGTACAAAATGTAGGATAGTGAATCCTAGTTTTTAAAAACATATTCACCCCTATTCTGCGTTTCGCTTACGTTCCCGCATTCAGTTACGCACGGATCGAAAAGAGGTATTCTGCCAAAAAACTGAATCGAAAGAAAAAGAAGAAGAGAAGAGTATGTTTAAACTTGCTGCTTTGCTATGAAACGGATGAAATAGGAACAGAAAAATTAAGCAATTTTGCAAAATTTTTAGCAAAAAGTTAAATTTAGTGCAAAAAAACAGTGATTTAACATTAAAACAAATAATAATTAAATATTGTGAAAATTTTCATTAAATAAACTCTTGTAAATTTAAGTACAGAGAGGTAGAAAAACGAGATAAGCTAGAGGTATTTTTGGCCAATCTTTTCCAGTGTGAAGAATCCTGTCGCGCCGCAGGTGATATTTTAATTTTTTACACATAATTGTAACACAAAAATAAAGTTTATTTGTTTAAATTTAATTAAATCCGTAGAGAATATCGTTTTTCGTTGCCATTAAATAGGTATGTATGTATGTCAACTTTTTATGCTGTTCTACCTGTAATAAACGAAATAAAAATCGCATTTCAGTACTGAAAATCAAAACAAACTGTTTAGTTCATTAATTAAACCTTCTTTCATTTAATACTTGCATTATTAATTGAATTAATCACTTTTTAAAGCTAAACAAACAAAAATTGAAAACGCTCCGCCACTAAAATAACAACTTACAAAAACGAAAGGCAGAATACATAGAATCGAAAGAGAAATCGAAGAACGGAACGCAGAATACCAAAGTTGCCAAACGGAGAAACTTTCGATTCGAATCGAAACGCAGAATAGGAGTGATTGTTACGTTTTTCTCTCTATAAAAACGCTTTTCCGTAGATCCGAAGATTTGCAAATGAATACAAGAGCCGAGTGTAGTAATTAGGGTTAAGAATGATACAAGTTTTATTTACAAATACACTTATACTAAATTACTCAAGAGCTTAAATACACTAATACAACTTAAACTAATAAATTACACACAGATATTCACAACTGGTTACCACTACGCCTTCCTCGCTGTAGTTTACACACGTCTCTTATCAGGCTGCGCAAGTATTCACGTCACACCTCTCTGTCTGCTGCCGTCACTTATGAGACTCTCTCTGCCGTTACTCACAGTTGATACACCAATACCTCTTTGTCTGCTGCTTGTCACACACGGCACTCACTCTGCCGACACTCACAGTTGAGACACCAATAAAGACTCACTGGCTTTACTTACACCCTTATATACGTCTATTCGCTGCGCTGTTCCCTTTACTCCAGTCGACACGATAGACTCCACAATAATCTCAATTCCACGACTAGACTTGGGTCGAACTCGTTCACTAGTTCATTTTTGCCACAAACCAATGATCAAACCCATTTAAATTACATGGGTTTGATCATTGGTTTGTGGCAAAAATGAACTAGTGAACGAGTTCGACCCAAGTATATCCACGACAGACTATTATTAATTCACAACTTAATTATCAACTGACTTGTTTACTTGCAAATGACTGACTTGTTCGCGACTGACTTGTTCGTAACTGACCCACAACTGCAACTAACTAACTCATTGGCTGCGTCACCGCTTTTTATGGTAGGTACAGACAGCGTGACCGTTTGACCGACTAAAGTGGCAATTTGCCACTTTTTCGACTGCGTTTCCACTTTTTGGCTCCCTTTATTTAGGGTGAGTTATATGAAAATACATTAAAAATAAAAAGTTTAGTGTAGTTTTCCCGGGTTTTTTAATTTTGCCCCTTTTATTTGATAAATCCCCTATTTGGTGCCACTTTTTGAAAACTGTCATCGGTCACCCTGGGTACAGACTTAGCAACGTGTTTATGCAACCAGGCAGGTTGTATTGTCGGTTGCATAGTGTGTAGTCTTGTTTATGGTTGCATTCGAAGTTGCGTTCGAAGTTTCGAAAATATCAAAATGTTTTGATGTTTATGGGTTGCATTGGCGGTTGCATAGTCTGTATCAAAATATGCAACATGAAATATTAACGTGTTGCGTAAACACGTTGCAAAGTGTGTACCCACTATTATACTCCACACAAATTCCACTAGAAGTTTCAAGCAATGTCTAGACGATCATTATCATCTTATATGCTGCTTAATTAAGTTCATGTGGTAACTATGTACATACATGTGTATATGCGTACGTGTGTACATCATTAACTAAGCAAAACACGGTGGTTGTTTATCTTTTGCTTTCCGTTTGAATTGGCGTGTATGTATGTGTGTAAATATGTGAATCTTCTTAATAAGCAGACGCTTTTTTGTTGTCGTTGCTTTTGCTTGTTTACGTTTAATCAAGCTAGGCATGCTTATTTAGATGTTGGCTACTATTCTAGACTATTCTTTGCTTTGACCCTGAAGGAATATTTTCGCGTAGCACTTACATTAACCCTGTTGGAATATTTTTGTGTAATGCAATATGTACATATCGACACCTAAAATCCAAAAGACCGTAAGTACACTTTTACTTTTTTACAGGAGAAGCAAAAAATTTTATAAATTTAAGACTATTTGTTTTTTAGGTGCCAAATTGAACAATGAAAGAAATCGTTATTTTTGAACATACATACATACATATGTATGTGGGTAAAATTTTAAGGAAAGATGTATTTTGGTTAATCACATCATAATCAATAAAAAATTGCATATTGAATTTTTTGGTTGTTATGACCTTTTAGATTTTGGGTGGCGATATATAAAAATTTTTATTAATATCAATTACCCCTTTTAGACACGGAAAGTTTACTTTTTAAAGTCTTAATTCAGCTGGGAGACAAGCAGAAAGAGATAATATTCCTCCCCCTGTCTTTCATACAGCAGAATTAAGACTTTGCAAAGTAAACTTTCCGTATCTAAAAGGGGTAAAGCGTAGAATTTCTTTTTTTTTATTGCTTTAATTAAACTATAAATTAGTTCATGGTAAACATTGCACCTTTTTGCGTGTTTGTTTTTAATTAAAATGAAACAAAATATGTACTTATACGTATAACTGGGCGGATTTTTTTCTATTTTACGAAATATTTTTTAATTATTTATAAAAAATATTTTTAATAATTTTAAAAATGTTAATGTATGTCCCGGTTCACACGTTTCAACTTTTGTTGTTCCACTCGTAATTCAGCTGTAAGAAAGGTGAAGACGGAAATACAAATGTCTCTTTTTTTCTTACAGCTGAATTACGAGTGGAGCAACAAAAGATGAAACGTGTAAACCGGGCCTATACAAGAACTAAGAAAAATTGTGTTTGGACGATTTTGGACATCATATTTTATGTAAAAAATTAAAATTAATCTGGCAGCCCTGGTTATTACTATTGTACTAATAACAACAAGCAGTACTTGCTTTTCAAAGTTTGCATTGTTTTTATTTTTCGGAATATTCTTTTGTTATGAAGTGCATGCCGCTACAGAATATCACTTGTTTGATTGTGTTTTTGTTTTAATTTTGTTTTCTTGTGGATTTCTTAGCATGAAAGAGAGCACTACTAAGAGAGTTTTGTTTTGCAAATTCTTAAGAGATTTTTTTGATTTATTTATTTTAGATTTTAAAACATATTGAAGAGGGCTGCAAGCAGCGTTGTCAACTTTTAAAATTCAAAACGCACCAAAATGGAGAAAAAACGCACCATTTACAAAAAAAACGCACCAAGCTTAGAATTTCTTTTTTACTTCAAAATGTTTATTGAATTAATTTTGCATAAAAAGTAAATTTTTATTGTGTTAAAAATTTAACACTAAAACAGGCTTTTACAGTTCAGAGTTTAAAAAAAACAAAACATAAAAAAACAGCAAATTTGTTTATATTCATTTGTAGTACATAGATAATAATTTTTTTATTTTCATAAATTCTGTACAAAATTTTTAAAGAGATCAACGCTTAATAGAAAGGATTCAAAACTAATAAAATTTCAGCATTTATAATTTTATTCAAATATTTAAAAATAAATTTTTTTATCAGAAGTTTAATATATCCATATTAACGGTCTAATTCATAAAAAATATCTTAGGCTTATGACAGGTTTATTTGACAAATTTCCTATAGAAATATGCCAAATAAGCGCTCAATAAACCTGAAATATTTTTTATGAATAAGGCAGTAAAAATATAACAATAAAAACAAACAGCCTTTTACAATATATGTACATAATTAAAGAATCTTAACCAAAAAAAAAAAAAAAAAAAAAAAAAAAAACTAAACAAATTCGTACATACACAGTATACATGTGCCCTTAATTATGAAAGTGATCTAAGTCATACGCATTTTTGATTCGATATAGTAAAATAAATTTATATTAATCTAGACAAGTACAAGTAAATTAAACTGTTGCATAATAAAAGAAAATATTTCTGGATTTGTTCCAATGTAATCTGTATATATGCCTTATACAACTTTCATAATGAAGTGCACATATGTACATATCTTTGCATTCATTTGTACAAGATGATACATTTTTGTATATTAATTTTATAAATTCTGTTTAAAACTTTTTTAAAAAAGACCAAAAATTAATTATTCCCAATTAATAAAGGTAATATTTTCATCATTATTGTTATCATCGGGCCATAAAACAGATTTCATTTCAAATTGTGATATCTTGTAAACATCATTATTATTAAAATGATAATTAACACTATCAGGAAGTTGGTAAGTTTCACAACAAGGATTTTCCGGTTTTAACCCATTCTTGTGTTAAACTTGCCTTGGTGCCACCAAAAATTAAAAAACGCACCGAAATTAAAAAAAAGCGCACCACGCACCAATTAAGGAATTTTTCGCACAAAAAGTTTCAAAAAGCACCCAAAGTGGTGCGAAACGCACCAAGTTGACAACGCTGGCCGCAAGTTAGTGCGTGGGTTTAATTAATGTGCGGTGGTTGTGGTCGGTTTTAATGAAACTTGGCGTGCGTCCTTTTTTATTGTAAAAAATGCACGTAGAAAAAGTTGAAGACTTAAGGTTGGAGAGGGAAAATTTTATGGGCGTTGGGCGTGGCTGATTTTAATAAGAACCCATGTTTTGTCTTAATTTAGATAATATAATGCTCGGTGACAACTTTCAGTATTTGTTAGAGTTACCGTGGAAGATCATAGGTATTTTATATTACTGCCTAATAGGTGATCAAAGCGAATTGACACTAGGTGATCTTGATCTAAGAAATGCTGATCAGCTGTTAATTAATCCATCCAAATATATAAGTGTAATTTACAATGGCGTTGTTAAATGACATAGAAAGCTGCTCATAATTGAAAACTTTGTTGTGTTACAAAAACTCTTTCTATGCGTCTAATTATTAGAGCCTAATAGTAACAATTGCCATGCCCTATAAAAATTATTTATTTATGTGTGCTGAAATTTATTTTTTGTGCGACTAATACTATTAAAATTTCTAGCACCCTGCTAAAACAATCCATTTATCATAAAAAAATCCATAATATACTATAATACTATGTGTTATTTTATTTGTAGGGGTTATAAATAATAATATTAACAATTATACTTTTGTGTTAAACCTCAATTTCCTTTTTGTTTTTCTAATGTGTGTTTTTGTGCCATAAATCGGTGGTATGAATTGCGAATTGCAGGTTATAATTTACGGAAACAGCGACATACATATGTATGTATGTGTACATACATACATACATATGTGCATACATACAACCATACATACTACATACAGACATACATACATACCAGCGATGCCAGCTTGGTGCATTTGGCACTATTTTCAGTGCTTTTTGAAGACTCAAAACGCCAAATTTTGAGCCGTAGTGCCAAACTAAGAAAAAGCACTAAGTAGTGCTTTTAAGAAATTTGTGTACTTCCTAAAATTACTTTAATAAAAACTTGGTGTATTTATTTTTTCAGTGTAAAGCATACCTTTTTTTGTCTGATATGTTTCATTAGAGATGATACTATTCCCAAAATAGAGATTTGCTTAGAAAATATTAAGCATTATTAAACTTCACTCGTTTTTCAGGTTAGTGCTTTTTGCGCTTTTTAGATCTTAAAATTACGCTTTTTAGTGGTTTTTTTTAAGCAAGATGTGCTTTCAGAGTCAAAAAAGTTGGCATCACTGATACATACATCTATCTAGCAGTCAATGAAGGAAAACAAGTGCAAATTGACGAGCGCGAGATGGGCAAAAGCCTTTTTATTGAAACCAAATTAATTTAGTGCTCTAAATTTTGGTATTTTTAATTTAAGTTTAAATTTTAGGTAGGTATAAATTAAAGCAATATTCAAAATATACATACATACATATTTAAGTTTTCAACGAAAATCTTTTGCATTTAAAGGCCAAATAATAGACGAAAAGGAAAATAATCATAATCATATACATATGTATGTATATGTACATACATATGGGCAATTCCCAAGCGACGGACGCGACATTCGTACAATTTTAGTTGAGGAAAGAAACAAGAAAGGAATGGAAAGATCCAATATACATATGTCTAATTCATAAATGATTATTAACAGTTCAATAACACATTAATAGTAAAAAATCGCTAAATGTGTATTCATAAATGATTAATAGGATATTATACGATTAATAAACGTTTCATAACTCAGAGATTTTTAATGTAGCCTCCATGCTACTTTAAGCGTTTAATAAACAATTATAAATAATATTTTCTTGATTTTTTTATCCCTTACGTGAGATTTTCTGTGGTTTCTCACTTTTATGTTTCTTGTTTATTCTTATGCATGTCTCCTGAATAATGTTCTTGGGCAAATGTATTAATTTATGTAAGTTGGTACATGTATGTTTGTATGCATAATTGTACAAAAAGAAAAATACATACATATAAACATCGTTGAAAATTAAAGAAATCCCATTGATTGCGCTGATTTACACGGGCATAATTGTGCTGGCATAACATGCCAGTTTGTTGGTGAGAGAGGCAAAGAGAGTGGTTTTGCGGTTGGCAGCTTTGTCAACTTTTAAATTTCAAAAAGCACTGAAACCAAGAAAAAACGCGCAATTTAAATAAAAAAGCACTAAATTAAAATTTTTTTGTTTTATAAAAAAATTTTGTATATAAAAAATATAGAAATCGGTTGACCTTGCATTTTATCCCTAAATCTTCAAACTTCTATGAGAATCAGTGAATTCTAAAGTCAACCTTTTTAGTTATTATAAAAAATTCAATTTTTTTCGTCAACGAAGAGACAAATCACTTGAAATTAGTCAAATTAGCAACAATTGGCAAGTCTTTTTGCCTTGCTGATTAGATTTTGAACTCGATGGGAGTAGTAGTTAATTTTTTTTTTGAAGTCAAGACTTTCAAAATTTAAGGCCTGACCCACGATATCGACAACGTTCGACTTGTCGCACACTTACATGTGAAACAACAACAAAATATTAAAATTTGTTTTTGTTTTGAATGTAAATGTGCGACAAGTCGAACGTTGTCGACATCGTGGGTTTGGCCCTTAATTTTTTTAAACAAGGCTGTGGAAACATTCTTTCACAGCAAACGCAATATTAATAACAAAGTTACAAAATTAAAAAAAGTAATTTGCAAGTTAACCAAGTTATATAAACTTAAATTATATGTACAATACGCAGGCAAATATCTAACAAAACTCGAGTCACATCCTAATCCGTTTGCTCGTAATATTTTGAACTTTACTGGACACATCCGCTTAAAAAAGAGAGATACACGGGCTCTAATATTCAACACTCTAGCTGCTTGAAAACACCTTTTTCTTTTTGTTGCTTATCACTACTTATGTATTATTAATAACTATCACTAAGCTTATGTCCGACATTGGTTGGGCCTAATAATTATACTTTAGATTTTAACAATAATACTTATTGTTAGTTCATATTTGAAGATACAATAAATAAAAAACATGCATTAAAAAAAATTATATGTACTATTATTTTAGAAAAAAGGAACGAAGTAGGTTATAAATATGTAACCTAAAACGGCAGCTCTATTAGCAACACAATTTTCTCGTTTCAGGCCGCTTTCATATAAAGCCAAGTGTAAAGACAATTTTTTACGTATTTGAGACTGAAATAAAGTAATAAAGGTAAAAACGTGATCAACTTCTGCGTTTAAAAATTGAAGTTTGATGGGAATGAAATTTCGATAATGCCCCAAACGAGTTTATATCAAATGAATCGTTATAAGACTTTATTTCTGCCTAAAATTCGATAGCAAAATCAAAGCTTATCCCTTGCATTAAATGAATTATTCTCTATTTACAGCATATACTAGAAAATATTTCGCTATTAGACTATACTATATATTAGGAAAAACACTGTTTCCATTAATTATGCTTAAAATGTGAAAGTTTGAGAATAAAATGTTTTGTACAATCTTATTAGAATATTTTGAAATATTCCATTTAACTTCAGTGCTTATGTTTTTTAAATGTTAGACTTCTTCAAACAAAAATATATATATTATATAAGGAAAATTCTTTTTGAATTTTGGGTTTAGTGCCATCGCAAAGAAATAAGAAGCACCAAAAATTAGTTTAAAAAATCACCGAGCACTAACTTCAAAATTTTTCGCGTCGAAAATTTCAAAAAGCACTAAAAACGGTGCGAAAAGCACCGAGCTGACAACGCTGGCGGTTGGCATAACTTTTCAACCAGCTTCAACCCCGCATTAGCAGCATAAAACCAATACACATACAACTTAAAAAACAGCAAATGTTAAATGAATACTAAAAACACTAAAGCTATGTTCAGACGATTGTCAGATCTTACAATATTGTCAGATTTGGCAATGTGCTGACAATGTACTGGCAATCGAAAATTGCCAGCACAATATTTCTTGTCAGTTCACACGAATGTCAGAAAATCTTACAATTTATTGCTAGACGGTTGTATGACAATAAATTCATCTGACAAAATCGTCAGTAGAAAAATTGTCAGTTCACACGGTTGTCATATGAACAAATTGTTCGATCTGTTGTTATGCGTTGCCAGACTTAAACCATTTGTTGGAAATTGTTAAATATTTATCGTTTGTGTTTGTGTTAAATGTAAAAAGTGAAAGTATAAATTATTATGGACCATAAATAAGCACTTGAAGCAATGATTATGTCTGCATATATTTTATTATAAACTTTTTCTTTAAAATCAAGCGTGTGCAGTGTTGCCCATAGAAAGAATTATCTTACAATGACGCCATTGTCAGATGCATGAACTTCGCACATCTGACAATATTAAAATGTCTGACAAATATCTGGCGATAATTTTACAATGTGTTCACACGATTGTAAGATGTCTGACAATATGTTGTCAGTTGCTAGTCTTGCAATGGACTGACAATGCTTTTTCTGGCAACGACGTCTGACAAAAATCGACAGTTATAAGGGCATATGAATGTAAGTACAAGCATACGCATTTTTGTATGGTACTGCATGCTTACATATGTATGTATGTATGTATGTACAACAATGATGTCAGTTTCATGGCACAATTGTGCAAACTAAAATCACACACATTCTTCTTCTCTTCCATTTAGTCGTCAATGAAACAGCGACGATAACACATGAGTAGCGTCTGTATTAAATTCTTTATAAATACAGTGAAAGAAAAAAAGTGATATGCGAAAAATATTCTATGATTAGTAATGCTTTTTGCGACATTCAATGTATTTTATGCTACAAAACTTTTAAGGAAAGAAATGAATATATGTATATTAAAACGGCATTTAATATCAAAACTTAAAAGACCAATAACTTGGAAACTATTGGTCGCAGACAATTTTTATGTTTAATTTTTTCTTCTTATTTTTCAAGTTTCTATCAGATAAGCTATTTAAAAATGTATTTTTGGAATTTCTTCACAGTGTTCTATGAAAAGTTTACAGCGCCGTTACTCGGAAAATATGGGTCGCCCGCAACTTTTTTATTTAATTTTTATTCCTTATTTTTTAATTTTCTATCATATAGACTCCTTTATATATATTTCGAGCTGCTTCACAAAACTGCATTTGTTGCAAATATTTATTTTTTTCGATGTACTACAGAGGCGAATGAGACAGCTTTTCTCACACATACAACTATAGTTTTATTTTTGACACCACTGATGTACAATAACATTTTAAAACAGTGTCCCGCAAAATAAAATATGTTTGTATTGGTGAGAAAAATGAGAGTAAAATAAACTTGCACTTGAAGAAAAGGTTTGTAATATAAAATACATGATGTGGTTATTAGTTGTATGAAATTTTTTTTGTAAATAAGCAATTTACTAAAAACTTAAATAAAAAGTAAAAATTTAATAACCATTCAACAATTTAGTGTATAAATTCAAAATTAAATTTATTCACAGTTCTGTTGATACTATTAAAATGCCCTTTTAAAGCATTTTCCTTATTATTTTTTAATGTTTCATAACATAAAATGCATTGCATATTGCGAAAAGCATTTTTCATTACGAAATATTTCTTAGCTTCCATAATTATATTATAAATTTTTTGTCTGTAGAAATTTATTAAATTTTAACTTTAATTTCGTTCCGTGTGCTCAAAAAAACTAAACCAAAAACCAGGAAAAAATTCATGCATGCGTGCACAACTTAATTCGTCGCTTGCTCAGTGACGACTAATTGAAAGAGCATAAGCATGTATGTGATTTTCATCTGCACAATTGTGCTATGGCTTGCGGGTTACTGTTTTAAAATTAAAACAAAATAGTGATGCATAATCGACCGCTATAAAATGGGTATTTGCCTACCTCTGTACTCAGCCGAATATAAATGTGTTTCAATAAAATTTTTGGTAACATATTAATTTTTTTGGTTTATTTATTAATAAAAAGTGAAACGCCTACTTCTTAAGTTATTTTTTAATAACATTATGCGTAATGATTTACTTTTTTTCGACTCAAACAGACTACCTAGATAATCGATTCTTCGTTGTATGCATCACTAAACATAAAATGAGAGCGAAAGTAGCATGATGTTGCCAACATAAAATTACAAAAGAAGCAAAATCGTTTAACAGTTAATTCACTCATATTAATCAGTTATGAATACAAATTTTTATTAGAGCTTAATAAAGCAAAATCTGTTTCATAAGTAATGTACAGATTAAAGCTGAAATAAGGAATTTTTATGAATTAGACCGTAAGTGTTTCAAAGCAATGAAGGATCAGTTTATTTAAAAGAAATTTTGGGTGATATCAATAGTATAGTAAAAAGATATAAGAGAAACGAACGCGACAAAAATATAAGTTATTTTTTTTACACTTATAGAAATACCCAGCAAAAAATTAGACATTACCATTTGAACTACTTGCCATATAATGACTTACTTTTTAGATTGCCAAATTGAAGTACTCGCTTACAAAACACATTACACAAATTTTTAAAAATAGGAAGCAGAAGTTGAACATATTCATTCTTTGGATTTTAAAAGAAGACGTGAAAATATTGCCAAAATAAGTAGTTATTTTAAATAAATTATAAATACTTCTAAATTGCCTACTTATTTATTTTAAACTAAAAAATAAGTACCTTCATTTTGGAAAATAATTATTTAAATATACATAAGTAGTTCTAAATAAATTTTTTTCATTTACGGTTTTAATAAAAGTTCATCAATGAAGGCAATTGAAATTTTTCTAAATATAGTATTTATAAGTAACAATAGAGGCACTGATACGAATAAAATATAACCCACTTCAATTGAGTTTATAAAAGAAATTTTACAAAATGGTGTTTCGTAGTAAAACAATAAGTTTTTTTTTTAATTAATTAAAGTTTTCTTAAAAGTTATTATATGTATATTTAATCAAACTGAGTTTTTAACCAAGACCTTCCATTTACTCAAACAATGGCATATTTAAAAAAAGTAGTTCAATCAAGAAAAAAATAACTATTTCCCACAACGGAAAATATAATTAATTCCTACAATAAACAACATAACTACTTCTCAAGAATCGATTATTTTAGTCTCACGCCTTGTTAAAATCATTAAGTTGGTAATCCAGTAAGGAACAGCTTCCACCAAAAATGCTTAATTCTCAAACTCGATTACGTTTTTTGAAATTTTTTGCTTGGTATATGTATATATGTTCAGCGAAATTTTATGCAGAATTTTATTTTATTTTTTTAATGTGGAAAAGAAAGTGGAGGAAGATCGTTTATGTGTAGATTTATGAAATATGAACATTTGGTGTTAATTTTTTTTAATGGATAAAGTACAAATACGGACGCAACAATTTTTTTTCCAAGAGAACTTAAACGCAGTAACTTTGATAATATTCTGCTATGTCACAGAGTTCAATTGCTTTTTGAAACGGAATTCAATCCGCACTATTTTTGTAGCAGATGGTGTCGAAAAAAGAAAACTTAAATACGGAAATTTATCCTCAGGCGCCCCCAGGCTCTTGCGGGCGCTGCTATGGTCTAATATCCTACGTCTAGGGCTTGACACCTTTAGGTAGATTGAATTATATATCTAAACGGAATATAACTCTGTGATATGCAGCGTGACCATTTTAGCATTTTTGCAGCTAAATTTAGCATTTTTTTTTGTTGATTTGGCTGCAAAATTTTCGATTTAGCAGTTAGCATTTTCTTTAGCATTTTTCAATTATTTATTTAGCATTTTCTAGCATTTTTTTTATAATATAATCAACGTAACTTGTAACAATTTCGGTTATACGTAAAAAAGGCTGAGTTCCAAAGCGTCAACTGCCTTGCCATCCAACAGAGTGTAGTATTTCATAATACAGCAGAACAAAACATTGACAATGCATACCCTTTCAAAACGTCCTTGACAAGTATTAAGAACACTGCAAACAATCAAGCAGCGCATCGGTTGCAAAGTTGGTGCTCATACTTACAATGTTATGCAACTTCTGATCTGTGCACGTAGTAAATATCGTATCCGAAGACTGTACAAACTTTTAACTTTTTACGTAAAAGTGGAATAGACAAAAGATTTAGAGTATTTTTAAGAAACCAGTTTTTAAACGTTGTTTGTAAATGAAACGTAAGTGGGAAAATGCTTCTTCTAGAAGAACCGTGCGTGAATTAATGCTTTTAGTCTGCCTTAAATACTTTATCGGCAGTTTGTATAGTGAAAAACTGATATGCAGTTATCATAACCCAGCAAAAATTACTGCTTCCTAGAAGCGTATTTGTAAGGGGTAAAATGTTACAGAATCGCTTTCGCGATCCAAAAGTTGCTGGTTTGCAAAATTTTTTGTGATAATTTTCTATTTTGCTAGAGAGACTGCCTCACGTTAGTGCTTTTCAAAAGCATTTTTCGAAGCTTTTGTTATCAAGTAAGCAATGCATAGCTTCCCTCAATTTTTAGTGCTTCCAAATCACATTTTTTGCTGGGAAATCACGAATTTACTCGTAACTAACTTTTAACGAGTTGCACCATACAATTTGTCATTAAAAATCGACGCATGTAGTTTTCACCGACTATTAAATCCTAGCGTGAAGTGTAATGTAATCAAACTATAGGCGAAAAATCCTTAAGCGTATGCTTCATTTTGCCACTTACATAATGCAGTTTATGTTCAAGAAAAAATTTGTAATTTAAAACAAAATTCTGTTTCATTCAAAGGAAATAAATATAAGTATTAAAAAATAACTATAAAAGAAACAATTTGATTAAAAAAAGTACATATTAAGTTTTAGCATTATGTTTTAGCGCTTTAATTATTTTTTAGCATTTTTTAGCTTTATTTTGAAGTCAATTTAGCCGCAAAAATTTTTTGGATCTGGTCACACTGGTGATATGACCGATTGATCCAACTTAAATTCAAAAGAAATTAAACAATGACATATGCTTCTTAACTGCTGAAAAAAAAATTAATAAATATTGTTAGTGTTTTTTATGGGAATTGTTACAATTTAAGTTTAAAATTTTTAAACGCACTAATAATCCAAATTAAAATTTTACTTATTAAGTAAAATATTTTTTTTTATTAAAAATACATTGAAATTGATTATTGAGGGGTTTAGCTGGATCCTATGCGCATTTCACTGTTGCTAATGCAGATCATCAGGGAACCTTTACCCAAAGCTTCTTAGAACAACTAGAGTTATTATATTATAAACTTTCATTTAAACAAATGAGAAGCTCAATAACAAATAACAAAGTTGAAACAAGAACTCAATAATCAACATGTTTTTTTATTTTCTTACTTTACTATTGCTACATTGGCTGACCTTTTTTCAGCTTCAAATTGTAGCCGTAACAGTATGTAAAAGAAAATAAATGTAAATAAATATTGATTTTATGTTATTGGTTTGTAAATTACAAAAATAATAATGCCTATTACATTCAATTAAAAAAAGGCTGAGCAAAAAAAAAATTTAATTTACAGTCGCATATTTTGGTCAAAAAATTTCAAAAATTAAAATTTAAAATTGCATTTTTAAAGTATGGACGCTTCAGCAGGGTGACCGATGACATTTTTGAAAAAGTGGCACCAAATAGGGGATTTATCAAAAAAAGGGGCAAAATTAAAAAAAACGAGAAAACTGCACTAAACTTTTTATCTTTAATGAATTTTCATATAACTCACCCTAAATAAAGGGGGTCAAAACGTGGCAAGGCAGTCGAAAAAGGGGAAACGCTGTCGAAAAAGTGGCAAATTGCGACTTTAGTCGGTCAAACGGTCACGCTGCGCTTCGGCCTTATTATTAAAAAAAACAATAATTTTTGAGCAAAAAAAAATTTTTTTTTGCTTGACCTTTTTCTGGAATTACCCATGTGCAACTACTGCACAAGTATTTTTAAATTTCCACAAACTTATATATATATGTATATATATTTCAACTTTGAAAATAAAAGTAAAGTTCATACATGCATACGTATCGATGGCTTAATATAAAAAAGGCGTAACTTGAATTTTCGACATTTTACAGGAGAAGGAAAAAAAGCATTTTTTACATGCTATAAAAAATTTTTTATATTAAATAAATCTTTTATTTTTAATTGTTACTTACTTCGTTCTTGAAGGAGGATGTAATTATACGTTAACTACCACAAAACGTTAAAAGCGCGATTTCGAAAAAAATCGAGATACGACCTTTTTATCGATATCCCCCCAGCTCTTAGCCACAACCATAAATAGCTACATATGTATGTAAAATTGTAACTGTCTTAAACTTTAATCAAAAATTGTATTGTGTTTGTTGTCTTACTTTGGTTCGCAATTGCAGCACGTGACCCAGTGCACTTGATAAACAAACATAATTTCGCCACTGACTGCAAAGTTACTTCACATATATACATACATACAACAACAACAAAAATATTAAAAAATGAAGAAGCATTGTTCAGCATTGTGCTGTGCTAGAGATTGTAATCCTTCATGTCATAAAGCTGCGCACAATCTCGAGTGGTGAGGCATGTTGTTTATTGGCTTTTTAGTAACTTCATTGTCGGTCGGCCAACAATTTTGAATCGGTCAATAATCGATGTTCGTTACTGATTTTGCAGTATTTTTTTTAGAAAATACCCTCTTTTACATAAAAATACAATTTTAAATTGTTTCAATGCGCTCGAATTTCACGTTCCCATAAGAATTGTGTGCAAAAGGACGTGCAGAAATTTAGATTGATAAGTTTGACAAGCAACTTTCAAATGGAAAGTTAAAGGAATTAATCGATATTTATCGCTTGTTCCGGGGCCGTCATAACAAGAAACGAATTTAGTCTCCGTTCCGTTTATGCCATCAATCAAAAATCCTTCTTACGTACCTTTTCATAATGTCTGGTTAAAAGATAACAGGGACTTTAACGGCAAGTTTTGTATGAAGAACTTGCAGTTAAAGTTCACGTTAACTCTTAACCATATATTGTGAAAAGGGAGGTTAATATTATAAATTCGAAAGTTTGTATGTTTGAACGTTTGTCAGATTATAACATAAGAACCGTATGGACGTGTCCTTACTGTACTGGTTCTATCAGTAATGTCTAATATTTACAGTTCTATTGAGAATGGTTGCCAAATTCCGGTTTTCGAAAATCGAGCTGAAATCAGTAGCTTCTTATTTTTGAAATCTAGGAGGCAAAAGGAAAATCCAAAAACCTTTAAATAATCCTCAGAGACGTACTAAAATACAGATTAAAAAACAAATTGTACGACCTTAAAACTTCACTTGCAATTTGGGGCAACAGTGTTAAAGTATGAGTGCACACTATCCTATGAAGTAAATTTTGAATTTGTTTCATTTTCGCACATGTTTGTGCCATCCATTTTACAAGATTTACAATTTTACATGTGATAAGCATACATATGTATGTATGTAGTACATGTGTGTCCATGGTGCCTGTAATGTTTGAAATCAAAATCTTAGTCAAGTGTTAAATTACCATTTTTAAGGTCCAACCACTCACTATTCAGCCAGCTCGTTTGAACTCATAGTAGCCACAGTTTTGGCTTTTTGTGCAGCATATTTTCTTAAATAAACTCAATTTTGTTTATTTTTCTTACATATTTAGCGAGTTTTTTCTCGTCTTTCATTTGATTGCTTGTGAAGAAATTTTTGGGTTTTATGTGTGGGTGCGTTGACAATTTTTTGTGGTTTATTTAAATAAAAGCATCTACTTAATGTTGAAGATAAAATTTTTGAAAAAAGGCAGTTTATCCAAGTGACTGGTAAAATGGCTTTACATCTACTGTAATGATATGGAAAATAAAATGAATTTTAATATTTTTTGTACCCATAAATTTATAGATTTTTTTCCTAAAATTTCAAAATATGTATAATTTCAATAGTTTTATCAGCCTAAATTTCATATAATTTGAATATCATCAAGAAGAATTCATACCAGATGATTTAAGTTTGAAATGATATGCAATACTGCAAATAAAACAGCTGATCATTATCGGCTGAATCGATATGCCTTGGTATGAATTAGCCTTGGATGTATATTTTGCTTAAAAATTTTGCAATACTGTTTTAAGGCGCCACCACATGAAAATTCGAAAAATCAACATTTTGAAAAAAACCGACAACGCATGCTGAAAAAACCGGTTTTTGAAACCGGTTGAAAAACCGAGTCGATAATCCTAGTACATACATAGCTATGTATATGTATATATATTTTTGTTTTCATAAAATTTCTTCTCTGAAGAGCTCTACAGCATTCGGCCTTTTCATAAGATTTGAGCGAAAATATTAAAAAATTTAAATTTACAGCGAGAAAAAAACTGAGACTGAGATTTTTTACTGTAAATTTTGCTTTTATACGATTAGGGCCTGTTTCTTGTAAAATAATTTTATAATTCAAAACAGGGATGGCAAAGTTGGTACAATTGTATTTTTTCTTTTTTTTTTTTGGTACTATTCAAACTCGGAAAGTACAATAGTACACCAATGACTAATTTAGTCCATTTTAGGAATGTCCCCAGTTTCACTCCAAATTTCTTTTCAAACAATTGCATATATCAATTCTCACATTTGAACAATGAAACTCATACTCTTATCACTTGAAAACAGTCTTGTGAAAGCAAAACGCAGTGAGAAAATCAAAAAATGTGAACTCGTCCATTTCCAAATAATTTTTCTTCTAAATTCGGATGCTTTAACATCCCAACTTACAAGCAAATTTTGTTAAAATCGATTTGGTAGCCAGAACAAAGTCAATTATTTTAATAAAAACAAATAAAAATATGCAATTTGAACTAAAAAAATCTTTTAGTACAATTAAGGTAATAAAAGTACAAATGTTCCTGATTCAAAACCCTGAAAATTTTTTCGTTGAAAACGTTTCAGTAGACGACTCACTAACGAACTCTGACTATTAGTAAAACAACTCTGTTCTACTTAACAGGCACTTTATTCCACAGAAACAATTTGGAATTGAAACAAACTTAAGCCCAACGTAAATTTTACAAAATAACGTAATTTATACACAATTTTAAAAATACATAAAAGCGCAAAAACATAAGAAAAATAACAATTAACCAAGTCTCTAAAAAAAGGAGAACATAATAAAACTTAAAAACAAAACAAACAAAAATATTAAATACTCGTATTTTTAGTGTTTTGAATTATGTTTTTGATATTTTCAATGGGTTCTCTATCTCAAATAACATTCAGTTATTTGTTCTGTTATTTAAACATTCGTTAAAATGGATCAGATCTGCTAACTAAAAGTAAACTAAAATATTCCCCAATACACTGGGAGCAGTGATGCCAATTTTTTGTTTCTAAAACCACATCAGAATTTAAAAAAAGCACTAAAAAGCGTAATTTTAAGATCTAAAAAGCGTAAAAAGCACTAACGTGAAAAACGAGTGCAATTTAACAATGTTTTCTAAGCTATTCTCTATTTAGGCAATATTATCAACATATTTAATGAAATATATCAGACGAAAAAGGTATGATTTACACAGAAAAAATAAATACACCAAGTTTTGTATTAAAGTAATTTTAAAAATACGTAAATTTCTTAAAAGCACTACTTAGTGCTTTTTGTTAGTTTGGCACTAACGCTCAAAAATTGGCGTTTTTAGTCTTCAAAAAGCACTAAAAGTAGTGCCAAAAGCACCAAGTTGGCATCTCTTTAACTTGGTGGCTAGCTGGATACCAGTGCACATTAGCTTTTATTTATTTAGTACCGAAATGGAAAATTTTCTTAAAAGATATGCATTAATCAGATAGAAATAGTTGTTGATTATTTCTTGAGTTCACACATAAATAAAAAAAATGCGGCATAAGAATTGAGTTTGCATATTTTTCAATAATTTTGATTGCATTATTATTATTAATTTGATCATACTTTCGATATATACATCTAAAATTTTTTGTGAGTCACCCATAGACTACACAATATTCTTGAGTACATACGTACCTTATTGTTTTTATAATTGTTGCCTTTTTCCATACATGTGACGCAATTTTTCTTACAATATAAGCAAAAGTTAACCAAAACCTAAAACAAATATTTGTGTCAGAAATTGTAAAATTAATTTTTCGTGATTAGTTATAGAAATTTACAGAAATTAAATAATTTAGAATCGAATCGAAATATCAAGCAATGGTATTGCAAATGTATGTGTTACCCTTATAGTATGTTTACACGATACGTGCTTCGCTCTCTATTCATGCTTCACACCCCAATCATGACCGAATCAACTTGCTTCGCCATACAAAATTATGAGAGCGAATCAAGTAGATTCAATATGAATCTACTTGCCAAGCACGTAAAATTGGTATCTTCTCTAACTTTTATCGCAGTTTATCGGCAGTTTAGCTGAACCAGCTATCAAAACAAAATATATATATGTGTATGTATGGGTTTGAACAAATAAAATCAAACAAAAAAACCTAGATGTGAGTTTAATATAAATAAATTTAATGTTATGAATAGTAAAAAAACGAAAAATAAGAAGAAAATAGTTAGCTGGATCAAAAGTTATTTACAGTCCAAATAAAATTTACCCTAAATTTATACGATTTTTCAAGAAAACAACAGAAATATTATGTTATTCCAGAAAATTTTACCAAGTTCCATACAAAATACAAACAGGCCTTTTAAAAAGTGCCAAAGAAGTGTTTTTTGTTATAATAAAGAAATATAAAACAATTTTATAAGTTTTTCAATTTATTTTAGCCATAGCTGTAATAAGTGAATGGAATGGAAATTAAAAATATTTTTATTTCAGATTTAGTTTAATTTTCAATTTTTTTATAGTGTTTAATTTTCTACAAAAGCGTACCAAGAAGTTTACTGTAGCACATTCCGCTCTTTACTTATGACATCATACAGAAAAGTGGAAAATGCTTATTTGTTGTTTTGTGTAAAGCCACCATACTATCACAAATTTATATTTAGTGGATTTGTTAAACACACTAAAAGCACTAAAGTAAAGGTGAAAAAGCACCAATTTCGGGTATTTTTTTTTTTTAAAAAGCACCTAGTTGAAAAATTTCGGACTGTTATGAATTAAAAAGCACTAAATCTAATGCGAAAAGCACTAAATTGGCACGCTGCACACGAAGGACGAAGACGTCTTATAAACGGCAAGATTCAGAGAGCGAAGCATGTGATTCAACTCGTCGTCTAAACATAGTATTAAAGATTATGCTACATACAAAGAATAAATTAAATATCCACATCCCATCCCTGTGACTGAAGCATATCGTACCATAACCGCCAAAATAGCTTAAGCGACATAGTTTTCGAACTTCAATTTTTGACCAAAATCGATTATTTGCGACAGTAAATAGTCGATTTTCGTCAAAAAAACTAAGTCCAAAAAATGTGTCGCTTAAGCTATTTTATCGGTTATGGCTCGATATACTAAACTTGTTTTGAGTAATTGCAGGTTGTGTACCTGTTGGGCAGTGTTACCATATGTGAAGATTTATCTTATTTTCGAAGTTTTTCGGGATGTTAACAAGACTAAAAGATTTCTTTGTTAAAAATAAGATCATGATGTTTGGTACTTTTAGTATATTATTTAATGTCCTTTTGACTAAAGTACTTACATATTTTCTTCTCTCCTTTATCAAAAGTATGAATTATGTGCGTACATACATATGTATGTATATTTATCTTGTACATGTTCTATTCAGTGAATATTTTGTGTTATTTATCTTTACGTTTGTTAGTTCATTTGAAAAAAAAATAATTTTTTCCGCAATTTGAATTCACTAAAATCAATACATATTAATATATTTTGAGTAAAATCACTAAAAGAAGATTGTTTTGTTCGACTTGAAGGTTTTTGAGAAAAAAAATACATGGCAACGCTGTTGTTGGGGAAATTTCTTCTCTTATCAAATGCTGCTTTGCTAAATACATGCTGCTCAGTGCTGCCAGAATTCCTGCTTTTTCACTCTAAATATGATTTGAGGATATTTTCTTGTAAAAATATGATTTTTCTTGATGTCGACTTTGACACTTTCCTTCTAGACTTCTATTGAACGCTGCTATATTTCAAGTCCTCATAAAAATTGTGGAATAGTTTTGACAATTTCTCAAGCAACCCTACTGGCTAAAAAAAGGAAATTTTTACACTTATTGTTTAGTAAGGAGATGACAATACTACAAAAAAATAATTTTTCCATCAACTCAAAACAAAAATTAATATTCTTGCAATCATTTAGTTAATTTTAAATAAATTTAACTATATAATTTTTGTTCCCCGTTGAAATAAATATGTACAAATTTGCAGTCGAAATCGATTAAAGTAAAATTGCATTCACCTGCAAAAATTATCATAAATACTGCAATCAAAAAAATTGTAACTCCAAACTTCATCGCATTTGGATCGCATAAAAGTAAAAACGCAATTATTCCTACTTTTCCACTACTTGTCAAATTTTGATATGTAGTATTTGCAAAAAATGCAAAAAGTTATAACTAGGGCGACAAATTTCATGCACTATAAAATTAAGAATATGCGCATATAATATGCACCATAGAAGTCAAAATATACACAAAAATAATGAAAATATGCTAAAATAAATAAAAATATGCAACAACAAAAAATATAGAACAAAAATAAGAACAAAAATAAGCAAATTAACTAACATGTGCATAATTAGTAAAGAACAAACGACAATGGTAAGACTGTTGCAAATATAGAGATGGTAAAACTGAGCTTTCATTACAAAAAAGCTTTCAGCAAATTGAAATAAGATGAATCAAAACAATTCACACATTCCATTTGCAATAATGCTAAGTATATAAAGCAGAAATCTACATCTACTGACACCACACACAGTGGACCAAACACAAAAGAACGCTGATGATGAAGGTTTAGTGGCCTTCGAAAACGGCTGGCTGTTCCGTTCAACTATGTGTTGTTAATCAGAATATTTACAACAGACTTTGGTGTTATTTGTTCATTAATAATTATCACATGTAATTTGGCTTAAAAAGCAATATGAACCTTAGCCCGTTCAAATCACATATATAAAAAACTATTAATTTTCACCAGATTTATTAAAACATAACAAAATAACACAACATAACAAAAAAAAAATAAAATTCAGTTCTTTGAAATTGCGTCTACACAATCAAATAAAAAATTCAAATAGAAAAATAAAATCAGTCCATAGAATCTGTACATTTAGTACCTTTTGGGGCTCGGAAATTTTTTATACATCGAAAATGTTCGCTCCACACCGATGGAAATTATTGGAGCATACTTGAAATTATTAATTTGAACGTTTTGGCAATTTTCTTAATTTGGTCGAATCCTTTATTTTTCTGTAGTACATTTTGAAATTTTTGTTTTACAATTTCTGTAATATCACCTTCCACATCAAAAATTTTGGTAAGAGCATCGTCAATCAAATTAATCTGCTCATTCAAAGATCGGAATCCCTCTAATTTTGTTATGGATATATGAAGATATAAAGGCCAGTTGAATTTTAACATGAGACAAATGTAATATTTCTTGAACTTTCTTGATTGATGAGGACTCTGTAGCATCCAGCTCCATTATAGCGGTTCTGAAGTCATCAAAGTTCTAATTGTAATATTCTAATGCCTCCAACCAGTATCCCCATCTGGTAACAACTAGTTGCGGTGATACCATTAACCCTTAACCTTTTAACATTGCCACACGTGAAGGTGTCTTTAGAAATACTCACCCCTATTCTGCGTTTCGATTACGTTCCCGCATTCAGTTACGCATGGATCGAAAAGAGGTATTCTGCAAAAAAACTGAATCGAAAGAAAAAGAAGAAGAGACGAGTATGTTTAAACCTGCTGCTTTGCTTTGAAACGGGTGAAATAGGAACAGAAAAATTAAGCAATTTTGCAAAATTTTTAGCAAAAAGTTAAATTTGGTGAAAAAAAAACAGTGATTTACCATTAAAACAATTAATAATTAAATATTGTAAAAATTTGCATTACATAAACTTTTGCAAATTTAAATACAGAGAGTTAAAAAAAACGAGATAAGCAAGAGGTATTTGTGGCCAAACTTTTCCAGTGTGAAGAATCCTGTCGCGCCGGAGGTGATATTTTAATTTTTTACACATAATTGCAACACAAAAATAAAGTCAATTTGTTTAAATTTAATTAAATCCGTAGACAATATCGTTCTTCGTTGTCATTAAATAGGTATGTCAACTTTTTATACTGTTTTACTTGTAATAAATTGAATAAAAATCGCATTTCAATACAGAAAAACAAAACAAAGTGTATAGTTCATTAATTAAACCTTCTTTTGCATTTAATGCTTGCATTATTTTTTTAATTAATCACTTTTTGAAGCTAAACAATCAAAAATTGAAAACGCTCCGCCACTAAAATAACAACTTACAAAAACGTAGTTACGATCGAAATGCAGAATACATAGAATCGAAAGAAAAATCGAAGAAAGGAACGCAGAATACCAAAGTTGCCAAACGGAAAAACTTTCGATTCGAATCGAAACGCAGAATAGGGGTGATTTTCTTTCAATAAATCTATATCAGCAAAATGAGATCTGACTTCGTCAGCTAAGCGGTGCAAAGCGTGAGCTAAGCATGTGACATGAATGAGTTTTGGATAAAATATGTTAAGTGCCTTGGCAGATTTATCTTTGTTAAACTCCTCTACTAAAATCTTAATGGAATCGTGAAATGTACGCGCAATGATTGGTTCTTTCCAGTTCCACAACATTATGAAGAAACCTCTTTTTGCTAATATTCTCATCTTTGTCCAAGATTCCAACAATTACGTTTGCAATATACTCACCTTCAATATCTGTAGTTTCATCTATAGATATCTATTTCTTAGATATGTTCTTATTTCTCTTAATTGCATATCGTACAGCTTATCCACATATTTGGTTCGAAGTATAGTATCACAGGGAATACTATCGTTGGTATATTTCTTAAGAAAACTGTTTATGCTAGGAATGGAATGTCCGCATAAAATGAAATCCAATAAAAATTGGTTTATTGCATCGACATCCAGATTTGTTAGGAACGCCTGCGTAGTTCTTCCTTTTTTACGATCACACAATTCCATCTTAATATTTTTCCATCCGTTTTGAACACATCATTGTATTGAGCTGTATATTTATGTAAATTGCTGTATTTAAATGCCTTAGTGGGTTTAGGCATTTTGTTCCTAGAAAATAATTTTATTATAATGAATAACATTTAAATATGTACATATGTATGTATGTATGTACATAGTATGCACGTTGTATCTTGTATCAAATGGCGGTTATTTCAGAGATGATATTAAAGTATTAAGTGCAAGTTTGAGAAAATGGAGGATTTTTTTTTTAAATATTGTTACAGCTGTGAAAAACTTGGAAAATATGCAAATAAATATGCACTTATTGCAAAAATATGCACAGAACTTTTTTTTTTGTTAAAATATGCAAAAATAAATTGATGCCACTTTATAGGAAATCTTATGAAACGCAAAGAAAATTGTTCAGAATAGCTTTTAAAGTGTCGACAATAAATATGCATTTGCATTGAAATTGTCGACCTAGTTATAACCCTAATGAACATATTTACATATATAATAAATATTACATTATATACATATATTATATGCTATTATATATTAAAGTAAATTTTACATTTTTGGAATATTTTTAGTTGCGCAGTTTTAAAAAATACAGCTTAAGAATGGTAAAAGTGCACTCAAGTGTTTAATAAAAAAAAGTTCTCGCGTAAAAGTACCAGACAATTGAAAAAGTATCAACTTACTACTTTAGCATCACCAACACTGTTGCCAGAATTGACGATTTCTCTGCATTTTGACGATTTTCACCTCTCAAAATACACTAGTGACGATTTTAGGTCCAGAAATGACGATTTTTCTAAATTTAACATATTTGGCAACTTTTTTAGTATTGCATTTTTAGAGTTGGTTTTTTTGTTATGCTATGATTTTTTTGTGTTCAAAATGTTAAATTCTGATATATATACATAAAATGTTTCTATAACAAAAATGCTAATTATTTTTTTTATAAATTATCTTTTTTAAAAATAAATATATATGTACGTATGTGAATTCTGATTTCATTTTAATTTTTTTAACTTTTATTTTTAATTTTAATGGTTTTCATGTTTAGGTAATATACATATATTTAATGTATATGTGTATATTTGTTGAAAGCATAGTTAATAAGTTTGAACCATTGTAATAGATTTTGTAATAAAACAATTATAACAAAAATTAAAAATTTTAAAAACCCCCGACTTTTTTCAGAAAAGATGTCATATCCTCTAAGCGGCTGGACCGATTTTCTTCAAACATAGCTAAGAACCCTCTCGATCAAGTCATCTTTCAAACAAAAAAAAAACTAAATGAAAATCGGTCCAGTCGTTACATACATACATAGATACACAGACACACAGACACACACTACAAACTTATAACACCCCTTTTTTTAGTCGGAGGTTAAAAATACAAAAAAAATTTAATATTTTTGATTTGACGTTTTTTTTGACGATTTTCTAAAATGACTTGACGATTTTGACGATTTTTTTGCACAGAAATCTGTAGTTTTTGACGATTTCACCCCTAGAAGTTCTGGCAACAGTGATCACCAACGGTAACGCTGCTTTAAACTAGTAAATTTGTAGTTACTCTCTTAGTAAATGCATGCGCAAATGGAATTGAAACACCAACTAGAAATTCTCTTTTACTAAATGTTTGACAAAATGGGGAGCAAATTTCCCAGTGGAGTCTTGCAATTCGTTGGAAAGTCAGTTGAGTTTTTGATGTCGCTGCGGATTGTTCTAATAAATGATAATAACGGTTGAACGGTAAAAGTATTTGCTATTGTAAATTTTTTTTTGTAATCCAAAAGGAAAAGAAAAAACCAAAACAAATTGTTGGTGGTATTCTAGTGTTTAAATAAACATTAATAAATAAATTTTTATAATCAATATAACGGCATAAAATATAAATATAATTTTAAACTAAAGTGATATGTAGAAAAAAAAATCAAGAATATGTGTATAAAGTGAAATAAAATGTAAGGAATTCTTTTTTCAAGAAATTTTTTCCTTTGTTATTAATAAAAAGCAGAAGGAAAAGAAATTAAAAAAATAATTTTATTTTATATTAGAGAGCAGAAAAAGTGTTCTTGTTAACAGAAATTTTGCAGCAACCACAAAAAATTGCTTGACAAAGAAGAAGAAAAAAAGAAAATAAATCTTTGGTGAAAAAGTGCAAAAACCGGTTCTTAAGCAAGTATCCACATCGAAGTTTCAAATAAAAAAAAAACAACAACCAAATATTTATAGCAACATTCAATAAAGCAACTACAACAAAAACGACAAGATTTTTTGTGTGTGTTTGACTTACATACATATATGGCCATTTGTGCGACTTGGCTGGCTTACATTGGCCCACAAGCCAAACTGGACAAAAATCTGTAAATGTAATAAAATAATAATAATAAAACAACAAAAATCCACCATCAGCAAACATTATTATACTTTGGATGCTGGATGCTTGGTTGGCTGGTCTATCTGTCTGTTTAGGCCGAAAGTGTGTGAGTGCCAAGAAGTTAAAGTACAAGTTTCGTTACTAAAAAAAAGCAAAACAAACAAAAACACACTCTAAATAACTACGAATAACAACATAAAGAAGAATTGAAAGTGGAAAAAGAAAAACCTATAATAAACTAAAAAAATTTATCCAAAAAAATTGAAAAAAAAAATTCTGAAAATGTGTTTTTAACTATAAATTTTTACTTTTGTGAATAAGGAGGGAACCTGAAATATTCAAAGAAAAATATCTAGTAATTTATTTTAAAAATTTTCACCCCACCCAGAGAAAAAGTCTAATAGAAAAAAGAAATTGTTATTTATTTATTGAGTGTGTGTGTGTATTTCTTTAAATGAAATTTTAATATTGAGAGAAAAAAGCCCCAATAAGCTTCTCTCGCTGTACCTATAACAACAACAAAAAAGTCCTTGCAGTAAGCTGGTGACAAAAAAAATCTCTACAAAAAATTATTGTATCCCGAATGGAAAGAAAATAAAGCACATAAATAAAATACCGCCCCCTCCCCCCAAAATTAAATAATAAAAATTCGTTATAGCTGCCTGTACAACAAGAACAACAACAAGAATTAACTCTCCTTTTTAAAAGGAAAAGCTCTCACGCAAAACCTGCTCTCTGCACGGATTTTATCTGCATAACTATGTTCCAAATGTGTAAAGTTATATTTATCATTATTCCGGTATTTTGTGCTGCTGCAAATAAACTTTAATCGTCGTCGTCGTCGTCGTCGTCGTCATCGCCTTCGTCGCTCAGTCGCTTGTAGAATATAGAAAAAAGGTCAGTATCCTGGTTATTATTTTTTTACAATTTTCTTTTATAATTTTTCCTTTCCTTATACCTACATATAACTTTTGTATTTTGGTGCTTAAAGGTATTTTTTGTTTGTTTTGTGGCTGGTGTAAAAGCTGCCTGATGTCGTTGCTTGTGGATTTTTTTTATCTCTCTCAATTTTTCAATTTCCATTAGCTTTATGCGTTTTAGAATAGATTGATAAAGCAGTGAAATGCTTCATATTTCTTTAAATAATTACAGCCTTATTTATAAAAGTTATTAAGGTTTTATAAAGGGTTTTTAAAACACATTTTAATAAACAAAATTTCTTAAAAAGCCTTTATAAAGCCTTAATAATTTTTATAAATAAGGCCATTACATTTTTGTATAGAAAATAATGATTTACAAGTTAAGCGGAATGTGACTGATTAGGAAAACTAAAATAATAATATTTTTTAAGTTAATTTTTTGGATTCTAGGAGAAATATACCGCGCGATACTGAATAACAATTCCCGGGAATTTTTTTCCCTATTTTAAAAATAAAATAATTTCTAAAATTTCGGGCAAAATAAAACAGCTGGCAGCTGAACAGCTGGTTTCAAAAATTCGAAATTATCTCTTCCTCTTTATTTTGCTCGTCTTCTGCTGGGAATAGGGAGCAAATTAAGGCACTCGCTATCTATCGAAACTTCCATACAAATACACTTAAAATTGTATGCAAATTTGTTCGCTAATGAATGTCGCTATTTGGCCCTATCAGTATTTCATACATATCGTCACCCAAAATCCAAAACGCCGTCACTGACAAAAAATTAAAAATATACTTTTTATTCAATAATAATGTAAATAATAAAAATACATACATCAATCTTAAAAAATTTACACGGATCACACAAGAAAGTAATATAAATGATTTTGCAATATCAATTAAAATATTTGTAATATCAATTATAAATAATTAAATTTTCACCTATAAACGATTTGATAATATCTATTAAGTTTTTCCACTCAAACTGCTTAATACAATTAAAAATTTAATTGAATTAATTAAATTCTTAATTGAAAACTTTAATTGGTGAATACTTGTTTCTGTGATGCTTAAGCCAACATGCAGTAAATAAACTTGATATAAAACAAGCAAGAGCGTTTTGTTCGACTATGCTGAATCTTATATGCCCTTCACCAACCCACGTTTATGTAATATACAAATACACCTTGTTACAAAAATTTATTGCAATAATGTAAAAAATAACTCTTTTATAAGTAGTTGTAGAAAAAATGTTATAACTTGAATACCTTTTACAGTTTCTTTTATCTCTTTAGGGCCTTTCTAGTTGAGACCAACGACATATAAGTTAAAACTTTTGCCAGCCTTTACCATTTTGATAAAGATATCGAACACTGAGAAAATATAAAAAAAAATCTTTTGTAAAGAATAAAGATCTACTAAAATAAAAAATATGTTTCATGAAAAAAATTTATATTTTTATTTAGTTAATCCGAAATTTATTTGCTGGTGGTTCAGCATTGTCTATATGCATTTCATTGTTGCTATAACATATCATCAGTAGACTCTAATCACACATTTTGAACAGTCCCAAAGCTCTTAGCTTATGTACAGACTTTCAAAAACTATTTGAGAATTCACAAATAATGAGGGCAATCATGAATAAAATAAAATAATAATTTCAAACAAACTTCGGTATTTAATGAAAGCATAGTAGGTTTGAATAAGATAAGAGGTTTGTGACTGTTCAAAGGATGTGGTTGGGGTCTATTGAAGATTTATTATAGCAACAATGAAATGCATATAGACAATGCTGCACCACCAGCAAATAAATTTCGCATTGAAATGAACTTATGACAATACATCGAATAATAAGTTTCTTTACTTAGTTAATTTTGTATATATAAAAAAAAATTAAATTTACAAACCCTGAAACAATATTTTTGGGTTTTCTAGTTTTTAATATGTACTAATTTCTTTCTTTCTAAAATATAGAATATAAAAATTTGTTTTATTTAGTAACTTTTATATACCAAAAAAAAAAAAAAAAAATTTCCAGCTCTAGGGCTGTTTATTTTTCTGAATTGTAATACCAATTTCTTTCTTTCCAAACTATTGAATATATTTAATTTATAAAGAAATAGAAAAAAATTAATTCGGCCCATTTGCTTTTATATACCAAAAAAAAAAGTTTGCATTTTCCAACCCTGGAATCATGCATTTATATTTTTCTGATTTCTTATACCAGTCCATTTTTTTATAAATCACAAAATATGTTTAATTCATAGCGAAAAAAGAATTTAGTTTTAGTAGGTTACTTTTATATACCACCAGAATTTCAATTTTCCAACCCTGTAATTGTCTTTTTAATTTTTCTTTTTGATTTTGAATAGAAATTTTTTTCTTACTGAAACAGGTTTAATTAACAGAAAAATAAAACAAATATTAGTTTTAGCTAGTTACTTTTATATACCAAAAAAAGTTAAAGTTTTCCAGCTCTGAAGCGGTCATTTTTTGATTTTGATGATTTTCAATACCAATCTAGTTTGGGCCATTCTGACACACAAGTTCAAGATCGAAGTCTCTAGCTTTTATGGTTGGTTCGGAAAACCGATTTCACGCTTATTCGTCTTCCCTATTCATAAGGACAAAGAATATAAATATATACTTTATGTTTCACATCTTAATATTGTGGAAATTACACACAGAATGACAAACCCTTTACCATTTTTGGTGAAGGCTATACAAATTTAAATAGTACAAGAAGAGTGCTTATTGTTGCAATAAAAAAAGTTTACATATTTAGAAGCGAGAGTGCCACAAAGCCAGTCAACATTCAATACTGCCAAAAAAAAAAAATGGCACAATTGGGCCACATTTCCAATCCCTGATGCTCATATCGTCGGGTGCTTATTGGTTTGCCGCACAGTATATTTAGAATACATTATTACTGCGGCAAACCAGTAACCACCCGACAATATAACGTAATCGTCTCTTGCTACAGTTTATTTATTTATATTAAAAACCTGAAAAAAATTCTTTTCCAATCGCAATTTAAGGCCCATATCGTATTTATATTTTATTTCAATTGTACAAAAATTATTACTTAAAATAAACTAAAAGCTTGATATCAAATTATTTTTTCATAAGTCAATAATTTCATGCCCTTGGAATGTTGGAGAACAAAAAAAAAAAAAAAAAAAAAAAAAAAAAACGACAAATGCCGCTGCAATTTCTTTCTAACGAATTGAAATGCGATATAACTTTTGCATATAAAATTTATGGTTACTTATTTATATGAACATGAGGCGAAAAAAATTGTTTTTGATAATGAGAAATATACATACATATTGTATATCTCTACCTCAATATAATAAGGCCCTAACTAATTTTTTTTTGAAATCGAGTTTTTTGTATATTTCGAAAGAAGAACATCCAAAGTATCGAAAAAAGCAAAAATCTCTATATCACAAAAATAATGACTTGGGACCTTTCTATATATTAAGGTAACGATATGCATGCATATATTTTTATAATTTTTATCAGAAAATTTTTCCTAAAAACCCCTGAAGTACTCGTAACATTGTAATCATTTACTTATAATTTTTCAAGTCATACTTTGACAATTCGATTCGATAAAATATTTCTTAAACTATAAATTCCCTATAAACCTAAAAAAAGTTTAACTACAATTTCAACAGTAGGTCCCAAATCACACTATGCAAGTCTTATTGCTAAGCTGATTCGTTTCAGGGAGAGAGAGACGAGGGGAACAGCAACGTTTCTTTTCCCCCGTCTCTCTCCCCTAACAAACTAATCAGCTTAGCAATAGTGTTGTAAAAGTATTGAGTATTTGAAAACTGAGTACTCAATACCTGGAGTTTTCCCCGGTACTCAATACACAAAAGTAACTACTCAATACTTTTATGGTTGCGTTTTGTAGTTTTCAAGCGAAAGTCTTCCTTTAAAATACATCAGAATTATACAACTTTGTGAGTTTGATACAAACAAATATGACTCTGAACCTCATGGAGTTAGTGTAACAAATACCAATTCTGTTAGGCATTATTTTGATACGAAAACAGCCGCTAAAAAAAGAAATTCAGGTCCTCGCAAACATGAAAAATATTTAAAATTTTTTCAATGTCGGTAAAATTTTATTTCTACATTTCAACAATGACTAAGTAATAACATCAATTGTGAGAAAAAATGTTTATTAAAAAATATTTAGAAGATAATTTAAGAGATTAATGCACTAGAAGTGTAACCCCCTGTTTTTGCAAGACGTTTGAGTTAGAAATCTTGGCGTTTCTGTAATAGATTAAATTTTAATCTATTACAAAAACGCCATGATTTTTAACTCAAACGTTTTACACAAACAGGGGGTAAGAGTACGTTAAGAAATTTGTATGTACAAAAACTAATCTTCAAACTTATTTATTTTCATTTGTTATAAATTTATTTAAATATACTTGTATTTAATCCTTGTTTTTCCATATTGCATTATTAATAAAATAGTATAAATAATAAATTTTAACTTCCCGTATACATGCATATATAAAGTATGGAGTAGTATCGAGTACCCAATTGAAAAAGTATCAAGTAGTACTGAGTATTCAAAAGTAGCCGCTTTTTACAACACTACTTAACAATAAGACTTGCATAGTGTAAATTAGGACTAGGAAAAACTCTTAACCAACTTCTCAAAAATCTAACCAAACGTTAGGCTTCGTTCGCTTCGTAATTGACACTAATCTTAAGTAAGAATATTTATTCTTTTATGAAAAGAAAAGGCAAACACATAAAACATAATAAAACATGTTTAAATCTTGGAATAAAGAAAAAAGAAATAAATAAAAGCTAATGTGGAAATAAAATGGAAAGAAATTTCCTCTAAGATATTTTTATATATATAACGTAAACGCATAAATATAAATAGCAAAATAGAAAATGAATATTTCAAATTCCTAACACTGACAATAAAATCGATTTAAAACACACGATTTGACAGTTAAAAGATATTGAAGTAATATATACAACTTGTTTCAAACAAAATCCACATAAATCGTTGAAAGAAAGAAAAAATTCCCCCAAAAGCTGGCAGATGAGATGTTTATGGAAAGATAAACGACATAGACATTCCCCATCCTCGCACTCACTCAACCGGCATTATTGAACGAACAACTTCTGTGTGTTTTGTATGTATTACGCAGGAAAAAAAAGGAGGCAGGAGAAAAATAAATACATAAATATTTCTGTATTTGGAAGGGGTTGCGAAAAGGGGAAAAACTCTAATACAAAAAATTGCTTCTTTTAATATCTTTTTATTTTTTAGATTTTTATTTATAATAAAAATTAAGTAACGTAAAGAATTCAAATTCGTTTTGCTGTTTAACGTTAAAAAAATATAATAGGCATACAGAAAATTTTAAGAAATTTAAAGAATTTTTTTATTAGTTATATTATTCAAACACTTGACATATGCTACTCTATAATTCTGTGGTCACAAGCGATAAGAGCGTAACTCTAAAAACTGCCCATGATGTCGAAAACGTTCGACTTGTCGCACACTTACATTCAAAACAAAAATAAATTTACATTTTTTTTTTCAAATCTATTTCCAGGCCAATACTTCCGATCTTTGTTGCAGCAACTTTTTATCCGTTAGTGCGAAAGAGCGAGAGAGGAATACAAAAAGTATTTATTTCTATTTCAACCCTCTCACACACTTTCAAGAATTGCTGCAATAAAAATTTGCAAGTCTAGACCGGGATTTAGTGTGCGACAAGTCGAACGTTGCCGACATCGTGGCAGAGGCCATGAGTTTCGAGTAAAAACACTGTTAACGTATGAACGTTTTTTTCATCGAAATAAAAAAATCTAACTGGACAAATTTAAATCATTTTGTGGCAAAGTAAAAATTACTTGTATTAACGAATTCACCCAAGATTTGGTGGAAATATAGTTTAGTACAAATTTTATTTGACTTTTTTTTTTGTTATTAGAAGATTTTGTAAAAAAATTTTTTTTCTAAACGTTTCAAATTTGTACAATAAAACGAAAATTCGTTTGTTTGACGTTTTTTAGGGTTCCGTACACCAAAGGTGAAAAGGAACGCTATTGTTTTCGCTACGCTGTCCGTCTGTCCGTCACACGGTATTTTCTCAGGAACCGTAAGAGCTACGGATCTGAAATTTGGACAGAGTATGTAGAACCTTGGCCGCTACAACAACAAATACATGAGAGTTAAAAATTAAAGAGTGTTCCAAAACGAGCGAGAAAAATGTTAAAATCCCATGTAATATACATACAATTGTATGAACATATGTATATTGAAACTTGAAATTTGTAAAATTAGTGTATTTTCATACAGACTACAACAATTAATACTAAAATTTAAAAAAATTAAAATTAAAGGGTGGTCCATCAGTTAATGCAATTTTGACTATGTAATTTTGACAATTTGCTATATCTTGGAAACCGTAAGAGGCAAATACTTGAAATTTTCAAAAACGGTAAAACTAAAAGAACCGAAAATTATAAAATCGCCAAACCAAAAAAAAAAAAAAAAAAAAAAATCGCCAAAAATTAAAAAAAAATCGCCAAAACGAAAAAAATCGCCAAAATTAAAAAAAAATTTCTAACACTAAAATAAATCGCCAAATTCGAACAAATCGCCAAAATGAAAAAAAACGCCAAAATGAAAAAAAACGCCAAAAATCGAAAAAATTAGCAAAAACGCGAAAATGTCGCCAAAACTAAAAAAACTTTTTAAATTAAAAAAAATCGCCAAAATGAAAAAAAAATCGCCAAAAATAAAAAAAAATCGCCAAGATGAAAAAACGTAAAAAACCGAAAAAATCTCCAAAACAAGAAAATAAAGTGTCAAAACTAAAAAAAAGAGCCAAAACTTAAAAAAATCGCCAAAACCGAAAAAACGCAATAACGTCAAAACAAAAAAACCGAAAAGATTCCACAAAAAGAAAAAAATGTCAAAACTATATATTATATAGGATGAAGTTTGTATTAAATTACATATCTAGTGTTCGTACGGAACCCTTCGTGCGCGAGTCAGAGTCGCACTTTACTGAATTTATTATAATTTTATTTCTTCAGTTGTATGAAAAACAAAAATTAAATAGAATTGTTAATTTTTCAGGGAAATTTGTGGTGCAATAGAATGTTTTTAATGCATAATTGCAAAATTAAAATTTCATAATGTGGACACTAATGTAATTTCAAAGCAGCATTTTAAGAAATTGCAGCAACAATAATTGCAAGTCTGGACAAGGACTTTCAAAAAATATTTTGTCCATACAAATTTCAAAACCAAAAAACCGTTTGTATTTACAAAATCTAATCTTAAATTGCAAAAATTAGATTTTTTCTCCGTTTTTTTTCTGCAGAAAAAAATGTCTTCATTATATCACAATTATTAAAATTTTTTCCCAAAACATATTAACCACATACTTATGTATATTTCTTTAAAAAGTAATGGCGTAAGAAATATTACAAAGAAATTTTTTGCTCAAATTTTTTGTTATCAAAGAAACCAGAGCGTTTCGAAATAGGACTATTTTTATTGCAAATATCGAGTTTTCTCAGATGAAAAAATTGCAATTAAAAAATTAAAACTAATAACACCTTATGGCATGATATGTTTTAAAATTTGCAAGAAAAATTCTCCAAGCCCAGCATAAACTAAGAAAAATGCAGCAAAAATACTGAAAAATTCCATTTTTGGGGGTTTTCGAATTTTTTTTTGGGAATTGTCGGGAAGTCAAGAAAATCTAATTTGTTTATTTTTATTCGTGTGAATTATATTATTTGCCGTGTAAATGAGATTTTTTAGCCAAAAATTTTGTTTAATAAAATTGTTTTAACATCCTTTTGATTGACACGACTGACTGTGCGAGCTTTTTCAATATTAATGTAAAGTAGTGAACTATTCTAGAACTAAAAGTAAATGCACATAATTAAAAACATGAATATTTATCTGCTTTATTTTATTCAAGTAGCTGTAATAAGTTTCACATGTAATATGAATTTATGCTCTAATATACAGCTTATATTTTCGAGGACTGCAGAATGATTTTCAATTTTACCAAATTAACCAGCAGTGTGGCATCTAGAGGAGCCGTTTTAGCATGGATTTTTATGATGTTCTCTTTAAAATCTGCTACATAAAGTCATGAATATTTAAATTGTTTTTTTTCATTGACTTTTTTAACCAGTGCTGCCAGAAAAATTTTGAATCTTGTCCCCAATTTAAAACGTCATGTCCCCAAAAATCCCCATTTCAACAGAAAAATCCTAACTTTTGTCCCCAAAAATATATCATTCAAAAAAAAAAAAAAAAAAACACGATTATTAAGCCCTATGCGCAGGGATGCGAAATAAGATTTTCACAAAGTTACAAGAAAAATTGTACTTTTTTCATTAAATTGCAAATTTTTAAAAAGTTGAAAGTTTTTAATATTTTCTGGGAATCACACATACATAGTTTTTTTTTATGCGAAACACAATAACTAAGACATAATCGCGCGTACAACAATTGCACAATCAAAACTTTCAACAGTAATTTTTCTTTTTCAAAAGAAAAAAAATGTTAATTGCCAAAGAGCTTGTTCTGCATCTGCGAGCACGGTTGTGCCTATGTACATATCGTTAACTTAATACGAAAAGGCCTTAACTCATGTTTTTCATAGTTTACAGGAGGACGAAAAAACTAATTAAAAAAAAATGCAATATTGATACAAAATTCTTTTAAACGCAATTTTTATTAAACACACTTCACATAAGCACATAATATTGCGTTTAAAAAAATTTTTTATCAATATTGCATTTTTTTAATTTAGTTTTTTCCTCCTCCTGTAAACTATGAAAAACATGAGTTAGGGCCTTTTCCTATTAAGTTAACGATATATATGTTGGCGGTATTACCATGATGGTAATATCATCTTTATTATAGAGTATGAATACCACACTACTCTACGAGATTTTTAAAAACTGAAACGTTACCAGTACTAATATATTATGTCAACATCCACGATTATTTTTCTGACACATGCAAATTGTTAGAGCTCAAAATGAAAAGTCCCCAAATCCCTCCCCGCGAAATTCTGTCACCATAATAGAGGCAAAATCCCTTTTTTTGGGGACAAGTCATTAATCTGTTTGCACTGTTTTTAACGTTTATGCGAAAGAGAGTGAGAGAGAGAGAGAGAGAGAGGGAAATCTTAAAAATTCTGTTGCAAATACAGCAGGGTGACCGATGACATTTTTCAAAAAGTGGCACCAAATAGGGGATTTATCAAAAAAAGGGGCAAAATTAAAAAATAAACGAGAAAACTGCACTAAACTTTTTATTTTTAATGTATTTTCATATAACTCACCCTAAATAAAGGGAGTCAGAAAGTGGCAAGGCAGTCGAAAAAGGGGAAATGCAGTCGAAAAAGTGGCAAATTGCCACTTTAGTCGGTCAAACGGTCACGCTGAAATACAGTTCTTTACTGATTTTTTTCACCACCAGCTTCTTTCACCACCAGCTCCATTCGCCAACCAACCTAAAAGCTATGCTTTTTAAGTCATGGGGAAAAGTCATCAGTAAAAAAAATTCAATTTTATTTTTGTTAAAATATGTGGGATATTTTCGAAGATAGTTTGGACTTTCTAATATTGTGGCATATATTGGTAATCACGCCGATTGTAGATAGATAATAAACTTCACTTTAAAAGGAAAATTCTAACAAAAATTCTAAAAACCATATCGGCCATTTACTCAAAGAATGTCATAACTCAAAAAATGAAATTGTTGAGTTACTGATACAGAATTAATATTCATATCGTTCTTCATATAGTGTAAATATTTCATAAAAATATTTTGTTTACTCAACTCTTGAGAGAAAAATAAAATTTTTTTCTTCTTTAAAATGTGTGTAAATTGAAAACTTCAAACTCATTTCATGGCAAAACGGGTTTTTTGAGTTATGAGCTTGTTTGAGTAAATGAGCGATATGTATGCATACATATATCTATTAACATTCATTCAAATGTGTTAAGTTGCAAATTTGTTCTGTTATTTATTTAGGAAAAATTCATAAAAAGACTAATTGGGGAAATAATCTAAAAAGCTTTAAAATATACATATTCAAAAAGAAATTCTTACCGACAACTTTATCATTTCGAACGGTCTCTATTGCTTTTAGGAAATTCATTTGTATGTAAAATATTAACACTTAAAATTATATCAAATGTATTGGCGGGTTTCACTAAAATAAAAATTACCACCACAACAAACACAAATCTCTTGTGTAATAAATTGTTCACAAAAGAACATAAAGAGCTAAAAAGAAGACTGCTGGCTTTAACCTAAAAACTAATATATACAGCAGATACATAATAAAATCACAGACGCTCAAAGTTATATGATGAGCACAATAAAAGGACAAAAAAAAAAAAAAAAAAAAAAAAAAAGGAAACACCCACAAAGCAAAAGAATGAGAAAATTGTTTTTTAAAAAACTCAAACTAATGTTTTTTTTTATCCCAAAAATGTTCTATTATAATGTATCTGAATGAATCATAAGGTTGCTTTTAACTTGGATTAGTACAGCTTAGTGTTTAAATGTCCTTTAAGTGTGTAAAGCTGCCTTCAAATCACCCGAGTTGAAAATTTATTGATTTTGGGAAATACGAATGTGTAAACCTTTGCTTTATCTGTGCTGTCGTTAGCTGTATATTTGAAACACTTTAATAATTCCTAGATACAATTTGACATTAATGTAAATCCTAGCGTGATTTTTAATCTAAAATTGTTTGGAAAAACTCTTTAAGACCATGTTAACTTCATGCCAGATATTCATTATACATAAGGCTGTAGATCAGCTATATGCAAATTGTAAGAGCTTTTACAAAGAGCTTTGTGCTTTCACAACGACGAGAGCACACAACAGCCAATCAGAGCTCGGCGACAACAAGGAAACAAGAACAAACTCTTAGAGCTTTCAAGGAGTATGTGTGTTTGGACGTATATGTTCTGTATATAGATAACTAGAAGAACTTTTTCCTCACTTCTACATAATCTTTAAGCCTTCTTTGTGCCATCTATATATGTATGTGTATGTATATGTATATAATGGAAACGTCCACAGGCAAACTACATCCAACTTAAAGCAATTAAATTTGTATATATTCATATTTCAATAAAATAATATATTGCATTTCGTCCACATACTTTTTTGGGGGTACATGCAAATTACATAAATAGATAATACCAATCGATTTAATATATGTGCATTTATATTAAACCTTAATCCCTGATGCGATTTGAATGTGAAAAGTTAACGGGAAAACATATAAAAGAATCATTAACATTGATATATATTTGCAAACTTTTGACATCCTGCCAAAAATGCCTGAGCATGCCCTGCCACTCACAATACATAAACATACCCTTGTCATATTAATGGACACAAATGGATGCCGACACCCGCCAACACGCATAAGCCACACTTGAATAGATAAATTTTATTGTAAATTATGCAGAAAATATCCTTTGTTACATTTATGTAAAAGTGTCTGTGTTGTACATTTCGAGAATAACTTTATTGGCACATACAAAAGCACGTGTGGATCATTAGTTATTATTTGTTTGTTGCTTGTGATACGAGTACCACAAGAAAATCATGATAAAATATAAAACTACCCTCTTATTTTTTATATAAAATCAGGCGTATAAAATATAATGTTTCAAGCGTTGTCAATATGGACAGTTATTAAAGAAGATAAGATTTTATCTTAACCAAAGGTTGCCTCAGAACTAGTTAAATGTTACCCTCCTTCATAAACCGAAAAGTCTTACTGCGCTAAAAGAGAAACATTTATTTTGTATATGAAAAGTAATTTCTAACACTTATTTGACAAGTGTTAACGTAAACCTAAAATATTTGGAAAATGCAAAGACTTTTCAGTGCTCTTAGAATGCTGACGGACCATGAGTGGAAAAGCAAAAGAAAAAAATTTCATTGCTTCTATTAGGGGCAGCCAAATTGGCAATAGTTTTTTAAATCAATTCATAAACAATTTATGTTATAAATTTTGAAAGATATGCATAGTATATACCATAATAATTAGAATTCAGCTAACTATATATGTTAAGACAATACTCTTATATGTAAAGAAAATACCCTTTACTCTTTAAAAACTTAATAAATTTGCAATAAAGACTGATTTAAATTATATTCAGCTAGCTGAAAACTGATTTTTGTGAAATAAAAGCATTAAATTTAAAAAAAATCGAGATTTTACTTATATTCAGCTAGCTGAATAACATTGAAATATTTGCTTGTACATAAGAATGATTTAAGTACAAAAATTGTAAATAGCTAATTAATGCAAAATTTGTCAAAAGTCACTGTAAGTAAAATAAAGTCTACAAAATGCAAATTTGTAAATTATAGATTATATTCAGCCAGCATTATAGCTTAAAGAAGACAAAAATCGTAATATAAGCAATGTATCATGAACCAAAAGTCATGATAATTTCAATTCAGCTAAATATTTAAGCAAACAGCTTTTTATTTATACATAAATATTAAAAAAACATGTAACGCAGGCTATGTTAAACTGTATTCAGCTATCTGAAAACCTTATTTATCGAAAGAGAGTAATAAATCTTAAACTGAACGCGGTTTTATGTATATTCAGCCAGCTTAATAATATTTTGGCATACAAATTTTATAGAATCGATGATGGCAAAAGTTATCGAAAGAGTCATATATATATATATATATATATATATATATATATATATATATATATATATATATATATATATATATATATATATAATATATATATAATTAAATGCCTTGATAAATACCATTCAGCTAACTACATAAGTAAACAAATTTTTTTTCGAAAAATGTTAACATATATAAGCTGATTTAAATGTTATTCAGCCAGCTGAAAACTTTACTTATCAAATAAGAGTAATAGATTTTCAAAACAACGCGTTTTGGTGTATATTCAGACAGCTGAATAATAGTTTAGTTTAAAAACTTCAAAGAGTTTTTGACTGTAAAACTTATAAATTATGAATTAATTGGCTTGAAAACTGTCATTCAGCTAACTACATACATACATAAGTAAAATAATTTTTGTTTTTCAATAAATGTTCACAAAAATGAACTAAAGCTTGTTATAATTTTTATTCAGCTGGCTGAAAACTTTATTGATCAAATAAGAGTAATATATTTTCAATGGAATGCGAATTTATTTATATTCAGCTAGCTGAATAATACTAAAATAACATTCTTACCTAGCATGATAAACCCATCTCTATAACAAACATAAAAAACTACTATTTTTCTAGATATAAAACATTATTTATATTCAGCTGGCTGAATAAATAATATCGAAAATAATATTTGTGAGGATTTCACAAAAACTGTAATTTTCAGCTCGTATGGAAAGTAACGTTGATTTAACTACGTGAATTCTATAAAGTTCATTTAAACAAATATCTATAGGAATTATTAACATGAAAATTTGAATGACAACAACAATTCAGCTGGCTGAATTCGTTTAAAATTCGTAGAAAAAATAAGGCAAACTATTTGTAAAAATAAAGTTTCATTCATCTGCATAGCTGAATAAATTATGTATAGTACATATGGAAAAGTCTTTAATATTTTTGTCATTTGTTTTTACAGTCAAGATGTTAATTTTTCCTTTTTTCTTCGTTAATATTTACATACACATGAAGAGCTGCTGTGGATAAATTAAAATTCTAAAATGTGTTTTTAGTTCAAAATGTTTTTCAATTAATCTTGACAAAGTAAAAATAAAAAGTAAATACGAGAAAAGCCCTTGAACTGAATTTTTGGTTTTAAAATGTTTTTCTTATTTTTTCTAAATCCATTGACAATTACATGTTGCAGTTTATGTGTGGGAGAGACAAAGAATATTTTGCTGAACTCCCAAACCAATATGTAAAAAAATTTTTCAACACAATTTAATAAAAAAAAATTTTAAAGTGCTACCATTGTCACAAAATGACGAATAGTTTTTGATGTTTGTGTTTTTCTTTTTTTGTTTGGTCGCAATTCATTACAAGAAAAAAAAACTACAGTACATACGAAAACAATACAATAGTAACTACTGTAATACTTTTGCACCAACAACAAATCATTAATGTTTTCACTTTTTGCTGTATACATACAGATATTTCACAAACACTCAAACGTACATAAATACATACATACATAAACAGATTTAAACTAACCGTTACTTCTTTTTTCTCCCTTCTGTGCTACCATACACCCACGAGGACTTTATTTATACATTTAAACAGAGGGGACAAATGAAAAAAATCGATATATAAAGTAGATGAAAAATTACAATAACAACAACAACAACAAAAAAACGGCCCAGCACAATAGCAAAGTCATTACAAGGGAAAACTTTTACTTGACTCCCAGCACCAACACTAATGCACAATCATAGAGGGAAAAAACAGTTTAGATGTGGGAGAAAATAACAGCTGAAGAAGTCAAACAGTATTTTTTTTGGAGCATATAATGAGAGGGCGAAACACTCTCGTCTTTATGTTGTGAACAAAATGAAAATAAACAAATTGATTTAATTTGGAGCAAGGATACTGCATATAAAAACAGTCTCCACATATTCATTAGGATGTGTATGTTATGTATGGATGTACAATTACATACGATGGAAATGGGTTTTCTATGTAACTGCACCACTCACACATACATACATACATATGTATGTATTGTTAACAGAGAAATATATTAAAATGCATTCTTCGGCTTAAAAATTACGAGTAATAAAAAACATAAACTTATTTTTTAACAAACCAGCAAATAACTCACATAATCTCACACATCCCTGCAGCCAGACTGGGGCCAAGTGTCTCTATGTCAACACTAAAATTCTAGTAGTAGTTACATTGTCCACAATTTCTCTTCTATTCGTCAGTATAAAAGAAATAGAGAAAACAGATGTGGTGTATTTCTGGTGGATCTTGCAACAACTTGTCAATATACATAAATTTGTATGTACGTAAGGTATAGTAATGTACCAGTAAGGGTCTGTTCATATATTACGTAACGCTCTAGTGGGGAGGGGGGGGGTTCGAGTTTTGTTTTGATTTGTTATTTGGAGGGGGGGGGAGGGGGTCTTTGAAAATGTTACGTAACAGAAAAAATTACTAATTTTGTACAAAAATACGTACGTTTTTCTTCTCTTTTCTTTATTTAATTGATCATACGTGTTGCCTACATATATTATGTACGAGTGAGTATGTATACTACATACATCATCTGCTGAATGTCAACTTTTGATATTCGAGAATTTGAATTCGAATTTTTAAAACGATATCCGCGAATACGAATATTTAAAACGATATTCGCGAATACGAATATCTATTGTATGTGAAATTTATGGACATTTAATTGGAGGTCTATTTTATTCTGCAAAACTAAATAAAAAAATGTGTATGGAAAAGAACTTCATAATGCTTTCCGCGTACATTAAAGTTTATGAAAACTATCCAAAAATTTAAATAATATTTGAAAATTATATAGTTTTTATAATAAATTAAATAAATTGTAGTCAAACTGAACATACATGGTTCCTCATCTTTATCCATTTACATTTTTAAATATTCTTAATATAAGTATGTACATAAAAACTTCTTTTTATATTAAACTGCAGAATATATTAACATTAAATCTACCAAATACATAGAAGGAAATGGTATTTGCAGAAGTTTAGGAAAAGGTTTCTTGCAATTCTCATAGACAAAAAACCCAGCAAAAAAGTTTGCCTACTAGAATGCAAAAAAGTGTATGTACTCTCCAGTCGTGAGTACTTACAATTTGACTGAATAAGCCATTATTTGTATATGAAAAGTTCAAAAAGTATGCGGTACCCTATACTTTTTGCCTACAAATATCCAAAAGTTAATAGATTACTGATTGCCTAAAAGTATTCAAAATATAATGGGTTATTTTATGCTCACAAAAATGCAAAATTTAATAAAATAGCCAAAAATTATAAACATATATAATATTGTAACATAATTAAAATAATTAAAATTTGATCCTTTTTTGGGATTGTTAAAAGTCATAATATTACAAAGCAAATATATGAATACGCATATTGAAGAATATGCGAAAATACTTAAATTTTGTAATAACTATTGTAGTAAACCAAAGTTATTTTATTGTTTTCGAAGCTCACTTTCACGATCAATAAATATTTTTTAGATAGATTTCAGGATTAACTAGGAAGTACTACAATAAGTACCTTCATGTAATGATATAAATAAGTTGTTATTTTATTCATTACAAGACAGTCATTATTATACACATAAAATAATTAAATAAATAAGTACCACTCATTAGTTTGTAAGCCATTAAAAGAGTACACCCATTACAAAATCTTCAAATTTTTTTGCTGGGAAGTGTCCTTTCAAAAAATATATTCTTCTAATATAAAACGTTGACTGTGGCTACATTTCCAAAAAAAAATTATTATAAGGCATTACAAAGCATTTTATTTTAATGGAAAAGCTATACACGCACACACCCACACACACACACACACACACACACACACACACACACACACATATATATATATATATATATAACGTTGTTTCAAGGACATTTAATTCAACGTATTGCACTAAACGAAAAGTCCAAAAGTACAGTGTTGCGTGTGGATATTTTTAATTTTATTGCTTATAAAATCCATACTATTTTTTCCTACTTTTCATTTCATGGTAGATATTCAATGCCACAGTGGTGTCGAATAATGCATAAATAACATACATATTTCAGAAGATGCTTTTAGTAAAATAGGTACTTCTTAATTAAATGTACTTTTTTAATAAAAGGTGTTTTTTACGAAAATAAAAATTCATTATAAAAGTACTTTATGAATAAAATGTAAATTTTTATTAAAATGCATATTTTTCAGCTAAAGGTACTTTAGAAAAATGTAATACTTTAACAACAGGTACTTATTTAATGAGGGTACTTTTGCAAATCGGCACTTTTTGAAAACAAAAGTACCATAAAAAGGGTATTTTGATTATTATTTTAGTGAATGGTACTTTTTTGTAAGAAGGACCTTTCTTCCTAAAAGGCAATTTCTTAACAAAAGCTACTTCTTTAAACAAAGTATTTTTTTTAAATAAAATGTGCATTTTGAATAAGAGGTACTATTTTACTACCCGGTACTTTTGTAACAAAATGTGGTTGTGTTTTTAATTAAAAGTACATTTTTTTTAATAAAATGAAGACTCATAATGAAGGTACTTTTTTAAATAAAATGTACTTTTTTAATAAAATGTAATTTTTTAATTAAATATACTTTTCTAATAATAATTAAATGTGTAATAAAATATATAATTTTTCAAAGTGCTACTTTTTTAGTAAGAGTTAATTTTTAATAAAAAATATTATTTAAAAAAAAGGAAGTTTTAATAAAAATAGTTTTTTTATGTATGTATTTGTTTTATATGTTTTTATTTCATATATTTTTATTTATATTTTAATAAAAGTTACGTTTTTAGCACAAGGTGTTTTTTTTTTTGAAATAAGTAGCCTTTTAATAATATTTACTTTTCAAATAAAAGATTATTTTTTAAATAAGAGTACAACTTTGAAAAAACTTTTTCAGAAGGCGAATTTAATAAATATTTCGTGAGATTATTTTTTTAAAGAAATGTACCTCTCTTAGAAAATCGCTGTTATAATCAAAAAATTTATTTTTTTTAACAAAATTTACTTCTTAGTAAAATTCACTGTCTTAATAAAAATACTTTTTTAATAAAAGTAATTTTTTAATAAAAGTACTTTTTTAATAAAAGTACCTTTTTAACAAAAGTACCTTTTTAATAAAAGTTATTTTTTAATAAAAGTTATTTTTTAATAAAAGTTATTTTTTAATAAAAGTTATTTTTTAATAAAAGTACTTTTTTTAATAAAAAAATACTTTTTTTTTTTAATAAAAGTACATTTTTTAACAAAAGTACTTTTTTTTTAATGAAAAAAGTACTTTTTTAATAAAAGTACTTTTTCAATATGACTAATTCTTGTAGCAGCTCCATTTAAAAACTACAGTCACAACAAGTTTCCCACTTGTTAATAATATATATTTTTTTTTAAAACAAAATACAATCGATATCTAGAGTAAATAAAAAATTTCCAACAGTTATTTAAAACACGAAAAACAAATAATACCAAAGCCCAGCGGTATTTTTTTTTTTTGTCAAAGCATTTAATTAATGCGCTGCAAAAGTACGAATACAATTAAAATGAAAATAAAATAAGATAATAAGACACGCCTCTTTAAAATATTTAATAAAAATTTTAATTTATTGCTAGCCAAAAGAATTTTTAATGTAAATAGTTTTTAAGTTTGACTCATACTATTTTCATGGAAAAGTCTGAAGGGAAGACTGAAGCAGGTTGTGGGTACTGCAGACAAATAGTAAAATAATTTTTTATTTGATAGAAATCGAACTCTTTCACTAGTTAATTTAAGACACAAACCCATGGCATTTAAATTTGGACTAGTTTGAGAGCGTTTGAATCAAAAGTTGTTTCAAACCCATTTAATTTACATTGATGTTTTTGACCAAACTTGTGTCCAAAAGAACGATCTATTTCAAAAAGAGCTGTTGGACACAAGTCTATTTAATAGACTTGTATCGAACTCTTTCAGTAGCTCGTTTTTGACACAAACCAATGATCAAACCCATGTAATTTAAATGGGTTTGATCACAGGTTCGTGTCAAAAACTAGCTACTGAAAGAGTTCGATACAAGTCTACTATTTAAATTAGGCTTGTATCGAACTCTTTCAGTGGCTCGTCATAGACTTAAACCTATAATCAAACCCATTTGAATTACATGGGCTTGATGATCGGTTTTTGTCAAAAACGAGCTAATGACTGAGTTCGATATAAATCTAATTTAAACTAGTCTTGTATCGAACTCTTTCAGTGGCTCGTTTTAGACACAAACCAATTAAATAACATGGTATTGATCATTTAATTCAAATAGGTTTGATCATAGGTTTGTGTCTTAAATGATCCAAGTAGACTTGTATCGAACTCATTCAGTAGCTCTTTTTTGACACAAACCAGTGATCATACTTGACTTGGGTCGTACTTGTTCACTAGTTCATTTTTGCCACAAATCCCATTTAAATTACATTGGTTGTGATTATTGGTTTGTGGCAAAAATGAACTAGTGAACGACTTCGACCCAAGTCTAGATCAAACCCACGTAATTTGAATGGGTTTGATCATGGGTTTGTGTCAAAAACGAGCCTCTGAATGAGTTCGATCCAAGTCTCTAATGAAAAGATAAGTTAAAAATTAATCACCGATCCCATATAAGAACAATTATTTCCTCAGTATAAAAATAATTAAAAAATATTATTTTTTTATAGGAAATAACATAAAATCCTTTATTGCAGTCTCTATAAAAACATATTTTTTTTAATACAAGTTTCATAAATATATTGAGGAAAAAAATTTAAGTTCCATAGTTTGTTATTGATCGTTTGAAATTGTTTTATTGTACAGATAAAAATAAAATAGTCAAATCATAAATATAGAAACGAATTAAGTTCGTACATTAATAAAATATTTTGTTTTGTATTCTGCAGTTGCTGTATCCGAATAATTGATTAAATAAAAAATACTAAAACTTTGAAAAAAATATACGTTTCAATATGAGAATTGCATGTTTTACTATAATAAAAGATTATGTTTTTGTTTTTCTGAAATGAGTTAGCAAAAAGCTATAAAAATAATCGTTTCACATATAAGGTGATTAATTTTGTGTTAAATTTGCGCTTTATTTGAATAGTTACAACATTCCTGATAAATAATTTGTAAGTGCTGAAGACGAATTTTTAAATTTATAACCGTCTTGTGTAACAGAGCTCTGTTAAAAAAAAAAAAAAAAAAAAAAAAAAAAAAAAAAAGATAGGTGTCTTAAGACACCCGCTTATAGCTATGCTGCTTAGGTATATACAACAAATTTACGGCCCTTTTCACAATGTAAAATTAAAGCTAACAGGGGCTTTAATGGCAAGTCTTATATGAAGAACTTTCAGTTAAATTTCACGTTAACAATAAAATTATATTATATTATGATGTCAAATTCGCCGCAAATATTTCAAAACGTTTTTATTTAACTCTCATTATTTTTTTTCTAGCTGTGTACGATTAAATTAATGTATTGTTTGTGGGCTGAGGCGGCTGTTAGCCGGCTTACAGCCAATCGGCTGTGTTCTCTGGCTTGTGATCATGTGCAAAAACAATACAAAAACAAATTGAGTAATACTTCTCATTGTTTTAACTTTTGTTTTTGTTTCACTCACTTCAAAGAATAAAATAAAACAAAATCAAAAATTTTTTTTTGGATTGTTTTCATACTCTGCTTTTAAGTACAAAGAAATCTAAACAAAAATAAATTTATAACTGTAATAAAGGCGATTATTTTTGCTCCGAATATCACGTACTAGCTCCTGTGTCGTGACATAAATAGCATAGCTATAAAGACAAACCTCTGCTAAATAATAAAAAGATGTTCTGACTTTTATTGGATGAAATTTTCCAGGAGTCTTCTCCAATATTCTGCTTCTCCCCATCTCCTACAAATACAAAAAAGAAGGCAAAATCCATATTATGACTGTATTTTAATAGTTACATGGACTATACGTGTCCTTAGTATTAAATGTTATATCTAAATAAAGAAGACAAAACGAAAAAAAATTCGTCTTAAATTTTTTGGTTCATTTTGCTTAAAAAACCGGGTGTCAAGTCCATTTTGTGAGAAAAAACTAATTTTTATTATTTAACAGAGATCTGTTTGTTTTGGTAACAGAAGTCTGTTTTCTTTCTGACCAGAGCTCTGCTAAATACTGCGGTTTGTGTCTTGGGTTATACATTTAAATATTTATCATCACGCACATTTATTTTTAAAGTATTTCATGGGAAATACAGCAACCATTGCTATTGGTAAAACATAAAAATAAACACCTTCTTTTAAATAAATTATCATTTGTTTTTTATTTTGAAGTTCTCAGGTGAAAAGAAAAATTCATTTTTATGCAAATTTTTATAAACCTCCAAAAGGGCATGAGAAAATATCCTTTAGATGTAAATTTTTTATATTTTAGTAGGTTCTTGCTGCTTTTTTTAACACTTTTTCGATGACAAAGAAACTGCTGTCACTCCTACTTGCAAGTAAACAAGGTAATTTTCTGCCTCCTCGTTTCTGTAAGAAACGTTTTTGTGCTTAATGCAAAGACTTTTCAACACCAAAGAAACCTGTATGACTCCGTTCACAAAAACATACATACATACATACTTACAAGCATATGCACATATGTTAGTATGTAAGCAAATATATTTGTTTAAAATTTATATCAAATGTACTCTAAAGTTTAAACTGTCTCTGTCTCTGACAACATATTCTTGCCAATTTATTTGTTCGTAAATTATTGATGATTAAGCAAGCAGCAGCGGTTTCCATTTCTTATTGTAAATATATTTAGCTCTCTTTCTTGCAAGTTAAAATTTTTCTTTCATTTGTTGCTGTGAAATCAGGCATTAAACCAACAAAATCAGGAAATTTTATTTTCAACATATTTTTTCTGTTTTTTTTTTGTGTAGCAGGCATCATGCAGTGACATGAAAATTATTTTATTAATTCCATTACACTGCATTTAGGCTTATGTGCTTGATTTTTTTCTTAAGAAAAGCGAAAGATTCTGGCACATATAGTTATTGCTATCAATTTAATAAAATAAAGTAGAAAAAATGTAGCTAAATTATTATAACAATTCAGCTAGCTGAATTGAAAGGTTAAACCCAATTTCTAACAACTTTTGTTGAAGATATCACACAACTAATAGAAATATAAAAATTCAGCTAACAAAAACTTTCTAATCGTTTAAATTTTATTAAATGGAAAAAATAGTAAAAAATACATACATATTATTCTTATTAAGCTAGTTATTACACAAAATTTTTTATTTTACTTTCTAAAATTATTGATAAATTATAGAGTTTTCTATATTCATAGTGTTCAGCTAGCTGAATACAAATTTTAAATGTTTTGGGAAGTAAATAGTATTCTATTCTATCTATCTTGTCATCAAACTAAGTTTTAATATCAATTCAGCTAGCTGAATTAAAAGTGCAATCTCATATAACAAAAGCCTAAACATCAAATGTTACAGAACTGGACACAGTATAGCAAATCAGCTGATCAAATAAAGATTTTTTAATTAAATTGGAAGTATATCTATGACTAAAATACAAAAAAAATCTTATTCAGTTTGCTGAATGGTTTTTAAAATCATTATAATTATTAAAATGAAAAAATTTCAAGATGATAAATTTCAAATAATTTAAATAAACGGTATTCAGCTAGCTGAATAGAAATTTTAATTCAATTCGAAACGTTTTAGAGTGAATTATTATCCTATACATATACAGTATTATTTATAAAAATTACTAAGGCTTTATAAAACAGATGTTCATACAAAATTTATATTTATAAAGTTTTATAAATAAGAATGATACATTTTAATAGCATTTCTATATATGCATTACAGAAATGTCAAAAATAGTTTATAATTAAGCGAATTAGATAATTAATTACATATACACAACGTGGTACAGTAGATGAATAATTCCAATGTTTCTCCTGAACATTAAAAAAAGAAAATATTAATAAAATTTTAAAATTGTGAAAGAAATAAAACTTTACCCGGCTGAATTTATCACTGATTTTGACATTAAAATTAAAAAAAATTATTTTTTTTGTGAGCCTTGATTGTTGTAAATAAATATTTCATAGTAGTTCATTGTGTTTAAAAACATCGAGTTAAGCCTGCTGAATTTTTCTAATATAATTTTTATAGTAATGTTTTATTGAAATCGAGTTAGAAAAGAGAAAAAAAATTTATTCAGCTAGCTCAATGGCTAGTTTTTTTATTCATTAATCTTATTGAAATTGAATTGAAAAATTAAAATTAATTTGCCTTAAAGCTTTCTTTGGCTTTTAAGATAATTTTAATTAATTTGTCTTTTTTTGCATTTTTTTCTAATAGATATAGATTTCTTTATTTCTATTTCTAATAAACAAACATTTCTTTTGCTCTCATTCAATCAATGTTTTACTGATGAAGAAAAGTATAATAAAGCATATTTTTCATAGCTTTAGCAAAATTTTTTGAATTCAAATAAGAAATATAACTTTCTTACCAAAAGTTTTTTACTATTTTATTTTTTTTTCTTACTTATAAATTTCCTTTAAATCAGTTTGTTTTTTTAAAAGAATTTTTTATTTTCATGCACTTTTAAGTGCTATTTAAAATCATGATAATTGAAGTCACTGCAATTTGAATGAAATTGATGTTTTATTTTTTAATTTTTATTTTTGTCGTCTTGACTTTTTTTTAATATGATACATACTGACAAGAAATAGTATAAAACGTGCAATTTGAATATTTTTAACTTTCTTTATTCTAAACAAAAAATTCACCAAAGAAAAATTTATATAAATTTAAGAACGTAGAAAAAAGTGTCACATAGTTAAAACTAAAATATTCAAATGCTTCTAAAACTCAAGCCAATAAAACGCAGATAAAAATTAATTGCTTCACGAAGAATTAAAAACGTGTACACACTTGTACATTAGATTTTACTTTCTTTTATCAACATTTATATCACTGAAGGTTGAACTAGAGCTAACAAAATGATAAATAACTTGCTTCAAATAATTTGACAGCAGATTACTGAACAGTAAATTATTGTTCACACCAAACTATATAAAGCAATAATGATACGCCCATAAAATTTTGAAGTTCTCTCTGCTGAAATGCTTGAAAACGAATGCGACATCCACTTCTACAATCTAAATTTTAATATTTTGCTGTTGTTTCAAATGTAAGTGTGCGACAAGTCGAACGTTGTTGATATCATGGGATTGGCCCTAAAATCGTTTTCGATGTTCCAAAAATTCGCATTTAAGTTGCATAAAATTTTGGCATAATTTTTAAATTAAAGTTTTAAGGCAATTCAGCTAGCTGAATTTTCAACTATGTACATATACTTGATATTTTCTTGATGCATTTACTTTTCTACCGGTATGTAATATTATAAAGAGGAAATGGTTTCAATTCAGCTAGCTGAATATGCTTTAAATAGTTTTGCTTGCCTCAAATTTGTTATAATAGGGTTATTATGTTCTATTCGGATCAATTCAGCTAGCTGAATTGAGAATTTGGGGAAATTTCAAACCGTATGCTATTAATATTTAAAATTATTTATAAAATTTTTAGATCACTATAATAAATATTTAGCAGCTTGCTTAAAAATAATTAACAACATGTTTGAGCCTATACATTTTTATGCAAAACATTTAACAATTAGCTAAAAAATATTTGAGTAGAATAACATTGTTATTTCAAAATGAAAAACTTCACATATATATTATAGGTCTGCACAGATATACCTATTTGCACCAGTTTTGCGTGTTTTTTGTGGTATTCAGCGTTTCTGTTACCTATAATATGTATATATGAGTTGTGCAACAATTGTATTTTCCTTAACTTTTAAATTCAAGTTTTAAAGCAATTCAGCTAGCTGAATTTTCTAATATGTACATAATCTTGCCATTTTATTTAGGCATTTCTGTTTCTATCGATATGGTAATACTATAAACAAGGATTAGTTTCAATTCTGCTGGCTGAATATGCTTTGAATTTGTTCCTTGTCTCAAATAATTTGGAATATTGTAATTCTGTTGTTTCTGGATCAATTCAGCTAGCTGAATGTGACCAATACTAGCATTTAGAGCAATTTAAATGTATTAAGATTAGTTATGCCATACATACATTTTTATGAAAAACATTATCTATTAGGTAAGAAATATCTCAGAAGAATAAAATTGTTGATTGACCTAGCTCAAATAATAATTGTAATTCAGCTAGCCAAAAACTTACATAGTATACTAAATCGCACAAAAACTTTAGTATGTATAATATCTAAATTAAAGTTTCACAGCAATTCAGACAGCTAAATTTTCTAATAAGTACATAATCTTGCCACTTTATTGAAGTATTTGTTTTTCTACTGGTATGTAATACTATAAACAAGACATAGTTTCAATTCAGCCAGCTGAATGTGGTTAAAATGATTTTCCTTGAGCCATGTATCGTATTTGCGTTTTTTCCGAATCAATTCAGCTAGCTGAATGTGATGAATATGAGCATTTAAAGCAATTTCAATCCTTATGTTATAAATATTCAAGAGTATTAAAAAAATTTTTACACCGATATAATAAATATTTGAGCTTATACATTTTCATACAAAATATTATTGATTAACTAAAAAATATTAGACTTCTATAAGATTATTAATAACATTTTATTAATTTGTAAATTTTGTAACTCAAGTATGACCTCAAGAAAAATGTAAAAAAATACCTTAGCTGCCGGGGAAGGAGGCAATTTTCAGCAGTTATTTTTTATCCTATGCACAGTCATTATAAATTAAAAAAAAAATCCATTTTTATGTACGTTATTAGATTAAAGTATTTTTTCTACTACATACATCACACGTACTTGGCTTTATGTAATATATACATATGTATGTATGTATATATGCTTGTAGATACATATGTACTCATGTATGGGTAAGTATTTATAAGTATTTGCAGATTTTATGTGGAAATATAAATATGGATTTTTCCTCATAAAATCGTTACGTTAACTACTTTTCGAGTTTACTACTTTTCGAGTTTACTGCTTTTGTTGATGACTTCTACTGGCATTTTGTTGTTGTCTGTTTTTGCCGCCAGTCGTGCCAACTAAATGACTGTAAGTCTGATTTTTTTTTCGTATTTTCTGTGTTAAAGAAATGAAAATTATCATCTACGATAAGTAATTTACGTGATTTGCATTTAAATAAATGATACATTAAAATGTGTGTTCGTTGTAGGTATAACTTGAATTTATTATTTCTATTTGGGTACCAAATGTTTGGCTACATCTTTATACGATGTAGTTGCTATTATATTTGTATTTACTCGTATGTACATATGTATGTATGGATAGGTATGTATGTGTGCAAACATCTACTTATTTGAATTTTTTTTTGTATTTTTTTTGGCTGTTGTCTTGTTTGTCTAACGAAAAAAAATAAAAAAAATTCAATTTTGATTATTACATGACTTACATTTCAAACTTTAAACATTTGTTTTTTATGCACATTGTCTGGGTTTATATGGGTGTTTTTCTTATTTTTGATTTTAACAAGTTTATTTCGAACAGTGCCCAAAAAATTAAAAAAAAAACAATTCAGACAAAAGTCTAGGAAAGTTTAAATATAGGGGCAGGTTTCAATGAAATAACAAGTATGTATGTACATAAAATTTGGGCCGGCCATAATTTTGTCTTGAAATTTAAACGTGTTCTTAAAAAAAATGTGACAATACTCGCATTATATTTCTGTCAAGTGCTGTTAATAGTTAAGGCAATAAAATGTTTAATATTTTTGAAATATTTAAGTTTAATTATTTACTTTCACAGTTTTATTGCAATTCAGCTAGCTGAATAATAATTACATAAAACAATTTTTAAGTAAATTCAGTTTTATAAACAATAAAAATGTAAATATAGGTACATACATATATATACTAAAAATCATTAATTCATTCCTTAATACTTGTTAATTAAACGCTGCAAAATTTTGTTATTATAATTCAGCTAGCAGAAAACCGAACCCATAGACAATTTCAGGATGCCTTATGAAAGGAATCTAGTTAAAGCTTCATTCAGCTGCTAAGATATGGTAAAATCAGCAGTTATACAAAATTGCCAAGATCAAAATAAAAATTTTTGTTATTAGTTATATTAATTCAGCTGGCTGAATAACATAAAAATTATATTGGTCGAGTGCAGTTGTAAAAAAATATTTTACAACCAGCGAAATTCCTAATAACTATGTTTTTAGCTGCTAAAACTAGCTGAATGAGATTGAAAGGCTTCATATACTTAAATTTTGGAAATTAGCCTATAAACTTATTAATACTATAACTATTCAGCTAGCTGAATTATAAAAATGTAACTAAGCTATTAAATTTACACATTATTTATGACAGCCAAATAATTTTATAAGCTTCTTTTCCATATAATCATTTATTCAGCTAGCTGAATTTAAATTTTAACATTTTCCTGAACATAAATTTCTTGTTTTTCGTTTTAAATTATACCCTGCTTATCTCTATGAATTTTATTTCTATTTATGTATTTTATATTTTTTCTACACAAAAAAATTTATTAAGTGTCTTGTTAAACAATTTGTTTACTTAAATTTTTAATTCTTTCCTGCACTTTTTTCTGCGTCTTTTTCTTTTGTTTTCACAGTTGTCTGCTGCTTACTGTACTTTATGAAGGCGTTATTAAATTACTATAATTTGTTGTAGTTGCTTTTTTTATGTCTACTTAAAAAAGAGAAGAAAAAAATAATGCGCAAGAGTTGTTTTGTTTTCTTGTTCGTTAAGTTACATATGAAAAAAAAACAAATACAAAAGTAAATAAAAAAAAAATGCGGAGCATTAAATTACTAAAACTTTGTTGCTCTTAGAATAATGATATAATTAAATTAAATAAAAAGGAATTGGGAAAATTTTTGCTAATTTGTTGAGACATCCAACTATAGAAAACCAGAAAAATTATAGTGCAAATAAATGTCGCACGCGTCTATTTGAAAGACAAATTTAAGTTTTTGGTAGAAAAGCAACAAGAAGAATGTTTGAAGAATATCAGTAATGGCTTAAAAATTAAAATAGAATGATTTTTTTAGTACATTTGTGATGAAAAATTAAAATAAAAATAAGGTTTGTTTGCATTTTGAAAATATATATTGAAATACTTTTTTGCTGACGCTTTGAAAGAAATAATTTTCATGTTCAGCTAACTGATGTCCATATTCAGCTAACTAATATATATATTCAGCTAACTAACATTCATATTCAGCTATCCAAATAATAATAGATAATTATTATAACTAATATTATACTGCGTTGTAAATACAGAACTGAACTTTTATTGAGTTTTTAGTAAATTAAAATTTTGAAATGCTTTATAGCAAACTATGTAAATTAAGTAGCGGAATGAAATATTCAGCAGCTGAATTAAGCAAATAACGGCAATGCAATTAAAACCTTGTTTAATATATGAACAATTCAAGATTTTTCCTATAATACGATAGCTGAATTAATAAAAAACTGTATTAAAAAGCAGCAATTTGTATTTTAATATTTTCTTAGCATTAATTAAGTTTTACTGTGTAACTATTGATTATTAAGCTAGCTGAATGTATCTCAAAAATGCAAAAATATTAATTAAATCTATTTACACGTAGTATATTAATAATTTTTAATTTTCGTAATGATTTATTTACTTATTCAGCTGAATAAATCTTGAGCTAACCTGAAATTAGCAAACCATCATAATGTAGCTGAAATTATGCTTCAGTTGTGACAAATCGTAAAACTTTTCCAATATTACGCTAGCTGAATTGATGAAAATATGTATTGAAAAATAAAAGCTTACACTTAAGCGTATTCGCTATCACTATTTACACAAATTCAGCCAGCTGAATAAATCATTTCGCAGGAAATGAAAAATATGTATTTGCAAATTCGTGCTTATGAAACATATGTAAGATATTTATGTTATTCAGCTAGCTGAATTGTAGAAAGTACTTAAAAAACTGTATATTTTAAGTTATTCAGCTAAATCCAAAGACATTTTTTAAGCAAACTCTGAAACAAGAAATAATTTTAAATTATTTTCGTGTTGTTTGTTTCTTTGTTTTTTTTAGATAATATTGTATGTATAATTTGTGTTTCTATAAAATTTTAGTTTTAATTTTTTTCTACGTTAAAAAAATTGTTTACCTATAAAAAGCAAAAATAAAATTGTTTATTGGATTATGTTTATTTGGCATGTCACAAATTTTAAATTTTTTTTGCGCCATGAAAATAATAATCATGCTATTTATTCAAATGAAATATTGAGTCGAATTTCTACTCATATTTCTATGCATGTGAATGTTTGTTTGTCGAAGCACAGAGGAACTCGTAAATAACTGATCATATTACCACGCTACGCTATACTGCAACCTCGAACAGGCAGGCAATCAATATAAAAGCATCAGCTAAAATTAAATTAAAAAATTATACATTTTTAAATAATACAAATTATATATTTAAAAATTAAGTATATAATTTGGAGAATTATCAAAGTTATTGTTGGTTTTAGATATGGTGTGCACACGCCCTTGGCAGTTAGTGAAATATTTATATGAAAAGATGTGTAATAATTGTATGGAGTTTAAAATATTTCTTGGTCGTTTATTGTAATCACAAGTATCTATGTTCAGGAAATCAGTTTTGCTGCCAAAATAATTAAATATTTTATTTACTTAGATATATATAGTCTCCTGAACTTCTGCTATTTATACAAGTTAATTTTTCAATATAGTTCTTATATTTTTGACAGCAACTACATATGTACATACACATATAATTGCTAACACTTAAGCCTTTTTTTTGCTATCTAGAGAGACAATTTTATTCCCAGTATTGATTTACGTTTCTTTTCCTTCATCATAATAAAGTTTTTTTTAGTATGCAATAAAAATTGTTTATTTTGCAAATAAATAAACGCAAAACTATATATTATCATTAGCAAGAAACTCATATTGTAGATGTCTTGCTTAGTTGGCTAAAATATCCAAGCAGAAAACAAAATGAATGTAATCGTGTAATGCAATTTAGTAGTTAATATGGGTATTCCCTTAAAATGTTTTGGTTTGTTACAGTTTACAAAATTTGTAGTTACATTTTTTCTTAAAATACGTTACTTAAGGGGCAGCGGCGGCATAAAAACTCCGAAAATAGCGTTATAACTATAATATGTGAATGGCACCTTAGCACATTGTCATTGATGCTGTAAAAATTTTATTTGATTTTTATCTATGGCTAAAAATTCTCACTTACGTGGACAATTATGTAAAAAACTTCAAATGAAATTAAACAAATCAGATTTCCTTGACTTCCCGGCAATTCCCAAAGAAATTACAAAAAATCCCAAAAATGGGAATTTTCGTATTTTTTCGTTATTTTTCTCCAGGCTCAGATAATATTATTGAAAATGCTTAAAATTATATCATGCTTTAAGAATTTATGATAAGTGTTTTGATTCCAGCTTTGGAAAATGAGAAAACGGCCCTTACAACAAAAAATAGTTAAAAAATCTTTCATAAGATGAATCAAAACAATTCGCATATATTCCATTTTTCCATAATGGCTGAAAGCAGAAATCTACATCAACTGACACCACACACAGTGGACCAAACACAAAAGAAGGCTTGTGATGAAGGTTTAGTGGCCTTTGAACACAGCAAGTTGTTCCGTTCTACTACTGGTTTGTCAGAATATTTACAATTAACTTTGTATAGAAATAGATATATCTCGAAACGCTCTGGTTGCTGGAATTAGGAAAGTTTTGAAATTACAAGTTCTTTGTGATATTTTCTATAGTATTTCCTTTTAAATTAATATAAATATAGGCTTGTTATCTTTGGAAACATTTTTTTAAATTCAAAAACCAAAAAAAAATTATTTTTTCAAAATTTTGATTTCAATTTCGTTTAACACAAAATCTTATTCGCAGTCTTATATTAAATCTATAAAAAATAAATTTTTGCAAATCTGACAAGATTTGACATTCCCACAGTGAGCCAAGGTGGGTAAAAAAGTTAAATTTTGTTATATTTTGCTTGAATATTTCCTTCAGGATATACTAAGCCTAATGTTAACATCAGAGCATCCTCCTTCGTGGGTATTATGTAGCGATAACCATCGGCGAAGTAAAATAACCAATAAAATGGCTACTAAAGACAGCTTCAAAGGTTTAATACGTCTCATTGACACCAGAGGCGCTGCAACACTGCATTATTAAAAACGTGCAAAAAAGTAAAGTTGTAAAAAGAATTTAGCTTCCCTTTATATCTTCCTACACCACCTACCTTCACTGTAACTATCCCTCTCCTTGAGAAGATTACACCCAGTAAGCATTCGTTTCCTGAGTGTTACTTCTCTTTAAAAAAAAATCTGTAAGCGGCAGTCCATTAATAGCAAAATCTATCGATCGAAAACATCAGCTCGATATAGATTTGAATATTTCATTAACCCGACTTGTACCAATTTGTTGTCTCATGGCTCCGTCTCATTTAAATATATAAAATCCAAACTCCAAACTTAAGTTCTGGTAACATCTCTTCAAATACTGTAAGAAATTTTATGACAATCGGACGGCCGGACTGCAGAAATATTTCGAAATTCCTCACTCTGGAACGGTAGCCCTGCTCAAACCATCACACAAGAGAGCATTCCTCTTCAGCCTGTAGTACGCGACCAGGGTTGTCAGGTATGGCAATTTCTCGCCAAACGTGGCGATTTTTCAACTTGTTTGGCGTCTAAAATTTTAATTTGGCGACATGGAGAATTTTCGTGTAATAAATAAATTTGTTGGCAATTTATTTTTGTAAATCAGGAAAATTAGTTTGTTAAAGGACTAGTTACAGAAATAAATTCTATTAGAACTCGTCTGCAAGAAATTAAAACAATTTGATTTTGATGATTTTCCTTATATTAATTATAGTTTCTTTGGCGATTTAATTTTTACTTTTAGCGATTTTCTGCCAAATTTTTATACAACTATTTTATAAAAATTTATATTAAAAAAAGTATAACACCCCTTTTCTACACGGAAAGTTTACTTTGCAAAGTCTTAATTCAGCTTCAGAAAGAGACTGTACTACTACCTCTGTCTTTCATACAGCTGAATTAAGACTTTGCAAAGTAAACTTTGCGTGTAGAAAAGGGGTATTTATTATCAACTATATATTAAGAAAAAAAACTAGATAAAATTGATTTTGGCGACTTTTGGTGATTTTTAAAGCCAATACGTCGGGAAAAATTTGACAACCTTATGCACGGCATATAAAAATCCACATGCGAATTCAGAAATTGACAGCTCAAGGTAGATTGTCAGTTCATATGATTGCATAAAATTTTTCAGAAAATCTTACAACATATTGCCAGAGTATCGTCAGTCAAAAAATTGTCAGTTCCCAGGATGTCATATGCAAAATATTGCCAGATCTGATGTTAAGCGTTGCCAGATTCAAAGCATTTGACAGAAATGTTCAATTATCAATCGTTTGTATTGTGTTAAATGTTAAACAGAGAATATAAAAATTATTATGAAGTATAAGAGAGTCTTGATCTGAAAAACTTGGCATCACTGATAATTTTCAAGTAAAATTGAGAATTAGGAAAATAGTAATTATCGTGTGAGGAGTTTTGCGGAGGCCTGGTTTTAAGTACGTACATATGTTGAAAGTTTGAATGTTGTAAAAATATTTGAACAAAACACTCCTTTGCATACAATTTTTTTGCTGACAGGTTTGCAAAAACTTTGTATTATTAAAAAAAAGACAGGCAATATTCAAAGAATTTAATTTGACATAAAAATTACCGTTGAGTAGTAAAATTTAAAAGATTTTGTATTATTTATGAACATGATATTGCGACAACTTTTTTTTTTTTAAATTTTTTTTTTGTAAATCACTATGCAAAGTGATTGGTAACCTGATTTAAAATTATTTTATTTAGTTTCCGTAGTATTTATTTTTCAGTGAAAATAAATATGCTGAATTGGTTTTAAATAAATAAAATATAATTATACATATCGTTACCTTAATATAGAAAGGCCCTAACTCATTAAATTTTTTGAGATCGCATTTCTTGTATCGAAAAATTTAGAAAACTCGATTTCAAAAAAATAATGTGTTAGGAACTTTCTATATTAAGGTAACGATGTGTATGTATGTATGTACATATATAAAAAATAGAATATAATTCAGTTATCATATTAAAAAAAAATTCCGAGAATTTCAATACATATACTCTAAATAAATAAAAAAAACCGTACCGGTAAAAGAAAAAGCCTCTTATGTCGTTTATTTAAATTTTCTTCATTTTATTTTATTCTAGTGCAATTTTAAGGCTATTATTTTAATTTAAACTAAAAGAATATTAATTTTCCCTAAACACTTTATACAACAGCACAGTAATTTATTATATCTGTTTGCGTTTCATTTTATCACCGCAAAAAATCTCATTTCGCAATAACGGCCAGAAAATATTATCTTTTAATTAGACCGATAATAAAGGAGAAAAATTTTCCTTGAGATTGTTTTCTTTCCCTTTAAGTGCTTTTCTTTTGTACACTTTTCTTTCGTATAACATAATTAGCAATTGAAGAAAAAAAGTTGCGGCAACATTAATTTTAAAGAAAAACATAAACTTTAAATGGCCATAAATTTTTAAAGAATTTTTTCTTTTGCTTTTGTAGAAATAAGTGGTCAGTAGAGATTAAGGTAATTGTGTAATAAAAACTTTTCAAAAATTAAAATCGAAAATAAAAGAGAAACAAAAATAAAATATTGAATAATTAAGGGTTTAGTAACAAAAAATATAAAGTGAAAATAAAATATAATAAAAGTGCTTTAAGATTCAATTAAACGTGCTCTTTTATTCTGTAAGCTCCACTTGGTTATAAAATGTGGTCAGAAATCCATTTGCAATATATGTATTCCTCCAGTATTTTCATGTTTAACAGAGTTATGTTATCATGCTAAGAGCCATTTTACACTATGCCTTTTTAGCCTGCCTTGTATTGACGATTTTCTTTTAAACCCCCTACGAAAAGTCACACACATTTACATTAAGCCTTTTTTATTCATGCCTTTTTGGCATTTATATATACGCTTAATACTGAGAGTACGAAAAAGGAAAAGAGAAATGCCATAATTGCCATCGAATATTCATTTTGTGCCTTTTGTTATACCCCTTCAAGCTTCTGACCCCCTCTCACCATTAAACTAAGAAGCAGAAAAGGCACAGTGTAAATTGAGTCTAACAGACCTGTGTTCATGCAGTTGGTTTGTGTCTTGGATAATAAATTTCAAAGCTTTTATCTTCACACACGTTATTAAAGAAACTATTTTAAATCACTAAACTATTTTAAATCATAATGATTTATTAAATTCTGTTAATAATTTTCAAGGAATCTTAAAAGAAATCATATGATTGCGTGTCAAATATCGAGCGTAGACTGTAGTATTTCTGCAGTATGTTTCTGTGTTTAAAAACCTGCGTTAAAGAAGAAGACAGTGCAAATTGCTGAGAGTAGTACGAAATCATGAGTTAGCAGAGCTGTAAATTAATCATTGATTTTTTAACTAATTCACAAATCATTCATGCACTGAATTAGCAAATTTTGAATTAATTCTTTTCACGCTAAAAAATTTTTTGAATTAAATTTGAATCAATTCAAATGAAAATTCTTAGATTTGAAAATCCTATCCTAGATCTGCTCTTGAATTTGATTGATTGCAACTGATTCTTGATTTCATTTATTTGAATTGCAATTCATTCTAATTCATTTGAATTAATTCAAAATCAATTCAATGCAAATGAATTGGAAATGAATTGCAATTCACTTTAACAAATACATTTGAACTGGAAATGAATTGCAATTTATTTTACAGATTCATTTTAATTGAAAATGAATTGCAACTACTTCTACAAATTCATTTAAATTGGAATTGTATTTCATTTCTGTCTACTTCGTTTGAATTGATTCAAATTTCATTCAAGTTTTTTTGTTGTAAAAAGAATTAATTCAAAATTTAGCTAAATCGTAACTTTGAGAAAAATATTAAATTATTGCGAGTTAAATATCGGGAGTTAACTGTAGTATGCACGAGAGCAGTGTTACCACAAACATGAAATCTATCATAAATATGTCGTGTTCTGTGTGTTCAACTACTTGCCCATGTGTACGTCTGTAGTTGGTAAAATTGCTAGTTTTCATTGTGGCTTTTCCAACAACAACAATAAACATGGTTTTCCTAACACAAAAAAAAAATGTTTTTTTTTCTGGCTTTACCATTTAAAGTCTCTTGTTTTTTTTTGGGACCAAAGACTACACACAAAATTAACAGAGTCTTGTGTCATTTAATGGCAGATGGTTGCAGGGGCGTTAACAGATTTTGCTTGACTTTTTTGGCCAAAACAAATATTTATTGTCTATTGCACTTATTTGGTTATAAGTTTCTGGGGGTTTCTCTTTTAAAAGGAAATTATGATGGATTACATACATTGCCATTGACATATTGCTAATATTTTTATTTATTTGTTAATACATAATTTATTGTATATATAACTTGCCAAATTTAATCAGTTAATAAATGTTGCAAAACAATTTTTATTACTCTAAAGTTTTTTTTTTTAAATCAATTAAAATTAATCAAAGTTTTTGTTTTTTTTTTCATTTTTCGTTGCAGGTGTGTAAAGAGACTTTTTGGTAAATTTGTTTTAAATTTTGGTTAATTGATGTTTTAGAGCTGATGATATAAAAGGTAAAACATAAATATTAAAAAAAAAAAACATTTCATGAATTATTAACAAGTTGGCAAGGCAATTAAAGCAATGTGGAAAAGATGATTTTAAATTAAAATTGAAAAATATGGCATATTTTAAATTTAAACATCTGCTACGGCTGAATAGAGGCTGATACAATTAAAGGTAGAATTAGCCGAACGTCCACGTAAGCTAACGAAACAGCTGATCGTTCTTGTTGATTGAAAACAATGCAAACGCTTACCGAAATTTGCTGTAACGTTGACGGCACGTCTCAACCTGTATAAAATAGAATTTCCTAACGTTGTTAAGTGACGTTTGTAAGCCAGTGATGGTACCATTGTAATTTAAATGGAATAGGGGTATTTCGGCTCTGTTTTTTGGTACTTTTGTTAATAATATCTGTGTGAAAAAACATAAATATATAAATAAATATTTGGGAATGTACATATATACATACTTATGTACACAAATATATACATGCATGTGTATGTATCTATATGTACTTATATATAATAAAGAAATGCATAAATATGTATGAGCATAATATAAATGTGATATGTATTAAAGGATTTAAATGGTATCAAAACTTCTTATTGTGTATGCACACATGTAAAAATTATTTCATGTTGCATACATATCGTTGGTCACAAGTAGAAAGGCCCTAACTCAAATAATTGTAATTTTACAGGGGAAAATAAAAACATAATATTAAACAGCACAACTGCTTTGTTAAACTGCTTTTAAAAGTGTTATTTTTACGATATTGCAATAAATTTTTGTGACGAGGTGTACTTGTGTCCATCGATATGTATGTATGTATGAGCATATTTATTTGTTATAAATGTATAACAGACAGTATACAGTTTTAGTAGCGTTTACATATTTTAGGTACTTTTTCTTCGCTACATCCACCATTTGAACTTTTTTATTTCCCATCACTGTTTTGTGAACAGCTGTTCCTTTTTAATATTAAAACAACAAAACGAAGTAAAGCATACGCACGTTTTTAAGTGCTCCAACGTGCTAACAGTACGGTACGGTACGGTACAGCAACAGCAACATTCGGCTAACCCAGCCTTAAGGAAGTTGATTTTGCTGGACTTGCTTTCATTAACATTGGCTTCATGAACTTTTGTAACAGCATGTTTACGGAAAACGTCACAATCAGAAGATCCACAAACGAAATGTGAACGAATACATACAAATTTGGGTTCACACAACGCCTTCCTTACAGTGATGCCAACTATTTTGGATCTAAAAGCACATCAAATTTAAAAAAAAAGCACTAAAAGCGTAATTTTGAGATCTAAAAAGCGTAAAAAGCACTAACGTGGAAAACGTGTGAAGGTTCAAACGAAATAAGTTTAATAATGCTTAATAAGTTCTAAGCTGTTCTCTATTTAATGCAATATATGCTTTACACTGAAAAAAAATAAATACACTAAGTTTTTATTAAAGTAATTGTAAAAAATGCATAAATATCTTAAAAGCACTACTTAGTGCTTTCTCATAGTTTGGTACTAACGCTAAAATTTTGGCGTTTTGAGTCTTCAAAAAGCACTAAAAATAGTGCCAAAAGCACCAAGTTGGCATCGCTGCTTCCTTACCTTTCGCTTGTCTTACGTCGTATAGTTTATCACAGTGTTGCTTATCTGCCAATAATTATTTTTTAACCGACTTCAGAAAAAGGAGGATGTTATCAATTCGTCTGTACTTTTTTTTTGACATTCCTGTCTGTTCTGTAAATCCAGTCGATTTAAAAACGATCGATTTAGAAAAATTAAATCCACTAGACAAATTTTTTCAGACTTTTTTGTAGTTTTCTATTTTTTAGAGCTTGAAATGTTATATCTGAAATAAATTAAATATGTTTGATTTAAAACGCATCAATATGGGCGGCCATTATTTATTTTTGGAAAATAAGAAATTTACTCGGATTCGGTTTACAGAACATGGCCGATTGTTACTTCATAACTTGGTTCATATTTTACCCATTGTAAAAATTCTTTTTTTTTGTCTGAGAGGGTATAGCTTACCATTGGTCGCATTGTAAAAAAAAGTGGGCGACCAGAAATTTTTATTATTTGATTTTATGATATTCTACTTATTTGATTGCTGCGAAACCTTTCAAAAGCCTTTGGTTTTTGTAGTTAAACAATTTTAAAGTTGAGGAAATGGGCGGGGCTACGTGAATTATATTTTATTATTATATTTCACGTGGTTCTACTTTAGCGGTTTTTACGAAACTTACCACTCACCTTGATCTCCAAAATAGATACAATCTTGAATTTCAAAAAAATGGGCGAAGTCAAGCTCATTAATATTTAATATTTTATTTTAAGTGGTTCTACTTTAGCGGTTTTTACACAACTTAGCACACACTCCAAGCTTTGAAAAACACAAAAATTTTGCATTTAAAAAGGGAGGAGGCGCGCCCATTAAAATTTAAGTTTATATTTCAAACATTTTTTCGAAAATCTTCCAGCAGACCCTTGAAGTCGGTTTTTTTTGCAGAATTATTGTTTAAATTTTTTTTTTCATATGAATAAGTTACTTTCAAAGCTAAAAATTTTAACTTTATTTTATGGCAAAAAAAACGACACAAACAGCTGATTATAAACCGGACAAGATTGTCAAATCAATTGCAATACTTTAGTTTACATTCGTAAATTTTTCCCAGATTAAAAGTAAATATTGTTACGTTTTTACCATTTAAAAACAATTTTCTGTTGACTAGAAAATTTTCAATTGAATAAAGGACCCCAGTGCACTAATTAGGGTTAAGAATGACACCTTATTTACTAATTCCACTTATCTAATAAAATCAAGTGCTTTAATACACACACGCACACAACTTAAACTGCTTAAATCCAGGCTGCCCAGAGAAGCGCCAGAGTGCCGAACATCAATCGCCTTGTTATACAAATGAATACACATACGCTTATACATTACTCTCGGTTTTCTCTCTGTGGGCAGCAATGGCACACAACTGGTTGCCACGGCGTCTATTGCGCTTTTGGATATATATAAACGTCTCATAAAACTAGCTGCGCTGGTCTTCGAGCAATATACCCTCTCTGCTGTTCTTCACACAAGACCCACTCTGCCGACGCTTACTGTTTGTACAATAGTTCCAGTTCACACACGTCAACTTTTGTTGATCAACTCTTAATTCAGCTGTTCAGAAAGACGGAGAGGGAATACAAATTTTCCTTTTTTTTCTACCAGCTGAATTAATTTAAAAATGACTCATGAATTTAAAAATGACTCAGTGACTTAACTTTCACACAATTTTGCACGACTATCAACTGCTTTGAACTGAAATTTTCTCTTTCTTCACAATAATGAACTGAACTCTTAACACACAGCTCTTCACAATAAACAACTAAATGAACTTCAGACTGACTTTATGTTAGACTGAACTGCCAGCAGATGCATCGACCTTTTTATACTTCATATAAGGCTTCCAGAATGTGGCTGCATCGACTAGACAATCTCAGTAGCATCTTCAAAGCTTGCTTTCGATCGCGTCACTAGTTCATGTATTAACTATGGGTGTACGTACATAACTTCGATATATACATGGTCATAAATGAATTAAAAAACTAAGATTTTCATATGATGTTGGTCCCGATAAAATTCCCAGTTGTATTTTAATTAACTGTGATGAAGCCTTAGCTATACCGCTGACTGTGATGTTTAATTTGTCAATTAAATATGGATTTTCCCCCGATATTTGGAAAAATTCCTTCGTTGTTGCGTTGTTTAAATCTGGCAACAAATCTGAAATTGAAAATTACCGTGGAATTGCAAAGCTAAGTACTATACCTAAATTGTTTGAAAAGATTATCACTGAATATATTTACTATCAAGTGGCAAGTATCATATATCCGTGTCAACATGGCTTTTAAAAAGGTTGTTCTACAACCACAAATCTTCTTCTTTTGTGATTTTCAAAAATATTATTATTTGTGAATTCTCAAATAGTTCTTGAAAGTCTGTGCATAAGATAAGAGGTTTGTGACTATTCAAAATGTGTGGTTGAAGTCTACTGATGATTTGTTACAGCAACAATGAAATATATAGACAACGCTGAACCACCAGCAAATAAATTTCAAATTAAAATAAATAGAGGCTTTTTACAAAGGATACAAACAGATGTCATCTATACGAATTATAAAAAAGCATTTGACAAAGTTAATCATTTACTTCTTATCAAGAAACTTCAAATAATGGGATTTATAAATCTAAGCATAAAGTGGATATACTGGTACTTAACAAATAGATCACAGACAGTTCGTTTCAGAAGCAAATTTTCTAAAAGCATAGCCGTACCTTCAGGTGTACCTCAGGGAAGCCATCTTGGGCCGCTCCTTTTTTCATTATTTATTAATGACTTGCCAACGGTAATAAAATTTTCATCTGTCTTGATGTATGCTGATGACGTAAAAATTTGTTTAAGTTATAATAAATTTATGGATCATAAACTTCTTCAAATGGATCTGGATTCACTTTATGAGTGGTGCAACATAAATTTAATGGAGCTTAATTTGAATAAATGTAAATTAATGCGATTTGTAAGATCTAATGAAATTATATTATTGGTGATCATCAATTGGATTTGGTAGAAAGTTTTCTAGACTTAGGTATTTTACTAGATCCTAAGCTGAATTTCATCTCTCATATAACATTTGCAATAAGCAAGGCTAGAGGTACACTTGGCTATATTAAACGCTGGTCAAAAGAGTTTAATGACCCGTACATTGGGAAAGCATTGTACATGTCACTGGTACGTCCGATTCTGGAATATGGATCAATAATATGGGATCCTTTTTATCAAATTCACACTGATGCTATTGAATTAGTGCAAAAGCAATTCATGTTATTTTGTCTTCGAGGATTACGATTTAAACCTGTAAACTTGCCTTCTTACTCGTCTCGACTTGCCCTTATTAAGCTGCTTACTCTAAAAAGCCGTAGAACTATGCTGAACGTATCATTTGTCTTCAATATTATTAAGGGAGATATCTGTTCCGGATTTTTGATCAACGAAATTTCGTTTAACACATTGAGTGCCAAGCGGTTTTGACGAAAACCTTCCCAGGAGGCCAAACAATTTTTTTTTTTGTCAAATCAGTGTCTTAGTTATAAAAAATGATTTCTAAGGTATCCCTAGTTCTTTCTGCTACTTACTTTTTATTTTATACACGCTTTTTTGTGTCGTACATTTCTGTACGACGTGGCGCTGCATGGCGAGTAAGCATCTGTAAAAGTCACTGTCGTACAAAAACGTACGACGCTATAATTTATTGTTTTTAATTTTTATTGGTTTTGTTTTTTAGTTTGCTATTATCTCTCATTTGTGAAACTTAAAAATAAATAGTAAAGAATTAAAATGTCGAAACGAAAGTTAACTGAACAGGAAATATTAGAAGCCTTGACGGACAGTGATGGAGATTTTTCTAATGATGATGATTCTGATTGGATACCGGAGGGCTCCGATGCTGATTCTGAGCCTGATATAGACCCAGTGGAAATCGATGACATGTGTTTTGAAGATGGTATCGATACGGAAGACGAAGTTCAAGAAGACAATTTAGAAGCAGACTCAGAAATGTTGAATACCGAAGTCAATTGGACTGAATTTTCATCACGTCAAAAGACCTTTACATTTACTGGAAAATGTGGTATCCAGCAAACTATTTCAACAGACATTTCCTGTTTGGATACATATTTGTTATTTGTAGACAACGATATCATTGATGTAATTGTCAAAGAGACCAACCAATACGCACAACAGTTTTTGGACAAATCCGCCGTAACTAGATTTTCGAGAAAAAAAACAATGGCTACCGACAACAAACCTGGAAATTAAAAAATTTCTGGGACTTCTTTTATGGATGGGTTTGGTGAGAGTTGGATCTCTTTCAGATTATTGGTCAAAAGATCACCTATTTAACTTTACCATTCCTGGAAAAACAATGTCCCGAAATCGTTTTCAGTTGCTACTGAGCTTCATGCACTTTGCAGATAATAGTTGCATTATTCCAGGTGATCGACTTGGTAAAATCCTACCATTGTTAGATATGCTCCAGATGCGATACCAAAAAGTTTAAGAAAATATCGTTATTCATGAAACACTCATTCCTTGGAGAGGCAGACTTGTTTTCCGACAATACATTCCCAATAAGGCTCATCCGTATGGAATAAAACTTTTTAAACTTTGCTCTACTGAAGGATTTACCTGGTCAGTGAAAATATATGCTGGCAAATCAGCTACTAGGGTCAGAGAAGTTGGCTTAGCAAAAAATGTTTGCGAATATTTAATCACTAATTTGAAAGGAGAAGGTCGTACATTGTACGTTGACAACTTTTATACCAGCTACGAACTCGCTCGCTCAATGCTAAATAATAAAACCCACCTTGTCGCCACTCTCCGCGCAAACAAGAAATATTTTCCAAAAGAAGTGATGAATTCTGCAATTAACAAAGGTGAATTGGTGGCCAAATAAGATGAAAACGGAATAGTAGTGCTGAAATGGAAGGATAAGCGAGATGTCAGAATGCTTTCAACAAAACATGCTCCACTGATGATATCCGATTCAAACCAAGAAGCTGATCTAAATATGCCATCAACTAGTAGAGCAAGAAAACGTCAAAGTCTAGCTAAGGAAAAACCGTTAGCTATAATCGAGTATAATAAAGGAAAATCTGGTATAGATTTATCGGACCAAATGGTCTCGTATGGTACCACCCTACGCAAAGGTTTGAAGTGGTACAGAAAATTGGCAATTGAGTTATTACTTGGCCTCTCCATAGTAAACGCGCATATTGTTTATAAGGAAGCTACAAAGAAAAATATCAACATACGCAAATTCTGTCAACGTGTAGCTAATGGCCTTTTGGATCTATCTTCTCCGCAACCTGTAAGCCCCGGCAAACACGTTATAACTAAAAGGGTAGATGCCAACAATAAAACCATTAGACGTGCTTGCGTTTTGTGTTACGCATCTGCATCTGTTCCTCAACGTACATCCCGCAATTTTATTCCTCTATCGGTAAAAGTTTATAGAGCCAATTATGCTGATGCCGATCCTCTTAGAAGAATGTGTTTCGAATTTAATCAATTGTATAGATTTATATATAGACTTTTCATTAAATGCTAATGTTGTAAAGAGTGCAATTGTAAATTTTTTAAACTCATAATTTTTTATTTTTTATTTTCGTTCTATATATTTTGTAATTTTTTTAATGTTGTGAAATGATAATTTAATATCAGTTAATAATATCATTAATTGTCTGTAAGGAAATAATTCCAGTGACATATAATAATAAATAATAAATATAATTATTAAAGAAGAAATTTATATGGTGGTTATTTACTGCTGCATCATTTTATTTATTTTTATTTTTGTCTGCACTACCATGTATGAGTGTGTGATTTAATGTGTATCTTCTTAACAAGCAGAAGCTTTTCCATAAAAGATTTGAGTTTTATTATAGCGATTACATTTGAAAGTTTTTAATAAACTGCGACTCTTTAATAGCAACAAAGTTTTTAACATAGAAAGATCAAGCAAAAAATTACACATTACTATCAGAACTACTTGCCATATAATTACCTACTTTTCTGATTGCCAAATTTCATTACTCGCTTACAAATCACATAACATAAAATTAGAAAAAATGGGTGTTTTTATTGAGGTATAGAACTTTAAGTTGGCATCACTTTTTTAACTGGCGGCCATTTTGTCAGCTGTCAAGTGATTAATATTTAGTTTGGTTTGCCATTTCATCATGAACAGGTTGACAAAAGAACAACGCTTGCAAATCGTGCAAATTTATTTCGAAAATAATGGTTCAGTTCGCGAAGTTTACCGCAAGCTCCGTCCATTTTATGGTCGACATAATCGTCCATCAGATCAATTAATTCGGTTAACCATGGATCGTTTTCGCACTACGTTTACTCTATGTGATAATACGCATCCGCAGAGACGTCGAACAGTGCGCACCGAAGAAACAATTGCCGCTGTAGAGCAAAGTGTTGAAGAGGACCCGAATGAATCGATTCGCCACCGTGCACAGCAATTGGAGCTTTGTCCATCAACTTTATGGAAGATTTTGCGCAAAGATCTTGGCTTGCGACTTTACAAGATCCAGCTTGTGCAAGAATTAAAGCCGCGAGACCATGCAATGCGTCGTGATTTTGGTGTATGGGCCGAAAATGAGATTGATCTCGATGCTGATTTTCATCGCAAAATTTTGTTCAGTGATGAGGCTCATTTTTGGTTGAATGGCTACGTCAACAAGCAAAATTGCCGCATTTGGAGTGAAGAGAATCCACATGAGACCCTTGAGACGCCATTACATCCACAAAAACTGACTGTTTGGTGTGCTCTATGGGCTGGTGGAGTCATTTGGCCATACTTCTTCCGAAATAATGCTGGAGAGTCAGTTACCGTTAATGGAGACCGGTATAGAGCCATGATAACCGACTATTTTGTTCCCGAATTGGATGGCATGAATGTGGATGAGTTGTGGTTCCAACAAGACGGCGCTACATGCCACACAGCGCACGTCACAATCGATTTATTGAAGGAATCATTCGATGAGCGCATAATTTCGCGGAATGGACCTGTCAATTGGCCACCAAGATCGTGTGATTTGACACCATTGGATTATTTTCTTTGGGGATATGTGAAGTCGCTCGTCTACGCCAACAAACCAGAAACGTTAGGGGACTTGGAAGCCAACATTCGTGGCGTTATTGCCAACATACGGCCCCATATGCTCGAAAAAGTGGTTGAAAATTGGACCTGTAGAATTGGCTTTATTCGAGCCAGCCGCGGCGGCCACATGCCCGAAATCATATTTAAGCATTAATGGCATAAAATTATCCTTCCGATAAAGCCAAATTAATGGACATTAAAACGATTTTCTTGTGTTTTATTTCAATTCGAAGTTCTATACCTCTAAAAAAAACACCCGTTACTTAGTATCAGAACCACTGAGGCAGCAACGTGCTGTGCTGTTGATTTTGCTTAACAACTGCAGCAACGAAACTTGTAATAAAATACATTTAGTTATTTGAGTTCCTTAATACACTTTGTTGTTAATCTTGACACACACAAAACCCTCCTTAGAGAGATTACCTTAATTTTGTAGTTCGTATTTAAGTTTATTTTCTTGATTATCTGAATATTTTTTTTGGCATCACAAAGAGCTTTCCGGTCTTGGCAACAACAATATACATAAATAATATATAAATTTGAGTGTGTGAGCATCCTTTCGGGAAACAATAACGGCAATTCACCCTTGGCTGAGAGACGACAAATATAATTGACGTGTTTCCTTATTTGCTGTTTTTATTTTTGTAAAATCGTAGTTATCAATTTTAGTCTTTGCATTTGCTCTTTGGTTTTTTCTTTCTTCTATTTATTAAAAATTTTGCCAACAAAATGTTGTTTATTTGTTGGATTTAAACCACAAGTTACACTATTTATTCTTTATCTTCTTTGTTTTTTTTATTACGGCTAGATTGGGTGTTTATTTATTTCGACACAACTTTTGTTTGTACTATGATTTAACTAACAGGCGACCTACCTACTTTTTCTGTTGAAATCCTTTGGCAAATCTTAAGTTGTTATTTGACCTTTGTGTGATTTATGGCTCGTATGTTGCACGAATCTTACCGTTTGTGCCTTATTTATATATACAAAATAGTTTCCACTTTTTATTTAACACTGGCGACTAGCAAATGGAACGATATCTTTCAAAGTCATTAACAGTCATATTTGTTTTTATTTAATTTTGTTTTTATTTTTAGTAAAAAACTTATTTGTTAGAATTTTATTATTTTTGCAGCGAGTTTTTGTTTAAACGGTGTGATACGGAGCATATGGAAAACTAGACGCCTTATTTACTAGACTTTTGGGCATTTTTAAGAAAAAGATTATAGCAAACATACTCGAGACATCATCGAAGGACTTTTAGTCGGTTATTTTTGTGACACCGTATTTAATAGCTATCTGTTGTCTATGGGATGAGATTGCCTTAAAAATTATCATAAAAAATTGTTTAATTTAATATCAACAATGGATTAAATTTAAAGTTCACATGATGCCTAAGCCTCTTGGTCAAATAGCAATAAAAAAATTAAACTTTGGCAATAAAAACAAGTAAGAGTGCTATATTCGGCTGTGCCGAATCTTATATACCCTTTACCAAAGTGCTTTTATTTAGTATAGAGATACATACATAAGCACATACATAAAGTATAAACAAAAAGAAAAAAATAATTTTACTTAGTTACTTTTATGTACAAAAAAAATTCATTTTCAAACCCTAAAATCATCAACTTAGATTTTTCTGATTCCTTATACCAATCTAGTAGTTCTTAAAAAAATATAAAAAGTGTGTTAAGTGAAAAAAGAAAATTCAAAAAAATGTTTTATTTAGTTACTTTGAAATCCAGAAAAAAAAGTTCAAAGTTTCCAGCTCTAGAGCTGTAGTTATTATTTTTATAGTGTTTTACAAAAAACTTTTATTTCCAAAACGTTAAATATATATAATTTATAAAGGCAAAGGTAAAAATTAATTAGACTTAGTTACTTTTATATATCACAAAAAGTGTAACTTTTCCAACCCTGAAATCATCCATTTTGATTTTTCTGATTTCTTGCACCAATTTTTTTCTTTCTTTTAACAATATAAGATATATTTAATTTATAAAAAAAAGGAAAATTTTGTTTTAGTAAGTTACTTTTGTATAAGAAAATAAGTTAAAGTTTTCCAACCCTGGAAACATCTTTTTAAATTTTTTTACTTTTTTTATTTGAAATACTAATTTTATTCATGCTGAAGTATAAAATTGGTTTATTTAATAAAAATAAATAAAAAATTAGTTTACGGTAGTTAATTTTATATTTCACAAAAATCCTAAGTTTTCCAACCCTGGAATCATTCTTTTTGTTTTTCCGATTTCTTACATCAATCGCTTTCTTTTAAGAACATTAGATATGTTTAATTTACAGGAAAAAAAGGAAAATTTTGTTTTAGTAAGTTACTTTTGTATAATAAAAAAAGTTAAGGTTTTCCAACCCTGGAAACGTCTTTTTAAATTTTTTTACTTTTTTTATTTTAAATACTAATTTTATTCATGCTGAAGTATAAAATTGGTTTATTTAATAAAAATAAATAAAAAATTAGTTTACGGTAGTTAATTTTATATTTCACAAAAATCCTAAGTTTTCCAACACTGGAATCATCCTTTTTGTTTTTCCGATTTCTTACATCAATCGCTTTCTTTTAAGAACATTAGATATGTTTAATTTACAGGAAAAAAAGGAAAATTTTGTTTTAGTAAGTTACTTTTGTATAATAAAAAAAGTTAAGGTTTTCCAACCCTGGAAACGTCTTTTTAATTTTTTGAACTTTTTTTTTAATTTCTTTTAACTAGAAATACCAATTTTATTCACACTGAAGTACACTAAAGCTAAAAGGTACATAAATTCAACGAAAAAATACTTTGATTCAACGAATTTTTTCCTTATTTTTCACCTAAGGAACATGTTCATTGAATTCAACGTATTCCAATCATTGACTCGTTGAATTCAACGTACCAGTTCCTTGAAGTTAAGAATCCATACGTTGAAACCTTACGTGAATTCATTAAACCTGTATATTGAATGCAATGAACTTATTCCTTGACTCAACGTATTTATACTTTGAATTTAATGAAATAGTTCCTTGAATTTAAAGAACCTATTCCTTTATCCAATGAACACATTCATTGATTTTTATAAATTTATTCCTTGAACCAGTGCACCTATACATTCAAAATTTCACTTTAATAAATTTAATAATAGACAAGTTAATATTAAATTGAGTATTTTATTTAAAAATTCATATGATAAGAAATAATTTATATATGTATATATGTATATGTAAGTATGTATTTACATAAAAAAATTTGGTTATGATAGTATCATAGTCTACTAAATTATTACTGCCTTATTAAAGTTAAAGAAAACTCCTTCACGTTTACCAAAAGCAATGCCAAAGTCTTTGTCAATCTGAAATATAGTTAGTTATAAATCTTTATTTTGCAATAAGTACTAAAGTATAAAACAAACAGTAAAGATTTGTATACAAATATCGAAATCTACTCAGATTCTTATACCCGGGCCATCTTTTCAAAACTTCGGCTAAAGTGGAAGCTTGGTTTACTTCATTAATCCTGGAATTTCTGCATGCCTGCCAAGTGCTATTGAATCCCTCTGCTCTCAAATTTGAGGCGTCTAACGCAAACCTCTGCGTTGGTTCCTGAATTTTAAAATTAACATATATAAACATGTATAAAATTATACCATCTAAATAGCATGCAAAATAATTACTTACATAAAGCTTGAGAGTTGGATCCAATAATGTCAGGAGTAGGTGCATCTGGAACTGGTTTTCTGATTTTCCTACTTTGAAGTAATTCAGCATGTTCCTGATATACGGGATATTATACAACTATATTTCCTTTTGCAGTTAAAATTAATTATAATCACTTCTTATTATTAACTTACTTTTTGGCACTTTTTTATTTTAAACTTTCTTTTTTAAATGCGCACAAACTTATTTGTTAAACGCAGAAATACAACTGATTGCTTTGTGTTTGTTTTTTCTTTTTAGTAGTCTTTTTCCCGTTATAAAACAAGGAACTAGTACGTTAAATTGAAACAAGTAAAACAGAAATTCAAATGGTGGTTCCTTGAATCAAAGTACTCTTTCATTGAATAAAACATTTTCTTCTTGTTCTTGAAGTCAAATTCAACGTACATTTCTTAAAATCAACGAACAGGTTTTTTGAATCAAGGTACACTTTCTTGAAATTTACTAAACTTTTTTCTATTATTTATATAAGAAAGAACGAACGTGTTCCTTAAAATCAACGTATTATACGTTAAATCAATAAACTAGTTCGTTGTTAGATTCAACGAATAATGTCAAGGAAATGTTTCAACGTTCAGTGCATTATCTACATAAAATTTTACGTTGAATTTCAAGGAATAGTTTTTTGAAACAACGTATAATACGTTGAATTTCAATGAATTTAAATCAATGAATGCGAATTCGTTGAATTTATGTAAAAATGTTTTTTTCAGTGTATAAAATAAATTTATTTAATAAAAAAAAAAAAATAATAACTAGTCTTCGGTAGTTATTTTTCATGGCAAAATGAAGTTTAAGTTTCCCAGCTCTGAAACCGTCTGCTCGATTTTTCTGATTTTCAATACCAATCTTATTTCGACCATTTCTGACACACCAGTCCAAGAACGAAGTGTCTAGCTTTTCTGGGAGCTTCGGAAAACCGATTTCACCTACAGACAGACGGACAGACGGACATCGCTTATTCGTCTTACCTATGCATAAGGATCCAGAATATATATACTTTATGGCTCGCTTATTAATATTCTAGAAATTACAAACGGAATGAAAAACCTATATATACCCTTTTACCATTTTTTGGTAAAGGGTATAAAAATATCAACTTTTGAATCGTAATAATTTATATGTCATGAGTCATGACTGTTGTAATTTTAGAGATGGTAAAATTCAGCTTTCATTACAAAAAAGCTTTCAGCAAATTGAAATACGATGATTCAAAAGAATTTACATATTCCATTTGCAATAAAAAGGTTGCGTATATAAAGCAGAAATCTACATCTACAACAACACAGCAGACAGCAATGCTTGCTTCAAAGCTGTTTACCACAAATGCAAATATCAGTGTATGTGTGTTTGGATATATAGAAAAGTTCAAAGGGTATGTGGGTGTTTTGAAGTAGAGCAATACCACACACAGTGCACCAAACACGAAAGAACGCTGATGTTGAAGGTGTAGTGGCTTTCAAAAACAGCTAGTTGTTCCGTTCTACTACGTGTTTGTCAGAATATTTGCAATTAATACATTATTGAGAATCACAATATAAAGTGTGTCCCAACAAGAACACAAGATTTAAATTTGGCGCCATTCGAAGTGTCATTGTTTGACATTTGAACAATTGTTATTGTTTGCTAGTAGAAGGTACGAGGTTAGTAAAAATGGAGCGCTACACTAATGAACAACGCATTCTCATTGTGAAATTGTTTTACCAAAATGGTGAAAGTTTTGCGGCTACAGTTCAGAAATTTGCGATCAATTTGGGGTCACAATAATGCTCCAAAAGAGTCAACTGTAAAGAGATTAATGGATAAATTTGCCGAAACTGGGTCTGTTAGTGATGTAAAGACAACAACGCGCCTTCGACCAGGTCGATCGGCCGAAAATGTCGCAGTTGTACGTGATGATGTGGCTCAAACGCAGGTCAAGCGCAAACAGTCAATGGTGTTCGGTATCGTGAAATGATAACCAGTTTTTTCGGGGCTAAAATTGAAGAAATGAATGTGGAGGGCATGTGGTTTCAACAAGACGGCACCACATGCCATACAGCCAGCGAAACAATTCAATTGCTACATCAGTCATTTCCCGGTCGTGTTATTTCGCGTTTTGGAGACCAGAATTGGCCGCCTAGATCGTGCAATTTAACACCATTACTTTTTTCTTTTGGGTTTTTTGAAGTCGATGGCTTACGCGAATAAGCCGACGACGACTCAAGCCTTAAAAGAGGAAATTGGACGCTGCATTAATAAAATACCACAGCATTTATGCAAAACGGCCATTGAAAATTTCATTAAAAGATCGCGTGTGTGCCAGCAAAGCCGCGGCGGCCATCTGCCCGATTTGTTGTTCCACACATAACCTCATTTTGTCTACTTTACGATATAATAAAGTTGCATGATTTTTTTTTTTAAATATCTGTGTTTTATTTAAAATTTAAATCTTGCGTTCTTGTTGGGACACCCTTTACAAACATATTAAATTTAAAAGCATTAAACAAAAATCTTTACAAAACATGTTAATTCATGTTCAGCAAACGATCTGATTTTTAAATTAAATTCAAGCTTTTTCTCAATTCAATTTAAATTTAGTTAAATCTATAGCTAAAGTAATAAATTTAGTTTAAAAAAATCATTGAACGCAAATAATTTTTTTTTACCAAAAAAAAAAAACAGATAAAAATAAATCCGATCAGTTTGAAAGATAACTTTTATTGTTAAGTTATCACTTTGAGTTAAGCAGAATCTTTTTTTAAAAAAGCGTTTTTTTCTTGTACAACTCATTTGTCTTTGGAGAAATGGCATTTAACGCTTGATCTTGATAAATGAAATGAAGAGGAGAACAAAAAAAAATAAATAAATAAATAAAGACAATTAAATCCCTTTTTTTTTAAGTTTCAGTTTACTCCTCTTTTCTTGGTTTTCCTCTCGTGGCAGTTCAGTCATGTTTGCTGCTGTAATTAATTGCTTTTTTACACTATAATTAAAAATTAATTTAGTTACAACAGCAACAATTTTATACAATAAAAAAACTAATCGCCTGTCTGTTCCTACTTAACGACCCTTCAAACTCCCCATTGATTATCAAAAAAAGGGAAAATGGAGAACTCATTTCATCTGGTTGTTTAAAAAGTTTAGCAAAATAACTAATGACGATTTCGTGCGAATCAAGAATGAGAATTTTCTATATTTTTTTAAAGTAATTTATTTATAACCGTGTTAAAAATGAGGTAGAGCTTATTAGCTTGTTTATTGTATTATTCTAAAACTACAGTGGAGCTTAGTTATAACCAACAACGATTAGAAAGAGTTCCCAAAGTCTTGCATTGCATTGTGCTTAATAAAGCAATCGTCTGGCTGTATTTCAATCCCCCATCATTCAAGATAGAATGATTAAATCATTAATAATCCCCCTTATTGTGAATGGCGTCGTCGACGTCACATCAAGACGACAGCAAATTTAGTCACTTGTATACTCTTTACCGGCAAAAATTGGATCTTATTGACAATCTCCTAATAATGTCTAAGGCTTTGTAAATTAATGGAGCATGTTAATAATAGTCAATTTTTGTCGACAAAGAGCAGACAAGTGACAATTTTTAGTGTCGTCTTAATGTGACTTCGACGAGGCCAATCACAATAAGGGGGAATATTAATAATATCTATAAGTAATACTTGATTAGAGACTATATTTGAGATTCAATATATATAGGGAAGCTACGTCCAAGCCATATGCACAATGTGCAAACTTTTATAAAGAGCTTTTTGTGCTTTCACACCGACGAGAGTACAACATCCCCAAAAACAACACAGCATACAGCAATGCTTCCTCTTACTTTGCAAAGAAACGAGAAGAAATTTAAGAGCTTTCAAAGCTGTTTACCTCAAATGCAAATATCAGTTGCTTAATTCACAAAACCTCTTGTATCTCTGTGTCGATTGTATCATCATATTAAATACAATAGTGTAATATTTGTTGTTTGAAATTTCCATATAAAAATGATATACACTTGTACAATTTTATTTCATATTGTTACGTTTTTCTCTCTTTAAAAACGCTTTTCCGTGGAGCCGAAGATTTGCAAATGAATACAAGAGCCGAGTGTAGTAATTAGGGTTAAAAATGATACAAGTTTTATTTACAAATACACTTAAACTAAATTAATCAAGAGCTTATATAAACTAATACAGCTTAAACTACTGAATTACACACAAATATTCACAACTAATTACCACTACGCCTTCTTCGCTGTAGTTTGCGCACGTTTCTTAGCTGGCTGCGCAAATAATCACGTGACACCTCTTTGTCTGCTGCTCGTCACTTACGCGACTCACTCTGCCGACACTCACAGTTGATACACCAATACCTCTTTGTCTGTAGCTCGTCACACACGACACTCACTCTGCCCACACTCACAGTTGATACACCATTAAAGACTCACTGGCTTCACTTACACCCTTACACACGTCTATTCGCTGCGCTGTTCCCTTTACTCCACTCGACAGGATAGACTCCACAATAATCTCAATTCCACGACAGACTTTGCTGTCACTATAGCAGTAACCCGCAAGCCATAGCACAATTGTGCGGATGAAAATCGCACACATGCTTATGCTCTTTCATTTAGTCGTCACTGAGCAAGCGACGAATTAAGTTGTGCACGCATGTTTTAATTTTTTCCTGGTTTTTTGTTTAGTTTTTTTGAGCACACGGAACGAAATTAAAGTTCAAATTTAATAAATTTCTACAGACAAAAAATTGATAATATAATTATGGAAGCTGGGAAATATTTCGTGATTAAAAATGTTTTTGGCAATACGCAATGCATTTTATGTTATGAAACATTAAAAAATAATAGGGAAAATAGATTAAAAAGGCATTTTAATAGTATCCACAGATCTGTAATAAATTTAATTTTGAATTTATACACTAAATTATTGAATGGTTATTAAATTTTTACTTTTTATTTAAGTTTTTATTAAATTGCTTATTTACAAACAAAAAAATTCAAACAACTAATAACCACATCATGTATTTTACATTACAAAAGTTTTCTTCAAGTGCAAGTTTATTTTACTCTCATTTTTCTCACCAACACAAACATATTTTATTTTGCGGGACACTGCACTATAGACTGTCCTATAGTTTCTCCTTTTCCCAACTCACGTGTAAAGCACCGACTGCTCTTAACTATCAACTCACCACTCTAACGCAGACTATTACTAATTCACAACTTAAATATCAACTGACTTGTTCACACGCAACTGACTGACTTGTTCGCAACTAACTCACAACTGCAACTAACTAACTTATTGGCTGCGTCACCTCTTTTTATATTCCACACAAATACCACTAGAAGTTTCAAGCAATGTCTAGACGATCATTATCATCTTATATGCTGTTTACAAAGCGCCTAATTAAGTTCATGTGGTAACTATGTACATCAGCGTGACCATTTTAGCAGCTAAATTTAGCATTTTTTTGTTGATTTAGCTGCAAAATTTTCGATTTAACAGTTAGCATTTTCTTTAGCATTTTTCAAATATTTATTTAGCAGTTTCTAGCATTTTTTCATAATATAATCAACGTAACTTGTAACAATTTCGGTTATACGTAAAAAAGGCTGAGTTCCAAATCGTCAACTGCCTTGCCTTCCAACAGAGTGTAGTATTTCATAATACAGCAGAACAAAACATTGACAATGCATACCCTTTCAAAACGTCCTTGACAAGTATTAAGAACACCGCAAACAATCAAGCAGCGCATCGGTTGCAAAGTTGGTGCTCATACTTACAATGTTATGCAACTTCTGATCTGTGCACGTAGTAAATATCGTATCCGAAGACTGTACAAACTTTTAACTTTTTACGTAAAAGTGGAATAGACAAAAGATTTAGAGTATTTTTAAAAAACCAGTTTTTAAACGTTGTTTATAAATGAAACGTAAGTGGGAAAATGCTTCTTCTAGAAGAACCGTGCGGGAATTAATGCTTTTAGTCTGCCTTAAATACTTTTTCGGCATTTTGTATAGTGAAAAACTGGTATGCAGTTATCATAACCCAGCAAAAATTACTGCTTCCTAGAAGCGTATTTGTAAGGGGTAAAATGTTACAGAATCACTTTCTGTTACGCATGAATAAGGCATTATTTTTTTTTTTTGTTCGAGATGAGCCAGCTAGAATTTATACCTTTAGCTTCATAAAAGCCATGAATTTTTTGCCTTACTAAAGGGCTTCATAGAAGTAATACTCAGATCCAAAAGTTGCTGGTTTGCAAAATTTTTTGTAATAATTTTCTATTTTGCTAGAGAGACTGCCTCACGTTAGTGCTTTTCAAAAGCATTTTTCGAAGCTTTTGTTATCAAGTAAGCAATGCATAGCTTCCCTCAATTTTTAGTGCTTCCAAATCACATTTTTTGCTGGGAAGTCACGAATTTACTCGTAACTAACTTTTAACGAGTTGCACCATACAATTTGTCATTAAAAATCGACGCATGTAGTTTTCACCGACTATTAAATCCTAGCGTGAAGTGTAATGTAATCAAACTATAGGCGAAAAATCCTTAAGCGTATGCTTCATTTTGCCACTTACATAATGCAGTTTATGTTCAATAAAAAATTTGTAATTTAAAACAAAATTCTGTTTCATTCAAAGGAAATAAGGCAATGTAAGCAAAAATTAAAAAATAACTATAAAAGAAACAATTTGATTAAAAAAAGTACATATTAAGCTTTAGCATTATGTTTTAGCACTTTAATTATTTTTTAGCATTTTTTAGCTTTATTTTGAAGTCAATTTAGCCGCAAAAATTTTTTGGATCTGGTCACACTGATGTACATACATGTGTGTATGCATGCGTGTGTACATCATTAACTACCCTGAAGGAAATGTCGATGGTGAATATGTACTGAGTCGCTTTTGACTTTGTCACCAGTACTACTTTACAATTATTCCCCATACAATACTTTATGCTATAGACATTTAGCATGTGCTTGTCATTCAAAATCTACTAGTAACACTAAAACAATTGACTAGATAGTGAATTCATAGTTCTTATGGGAACATGGAGACATACCAACCAGAAATTTACTGGTACATTTCTATACCTTAATTTATGTATATTGACAAGTTGTTGCAATATCCACCAGAAATACACCCCATCTGTTTTCTCTCTTTATTTTATACTGACGAATAAAAGAGAAATTGTAGACAATGTAATTACTACTAGAGTTTTAATGTTGACATAGAGACACTTGGCCCCAGCCTGACTGCAGGGTAAGCAATACACGGTGGTTGTTGTTGCTTTTGCTTGTTTACGTGTTTGCTACTATTCTAGATCATTCTTTGCATTGACCCTGTAGGAATATTTTCGCGTAACACTTACATTAACCCTGTTGGAATATTTTTTGTTCTTCTTTTTTCATTAAAAATACAAAATACATTAATACACTACACAGAGGGTGTTCACAATTAAAAAACAGAAAGTGTATTTGATACACAAATACACGATAAAGATTGTTGTGAATTAAGCAAGTGTATGTAGCTATAGTATGTATTAGTAGTATGTGGGTCTTTTGAAGTAGAGCAATGGGTACGAGACCCAATTCTTAGGTACGTAGAGAAGGAGGCAAATATAAGGTTACTTCAAAATATAAAAAGCCAGTGCGTCATTAGCATCTGTGGCGTTACCAGATCAATAAGGACAATGGAGAACATTTTATCGATATCGATACAGCTTTAGTGTGAAGCAGGTGTTGCTGATGGTGATGGGAAAACGGGCGGAAACCAAGAATAGTAGACATCTTTCCCTGGGGGTAATATCATCACAGAAATGTGTCACAGAACCGCCACTAGATATTTACACACTAACTGCATGACTCTTATACCAAAATGGGATGCAGTCAACGAAGCGAGTAATAACTCAGCAAACGGTATATCTGTGGCAATAAGGAAAAAGTGCTTAAGTCACATTTTACTGTTTTGCAGGAGAGCACTTTTAAGCTTTCAAGTCGATTTTCAGAAATTGGTTTATTTTACGGCTAAATTGGGAAATTCTCTGTTAAGTTTAATTTTTTTTGAAGCAAAGATCGTTCTACATACTATAAGTAATACATTTAAGTTGAAATATACCAAATTATAACCTAAATTAAGTTATTATGCGAAATGAGATAGGAAGTCTAAAAACGATAAGTTCAAAATCATAGTGCTATAACTTCCTGAAAAATCACACAAAGTAATTAAGATTTTGACCAGGGGTACTTTCAAATATGCAGATTATGAAGGTACCTTTAACTCAAAATTAGCTTATCTCGACTTAAGCACTTTTTCCTTTTTGCCACAGATTTATACAGACTGTTAGAAAAATGGGACCGAGCGAAAAGCGGGTCGAAATTTAAGAAATTTTTTTTCGTCTGCTGTAGCATAACACAGTTTTTCAGAATGCGATTAAGGTCCTTAACAGAAAATAGTTAAAGAGAAATTTATAGCAGTAAGGTTGTTGTCAAGGCTTTAATGATGGTGAAATTTAAATCTCAAAACGTTCTTCAATTTAAAAATGACAATGGCGCATACCGTACAAAACTACAGATAATATGGATACCGGAATATTAAGTCTGATAGGCTTGCCAAGATGGGATCGTCTTTGAGTAACATCACATTGCAGAACGTCAGATCTTTTAAGAAACTCAAAACTATTAGAAAACATGAGTGAGTTTGCCAAAGTGCTGCTGTAAAAAGTTTCTGACAGCGATTAAACTTTCTCATGGCTGTCGGATCTGGCAACTCTATTTTCTGTTGTATTCAATTTGATTGACAATTTCGATGATCGTTTGCTTGTTTTGTGAAATATTCTTTGTTTGAAAATGAAATTTATGAGTCTATGTAAAAAGTTTTCTTTTGTTTACTTATTTAGAGCCATTTTCAAAACCTTCCGTTAGTTAAAAGCAGTTAAAGGACAATTTTTTTAATCCATTAAATATTCTTATTATTATTAATACAAAAGAAGAGAGGTGTCTTAGAGGTTATAGCTATGCTGCTTAGCTATATGCAACAAACTCAATGTTTTAAATAACAATGCAATAAAAATATATTATATGATGATGTCAAATTCGCCGCATATATTTCAAAACGTTTCCATTTAATTCCCATTGTTTTTTTTTCTAGCGGCGTACGATTAATTTAATGTATTGCTTGTGGCCGGCGGCGGCTGTTATCCGGCTTACAGCCGATCGGCTATGTTCCAGAGCACGAAGCTGTTCGGCGCATAGCCGGCTTAAGAGCCACCGATAGATGCGGCTGTGATCGGCGCACGGCTCAGCCGACCACTAGTATATATAGCAAAATTTTCTTGCCAAAATACTATTCATTTTTAATTTTTTTGTTGAAAGAATTCTAATGGTTTTTTTTCCTGAATTTACAGAATATATACAAGTATGTACGCAGATTTCTTTATACGAAAATATGTTTTCTTCTATCGTCTATAGTAGTTTTGTTGAGATATATATATGCATTTGATCACGAAATGTACAATAATTTCAAAATACATAACATAACTGGTATGTGATGTTTGATTCTTGTATTATTAGATGATACATACATACATACATATTTGGTCCAAATGTAATAAAGCTATATTATACACAGATCTTACCTTATAAAATAATGAAAACTAATTAAAATTATCGCTATCGAAATTTGGCGAGAGCCGTTAATAAAAGTCTATCCAAGAAAACTTAGTTTCATCACATTAAAAAACCATGTGGAAAATTAGATAGAAGAAAGGTGTTGTGGTATTTATTCTAAACAAAAATGGTTATAAAAATTTTCCGAAAAACGTGTCATTTAAAAGTTTTCGTGCTAAAAGTGTTTATAGCCAGGAAAGGTTATTTTTAGGTGAAAAGTGCAATGCGCATGGCCGTTAGGTATGCACGCTTTCAGTGAATATAATATTTCATGGCCAGGATATCAGAAACTGCCGCTGGAGCGAACAAAATAAATACTTTCGGCAATTTGGGTGGTCTAATCTGTATTCAAGTTTCTTAGATATGGGTGCATAAATTGCTATCAGAAAGGGTTGATCTATGTCTATGTCTATGTCCTCTCTAGATAAATATTTTAAAAATGTTAATAATGAAAAAATGCAGAATAAAACATTCAACTATTTCTTATATCGAAAATAAAATATTTTAATCAAGTTGGTCAGTCGAAAAATTTTAATACACAAAAAAATAAACTCTGTCTTTCATAAAAGAAATATGTATGTATGTAATATTGTATGTATGCATATAATTCCTACGACATCGGTGAAGGGTATATAATATTCGGCTAATCCAAATATAGCAGCATAAAAAATAAAAATATATATCTATACTTGCAAGAGATACACAAGCGATATATGTACTTATATAGCTGTAACGTTCTAAACCAGGACACACTTTCAAGCAAACGTGAAAATACAGTTCCTTTTTATACGTTGCAACCGTTGTATATATTCGAATTATGTAGGTTTTAATAACCCTTCCAACATTTGGAAGTTTCTTTCATCGTCCATCGTCAAAGGCGTTACGTCTTACTCACTTCCAGACGTTAATTGGAAGATAGTTTGAATTTCACAATAACAATTTACATTGCAGTCGTCTTTTAAACATCCAGACAACGTTTGGAAGATAGTTTGTTGTTTACAACACCAGCCGAAAATGACATGTGCCGTTATGGATATAATAAACAAAAACAACACTATGCACGCACTTCTGGGAAAGTCGCAGTGACCGCGAAGTAAAATTAAAAAAATTAAAAGAATACAAAAAAGAAGTTTTCGACATCATCGAGATTAGTTTTTTTGTCTTTTGCTGTGGTCGGTCAGTGGTAAAGTGTGACTTTGTTTTGTTATTGTTATTGTTATTGTTGTAGTTTTTACATAATTGTTAATTAGATAATTGTTCCATAGTCAATATGAGTGAATTATCTGTAAAGGCAAAAAAATAAAAAATTAAAAGCAAAAGAGAGGCGAATAAAATAATAAAAAAGTGTCTTCTTGAAGTAACGCAGAAGTGATTTCTTGAAGAAACGCAGAAGTGATTTCTTGAAGTAACGCAGAAGTTACTTCTTGAAGTTACTTCCGGAGGGTACAACTTCTCAATACGGAAGACGCTTCTATGATGAGAAAATGGTATCTTAGCGTCACTTCTGAGTCACTTCCGCGATAGAAAATGTTATCCATAGTCCTTGCATGTAAGCAAAAAAAACCAAATTATTGTGTTAGCCGACCATTAGCCGGCACATTTGCTTAGCCGCCGGTGGCGAAAATTTTTCGGCTTTTAGCCGCCGCCGAAGATATTTGCTCTTAGCCGCCGCCAATCACCAGTCTACATCGGCTTCGGGCTCTGCTGTGTTCTCTGGCTTGTGCTCATGTGCAAAATTAATACAAAAACAAATTGATCAATCCTTCTCATTGTTATTGTTTCATCACTTCAAAGAATGAAATAAAGCAAAATCAAACAATTTGTTTCGTTTATTTTCGTACTCCGGTTTTAATACAAAGAAATCAAAACAAAAATAAAATTGCAACTGTAATATTGTCGATTATTTTTGTTAGGAAAATCACGTTCTAACTCCTGTAGCGCGCAATAAATAGCATAGCTATAATAATAATAAACAAAATCCTGCCTTTAACTAACGGAAGCTTGTGGAAATGGCCCTTAGCCTCCCACAATCGAATTGTCTTATTTGAAAAACTCTTAACCAAAAAAAAATTTAAACTTAAACCGTGTTTGCATCAAAATTTTGTTTTGTCTTTTTGGATAAATAAACAATAAAATACAAATATTTACATTTTTAATTGCCAAAAAAGATCTCTAGACAATTTTGAAATAAAAGTTTTTTTTAGTTTTACAACAAAAGTTGCTAATTTTTGGCAGCTTTAACCAACACAAGCCATGGTTGTTTTGGAAGCTCTTAAAGCGTTTAAATAAATAACTACCTTGACATGAAATTAGCAAAATCACTTTAAAGTAGAAATACTCTTATAAAAACAAATCACAAATAAAGTGAAGTAAAATGTTTTTTTTTTTTTTTTTGTTTTTTGGAAACTTTATTATTCTTTGGTTGGTTGTTTTTTTTCTTGATTTTATTAAATTGACAAATAAAAATTTTTGTCAGCATTTTTCAAGCACTTAAAATGACAAAATCAAAAGTTGTGGCTGTAAATCAAATTAAAGTCATAAATACTTATTTGCGTTGCAGAGAATTGGACAGACGAACGTATTGATACAAAGCTGAAAAGTTGTTGCTGAGCTGAAGGAGATTTAAACATAAAAGTCTTGACCATAATATTTATGAAGTCTTATAACAATTATTATTAAATATTTAGTTTTTTTTTTTTTTTTTTGGTTATACTACATTTTTCCATCAGACCTCTGGGCAGTCTTACGAATATTAGCAGATCAAATATTATTTTATGTCTTTTAATGGAAATTTTTGGGGAAAAATATTTACATTGCAAAATAGGTATTTACTGTCAATAGGCAACATCTTGATTGATGGTTGGTTGATTTGGGCGTAAATAAAGTGGAAGCTTTTTTATAAATTTATTAGCTATAACAAAAATTAAAAATTTTAAAAACCCCCCGACTTTTTTCAGAAAAGATGTTATATCTTCTAAACGGCTGGAGCGATTTTTTTTCAAACATAGCTAAGAACCCTCTCGATCAAGTCATCTTTCAAACTCAAAAAACTAAATGAAAATCGGTCCAGCCGTTTGGCCTGTACGTGGACACAGACAGACACACAGATACACAGATACACAGACACACACTACAAACTTATAACACCCCTTTTTTTAGTCGGGGGTTAAAAATAGACAAGAAAATAATTAAGGGGTAAAAAATTGCTTCATATAGGCTCACAGTAGCACAAAAAAACTTTGCTTCTAACTACCCTTAAAATTTGCACATATGTCACTTTAACGCACACACAGACACTTGCCTGCAAACAAATAAATTATTATCATCTTTGATGCTTAACATATTTTTGGGAATTAACAAATAATTTAAAAGACCATAAATAATACTTTGCACAAAAAAAAAACAACATGAAATTGATATTTCCATTAAAAATGTCATCATAAATTTAAAAATTTACTTTAAAAGAATGCAGCACACAAATCAGCACAAAACATTTAATACACGCATAAATGCCAAATTTATCTTTAAAAAAATATAATATATATTTTTAAATATAGTTTTGTTTTTAAACCCGGAAATTACGAAACAGGAATAAAAATAAAAAGCCAGAAAGAAACTCCTAATAAAGAATGAGCGGTAATCGGAGTATGAAAATAAAGAACAGTAAAATTTTTTTGTTTTATTTCATACTTTACAGTGAATAATATTAATCTTATATAAAAAAAATATTTATAAATACAACATCGCGAAGGTTTCCATATACAGGCACAAAAATAACACGTGGAAACTGCAAATAAAGAATGAACGCTAATCGTGCCATAATCGCCTGGCGTTTGTTGAAGTAAAGGGTGTCTCAGTAAGAGTGCACTTTTTAAAATTGGAATATTTTTTTATGCAAGTGGTAACTCTGAAATTTGACAGCTGTCACCTCTGTTTATTCCGATTATTAAAAACGGAGCGCTTTTCGAAAGAACAACGCGTTATAATTGTGAAAACTAATTACAAAAATGGGGAAAGTTACGCTGAAACCGCTCGCAAACTTTGCCAAATTTTCAGCCGAGAAAGTGCACCTAATGTGTCAACCATTCGAAGAGTGGTCAAAAAATTTGAAGAATCTGGGTCAATTATGGATAATAAGAATCCCTTGCGTCAACGTGCCGGTCGGTCTCTTGAAAACATTGCTGCTAGAAACGAGAGTGTCGCCGAAAACCCGAAAACATCAATTCGACATCGTTCTCAACAACTTCAAATTTCACAAAGCACTACGCAGCCTCAACTGGACGGCATGAATCTGGAAAACATGTGGTTTCAGCAGGACGGCGCAACATGCCACACCGCGCATGAAACAATCGGCTTATTGCAGCAACGATTTCCAGAACACATTATGTCACGAAATTCTGATGTCAACTGGCCACCAAGATCGTGCGATTTAACGTCGTGCGATTTTTTCCTTTGGGGTTTTGTCAAATTTCGGGCTTATGCGAATAAACCCAAAACAATTCCTGAGCTCAAACCGAAAATCCAACACGTCATCGGTGAGATACATTCACATCTCTGTGCAAAAGTCATGGAAAATTTCATGAAAACAGTAGTGGCCTGTCATCGGAGTCGTGGGGGACTTTTGCCGGATATTTTATTCCATACTTTATCGGAACATGTCTTCTTTACAATACAATAAAAATATCACATCTCTATCATAAAATACTTGTTTTTATTTTAAAATGAATAAGTGCACTCTTACTGCAACACCCTTTAGTTAGCACGTTGACTACAAAACCGAAGGTCCTGGGTTCGAGCAAGGCATCCAACAGTCATTAAATAACAACACCAGGCATTTTTCTGATTTGCATTACTGTCCCTTTGTATCAGTTTTTGTAGGAAAGTTCAAGTGATGAAGGCATAGACACCGGCTTCAGCAGATACTAATCCTAATGTAACATCAGAGCGCCCTGCTTCGTCGGTATTGTGTGGCAGAATCATCGGCGAAGTAAAATAACCAATCAAATGGCTACTAAACACATACTTGAAAATTTAGTACGCCTCATTGACACCAGAGGCGCTGCAATGCTGCATTATTAAAAACGGCAAAAAGCAGAGTTGTAAAAGAATGAAGCTTTCCTCTATCTCTTACTTCACCAACTTTCTTCTCTATCACTATACCTTTCCTAGTAATAGTGCAGTAAAATTTCATTATAACAAACTTTATTATAACGAAAATCTTAATATAACGTATGTTTTATTGAGTCCATTGAGAAAACTTCTTTATTGCAAAGTTTTTCATACAAAAATACTCTATAGCTATAACGAACCAATACTGAGCAAAAAAGCCTCTACATAGCGAAATATTCCTTCAAATGCCTTTATATAACGAAACCAGAATTAATCCTAAATGGCAAAGTCCCGTTATAAAAACACCGAAGTCTAAATGTATTTACAAGCGCATTTGTTAAGCCTCTATACCATGAAGTACTCGTACAAAAGCCTCTATAAAACTAAGTGAGAATAAAATTATGTATCGCAAAATGGTAAAGTTATAAAGAATTTTGGTAGTATTTCCTCAAATTTTGTTGTATCAAGGATTTGCTGGTTATATACATATGTATATAGCGAATCAATAACTATAACGAAGTATTTCGGGATCCCCTTGAAATTCGTTATATCGAAGTTTCACTGTAGTAGTCATTCATTGCCTGAGTGTTACTTCTCTTGAAAAAATCTTAAGCGACATAATTTTCGAACTCGATTTTTTCACCAAAATCGATTATTTGCTATCGAATTTCGTCAAAAAAAAAACGAGGTCCAAAAAATTTGTCGGTTAACCTTTTTTGGCGGTTATGGCTCGTAATCATAGTGTGAAAATAAACCGAAGGAAACGTTTGCTTTAGTTTTGAGATGAGCATAAATTCTACATTAGTTTTAAATCAGACAGTTGGAAAAGAAAGCCATGAGATAATTCGTCGGTTCACGCACACCGGGCTCTCACCTTTACCGGTCCTATCAATATCCTGTCAAACCCTTTGCACCTTTTTAATTTTAGAAAATACTCACCATGATTTAAAAAAAATCGAAAGAAAATTATGAACTAATTTTGGATTAAAAAATTAAAAGTAATTTATTTAAATTTACATGAAAACACTACTTCGCGCTTAATAATTATTTCTGCCAAGAAAAAACCGACTTCAATGCAAAGATCTGATAAAAGAAGATAAGAAGTAGAACGTGAAATATATAATTAAATTTTAATGGGAATAACTCCGTCCATTTTTTAAATGCAATATTGTGTGTTTTTCATATCCCAGGTAAAGTAGAATCACTTAACATAAAATATAAAATTTTAATGGGTGTGACTCCGCCCATTTTTTTAAATGGAAGATTATGTATATTTTAGAGCTGAAGGTGTGTGGTAAGTTTCGTAAAAATTAGTTAAGTAGAACCGCATGAAATATTATATTAAATTTTAATGGGCGTAATAACGCCCATTTTTCCAACTTTCAAATTGTGTAATTACAAGAACCAAAGGTGTTTTATAGGTTTCGCAGCAATAAAGTAAATAGAATATCATAAAATTAAATATAAAAAATTGTGGGCGTGTCCTCGCCCACTTTTTTACAATGGGGCCCATGGGATTTAATCAGAAATAATCATTTCTCACATTCCGTTTCATTAGAATTTACGTTAAATAGCTGATGTTAATAACAATCTCTACCCAAGTAGATAGACCAGGGTGCTGATGAAGTGCGTTGCTGCACAGAAAAATATCGGTATTTCCCCCAGCTTAAAAGTCTAATTTAATTTTTCTTCTCTTCTTTAGAAACTCACATTAATTAATAAAATATTTCATTCAATAAAAAGAATTGAAATTACTGAACTTAAGCCTGACTAAAAATTATTTCTGAATAAAAAATTCACTATAGTTCAATTAAAAATCTAAAAATGTCTCAAAAAAAATAATTATTATAATCGGTCCAAAATGTAGCGAGTTATGAAGTAATATCGAAAAAAATATAGGCGAATTGTTAACCTCCTCCTTTTTTTGAAGTCGGTTAAAACGACACAAAATGCGAAATTGGGTAATTTTTTTAAACATTTTTTTCTAGAGGAAAATATTATGATAGAACAGCTACGTCCAAACTATAACCAGAATGTGCGAGCTTTTACAAAAGTGCTTTGTGCTTTTACATCGACAAGAGCACAACAGCCAATCTGTACCTGGAATCAGTAACTTTTATTGCGATAATCGTATCGCTATAATAAATATAACGAAAATTTATCGAATTTGCTATTCAGCTACATATGTATATTAACGATATTCCCTGTCGGTTGGGGGGAAAAAATTAAATTACCAAATCAAATTTAAATTATTATTCTTTGTGCTTTTGGCTTATTTTCAAATTTTCTATACAGAGCTACAACAAAATACTGAATTAAAAAAGAAATTACGGGATCACCTTATAGTTACCGCAAGCGAATAAATTTTTTGATTTTCGGTTCGCAAAAAGTTACAGAATCCAGTTACAGATCTCGGGGACAAAAATTACTGCTGCTACTGTATAAAGAAACAAAAACAATTTGTCAGAGCTTTCAAAGCTGTTCAGCTCAAATAGAATTGTCAGAATATGTGTGTTTGGACGTAGCTGCTATAGAACCCCAAAAAGAAATTTTACTTAACATCGCTTCCAATTCTTTGACTGGGAACAGAAAAAGAGAACTTGTTTCTTGCCAAGACTTTGGAAAAATCATTAGAAATTAACAAAATTTGCAGTACTTCTGGATCGCAAACTCTACTTTCTATGACTTCTTTGGAGTGTATTTTTTACTGGGAAATCATTATTATTTTTATTTATTATTATTTTAAATAAATCTGTGCAATTTTAGAATAGCTGTAATTCTTGGAAAAAAAACTTCTATCTTAGCCGCCTTTGCTGTTCTGCATACAAAGCGCGCTAACCTGGTATTTTATGCCACATAAATCTTAAAATAAACGGGAATTAGAAGCCATTCAAAAACCAACGAATCTTTTTATCTCTTTACATTATTAATTGCAGTAAGTTAAGTTTATATGTGCTCTTATTTTTGTTTATATTCGTTTTGGATTTCTAGAATATTTAAATTTGTAATAAAACTAAAAACGATACGCAAAAACAATTTTTGCAGGCATCTTAATGTTTTTTTTTCTCATATAAAACAGCTTTTTCCTCTTCCCTTTGCCGCCTAATATTTTCATGATATTTAAGTGTGGGCAGATTTAAATATTGTTGAAAGCTTTGCGCCGGTCAACAACATAAAACATAAAAAAAAAACAAATATATGTCCAAGTCTAATAAAATTCTTTCTAAGAATTGTATTTTTAATCTCAAACGTAAATCGCAGAGTATTGCGCAACGAAGTTCATAATGAGACTTAAAACTTTGTTTTTTACTTTGCTAAAATAAATTGGATATTATGTTCGAAATTTAAAAATATTTATATAAAGGGTGTCCCAACAAGAACGCAAGATTTAAATTTTAAATAAAACACAGATATTTAAAAAAAAAAACGTGAAACTTTATTATATCGTAAAGTAGACAAAGCCGCCGCGGCTTTGCTGGCACACACGCGATCTTTTAATGAAATTTTCAATGGCCGTTTTGCATAAATGCTGCGGTATTTCATTAATGCAGCGTCCAATTTCCTCTTTTAAGGCTTGAGTCCTCCTCGGCTTATTCGCGTAAACCGTCGACTTCAAAAAACCCCAAATAAAAAAGTCTAATGGTGTTAAATCGCACGATCTAGGCGGCCAATTCTGGTCTCCAAAACGCGAAATAACACGACCGGGAAATGACTGATGTAGCAATTGAATTGTTTCTCTGGCTGTATGACATGTGGCGCCCTCCACATTGATTTCTTCAATTCTAGGCACGAAAAACTGCTTATCATTTCACAATACCGAACACCATTGACTGTTTGCGCTTGACCTGCGTTTGAGCGACATCATCACGTACAGCTGCGACATTTTCGGTCGATCGACCTGGTCGAAGGCGCGTTGTTGTCTTTACATCACTAACAGACCCAGTTTCGGCAAATTTATCCATTAATCTCTTTACAGTTGACTCTTTTGGAGCATTATTGTGACCCCAAATTGATCGCAAATTTCTGAACTGTAGCCGCAAAACTTTCACCATTTTGGTAAAACAATTTCACAATGAGAATGCGTTGTTCATTCGTGTAGCGCTCCATTTTTACTAACCTCGTACCTTCTACTAGCAAACAATAACAATTGTTCAAATGTCAAACAATGACACTTCGAATGGCGCCAAATTTAAATCTTGCGTTCTTGTTGGGACACCCTTTACATACATATAGGGTGTTTTTTTAAGAGGTATAAAACTTTGAAATGAAATAAAACACAAAAAAATCGTTTTAATGTCCATCAATTTGGCTTAATTGCAAGGATAATTTTATGCCATTAATGTTTAAATATGATTTCGGGCATGTGGCCGCCGCGGCTGGCTCGAATAAAGCCAATTCTACAGGTCCAATTTTCAACCACTTTTTCGAGCATATGGGGCCGTATGTTGGCAATAACGCCACGAATGTTGGCTTCCAAGTCCCCTAACGTTTCTGGTTTGTTGGCGTAGACGAGCGACTTCACATATCCCCAAAGAAAATAATCCAATGGTGTCAAATCACACGATCTTGGTGGCCAATTGACAGGTCCATTCCGCGAAATTATGCGCTCATCGAATGTTTCCTTCAATAAATCGATTGTGACGTGCGCTGTGTGGCATGTAGCGCCGTCTTGTTGGAACCACAACTCATCCACATTCATGCCATCCAATTCGGGAACAAAATAGTCGGTTAGTCGGCTCCAATTGCTGTGCACGGTGGCGAATCGATTCATTCGGGTCCTCTTCAACACTTTGCTCTACAGCGGCAATTGTTTCTTCGGTGCGCACTGTTCGACGTCTCTGCGGATGCGTATCATCACATAGAGTAAACGTAGTGCGAAAACGATCCATGGTTAACCGAATTAATTGCTCTGATGGACGATTATGTCGACCATAAAATGGACGGAGCTTGCGGTAAACTTCGCGAACTGAACCATTATTTTCGAAATAAATTTGCACGATTTGCAAGCGTTGTTCTTTTGTCAACCTGTTCATGATGAAATGGCAAACCAAACTAAATATTAATCACTTGACAGCTGACAAAATGGCCGCCAGTTAAAAAAGTGATGCCAACTTAAAGTTCTATACCCCAATAAAAACACCCTTTACATACATGTACAATTCTGGTTTTTGTTTTAAATATCTCACAAGTGCATCATTAGACTTGTGCTGTTAAATAGACTTTATTTTGTAATCTAGTTTCAAAATAGAGTATGACAACTCATTAATAAAACAAGAATAATTTCTCAGTATTTTATAAAGAATGTGATTGAAGAAAAAAATTCTTCAAACTTATGCTAATTCTATTAATTTAAAATTTTGTTCAAAAATTTTATATTGTGTTCGAAAACTCGAAATTACCCTTAACACATACGGAAACATTTTTTATCAAACTCGATTTGATAAAAAAATTTTAAATTTTCTTCAAATTCGAAATTTGTTCAAAATTCGAAATTGTTTTTTACAGTTCGAAATTTTGCTTTAAAAATTTTAAATATCAGAATAATTCAGCAAATATTGTTTTTATAACTTTTTCACCACTAAATAGATTTACTTCTGTAGTCAGTTTACAAAACTAGGCATGTATTGAAACTATTCAATCAAGTTGTGAAACTTTTAGACCAAACCCATTTTAATATGTGTGTGTATTTATGTGTTTAGTAAAATATTTGATTTGAGAAAATAGTATTGTCCAAAATTGTTGCAAAACTTGAGTTCAAAGTTGTATTTGAAAATTCAAAATTGTGTTCGAAAATACGAAGTTGTGTTCGAAAATTCTATTTTGTATTCGAAAATTCAATATTATATTTGTAAATTAAAAATTGTGTGCGAAAATTCGAAATTGTGTTCGTAATTCTGAATTCGTATTCGAAAATTCGAAATTGTAAAATAAATGTTTTAAGTACGATACTTTAATCGTTGATATATTGCTGCTGCAATACAATAATTAAATTATCTAAAAGATCTAATTTTAAAATAAATTTCTTTTTCTATTTAACGAGTTTAAAATTAGTAGAATTTAAATATTCTTGGGTTCTCAATAAAAAATTTCTTCTCGAAATGATGTTGAAAATTCAAGTTAAAAATTTTGTTTGATAATTCGTATTTTGAAATTGGCAAATGTGTTCGAAAATCCAAAAAAAAAATTTGAATTTTCGAAACCATCTAAGAGACTTGGAAATTGCTTTTAAAAATTTTAAACGTTATTTGAAACCTTTGATTTCGAAAATTCGTAGTTATGTTCGAAAATTCGATATTAAGATCAAAGTCTAGAACATAAATATATGAATTGCTTTCAAAAATTAGAAATTTCGTTACAAATATTTGACATTGAACATTAGAAGCTATATTCGAAAATTCGAAGTTATGTTCGAAAATTCGAAATTAAGATAAAAGTCTCCAAAATAAAGAAATTTTTAATTTTTCACTTTAAATTCGCTATTTGGTAGTTTTTACAATTAGTTATGTTTTATGTATAGAATTTGACACAGATTATAAGTGTTTATCATGATGAAAGTTTGCGTTTTCAATTTAATTAAATTTTTTATTCTTATATAACATTTGTAGTTTTGAAATCGCAACAGTTTTTCTTAAATTTAGGAATATTTAGCTAATCCTTTTCTAAAGGTGTAAATTATTTAAATGGTGAGGAGAAAATTTTCAAAAATCTTTATGCACATTTTTTAGTATTTTGCATTAAAATATGTTATAATAAATTATTTAGTTTTCATACCGCAAAAAACTTCGAAATTATCTATACAATATTTCATTCGAATATTCTAAATCGTGTGCGAAAAAATCACGTTGTGCTCTAAAACTTCAAATCTTCTTAAAAATTTGAAGTTGTCCTCAAAGGTTCGAATGGTTTTCGAAAGTTCTAAATGATTTTAGAAAAATTTTAATTTTGTTTCAAATACTAGTTTCCATATATTTTTTTTTTAAATTGCTTGTTAATAAAAATCGTAATAAGTTTAATCATAAATACTATTATATTTTTTTTTTTCTAAAATTCGATTGTTTCACTTACCAAATGAAGGGCTCATTATCGAAATCACAGTATTAATATGTCGTGCCGTCAAAAAAAAGCTTAAGGGACACAAATTTCGAACTTGATTTTTTGGCAAAAAATCTATTACTTGTCATCGTAAAAAAAATCGATTATCGTCAAAAAATGATTTACGAAAATAATGTCGCTTGAGCATTTTTGGCGGTTATGATACGATTTATTAAGCTTAATATTTGTTATTTAATTCTCAAATGGTTTTAAATATTATTTTTATTTTTACAGAGCTTCTTTCTTCAAATTTGAAAGTCCCTAAATTAATATAGAAATTTCGAAATACTTCTAAGTTCTTTGAATAAATTATGTTTTGAAGTTTAAGTTTTAAATTTAAGTATCTGTACAAATCTTGTGTTAATATTGAAAATTCCAAGAGGTAACAAAAGTTATTCCAGGGGGCGTTTATGATACCTGCCAAATAGTCTGTTGGTTATAATTAAACAATTTGCATAACAAAATAAAATTACACAACAACCATTAACCCCTTCCGTTTGTACAATATAAATAATTTATTTAAACAAACATACATACCTACATTTTATAACCAGATTTCGATTAAGATTATTTTTTTTTAAATCACATTGAAACTTAAACTCAAGTTCATTGGCTATTCAATAAATAAATATCTGCTTCTACTTCTTTATATCTATGAACTGAATTTATTTTACAATATAGTGAAACAAAACAAAACAAAATATAAAAATGATAGAGAAATAAAAAAAAAGGTTGAAAATTAAAAACACCCAAACGATTAACCCACAAAACCCATTAACACTACGATGCTCTTAATTTGTAGGTCAAAACCTGTTCAATAAATATTTAAAATTCATGTAAAAATTTGTTGTTTTGTATTTTCTAATGTTTCTAATAAATACGACGAGTATTTATTATATAAAAGTTAGTATCGTGATTTTAAGCAAACAAAATACAAACTTATTGAAATGATTCAATGATTTATTTTTAGTTTTTTTTTTTCAAAGCACACTTGTACTTATAGAACTTTATAACTGTAATATGAAACCATTTACAGTTTATTCTCTATTATTTTTCTAATGCCTAATAATAGTGACTTATTGTTTATTTTTATACTTTTCGAAATGAAGTACGAGTACATGCATGCACTGTGCGGAGTATATAGTTATTTTGCAAAGTCACGAAATATTTAGTAGATTTATCTAATGTTCTGTTCGATGCTTTAAAACAATGAAATATGAAAAAAAGAACAATTGTACAAAACACGCTAAAAGCTCTAGTAAAATTCCTAAATAAAATATTTGGGCACGTAAGTAAAGAATACTTTCAAAAATTTATTTATTAACATCCGTTTTCTTTAAATTTAATAACGAGCTTTAAATTTAAATAAAACAAAGTACGTATGAAATATCAGCGACATTTTTGTTCGTTTGAAGAGACTATGATGGATTCCATTATGTATGGAATATAAATACTCCATTACCCGGGCGCATAAATCGGGCTGCATTTGCCAGGTGGGTTATGTTGGCTTTGAAGGCCACTGGATGTTTGAGGCTAATTCTCATGGACCAGTGACTTAGGAATGATTGCTGAAAAAATAAAAATAAAATAATTTAAAACACATAATAAGGTCGAATAAAAAATAAACTAATAAATTGCTGAAAAAAGGTAAAATCAACCTCGTTTACGTAGATTTTAAGTTGCAATATTTCTGTGTGATGAATTTCCGAACAAGTCAATTGGTAATATATAATGATATATATAATACCGGAGTTCGATGTTTGATGCAAATTGTCTTGCGCAAGTGCCAATGCAAAATATTGTAGCTTTTCTTTCAAATCCAACAACAAAATACACACACAATCCAAAGAAAAGCTACGATATTTTGCATTTACACTTACGCAAGACAATTTGCATCAAACATCGAACTCTGCTAATATAATATAACATATTACTCTCAAATAAATAAATTCCGCAAAGTGCGACTTTGACTCGTATAGGAAGGGTTCCGTACGGACACTAGATAAATATGTAATACTATCAGGCATGTTCTTAAAATCACATTTTTCAAATCACTAGTAATTTTAAAAGTAATAATGGTCATGCAGATATTTGTTCGCTCTTTGTTTTTATGTTTTCTATTGCACAGAGTATCAAATATCATTTCTGTATGAAATTTATTAATTTAATTTATGATTTTCAAAACATCAACAGTACCATTATTATTTTTTAAAGTCACTAGTGATTTGAAAAATTTGATTTTCAGAACATGCCTGTATATAAAATTTAGCCTATATAATATATAGTTTTGGATTTTTTTTTTTTGGTTTTGGGATTTTTTCGGGTTTGAGCATTTTTTTTAGTTTTGGCGATCTTTTTGCTTTTTTTCGGTTTTGGTACTTTTTTTTCTCGATTTGGAGATTTTTTTCGGTTTTTGGCGATTTTTTAATTTTGGCGATTTTGTTTTTAATTTTTGCGTTTTTTTAATTTTGGCGATTTTATTTTATTTTGGCGACTTTTTCATTTTGGCGTTTTTTTTATTTTTGCGATTTCTTTGGTTTTTGGCATTTTGTTATTTTTGCGATTTCTTTGGTTTTTGGCGTTTTTTTTTATTTTGGCGATTTCTTCGGTTTTTGGCGATTTATCTTTGTCTTAGAATCTTTTTTTAATATGGTGATTTTTTTTCGTTTTGGAGACTTGTTTCAGTTTTTTTTTAGCGATTTTTCGAGATTGAGCGTTTTTTTAGTTTTGGCGTTCTTTTTGCTTTATTTCGGTTTTGCTGCTTTTTTCTCGTTTCGGCGATTTTTTCTCGTTATGGCGATTTTTTTTAATTCTGGCGATTTTTTTTTTAATTCTGGAGTTTTTTTTTCATTTTGGCGATTTCTTTGGTTTTAGGCGATTTTTTTTATTTTTTTTTTGATTTTGGCGATTTCTTCGGTTTTTGGCAATTTATTTTAGTGTTAGAATATTTCTTTTAATACGACGATTTTTCCGTTTTGGCGATTTTTTTCGATTTTTTTCACTATGGCGATTTCTTCGGTTTTATCGATTTATTTTAGTTTTTTAATTTTTTTTTTAATTTATCGATTTTTTTTTTGGTTCTTAGCGATTTATTTCCGTTTTGGCGATTTTATAATTTTGGGATTTTTTAGTTTTACCGTTTTTGAAAATTTCAAGAGTTTACCTTTTACGGTATCCAAGATACAGCAAGTTGTCAAAATTACATTAACTGATAGAACACCCTTTAATTAAAATTTTTAAATTTAAGTGTTGTAGTCTGTTTAAAAATACACTAACTTTGCAAATTTCAATTGTCTATATGTAATTGTATGTATGGGATTCTAAAATTTTTCGTTGCTGGTTTTAAAACACTCTTTAATTTTTAACTCTCATGTATTTGTTGTTGTAGGGATCAAAGTTCTACATACTCTGTTTAAATTTCAGGTCCGTAGCTCTTACGCTTCGCGAGAAAAAAGCCTGTGACCAACAGACGGCCAGACGGACAGCGTAGCGTAAGCATTAGGGTTCCTTTTCACCTTTGGTGTACGGAACCCTTAAAGGAGGCAGTGCTGCCTGCCGCCTATTAAAGTACAAAAACTTCCACTCTTTGAAGTAAGAACAGTATTATGTTTATTTATTCAATTTCGAACGTAAGCCCTGGTATAAGTTCTAAGTATTTTTTGCTAAAAATAACTAATCTCAAAGCAAAAGAATAAAATAATTTATATACAAAGAATATATTGCATACGAAGAATAAAAAAATACAAAAAAACAACTTTTTTTTCTACTTATTTCTGGCAAATAAAGCCCCGTGGGTGAATTAAAGGAAAAAAGGCAGAGAGCAAAAATAATACAAAATTCATATGTACTCGTATGTATGTATGTTTGTATGTACCTGGAGTTATTCCATATTCATGTCATTATGATAATCATTAAAATGATCATTATTAGTAGCGTCATGGAAAACATTATTATTATTACAATGATTACGCACTTTATTCCTTTTTCCATGCGTTCGTCCGTTCGTCTGTCCGTCCGTCCGTCTGTCTGTTTGTCTTTTTATAATATGTAGCAAAATAGAATTCAAAATGATGATACGAATTTTAAGGAACCACCCAGTCAAGAAATCTATGCGACTTGGCCACCAGAATTTATAGACTTCCATATATTACTGAAAATAGTAAGGGTATTCATTAATGAGCGCAAAGAGGAAATCTTTAGGTGGCTGCATGCACTTTGTGCAGCAGCTGGGAAGTTACAAATCATTGACAGCCACGGCAGGTCAACTAGCCATAATGCAAATTTCGCATTTTTTTTTCGAAAGACGGGTAAATGGTCACCATACGAGTATGAATGAAATTGTATTTATAGTAGAAATTTTCTTAATAACAATTTTTAACCACCGACTAAAAAAAGGGGTGTTATAAGTTTGTAGTGTGTGTTTGTGTATCTGGGTGTCTGTCCGTGTCCACGTACAGGCCAAACGGCTGGCCCGATTTTCATTTAGTTTTTTCTGTTTGAAAGATGACTTGATCGAGAGGGTTCTTAGCTATGTTTGAAGAAAATCGGTCCAGCCGTTTAGAAGATATAACATCTTTTCTGAAAAAAGTCGGGGGTTTTTAAAATTTTTAATTTTTGTTATATATTATTAAATCAATGAAAATAAATGTTTTACTGTAAGCGGTTACCCCTATTTCTATCCTTTTTTTTAGCTCATAATTCGAAACTTGCAACAACACAGCGTTTTAGAATGCAGGCGTGACTAGAAGAGATTTCAAGCATAGCTGTCAGTCAGTCAGTTGAATTTGTATTGCAATTATGCTGCATCTCTATGCCAGTGATGCCAACTTGGTGCTTTTGGCATTATTTTTAGTGCTTTTTGAAGACTCAAAACGCAAAAATTTTGAGCGTTAGTGCCAAAATAAGAAAAAGCACTAATTAGTGCTTTTAAGAAATTTGTGTATTTCTTAAAATTATTTTAATAATTACTCGGCGTATTTATTTTTTCAGTGTAAAGCATACATTTTTCGTCTGATATAATTCATTAAATGGAGAATAGCTAAGAAAATTTTAAACATTACTAAACTTCACATTAACTCACGTTATGGATTTTTAGTCGTTTTTCACGAAAGTGCTTTTTAAGCTATTTAGATATCAAAATTACGCTTTTAAGTGCTTTTTTTAAATGTTGATGTGCCTTTAGAGCCAAAAAAGTTGGCATCACTGCTCTATGCTGTGGTTGTACTTGCAGTTGTTATTGTGTTTTTTTCTTCTTTGATTGCGCTCGTTGCCTTTTGCATTCGTGTTAATGACCCTTGTAAAGAGAAAAAAGGGATTATTTATGGGTTTTTTTCTGGCTCACTTTCTTGCTGTTTTGATTGCAAAATATGTTGCTATGATTTTAGTTGTTTATTGCTGGTGTTGTTCGCTGTTTTGTTTACAACATCCTTTTCATGTATGTTAAGTCTCAAAAGACTCAAACACACAACGCAACACATAAAGGTTTATTTTTTGTTTTTTTGTGCGCTGTCTAGAAGAGGCTGATGTTGATGTAACAATGTGCAACATGAATTAAGTATCTGCTTGCAGCTTCATTAGATGCATCTAGTTTTAGGTGTATTCTGGTACAGAGCTGATGATGATTTTAAAAAAGTTGACGAGCAAGTATTAACAAAAAAAAAAAGAAGAAGGAAAACGCAAAAAGGAAAGCGTAAAACATAAAGGGGTTGTCCAAGGGAAATTCGTAACATAAAACTTTTTTTTTAAGAAAAAAATTTTAGCAGGTCCTGATTATATTAAAAAATATATTTTATTCAAAAAATTACACTAAGACAGGGAAATCTTATGCATTTATCAAATTTTGCTAAATTCCATAAAAACTATTAATTTATTATGAAATAGCAGTTTGCTAAAATAACAATCACTGTTTGCTAAAATAGCAAACAAAGTTTGCTAAAATATCAAACAAAGTTTGCTAAAATAGCAACACAGTTTGCTAAAATAGCAAACACAGTTTTCTAAAATAGCAAATACAGTTTGCTTAAATAGCAAACATAGTTTGCTTAAATAGCAAACACAGTTTCCTAAAATAGCTAATACAGTTTGCTTGCATAGCAAACACAAAAAGTTAATTGAATTAATTAGGGTTCCGTACACCAAAGGTGAAAAGGAACCCTATTGTTTTCGCTACGCTATCCGTCTGTCCGTCACACGGTATTTTCTCAGAAACCGTAAGAGCTACGGAGCTGAAATTTGAACACAGTATGTAGAACCTTGGGCGCTACAACAACAAATATATGAGAATTAAAAATTAAAGGGTGTTCCAAAACGAGAAACGAAAAATTTTAAAATCCCATGTAATATACATACAATTGTATGAACATGTGTATATTGAAACTTGAAATTTGTAAAATTAGTGTATTTTTACACAGACTATAACAATTAACACTAAAATTTAAAAAATTTAAATTAAAGGGTGGTCCATCAGTTAATGCAATTTTGACTATGTAATTTTGACAATTTGCTTGGAAACCGTAAGAGGCAAACACTTGAAATTCTCAAAAACGGTAAAACTAAAAAAACCGAAAATTATAAAATCGCCAAACCAAAAAAAAAAAGTCGCCAAAAATTAAAAAAAAATCGCCAAAATTAAAAAAAATTTCTAACACTTAAATAAATCGCCAAATTCGAAAAAATCGCCAAAATGAAAAAACGCGAAAATGAAAAAAAAAACGCCAACAATCGAAAAAAATCGCCAAAACGCGAAAATGTCGCCAAAACTAAAAAAATTTTTTATATAAAAAAAATCGCAAAAATGTAAAAAATCGTTAAAAATAAAAAAAATCGCCAAAATGAAAAATCGCCAAAAACCGAAAAAATTACCAAAAAAAGAAAATAAAATATCAAAACTAAAAAAAGAGCCAAAACTTAAAAAAATCGCCAAAACCGAAAGAACGCCAAAACAAACAAAAAACCGAAAAGACCCCAAAAACGAAAACAAATTCCAAAACTATATATTATATAGGATGAAGCTTATACAGGGTGGGCCAAAAGAAACCAAGGGGTGTAAAAGTTTAATTACTTTTTTGTTTATTAACTTTTTTTTTTCTTTCAGATTATATAATATACAAAATGGAAATTTTTTTACACTAAGTATGAAAAATGATGTCTCTTAAATGACCACCGTTTTCAGCTTCGCACTGATGGGCTCTTTTTAGAGCATTTTCCATAACATCTTTCAAAACTTGTGGCTGTAGCGTTCGAATTTCTGCAACAATGTTTGCCTTGAGTTCAAGGATTGTCTCTGGCTTGTTCACATACACTCGCTCCTTCAAAAAACCCCAAAGAAAATAGTCGGGTGCTGTCAAATCTGGCGATCGCGCTGGCCAAATAATTTCCGAATTTCGAGAAATTATTTGCTCTCCAAAAATTTGACTTAAAAGTGCCATTGTGTCTCGGGCAGTATGGGCAGTGGCTCCGTCCTGCTGAAACCACATACCAGGTCTGTTTTCAAGAGCAGGACGTAAAAAATTTTCTATCATAAACCGATACCGCTCTCCATTTACGGTTACAGCACTTCCATCTTCATTCTCGAAGAAGTAGGGCCCAATGACATTTTCAGATGTGATCCCACACCATACTGTACACCTGATGGGGTGCAATTGGCGTTGATGAATGGCTCTTGGATTTTGAGAACCCCAGAACCTACAGTTCTGCTTATTAACAAAGCCATTCAAATGAAAATGAGCTTCATCACTCATAATCAAATTTTCATCTCTGGTTTAAATAATAAAATTCTATTGTTCTGGTTCTTTGTTCAGTTGTGAACCTCTCCATTATAAATTTTCCAAGTGTTGTCTATATAATCTGAAAGAAAAAATAAAAAAAAATTAATAAACAAAAAAGTTATTAAACTTTTACACCCCTTGGTTTCTTTTGGCCCACCCTGTATTAAATTACATATCTAGTGTTTGTACGGAACCCTGCGTGCACGAGTCAGAGTCGCACTTTACTGAATTTATTTTTTTTTATAATTCCAGATAATTATTGGGTTACAAAAATTTTCTTTGAAAAAACTGTCAGAGAAATTTTTTTTATATATACATACATATGTTTTTATGTAGACATATATGTATATTATTTATTTAATCGAAATTTGTAGCAAAAATATTTTAAAGACATCAGAGTCATTGACAACTCAGGCATGTTTTTCTTAAAGATTCATTAACATTAAAAATTGTCTACTGAACCTTCCTTCGCGGGTAAATATTTTTTTTTTTAGAAAATTGATCAGTAGCAAAAATTCTTATTGAAAAATTCCTAAATAGCAAAGAATTTCTATAGAAATATTAATATATATCAAAATATATTAAGGAGTCTGCCTCAAAAAATGTTCGATATACTATGTATGTATGAACATATTTATATGATATATGTATATTAATTATTTTATCGATACTTGTAGAAAAATGTTTTAAACATATCAGAGTCATGAACAAGTTAAACAATTTTTTGTAGAACATTCATCGAAATTAAATCTTTTCTACAGAAGCTTTGCCGGTAAATAAAATTTGTTGTAGTAAATAAATCAATAGCAAAAATTCTTATTGAAAAATTCTTAAATAGCAAAAATTTTCTAAAGAAAATGTACTTGAATTTTTTTAAGTATTCTGTCTCATTATTGCCAAACTTATAATATAGAAAACTTATAAAAATAATGGATATAGCAAAAATATTTTTGTATCGAAAATTTTTCGACAGCCAATAATTAATTTATGTAGAAAATTGTTTATTAAAAATATTTCGGTCAAAATTTATCTCTGCTATAGCTATCGATATATCTTACGAAAATGCAGCGATAGCAAAATGTTAAGGCAAACCAATTTATCGATAGCAGAAATTTTGTGTTGAAAATTTAACAGTAGTAAAAAAAAATTTGTTTTCAAGAAAAATCACTGATAAAGAAACTTTTGTAAATAAATTTTATTGATGGAAAAATAGCAAATATTTTCTATGTGAGGTATATTAATGGAATTTCGCGAATAGCAAACAAAATGTTTCACAAATTTATAGACGGCTTGAAAATTGGTCAATAGACAGCTTTTCTAACAGAAGGCTTTTGGCAAAATAAATTTTTGGAACACTTTTTTAAGATAAATTTCGTTAACTGGAATTTTTTAAGAATATATAAGACTTTTCTGTATAAAATTTAAGAATAGTAAAATGAGTTTATATGAAATTTTCGAATAGCAACAACTTTTTGTAGCAACTTCATCTTGTGGCAAGAAAGAACAAGCAGTAGCAAATATTTTCTTTTGAAAATCTCTATTTACGAAATTCAAAGAAAGAAATACTCTATCGATAGCAAATAATTTTTACAGAAAAGTTATTGATTGAAAATTAGAAAATTTATGGCAGAAAAAAGTTGTCTAAAATAAATTTTGCAATAGCAAAGAAATTAGAAAACAGAAAATTACTGGTAAAGAACTTTTCCAAAGAAAATTTTATGATAAAATAGCAAACATTTTCTATGGGAAGTATAGTATATTGATGAAATTTTGCGAATAGCACAATTAGCAAAATTTATAGATTGCTTGAATATTTAGCGATAGCCGCTATATTAATAGAAAGTTTTTCGATAAAATAATTTTCTTAAACAAATTTGTGCATATCTGATATTTTTGACTTATATTTTTCTAAGAAAAATTTCTACAGCCGGCATTTTCTAAGAATATTTAATGATAACAGGGTTTTTGCGATTAATATCTAGGAATACCAAAGTGAAATTATATGATACGAATAGCAAAAAATTTTTGCAGGAACTTTAGTCTATAGCAAGAAAAAAAAACAAGCAGTAGCAAGATATAGGAAATGTTTTCTTTTGAAAAACTCGATCTACAAAATTCAAAACAAGAACCAATTTAACGATAGAGAATGTGTGGAAGGAAAAAGCTTTCTAAAATAAATTTAGAAATAGCAAAAAAAAATCTTGTTTTTTCAGAAACTTGCTTATGAAGAAACTTTTGTAAAGAAAATTCATTGATAGCAAAGTAGCAGAAATTTTTTACAAAAATTATATTGATAGAATTTCACAAATAGCAGAAAAAAAACGTTTTAAAAATTTATGGATAATTTAAAATTTGCAGATAACCAGCTGCTCTAATAAAAAGTTTTTCGATTAAGTAATGTGTGTATGTGATATTTATTTTCTTTTTTTTAAAGAAATATTTTGATAGTAGCAATTTTTTAAAAATATTTAGGAATATTAAAATTGTATGAAATTTACGAATAGCAAACACTTTTTGTAGTAACTTTATCTTGTAGCAAGAAAGAACAAACAGTAGCAAAAACAATTTATCGATAGCAAATAATTTTTCCTTTAAATCTATGGATAAAAAAATTAGTAAACTTATGGAATAAAATTAGCAATTACAGAAAAACTTTTTTTTTTTCAGAAAATTACTGATAAAAATACTCTCCTATAAGAAATTTGTTGACGGCAAAATAGCAGAAATTTTCTATTTCGCGGATAGAAAAAAATTTTTTTTTTTTACAAATTTATAGATGGAAAATATTTAGCCTTAAGAATATACTAATATATTTTTAAATATATTTAGCAGGAATATCCAAGCTGTGGATTTTTTAAGGAATCATTTCCATAGCAGAAATTTTCTAAGGATATTTAATGATAGCAAGATATTTCTGTATAAAATTATTGAATAGCAAAATTACTTTATATGAAATAGCAAAATATTCCTAAAGCAACTTTATCTAGAGGAAGAAAAACAAACAGTAGCAAATGTTTTTTTTTAATTCCTTTTAACAAAATTAAAAAAAAAATAAGAAATTTATCGATAGCAAACAATTTTTCCACAAGAGTAATCGACACAATATTAAAAAATTTATCGATGTAAAAAGATTTCTTTTAAAAATTTTTCGATTTGTACAAATTTTCCATAGCAAAATTTCGTTAAAGAATTTAAAAAGAAAACAAAATGCAATTTTCTTATTTGAATGTTGTTTTTAATATCATTATGTTTATTCTTATTTTTTAAACAATTAGTAGTAAATCTAAAAATTAAAGCTGAATCTTTATAAAAATTAACGATAGTAAATATATTGAACAAATTTGCGAAAAAAAAATAATAATTATAATGAAATTACCCAGCAATGACTTTTCGAGATTCTGTAATTGATAGCACTCTTTTAATGGCTTACAAAGTAATGAGTGGTACTTATTTATCTAATTATTTTACATAATGGATAATAATGGCTTCCCCAGAATGAGTACAATAAACACTTACTTATATCATTATGCGAAAGTACTTCTTTAAACACTTTCCAGTTATTAACGAAATATTTGGAGACAAAAATTTATTAAATATTGAAAGCCTAATTTGAAAATTTCTATCGGTAGCAAAGCTTTCGTCGCACTCTTCATTCTACAAGCCACACACATGCGGTTTTATTCTTTGCATTAGAAAATACAGTATTCATTGCAAAAAAAAAGAATCCTCCATCAAAATGCGAAATGAAAAAAAGTCCTTCATCAAAATGGAAAAATATGTGTGTGTATAATGAAAAACTTTGCTTTGGTGTTTGTTTGTTCTCAAAACAAATACAAAGAAAAACTTGTCGCTAGACTTTTATTACATACAAGCGTTTTTTTTTTTCTTTTATTGTTGTTTATTTTTGCACTTTTTGTCTAGTAACGCCTTGTCGCCCTCTTTCTTTAAGGCACGTCAATTCTTTTTATTGTTTATTTCCATTTCAATTTGTTGAAAGAAAAACATGATTTTGCGCATAAACGAGGCATGTGTGTTTGGCTAAAGAAATATTCTTCTAACTACTGCTTGCAATACTTGGCAGGTTTTGCTTAAGTAATGCAAAAATAAAATGTATGTAAAGTTATATTAAATTTGTAAAAGCAATATGAATGTACATTTACATATATTTTTATATAATGGGTGTTTTTTATTGAGGTATAGAACTTTAAGTTGGCATCACTTTTTTAACTGGCGGCCATTTTGTCAGCTGTCAAGTGATTAATATTTAGTTTAGTTTGCCATTTCATCATGAACAGGTTGACAAAAGAACAACGCTTGCAAATCGTGCAAATTTATTTCGAAAATAATGGTTCAGTTCGCGAAGTTTACCGCAAGCTCCGTCCATTTTATGGTCGACATAATCGTCCATCAGGGCAATTAATTCGGTTAACCATGGATCGTTTTCGCACTACGTTTACTCTATGTGATAATACGCATCCGCAGAGACGTCGAACAGTGCGCACCGAAGAAACAATTGCCGCTGTAGAGCAAAGTGTTGAAGAGGACCCGAATGAATCGATTCGCCACCGTGCACAGCAATTGGAGCTTTGTCCATCAACTTTATGGAAGATTTTGCGCAAAGATCTTGGCTTGCGACCTTACAAGATCCAGCTTGTGCAAGAATTAAAGCCGCGAGACCATGCAATGCGTCGTGATTTTGGTGTATGATTTTCATCGCAAAATTTTGTTCAGTGATGAGGCTCATTTTTGGTTGAATGGCTACGTCAACAAGCAAAATTGCCGCATTTGGAGTGAAGAGAATCCACATGAGACCCTTGAGACGCCATTACATCCACAAAAACTGACTGTTTGGTGTGCTCTATTGGCTGGTGGAGTCATTGGGCCATACTTCTTCCGAAATAATGCTGGAGAGTCAGTTACCGTTAATGGAGACCGGTATAGAGCCATGATAACCGACTATTTTGTTCCCGAATTGGATGGCATGAATGTGGATGAGTTGTGGTTCCAACAAGACGGCGCTACATGCCACACAGCGCACGTCACAATCGATTTATTGAAGGAAACATTCGATGAGCGCATAATTTCGCGGAATGGACCTGTCAATTGGCCATCAAGATCGTGTGATTTGACACCATTGGATTATTTTCTTTGGGGATATGTGAAGTCGCTCGTCTACGCCAACAAACCAGAAACGTTAGGGGACTTGGAAGCCAACATTCGTGGCGTTATTGCCAACATACGGCCCCATATGCTCGAAAAAGTGGTTGAAAATTGGACCTGTAGAATTGGCTTTATTCGAGCCAGCCGCGGCGGCCACATGCCCGAAATCATATTTAAACATTAATGGCATAAAATTATCCTTCCAATAAAGCCAAATTGATGGACATTAAAACGATTTTCTTGTGTTTTATTTCAATTCGAAGTTCTATGCCTCTAAAAAAACACCCGTTACAAACTTTTTTGTCATATTGATGTGGGTGATATGAGGTTTGAGAGCAATTTTTTTTAGATTTCTGGCTTATTTTTAAATTAATGATTTTAAAATAAAATTTTATGGTGTCTCGAACGTTAACTCATCTTTTCGTTTTCTTTAATAAAATTTAAATTTTTTGAGACATTTTTAGATTTTAATTGTATATACTATAGTGAATTTTTAATCAGAAATAATTTTTAGTCAGGCTTAAGTTCAGTAATTTCAATTCTTTTATTGAATGAAATATTTTAATTAATTAATGTGAGTTCTAAAGCTGAGAAGAAAAATTAAATTAGACTTTTAAGCTGGGGGAAATACCGATATTTTTCTGTGCAGCAACGCACTTCATCAGCACCCTAGTCTATCTACTTAAATTTCTTCGGAAATGTTAATAACCTCCGAGGTATTTCAGCGTGTAAAAAAATTTTAATCAAAACGAGCAACTTTCCTTTCACCTGATGTGTGTAAGCCTGAAGTTTTCATTATGTTTCTATAGTGAAAAATAGAGCTCGACGAATAATATAAATTTTTTGCTCATCTCTCTTATAACAAAATCAAACCTTAAGCCTAGTACTCTGTTCGAAGTTGTGAAAAATTTTCAGCAACATTGATTATTTCGCGTGAAAAATTTCACACGTAACAAGTGATGCCCATTATAATTTTTCGAAAAAAATTATCGTATTTATTGGTTTGAAGTAGGCAAAGTTGATCGACTTTTGTTAACAAAAACATCAGCTGTCAATATTTCGCACGAAATAAATGCCAGTCTCATTATTTCACAGATAGCAAGAAAATGTTGCCAGATTCATTTCATAAATTTTTCACGAGTTGAACAGAGTACAACTTTTGCAACGTTATTTCATGTAAATTTCACGTGAACTTTTTTTGTATGGATTGCGTCAACATTTCGCGTGAAATTTTGAACAAAGTACCAGGCTTTAAGCGGGAAGAGTTGACGGTACCAGTGACACTTCTACAAGCAGAAACATTTTATTAGGGTTTGCAAAAAACCGTGGAAATTAGAAAACCGCGGTTTCTGGTTTTAAGCTACTAAAACCGGTCGGTTTCCATTTTAAAAATATACATGTATATAAGTATGTAGGTATGCTGGAAAGATAAATGATGATTTAAAAATAATCATCCCTATCGTGACAAACAAATGGAATGTTTTTCATGTAAAATATTCATTCCACTCGAAGAGAAAAATGCTATCTTGAATGTTATCTATTTCCCCGCTATCATTTCACGTGAATTAAAAAAAAGAAGAATTTTTGTAAAGCTTAAAAATTATTTGAAAATCGGATATTAGTTTAAACAAAAATCAAAAAATTGTTATAAATGAATTTTATTTTACTTTAAAGTTGTACTCATGGAGGCCCTTCTGTTGATTTAGTTATTTTTTCACACCATGAAATTTACTGTCTGTGAACCAAAGAGATTCATACTCTATGAAAAAATGTGTTGTAGGGAATTATTGTTATCAATCGCAAGCATTACATACTAATCTTGTCCCAAATATGAATAGTTTTAACTTTAACTGCCGTATTCAGAAAAAATAATTTAGGTTTCCTAAAGGTTTACGAAACAAATTTTGTATGGAAATTTGTTTGGTAAACATTCAGTAAACATAAATTATTTTTTTTCTGAATAATATATAATTCGAAGAAAAATATCGAAATTATTAGATGTATTAATTCAGTTCGCCTGCAAAAATAAAGTGAACAAAACCAAGGGAAAAGTGAAAAAATTCAGGTGTCGTGGTTGGCGTATTTCAAATACGACATCGAATGTTTGATAATATATTAAAGAAGACAGTTTTTCTTTAATCTATTGCCATACAGTCGTATTCGTATTTTAAATACGCCAACCACGATAAGGCAGATTATTCATAAGGGGAACCAAAACGGGAAAATATTTCTGGGAAACATTTTTCGAGCAGAGTTTCTCTGGTTTGTATTCAATTCAGGTACTTATATTAGAAAAGGAACATTTAGTAGTGAGTATGTGTATAACAAGCTTAAGAATAAAAGATTTGTATTTAATTATCCAAGTAATAAAATTTTAGAATGTAGAGTCGTTTAAACGAAATCTTATTTTTATGCAGAAGTTACCAGCGGCAGAAAACACTCTTTCGCTTTCAGTTGAAGAGGGCTTTATTTTGTTATTGCCGTGTAAAGCAATAATATGTTGGTTGTTTTGTTGTTCGTTTTATCATAAAGTACAAATTATTGTCAAAGAACGTTAAAACTATCGTATTTTTGCTTTAAATCTGCTAGAGCTTTTTTGATACCAGATTACAATTCTACCTGAATCGTTATAATTTTCTTAAAGTTTTACATTATTTTACATTTTATTATTACAGAATGCTTAATAATGTATAAAAGTCTTCAATGTAAAGTACATTTGCTGTATTTTTAAACAAGATAATAATGTTAAAGTAAAACTTAAAAACCGACGCTTTTTTGTCGGTTTCAGTTTCAGTTTTTATGGGTTAAAAACCGCGGTTTCGGTTTCGGTTAAAACCGAACGGCAATCCCTACATTTTATATTAAAAACTTACGACAACAAACTTAATTTAATATTTTTCGTTAAACATTTTGCTTCATGTTAATTCAACATGATTTACACTGATCATTAAAAAAATGTTTCCTTTTGATATAAACTTATTTCATGTTCATTTAACATTCCAGTGCTGTTAAATCAAAATGAAGAATCATGTTGAATAATCAAAGTTATTTAAAGTTAAAATAACGTGAATTTGATACTGAAATAACACCAAGGAAATATAAAATTTTTTTCGATTTAAATAAAAAAAATTTAAAATTTAAATAATTTTTTTACATTAAAGATAATTTTGCCTTTTGAAATAACTTTATTTCATGTTGATTTAACATTCCATGTTGCTTCATGTTAATTCAACATGATTTACACTGATCATTAAAAAAATGTTTCCTTTTGATATAAACTTATTTCATGTTCATTTAACATTCCAGTGCTGTTAAATCAAAATGAAGAATCATGTTGAATAATCAAAGTTATTTAAAGTTAAAACAACGTGAATTTGATACTGAAATAACACCAAGGAAATATAAAATTTTTTTCGATTTAAATAAAAAAAATTTAAAATTAAATAATTTTTTTACATTAAAGATAATTTTTCCTTTTGAAATAACTTTATTTCATGTTGATTTAACATTCCAATGCTGTTATATCAAAATTGAAAGTCATGTTGAATTAAAGTTATTTGAAGTTGAAACAACGTGAAATGACACGAAGGAAAACACATCCATAAATTGTTCTTCCTTTAAATAAAATTTTTTTGTGTGTTATTTTTTTCAAATTTAAAGTTCCATGGAGCTTGAAAAAACTCCCTTGCCTCATGTGGTCAGAATAACAAACATACGTTATTCTTGCTCAAAAGCAAATTATTCTATTTGAAATGGGTTAGTTAGGCTGAGGAAGAAAAGTGATTATGTGATAATATTTTTTTCCACATTCATTTTAAACTTTATCTCTTCTGTGGTCTTCAGAGTCAGGAGTTTTTGTAATACGTGTTCAAGTGGCTGCAAATTGTATTGAATGTGGGTTTGCCTGCTGCGTCAACAGACAAAGACTATAGATGATATGAAACTACAGCTGTAGGTTGGTTGGTGCTGTTTGCCTTTAAATAATGACTTGGCATTACTTGTTTTTGCCTTTTTGGGAAAACTGTTTATGTAAATTATTTTTAAAATTAAATCAATTTACTTAACAGTTTGCAGTTTTTTCAATGTTTAAAAGATTTCTTATTTTAGACAATTGCAATGAAAAAAGGATTTAAGCAGCCAGTCTCAATTTTCTTTGTGCAAGAAAGTTTGTTTAGGCTAAACGTCAATGATTTATTTGTTTTAAATACTGCAGACAGCTTAAAAAAATATAAAATAAAAACAGATTATGAAAAAAGTTACATAATTTGTTAAGCTCATATCGCTCATGTATTTGATTGAAAATTATAATAAAATAAAAATTTCATCGAAATTTTATTTGACTTTCTTTTTGAAACCGAAAAAATAACTTAAAATCAGCCATAAATGCTTTTGCTTTTGCCATCATCATTGAAATCGCTCAGTACGAAGGACCATCAACAATTTTGTAATCTCTTGCTTTCTAAGATTTGTTATAAATAAAGCAAAGTTTTTTATTCTAAGTCATTAGCACAATTAAATATAGTTTATCTAATTTAGCTCTCTAAGTCATCCAATAATTTTTCTTAAGCATGTGATTATTACTTAAAAAATTTTTAACCTACATTTACTAATGAATATTTTTTTCTTCTCTTCATTTCCAGGTTGGTTCCACTCTTTTTTTTACCATTATTATCTGTGTTAATTAAACATTTAACTGAAAAATAAACGTTGGGCAAACAAGCATGTTTAATAAAAAAATAATAATAATAGTAATAATTGGTATGTATCTACAGTATTAAAAAGACATTAAGAAAAGTAAACTAAAAAATAAACAGCTTTTATGGTGTAACAGTGAAGAAAGAAGCTTAAAGAATAAACACGTACAGAAGTTAAAAATAAAAATAAAGAACAAAATTAGTGTTATTAAGCGCGGAAAGAATTATACTTAATTAGTTTCCGTCGGCTGTTTATGAACTTTGAGATTTCATTGTAGACTTAGTTAAAACAATAATGAATCAATTTGTTTCCCTTTAGGGTTAAGGATTCGATTTCTTCTTTAATTTATAATATTATTGTAAAAAAAATGCTTGTGGCTTCATTGGATTAGGTTGTACGATTAAAACGAGGATCGTTCGATCTTTCTTAAATTTTAAATATGTTTAATTAGTAAAGAAAAATAGTACTAGTTTAGTTAGTTTGTTGGTTTTTTGCATGCAAAAAAAATGCAATTTCCCAGCCCTGTCTTCTTAATTTTGCTGATTTCCTATAGCAATCTATTTTCTTTCTAAATAATAAAAAATGTTTAATTAAATAAAAAAAATAGTTTTAGTTACTTCGTTTTGTAAACCAAAGGAATTAAATTTTGCAGCGCAGCCCTGGAACCGTGTTTCTCATTTAACTAACCTTGAACCTTAATTTGTTTCTTTAAGGGCCATTATTACAACCTAAAAATAGTTAAAAGTAGGATTTTATCGGACGTATAAAAAGATTTCTATTATTGCTAATTGGAGTTAACTTACCAGGTAGGATAAACTTGCCTGTAATTTATCGCTCACTTAAGGTTAAAGTAAAATTTAGCAAATGATAAACTTTTTATACGTCCGATAAAATCCTACTTTTAACTATCTTTAAGTTGTAATAATGGCCCTAAAAAATATATATATGTATAAAAGATTTCAATTAATAAGTCAATTATTTTTAAATCCTTACTTTTATAAACATACGAATCATATTTAAACTTCAATTAGTAGAGTAAATCTTAGATCATTAATCTTAATAAATTGAAGTATTTTTAAAATTTATGGCTACACTATATATGATACAAAGGACCCTAGAGGTAGAGCTTGCGGTGGATCAGCAATTCTAATAAAGTCAACACTATATTCTTGATAACATTAGTGAAGAACACCTACAAGCAACAAATATCGGCATTGAAAGTTTTTGTACAAATTTTGTTATATCATCAATTTACTCCCCTCCCAGATTTTCAATCACTGAGAATCAATATGAGGATTTCTACAAATCTCATGGACCTTGTTTTGTAGCAGCTGGCGACTACAATGCAAAACATACGTTCGCGTCTTATTACACCCAGAGGTCGAGCATTGTTCAACACTATTTCAAAAATGGGCTTGGATTATAGGCCCACTTATTGGCCTACTGACATACAAAAAATTCCGGATGTTATAGATTTTGGCGTCATAAAAAATATCTCTAGGGATTTAATTCAGGTTCAAGCTTCTCTTGATCTCTCGTCCGATCACTCTCCGACGATAATTACAATTTGTAGCCCATTAAGAAGTAACTTACCTGACCCATATGTGAAGATGATCAATGGTGTTAATTGGCTGGGGTTCAAAAAACATCTCAGTAGTCATTGTACGGAAAACATAGCGCTTAGAACACCCGATGACATTGAATCTAACATTGCCAATCTCAGCGAGAATATTAAACAGGCTACTGAACGTGCCAATATCTCCCATCCGTAGACTGGGTTTAATAAAATTTATTCTACAGACATTGAACGTCTCGTACGTGTAAAAAGAAGAGCTAGAAGGGAATGGCAACAGCACAGATCACCACAAAATAAAATCAGATTTAAAGAGTGCACTAAACGACTCCAAGAGTTGCTTGCATCTGAAAAAACTGCATCTCTTAAAAATTATCTGGAAGGTCTTGGTGTCACACCAGCATCCAATTACTCTTTGTGGCGCGCTGCTAGAAAGCTTAAAACACCCGTTGAGTATAAATACGCACGTCTACGCACATTTTCTGGAGGTTGGGTAAGAAGCGATACTGAAAAAGATAAAGTATTTGCTTAGCATTTAAAATCCGTATTTACGCCAAACATATATACTGGTGTTGCTGATTTGCCGAGTGTAGTCGCTCTACCCCCTCAAAACATAAAGTTTAAGATGCGTGATTTACAAAAATTAATAGCCGAACTCAACCCGAAGAAAGCTCCGGGTATTGATGGAATTAGTAACCAGATGCTGATGAACTTGCCTCGTATTGCAATGAGAATCCTGTTATTCATTTTTAATGCCATTTTACGACTGGAGTATTATCCACACAGCTGGAAGCTTGCCAAGGTTAAAATGATTCCAAAGCCGGGCAAAGATCTAACCAAGGCTGAGTCATATAGGCCATTAAGTCTACTATCAACTATGTCAAAGCTTTTCGAAAAACTGCTCAAAACAAAATTGTCCCCAACTCTAATTAGTAGTGGGTGCATACCAGACCATCAATTTGGTTTTAGAAGTCAGCATAGCACCATTGAACAAACTCACAGACTGGTTCAATTTATAAGAAGAACTTTTGAGGAAAAAAAGTATTGTTCTGCGCTCTTTATTGACGTTTCCCAGGCATTTGATAAAGTGTGGCATGAAGGCCTAATTTTAAAATTGAAGACTTACTTACCAATAAACATTTTAAATATTTTGGAAAGTTACATTATTTCCCGTAAGTTCACTGTTGTGGAAGGAGACTTTACGAGTAGGCCTGAAGCTATTTCATCCAGTGTGCCACAGGGGAGTATACTGGGACCAGTTTTATATTTGATTTATACTTGTGATATGCCTGTGAGCAGTAGTATCCATACTTCCACATTTGCCGACGATACAGCCTGCCTTAGTATGCACGAAAACCCTGATGAGGCATCCCGCAAACTCCAGGAACACATTAGCCAGATGGAGCTTTGGTTAAACTTATGGAGAATCAAGATAAATGAACAAAAGTGTGTTCAAGTAACATTTACCTTACGAAGAGATACTTGTTCCCCTATTCGGATTAATAATCAAGTTGTTTCTCAACACTCACATGTGAAATATCTTGGTATACACCTTGATCGACGACTTACATGGAAACACCACATTGATTCTAAGCTATCACAAATGAAACTTAAATTAACTCAGGTACATTGGCTGATTGGTAGAAATTCAACACTTAGCCTAGACTGTAAACTTTTAATATACAAGTCGCTTTTAAAGCCAATTTGGTGCTATGGAATTCAACTATGGGGCACTGCTTCAGCTTCAAATGTAGAGAAAATTCAACGAAGGCAAAATAAAATTTTACGCATGATAACATCGGCTCCATGGTACATCAAAAATTCAAATATACATCGTGATTTGAATATGCCACTAGTGACTGAAGAAATTGCAAAATACACAGGCAAATATCTAACAAAACTCGAGTCACATCCTAATCCGCTTGCTCCTAATATTTTGAACTTTACTGGACACATCCGCTTAAAAAAGAGAGATGCACGGGCTCTAATATTCAACACTCCAGATGATGAAGCTGCTTGAAAACACTTTTTTTTCTTTTTGTTGCTTATCACTACTTATGTATTATTAATAACTATCACTAAGCTTATGTCCGACATTGGTTGGGCCTAATAATTATACTTTAGATTTTACCAATAATACTTATTGTTAGTTCATATTTGAAGATACAATACCCCTTATTGTGAAGTAAATATTGTCACTTGTCTACTCTTCGTCTATAGCAATTGTCTACTATTAACATGCCCCATTTATTTACAAAACCTTGGAGTTTAGTAAGAGATTGTCAATAAGATCGAATTATTGCCGATAAAGAGCATACAAGTGACAATATTTACTGTCGTCTTGATGTGACGTCGACGACGCCATTCACAATAAAGGGGAATAAATAAAATACATGCATTAAAAAAAAAAAAAAAACTTTATAAACGAAAAATAAAAATATTTAATTTACCAGCCCTCGAACTGTCTTTTTGAACTAGTTTTCAACACCAATTTATTTCTTTCGAAAATATAAAAATATTGTTAAATTAATAGAGAGAAGTAAATTATTTTTACTTGGTTAGTTTTAAAAACCAAAGAAAGTATTTAAATTTTCCATCCCTGGGTCCGTCTATTGCTTTCAGTACTTTTAATATAAATTTATAAATTTCTAAAATAAAAAAAAATGAAATGAAATTAATAGAGAGAAGTTCTTTTGTTAACCAAAAAAAGTTAAAATTTTCCAGCTCTGGAACCATATTTTCAATTTAACTAATTTTTAATTGATTCAATTTATTTCTTTCCAAATCTCAAAGAATTTTCAATTAATAAAGAAAAGTAAATTACGACTTACAATTTGAAGCTGAAAAAAAGTCAGCCAATGTAGCAATGGTAAAGTAAGAAAATAAAAAACATGTTGATTATTGAGTTCTTGTTTCAACTTTGTTATTTGTTATGAGCTTCTCATTTGTTTAAATGAAAGTTTATAATATAATAACTCTAGTTGTTCTAAGAAGCTTTGGGTAAAGGTTCCCTGATGATCTGCATTAGCAACAGTGAAATGCGCATAGGATCCAGCTAAACCCCTCAATAATCAATTTCAATGTATTTTTAATAAATAAAATATTAATTTGGGATTATTAGTGCGTTTAAAAATTTTAAACTTAAATTGTAACAATTCCCATAAAAAATACTAATTAAATTATTTTTAGTGTGTTAGTTTTATGAACCAAACCCTGGAACCATCTATTGATTTCAATAGTTTTTTACTTAATTGAGAGCAATAAATTATTTTTAGTTCGTTTCTTGTATAAAAAAAAAATATTTTTAAATTTTGCAGCTCTGGAATCGTCTCTTTGAGTTACCAACACCATTTTATTTTTTCAAAAATATAAAAAAATTGCAACTAATAGTTAGTTAGTTAGTTAGTTAGCCTTGTAACGGTCTATTTATTGATTTCAATAATTTTCAGCATCAATATATTTCCTTCTAAAATATAAAAATTTTCAAATTAATAGAGAGAATCAAGCTATTTCTAGTTAGTTGCTTTGGTAAATAAAAAAAATATTTCAAACTTCCAGCCCTGGAATATTTTTCAGTTTCAATTTATTTATTTCCGAAATGTAAAAAAAATTTCAATTAATAGAAAGAAGTAAGTTATTATTAGTTCGTGTCTTGTATAAACAAAAAAAAAAATATTTTAATTTTCCAGCCCTGGAACCGTATATTGATTGCAATACTTTTCAGTTTCAATTTATGTCCTTCTATAATATAAAACCTTTTAAATTAATGGAGAGAAGTAAATTATTTTTGCGTCGCTACTTTTATTATAAAAAAAAATATTTAAATTTTCCAGCCCTGAAACCGTATATGGATTGCAATAATTGTTAGTATAAATTTATTGCCTTCTTAAATAAAACAATTTTTAAATTAAAAGAGATAATTATTTTAAGTTAGTTACTTTTATTAACCGAAAATAAGGTTTAAATTTTCCAGCCCTGGAACCATATTTTTGATTTAACTGATTTTCAATATTTTATATTTTATATTTTCTTTCGAAAATATAAAAAATTTTCAATTAATAGAGAGAAGTAAATAACTTTTATTTCACTATTTTGAAAAACCGAAAAAAATATTTAAATTTTTCAGTCCTGGAAACGTTTAATAATTTTAATAATTTTCAGCTATAAAAAATTTTCAATTAAAAAAAGATTTAAATTTTCCAGCCCTGGAACCATATTTTTGATTTTGTTGATTGGGAATGCCAATTAAATATAAAATAATGATAAGAAACAATTAGTTATAGTTCTTAGATTTATATACTAAAAAAGTTCAAATTTCCCAGCCCTGGGATTGTCATTTTGTTTTGACTTTCAATGCCAACCTAATTAGTAAAAATTTTGTTACATCTGTCCATGACTAAACTCTATAGTTTTTCTAGGGACTTCGGAAAATCGCTTTAACATACAGACACAGGGGCAGGGATAAAAACTGATGATAATATTCTCTATATACATATGAAGAAGACCGATGGGTTGTAAAGCTTGTATTGAAGACCTTGCAGTCACTCAGGAATTATGATGATTCTGTAAATTTTTGAAAATTATAAGAGTAGATATCTACTTGCATAAATAAGGTGAAAAAAAAATCATGTAGAATTTATAAAAAACAAATACTATTTGAATAATTTATAAAAAAAAACGTTAATGACCTCATCCGGTTGCTGGACACGTTTCAAACAAATTAAATTTATTTAAACAGTTTATTTCATTTATTTATTGTGGTTAATTTTTTTTCAATTCCATTTTAAAAATGAAATTATTTCACCCTCACATTTCAATCATTTTAAATAATGAACATGTTTGCCGTAATTTAATTATAATGTAGTATATCTGTTATTATAAATAACAATTTAATTTTATGATGTTGAGGGTAAATAAAAATAAAAATAAAAAAGTTTAAAAATATACACTCCAAATGAAAATGGTTCGTTCACATGTTTAATTAAAACATTTAAAATTTTGGGTTTAGTCAGAAGAGAAGGTCGATGAATTATGACAGTGATTTACTTACTTGTCTCTTTTATTAATACGACTATTTTGTCATTTTTACTGAAAAAAGCTATTAATAATAAATTTGAGTGAGATTCTTTTGCCCTTAACACTTTTAAATAATTGAAGATTAATTTGTGTTCTTAAATCATTTCTAAACTAAAAACTTCATCCTAGTTTCATCTTTGTCCATGAAGTAATAAATTTTAAAGAACGAACGAACAACTTCATTAAACTGTATAATTTAGTGCAACTGGAAATTAAAACAAACAACTTTAATAATGAAGAATTAATGCAGAATCTAAATATTAAATATTTGCAATGAATGTTTGGAAAGGTAGACATGCGAGTATCACTCTCTATAATAAGAACATGGATTTTTTTCATTCTGTGTGTTAAAAAAAATAAATGCCATTTGCAAAGAAGAAACGAAACGAAGTTAAAAAATTATGCGGTGGGTAAATTACAGCATTCGATATCGATCGAAATTTCCATACAAACACATATATAACTTTATGAAAACTTGTTCCATATAGAATGCCTTAATATTTCGCCTGACTACAAAGCAAATGACTGCCTTTGAGTGCTCAAGTTCGATCCCTGACTACACCCAGTCAAATCAACATCATAGATTTTGGCGATATGAATTATCGATTAATTTAACAGACCTGTATCTGGATTCACTAACTTCTATTACAATAATCGCATCGTTATAATAAATATAACTAAAATTTATCGACTTTGCCATTCAGTAATATATATTAACGATATTCGCTGTCGGTTGGAAAACAAAAAAATTAAGTCGCAAAATCAAATTTGTTGAGTTTTTCTTTATTATTCTTTGTGCTTTTCGCTTATTTTCACATTTTCTCTACAGAGCTACCACATAATATTGAATTAAATGGTGAATAAGATAAAGCGCGAGACTATCGTAAAAAAGAAATTACAGAATTACATTATGGTTATCGCAAGCGAATAAATATGTCGATAAATATTTTGATTTTCGGTTCGCAAAAAGTTACTGAATACAGGTACTGGGCACTTAGTTGGAAAAATTAAGTCCAAACTACTAAGGAAGGTTAATCTTACCAATTTCCACTGTTAATTTTATTGTAAATGAAAGTTGTTTTACGACTTAGATGAGCTAACTGTTTGGTTTTTGTTAAGCTAACCAATTTTAGTTGTTAATTTACTGCCAATATAAAATGTTGTTGAGATCCTTCAGTAGAAAAAATTTTAATGAAATTTATTAACCCAATAGCTATAAAAATTTTACTAAACTAAACCCAAAGCAGTAGCGAAGGTTAGTCCAACCAAGTTTACTGTAAATAAACTGTTTTGTTGGTTAAATTGTTAATGTGCTGTCTTGTTAGTAAAAATTTCTCTCTCTCTCTCCCCACTTTATAGATATTTAGTCACTTTAAACTAAATTTACTTTACACTGGCGGTATTCGGTTTTTGATGCAAATCGCCCTGCACCAGCGTAAATGCAAAGTAGTGTAGCTTTTCTTTAGAATCCATCAACAAAATACAAAATATATCATTATTAATGCACTCTATATCGACCAAAGTTTCAAACAAATTTACAAACAAAATTCTAATTGAATTCTATTTCCTACACACAGAAAAAATGCCAAGGTAAAATCACCATGCCAAAAGGTTGATTCAACTTAATTCAAATCACATTAATTTTACAAGAAATAATATGTTGTTTGAGTGTGTTGGTGTTTATTTGCTTTGTTCATAGCTGCAATACACTTTTGTGCTTAGTTGTGTAGGTTGTTTTTGTATTGTTGATGTTTTTTTTTATGTTTGTAAACAGCCGACAAACTGCTGCTGGCTGGTAGGCAGTGTATATATAATTCAATATGGTACATATTAATGTGCATCTGAAGAATATTTAAACTTGTTGTGGCTGCAGGGTTAAGCACATTGACTACCACGCGATGAGTTCCGAGCTCAAATCTTGGCCGGGAAAGCCAATTTAATTTATATACAAAAATTTTTCTGATGTCTATGTCAACCACACGTAAGATAAATAATTAATAAAATACAATTACTACATTAAATTAAATTCATGTTGATCTAACTTGAAATAACTTTGATTCAACATGATTCTTCATTTGGATTTTAACACTGCGTAAATGTTAATTCAACGTGAAATAAAGTTATTTCAAAAGGAAAAAATTTTCTTTGACAATTACTATAAATCATGTTAAATTAACATGAAGCAAAATCATTGCCGAAAAATATTAGATTAACCTTGTTTTAGTTGATTTTAAGTTGAAATTTTTCTGTGTGTATAAATACATTTACATAAAAACATTTTAATTGCATTTAGTTTATTAAATTAACAATATTTGTAAACTATTTTACTATAACACATACATCAGAAATACCAGCAATCACAAAATGCAAGACAATTTAATTTTTAGCAAACACTTTTCTATTTTCTTTTTAAATTTAAAATGTCTTAGAAAAAACAGATTTGGACACTTGGGGTGTAAATCAGTTGAATTAAACATCAAACAGCTGATTTTTATCAGGACTGATAAGGTCACCTGTTTCTCAGTTCACCTTACACACATAAAATTCATTATCTTGTTTAAGTTTCTTAAGCTCTAATCGAACTTTTTATACATACGTTGTCAGTCTAACAAGTGAGTGTCTTGTGCAGCCCTTTACTAAGCAGTGGCAACACCTTCCCACAAAACAGACAGCAAAATAAACAAAAAATAAGAAGCAAACGTAATAGCAAAAATTGAAATGCTGAGAGAAAAAAAAATATAAAACATAAATAATGAAACGAATTAAACAATAAGATAACACACCATAAAATAAAAAAAAGTAAATAAAAGAGCAATTTTTTCACACCATCTTGAACCAAAAACAAGAAATTTTGGTTAGAAGAACAATTTACCCTAATACCTAAATAAGAGCGGCAAGCGTTGCGTTAGCAGCAGGGTACGTACGCATTTTCAGTACAATCAAAAAATATTTTTACATTTAACGGCCCTTTTCACAATGTACAATTAAAAACTAACATGGACCTTAACGGCAACTTTTGTATGAAGAACTGTCAGTTAAAGTTCAATGTAAATGTACTAAAAATGCGTACCGTGCTGCTAATGCAACTAGAGTTGAGCGATATTTAGAAACCTGTTACTTTTTCACAGCGATTGAAAAATCACAAATCACAACTGTGACTGAATTTATCAAGTAACAGGGATTGGAAATATAGTTCTTTCATACAAACTGTGATTATTCTTGGATGCTTACTTTACAGTAAATGAAGCTACCACATTAATTTTTTTTATACATTCAGCTTTTGACAAAAAAAAATCGTCAAATCGTGTCAAATCATATTTTCTGGTAACTATGTATGTACAACTTACATTTTTATATTTGCAATTATAAAATAATAAATAAAAAAGACAATAATGTCTCTCTGCCTCTTATATTTTTTTTATTTATTCTCAATATTTGAACGGGGTTGATTGCTAATTGCTTGTTCTTGCTGCTCTTCTTATTATTATTTATCAAAACACCAATACTAATAAATACTTTTAAAGCAGAAGAGCTGAAATGTGTTAAACCGTGATCACAGTTACTGTTTAATTTCACTGCTGCTCTTCTTATTAGATTTTCTCAAAATAACAGAACTGCTACAAACAAAATACTGCTTAACTGTGATCACAGTCACAATCACAGTTTAAAAGAACAGCGATTTAGAAATCACATTCACAAGGAGCAACATTATTAAAAAATCACGCTATCGCTCATCACTAAACGCAACGCTTGCCGCTCTTATTTAGGTATGAGGGTTACTTGAGTCTTGCTAGTCATAGCAAGCATAGCATACTCGTACTAAAATAAAAGCAAGAAATTACTGAATTTGTTGACAGTTTTCTGTTAAAATTTTTAAATAACTTAAAATACAAATTGGATACACCTGCACACAGGCGTTTAAATATTAACTGCCAGTTTATAGAAGACAACCCAGCTAGCCTTTTCAATTGCAGAAGAGTATATTGTGAATCAGAGAGTTGTGTGCAGAGCATTTTCAATCGCAGAGGAGCTGATATTTTAATCTTGGAAGATGCTTCGCACGGAAGAAACTGTTACCTTTTACGATTCGTATAAAAGAGTCGCAGAAGGCGTGTTTATTAGTTGTAGATGCAATCATTTGAGTTTTATCTAAACATTATCTTAATACTCTTTTTTTTAAAGAACATTGAGAATCTAATGAGGTTCCTAAATGTTAATCTTATATGAGCCATTAGGAGAATTGTAAAAGAATTATTCGATCACGAAAGCCGCTACACCTTCATCATCAGCATTCTTTGTGCTTGGTCCGCTTTGTGTGGTGTCAGATGATGTAGATTTCTGCTTTATATACGCAACTTTTATTGCAAATGGAATATGTGAATTGTTTTGATTCATCGTATCACAATTTGCTGAAAGCTTTTTTCTAATGAAAGCTCAGTTTTGCCAACAAATGAAGTTCGAACAATATATTTATTTTTTTTTGTTGTAAACTATCGGGTGTTTTTGTTAGAGGTATAGAACTTTGAATTGAAATAAAACACAAGAAAATCGTTTTAATGTCCATGAATTTGGCTTTATTGGAAGGATAATTTTATGCCATTAATAAAGCCAATTCTACAGGTCCAATTTTCAACCACTTTTTCGAGCATATTGGGCCGTATGTTGGCAATAACGCCACGAATGTTGGCTTCCAAGTCACCTAACGTTTCTGGTTTGTTGGCGCAGACGAGCGACTTCACATATCCCCAAAGAAAATAATCCAATGGTGTCAAATCACACGATCTTGGTGGCCAATTGACAGGTCCATTCCGCGAAATTATGCGCTCATCGAATGTTTCCTTCAATAAATCGATTGTGACGTGCGCTGTGTGGCATGTAGCGCCGTCTTGTTGGAACCACAACTCATCCACATTCATGCCATCCAATTCGGGAACAAAATAGTTGATTAGTCGGCTCCAATTGCTGTGCACGGTGGCGAATCGATTCATTCGGGTCCTCTTCAACACTTTGCTCTACAGCGGCAATTGTTTCTTCGGTGCGCACTGTTCGACGTCTCTGCGGATGCGTATTATCACATAGAGTAAACGTAGTGCGAAAACGATCCATGGTTAACCGAATTAATTGCTCTGATGGACGATTATGTCGACCATAAAATGGACGGAGCTTGCGGTAAACTTCGCGAACTGAACCATTATTTTCGAAATAAATTTGCACGATTTGCAAGCGTTGTTCTTTTGTCAACCTGTTCATAATGAAATGGCAAACCAAACTAAATATTAATCACTTGACAGCTGACAAAATGGCCGCCAGTTAAAAAAATGATGCCAACTTAAAGTTCTATACCTCAATAAAAAAACACCCTTAAAAAAATTTTTTTTTGTAAAATATTTGCCTTGGATTAAATTAAAAAAATAATGGTCATTCACAAATTTTTTCTTAGAAATAATTTCAAGTTAAATTTTTTATGAACAAATTTTGCCATAGATACATTTTTTATTAAAAGTTTCCACTGAAATATTTAGCTGTGGTTAACTTTTTTGTCCAGTTTTTTTAATTTCGATAAATTTTCAGTTCAAAATTTTCGTTTGTTTTCAAAAATTGTTCATAAAATAAAACAAAGAAGACATTCATGCATGCACAGCTAATTTTTAACATGGTTTCATCTTTTTCTTAAAAACTTTAATTTAGACTACAGATTAGGAAAACGAAAACTTGAACTTGACTAAAAAATAATTTACGCTATTAACAGAGCGATAATATAAAGAGATAGATGGTCTATTATAATAAAATATTTTAATTTTATTTGTTAAACAAATAATATCTGCTTCCTTAATTGTACAAGTCATTTCCGATTTTAACTTACTTATCTCTTTTAAAAGTCAATAATATAAATTTTATTTTCTCTCAAACCACTGAAGACGGAATAGATAATAAATCGTTTTGCTTGCGGCAAATGAAATGCAACCGAAAATATTCAAAGCTTAAGGGTAATTTTATGCACCGATGGGTTTTGGGGCTTGAGCAAGATACCGTAAATAAACACAACAACAAATGACCATGAATTTGCCACATGTTTTCGTAGCACACACACACACACACACGCGCACACACTTAAAACACTTTGCAAAATAACTACGTACGCAGAGCCAATCAGATAAGGGAAGGGAAACAAAATTTAAATATGGGTTAAAAGGCCACAAGTTAAATGATGTTGTCAGTGCAAACATCAAAGCAGTTCGTCTGTCATTTTCATTAAATTACTGCTTTTCACACAAACGCACTTCATTTTCAAATAAATTAAAAATAAAAATCGTTAATGACCGGTTGTTTTGGAAGTTCACATGGACAGGCGGCGGTGACGACAAGAAAAACCAGTTAACATTATAATTATACAAAAGTTTTTAATAATTTAAAAGAGTAGTGAGATAAGACAAGAGGGAGTTAGGAAGAAAATAAATAAAGTTGTTCATACAATTAAATGTTTAACACAAAACGATTTGAAACATGCAAGAAACTTAATTAAAACGAATAATTAAAGAGGAAATCAGCTATTAAAGCAAAAAAAAAAAAAAGAAAAACAATTTAAATTTACATTAAAATAAAATAAAAATAAAATAAAAATTATCATTTTATCTATAAAAGAAAAATTAAATGTAAATTATCGGATTATTATATTTTCTCGTGTTAAGCCTGGTACTCTGTTCACAATTTCGTGCGAAATACTGTCAAAGTGCATATAAAAGTATTTGGTATGAAATATTTGCGAAATAAATTCGCAAAAGTAGTACTCTGTTCTTGTTGTGAAAAACATGTAAGATCATGTCTTTCTATGCAAAATTAGTCTGGCATCATTTTAGTTTAGCTGCGAAACAACATGAGCAGTGCTTTTTTCGCACGGAATTTTAACAATGTTGCATACTTTCAAGCAATAAAAGCGAGAAATTTATAAAAAAAACCGCGAGTTGGGCTACATTTAGTACATGTCAAATTCTTCACGCGAAACAATCAATGGTGCTGAAAATTTTTCACAACTTTGAACAGAGTACCACCAGCCTTTATGGCTGCAGAAATAAAAAGCGAACATAAGATAGAAAAAAAGATCCATGTAAAATATACTTAAGTCCCTTTTCACAATGTATGATTAAGAGTTAACGTGAACTTTAACTGACAGTTCTTCATACAAAACTTGCCGTTAAAGTCCCTGTTAGCTTTTAATTTTACATTGTGAAAAGGACCGTAAGACTGAAAATTTTCTAAGCAAAATTTAAGGCAGCTAAAATTTAAAATAAATTCAAGACAATTTATCAAAAACAAAAAATTTTTTTTTAAATATTTTTACCATAAATTTGTTTAACAAAAATTAATTCATTTCCATTTACTGTAGAATATTTATCGAAAGCGAAAGTTTTTTTTACAAAAAAAAAAAAAGTAAATGGCCCAATTCACAATCGTGTGCAAATGATCTTGCATCCTAGCATGTGCAAAATGGTATAGTATGTTGAAACTCACCACTTAACAATTCTTAGTGGTGAGTATCAATCAATATACTATACCATTTTGCACATGCTACGATTCAGTGATGCCAACTTTTTTGGCTCTAAGGGCACATCAACATTTAAAAAAAGCACTTAAAAGCGTAATTTTGAATTCTAAATAGCGTAAAAAGCACTTTCGTGAAAAACGACTGAAAATCCATAACGTGAAGTAATGTGAAGTTTAATAATGTTTAAAATTTTCTTAGCTATTCTCCATTTAATGAAATATATCAGACGAAAAATGTATGCTTTACACTGAAAAAATAAATACGCCGAGTAATTATTAAAATAATTTTAAGAAATACACAAATTTCTTAAAAGCACTAATTAGTGCTTTTTCTTATTTTGGCACTAACGCTCAAAATTTGGCGTTTTGAGTCTTCAAAAAGCACTAAAAATAGTGCCAAAACCACCAATTTGGCATCGCTGCTACGACGCAAGACCATTTGCACAAGATTGTGAATTGGGCGAATGAATAGCAACAATGAAAAAAAAGTTCTCATAAAAGCTTTTCGATAACTAGTTTTTTTTTACAAAAATTTATAGATAGCAAACATATTTTCTTAAATTTAGCGTTAGCGAAATTACTTGCTATATCGTACCAAAGCACTGTGGGGTGAAAGCCTTCACAAGTGGCGATTAATTCAAAAGATGAACTTTAACTTTCACAACCGTATTTGGTACCATATGAAAGTAGATAAAATTATACATCACTAACTGCAAAAATAAAAGTTCTTGGTAGTTTACTTTATTTGCAGTGTGTGTTCAATATTCAATAATTTTAGTTATTTTTGCGCGCATTGATTAAAAGAGAAAATTTTGATATTTCAAGTGATTATAAAGACTTCTTTAAGTAAAAGTTTTATAATGGAACCGTCAACTTCAGGTATATATGTATATATTATATCCTGTAATTCCTAGAAGGAACATAGGGCCACAACTTCAGGTATATAAGCATTTAAAAAATTATTATTATTATTATTCATTTATTTAATCTACAGAATAAATTCTAAGACTAAATTTATATATATGTATATAGGCATTGGCTACTTTGGCCATCAGCCCTTAAAAAATTATTTTTTGTGTTTTAGAAATATATATATATTTTAATTATTATTCGAACTCCATTTGTTTCTATATTTGTGATTTGAACGGGCTAAGGTTCGTATTGCTTTTTAAGCCAAATTACATGTGATAATTATTAATGAACAAATAACACCAAAGTCTGTTGTAAATATTCTGACTAACAACACATAGTTGAACGGAACAACCAGCCGTTTTCGAAGGCCACTAAACCTTCATCATCAGCGTTCTTTTGTGTTTGGTCCACTGTGTGTGGTGTCAGTTGATGTAGATTTCTGCTTTATATACTTAGGATTTTATTGCAAATGGAATATGTGAATTGTTTTGATTCATCGTATTTCAATTTGCTGAAAGCTTTTTTGTATTGTAAGCTCAATTTTACCATCACTATATTTACAACAGTCTTACCATTGTCGTTTTGTTCGTTTCGCAATACGAACCTTAGCCCGTTCAAATCACAAATATATATATATATATATATATATTTTTTGTTTTAGAAATATTAAAAAAAATTAAATTGCTCTAAAAAAATATATATTTTCACTTTTTTTTTTTTTTTTTTTTTTTGATGTGGACAACATCTGAGCATCGAATGAGACCGATCCCATGCCCCAAAAGTGTTCCCTCCCAGAGATATTATACGCGTTTTATTCAGTGATGGCACACCAAAGATACACGTATTTAAATCTTTAGAATGGCTCTCCTGAACAAAACAGGTTGTTACCCTTAGGTCCATTTCTCTATGCGCTGTCACATATATACATTGAGTTTCAACTACTTTGCGGATGAGTGCAGGAAAAAAAATGCTTTTATACTCTTAAAATATAAGATTTTAGCTAATAAATCCCAGAATACCTATTTGCGCATTCGTGCTATTTTTGAGTTATGAAGGTTTTTGTGAGAGAATTCCAGTTGCTAAAAAACAATGTCAAAAATACGTACATATTAAATATTTATTTTTTTTATTTAAACAAAAAGAATATTAAATATTTAAAGGCACATAAAGTTTGCTCTAATTTAACATTTAATTTACTAATTTATCTTTTTTCATTCCAAAGTTACAGCAAAAATAGTCAAATAAAACAATTTTCTCCAAAATACAAAAAAAGCCCATAAAAGGTTGAAAATTTTTTTTCAAAAATTTTTTTTAAATGTTGGTTTTTTATATATTTATTAATATTCATCAATAAAAAATAACAACACTTTAAAATTACGACTTCTATGAACTAATCGCCACTTTCACTACCATTCACTCCACTGTGCAACGCCCAAAAAACCTTAAGCGACATAATTTTTTAACTTAATTTTTTGATCAAAATCTATTATTTGAGATCGTAAATAGTCGATTTTCAACAAAAAAAAAAAAAAAAAAACGAAGTCCAAAAAAATATATCGCTTAAGCTATTTTAGCGGTTGTGGCTCGATATTTTGCTTTTATTGAAAAAATTTAAGTAGAAAACTTTCCACTGTGTCTCTCACACTGCTCTCTTTTTCGTAATTTATCTCAACTCCCTACCATGAGCTTTTATATTATGGCTGGTACTCACTATCCTACATAGTTGTTCGAATTTAAAAAAAAAATGCAACTCTGATTTAATAAGTTGTTACAGTGTAACCTGTATTAGATTAGAGCTGCACTTTCTCAAATCGTTTGACTATTTCGCATAGTGAGTACTAGCCTTAAGAGGAAATTGACGATGATTCCGTGAAGTCAAGCTCTTAAAATATTTAAGAATTAAGTGGTCACTTTAACAAAATCTTTTCCCTATGACTAGCAATGAAATAGCTTTTCTTAACTAGCTTTAGCCCTTAATGAGACTGATCCTTTCCCAGCTCTTCTCCCTAAATAATTCTTTAATCCATTTGCATAATTTTCAATGTGAAAGGCAAAAAGCTTGAGAGACAACTTAATGAATGTGGTTGGCTCGTGCTGCAGCAATTACAGATACAAGTATAAAAAGTAAAGTACAAAAAATGTGGTAAAAAGATAATAAAATTTAGCAAACTATAAAGCACACGATTACGTTTAACACGTCTCTTTTATTTGGTTTTTTTTTTTTTTTTTTTTTTTTTTTTGTTAACGACTCCGTTGTCATGTCCAAATTAAGTGTGTGTTTGTATTCCTTTTAAATGAAATTTAATTTTTATTATTTCTTTAGCTCCTCATACATACATACATACAGACGAATGTCAAGTTCAGGGTTAAATAAAATACAAAAGCATAAATTTACAAATGTCAAAAAAAAAAAAATACAATAATTTTGAATAAATTAGATAGCTTAAGGTAAAGAGGGTACACGAAAGTCAAGGGACTGCAAAGATGGAATTTTAAGGGAGATTAAAATTTATAAAAAAAAGAGGTTTTTAACCCTGGATGGTTACTGTTCGTTTAATCGACGAGTCTCATTTGCTCTTTTCTGCATAACTTTATCAATGTGTTCTAATTATGCTCTTTTTGTAAACAACTTCAGTTAATTACTAAAGCTTGAAGTGAGTGGGTATGATGCATACTTATTTTGTTTAAGTTGAAATTCACAGGTGTGCACTCGTCGTAACGTCGAAGAGTAACTTTAGTGTGACTTTTTGCGTTAACAGTGTAATAAATTTGTTGTTTTATTTTGCGGTTTTGTTTAATTGTTTTGTATTAGTATTATTAAAAAAAATATTTAATTTCAAACAATTTATCATTTTTATGTTAAATATACACATTAAATTTTTTTTAAGAGTAAAAAATGAGCTCTAAAAAATTACTATCAGACGCTGATATCGAAAGATTTTGCAAAATTTTGAGGACAACGATTTCAATTTCTTGGATACTTCAGAGGAAGAAGATGACGAAGGCGTTGAAAACAGTGAATTAGAAGCAGAGCAGGCACCAGTCGCTGGAGATAACGTACCACTGTCGTCTAAGTTTTCCGATGAAGAACCTTCAGATGAAGATGAGATTTCGCTCAATGTCCTTCGCTCAAGAATGAATATAATTGACTTTTCAAACACACTTTTCTAAACAGCTACGTCATATATACCCATAATATATTCTTTAGAAATTAAAAACCAGAGACAGTACCTGAAAGATCTTCATGAATCTCTAATGGCTCCCTTTTTAAGAGGCATACTTGAGACACCTACCTTGCAGACCTCAATTAAGGAAAACATTCAAAATATAATACATAATCCACAGGTAGGCGTTGACAACGTTGATAAAGGACTAAAAACATGTAAAATTTTTCAACCTCTGTCCGAGTAGCCAACGAAGAATGACAAAAGATTCATGTTATAGCATCTGTGAACACAAACTTGAACTATGTGTCTCATGTGTAAATAAGTTTATTAAGTAAAATATTATTTCTATTATATTATTTGATCGATTTTCTGCAAAATTTGTGAATGAAACAAGCCATGTTTATTTTTATTTGTTAAGTCCTTGTTGTTTTAAAAAGTTATTTATTTTTAAAAGGCCAAAAAAAGAGTTCAAATTCGTATCGAGTTTTAAGAGAGCAAAATACTATTTATTTTTGTAACTTGTTTTTTCTTTATTTTTTAATAAAATATGTAACCAAAAAAATGTTTAGCTTATTTTTAAATTTAAAAAGTGTTCTTCCAGAATTTTTATAAAAAATAATTCGCCGATTCGACGAAGAGTAACCTTAGTGTACTAAAATGAAGACTAACTTTCCAGGGTTAATAATGAGGTCAATTATCACAATATAAAAACATAATAAGTTTGAAAACTGATTCTCAATATAGTGTTAAGAGTCTTACTCTAAGCATACGGAGTTTGTTAACTAAATTCAAAAATTTTTGGGTTGAAGTCCACTGACGAGTTCCACAAGCGGGAACGGAATGCATATAGACAATTGCTTAAAAACAAGCCAATTTTTTAAATTAAATAAAGACATTATGCCAAATAAATATATTTCAGTATTTCATAAATTAAAATTTAATAAATTGTATAAATATAAAATCAACTGAAAAATTCCGCAGAACATCTCTAAATTTATAAATCTAAAAGAGTTATTCAAAAATATAGCCCGTGTGATTTTAAGCTTATTAGTTCTAAATTTAACATACAATTTGTACGTAAAATTGAGAACTATTAAGAGATCAATACCTGTGTGAAGCGTTTTGATTTGAACGTCTGATTTAAATTAACTTTTTAGTACAAAATGCCTTTGCTAAAAAGTTCATCAGCGTTAAATAATAAAAAAGGAAATTATTATGTATAAAATTGGTTATTTTCTTTTGGGTGCTGTCTTTAATATTTTACAAACATGCAACCAGTGATCTTGGTTTCAAACAATAAACTCAGTTAATTTAATTATTATTGTTCGAACTTCATTTGTTTCTATATTTATGATTTCATCAAGCTAAGTAACACCAAAATTAATTGTAAATACATATTCTGATAAACACGTAGTAGAACAGAACAACTAGCTGTTTTCCAAGGCCACTACACCTTCATCATCAGCATTCTTTGTATTTGGTCCAGTGTGTTTGGTGTCCGTCGATGTAGATTTCGGCTTTATATAAGCAACTTTTATTGCAAATGGATTATGTGAATTTTTTTGATTCATCGTATTAAAATTTGCTGATAGCTTTTTTTTGGAATGAAAGCTCAAACACATACAACGCTGATGATGAAGGTGTAGTGGCTTTAGAAAACAGCTAGTTGTTCCTTCTACTACGTGTTTTTCAAAATATTTACATTTAACTTTGATATTATTTGTTCATTAATAATTATCACATGTTATTTGGCTTACAAAGCTATGCGAACTTTATCCCGATCAAATCATAAATAACTTAGAAAAAAGGAAAATACGAATTTTACATAAATAACTCATTTCATTCAATTAATACAAAGCATTAGAAAAATATTAAAAAAAAATATTATTAGATATAGAAAATATTTTATAAAACAGTCTGCTTTATTGCAATCGTCCAATTCTGAAATTTCACGTCTTGCACTTGCACGACATAAATTAAAGGAAAGTGTTGTGGAGCTCGAAGGACCAATATCTTAAAAATAATTCCTAGATTTCAAATAAAACTTATATATATATGCTGTACCAGGCAAACGATATATATATGTATGTATATATATATATCATAAATCTCAATCTTTATGTAAAGTTAAAAATCTAAAGCACAAGAAATTTCAACTAATTGTTTTGAAATTACACATATGTATGATCAGAAGGAATGTAATTTACATTAATAAAATCTTACTTTATAATAACACATAAGCTGCTGCATTGGCGCTCAGTAATTAAAATAATTTTTTATTTCAAATCTTAAATTGATAACAACAACACAAATAAAATGTAAATAAGCAATTATAAAATTATATACTCAAACATAGTTTTTAAATATAAGAACGCAATTAAAAAAACAATCACATATTTTAGGTTCAAAGTTGTGTTTAGAAAGAAAAATATGTATTTTATTTAAACAATCGACAACAAAAAACTCAAACCCCGAAATTGGTTTTTAAGTATCAAAATAATTAATTAAAAATAAATAAAGTTGATTATAGTTAGTTAAGTTATTTTTATTCGGATTTTATTTGTTTCTCTATTAAATATTCGTATCGCATATGCGTGATTATTAAAGAACAAAAGCTTTTTACATAAAATAAAGCTTTCAACAAATAGCAGTACGATGAATTAAAACAATTCACATATTCTATTTGCCTTGAAAAATATGTAGAGGGTGGGCAAATTTAAGGTTAGGAAGTAAATTGTCGTAAAATGAGACTTTTTTTGTCCAGAGGTAGTTGGTTCGATACCCGCCATAGACCATGTTTGCTTTCCGCAGACAAGCTAATCGCCTTGCGGGTTGTGTTTGTTTAAATTTAGTTTTATTGATATCAATGTAAAGTAGAAATATGGGAATTAAGAATGAAATATGATGTCGGGCAAATGTCCACCTCTAGCACGTCGGCAAACGTCCGCTCTTTTAACATAATTTTGAACCACATTTTGTAGCCAAAAATGACGCTTATCTCGTCAATGCAGCACCGCATTTCATCTTTCAGAGCGTCAGTTGTTTGTGGTTTATTCACCTAAGCCCGGTCTTTCAAATGGTCCCAGAGAAAATAATACAGCGGCGTTAAATCATAATAACGATGCGGCCAATTGATATTGCCAAATCGAGAAATTACGCGACCGTGAAATTGCTCATGCAATAACTGAATTGTTTGGCTGATTGTGTGGATTGTGGCTACGTCTTACTCAAACCAAAGGTCACTGATGTCAACATTAGCCAATTGTGACCACATGGCTTGGTAGCGCCGAAAATTCACGGCGACGGTGTTTCCTTGCTCATTAAAAAAAAAACGGGCCGACCGCACCATATGGTCACTTTCCTTGGATATAATGGTTTTTCGAGGAATATTTGTGTATTCTGTGAGCCCCATATGCGACAAAATTTGTTTGTTTACATAACCACAATGGAAATTTTCACAATTAAAATTCTTTGTTTAAGAGTGTACCGTTCCATGGTTAAAATTTTGCAACTTTTTATCATCATTTGACAGCGAATTTATTTCCTAACCTCAAATTTTGCCCACTCTTTACTTGGAGCAGTGGGCGGGGACACGCTCACTTTGTGCTCTCGTGATTATAAATGTGGTCGGAATTACTCCTTAATAAATTTAACATTATACATATATGTACTAGACCACTTACAAGAACTTTTAAGACACGAGGAATTTTTTAAATGCCTTACTAAAGCGAAATCTTCTAAAACAAACGCTAAACAACACTGTTTGCAAGAAATTTGTTTCTGTTATTGCAGGTATGGGACTAAAAAAGAAGAAAACACTTCGTGACGGAAAAATTTGTGATGCACACAAGGGGCACTACAAATGATTTGCTCAACAAAACTTTTGATGAAAATATAATATCACGTAATGGCCCAATTAAAATTGGATACCAAGATCGTATGATTTAACACCATTGGATTATTTTCTTCGGGTTATATTAAGTCAATTGCCTTTGTCGATAAACCACAAACAATTGAACATCTGGAAATCGACATTCGAAGAGTTATCGGCGAAATACGGCCGCAAATGCTGCGAAAAGTTGTTGAAAACTTGTGTTCCAGATTGCGCCTTTTACGCGCCAGCCGAGGCGACCGCTTAGCAGCAATCATATTTAAACATTAGTTTCATAAAATTTTCTTTCCATTAAAGCCCGTTTCATTGATATTAAAAAATATTACCTCGTTTTATCATGATTTAAACTTGTGTCACTCATAAAAAAAACACCCTTTATGTATAGCTTCAGTGAAAATTAAGATTTTCAATGAACTTTCGAAGTCGCTGCCAAAGAGGTTAATTAATATCATATAATTTCTTAGTATATATTAGATGGTAGTTTTTTTATATCAAAGTGGTCTGATTACTCCTTGTCGAAACGGTTGGTCACATTCCATTAATTGTGACAAAAAAAACATATACTTTGATATAAAAAAACTACCATCTAATATACACTAAGATATTTCTTCCAGAAAAAAACAAAACAACAAACAAAATGAAAACAAACAAATCATATAATTTCTTTAAGATTTTAATTAGGAAAATTAAGAAGCTGCTCAGTTTTTTTGTAGTTTTATTTACCTTTAGAAAAAAGCTGATTAATAGCGAAAAAGAATTTATTTCCTAAACTTAATTACAAATTAAAATAAAACAAAAATAAAATTATCTTAACCTCGCTTAATGTCTGCCTATCTATAGCTGCTCCCATGATTTCTTTAAAAATTTTAAATTTTATTGTCTTTTTTTATTCTTTGTTGCAGGTTAGTAGACATGAAAATCACAGCTACTCCGTAGTACATACAACCATTAACAACAAGAATTCTAATTTATCAAAATAATGCAACTTTTAAAGACCTCCAGTGGCAGCAAATTACTTAGAGCAAGCAACATCATTATCATGATAAACAACAAGATCATTACAAAATAAATTGTAAGTAGGAAAAGGTAAAAGAGAACTAAGCAAGAAACCGTTAAGTGCATTGTATTTAGCATGATAATCTAATGAGGAAAAACTAAAAAGAAAGAAAAGAAAATACCTACAACAAAAAATAAAATAGCAACTCCGTAGAAACTGTCTCTTTGTGCAGGGAAATTATTCTTGCAGCAGCTAAAAGGAAAAACAATAAAAACAAACTGCTGCTTTTGAGAAAGAAAAAAAAATATTATTAAACATCAAGCCAATTAAAAGATGTTTTACTGCATGCTATTGCAGAAAAAATAAAAATAAATAACAGAACGTATTATTTTGTTATTAAACAGTAGTAGCCTGAATTGAATTAACAAAGTACGAGTAGCAGCAACTATTTTATAGGCAGTGCCACAGCTGCATCCTATTGCAATAACTGAACTCAGTGCTGGCTACTCTTCTCCTTTCATTTTGCTCTGCTCTTTTGATGTATTTGCAACAATTTAAACATCATAAACTTATTCTTCACTGAAGCATAATCATTGGTTAGAATTTAAAAAAAATCAGAATATGAGTATGGGTCTTCTTTATATTTATTTATTTTTCCTGTTTCCATTTTCATACTTGCCACTAAATCATATATACATACGAGTACATACATGTTTGCCTCGAGCTAAATGTTTGTCTTTACGCTTTACAGCTTCTTTAAAAGCAGCAAAACAAAACAAACTTTCTTCTTAATGTTGACTTAATGTTTAGTTTTTATTTTCAATATATTTTTTAGTTGCATGTGGATTTAGCAGCTAAAAGAAATCAATAATATTTTTCATAACAGTTTGCTTAATATTCTCATCATGGCACACACTGTTGTATTCTGCTTGGAATTTGCTGCTACTATTTATTATTTGTTTGTTTGTTTGTCAGTCCTAGTTTACACTATGCAAGTCTTATTGCTAAGCTGATTAGTTTGTAAGGAGAGAGTGACAAGTAGAATAGGAACGTTTCTTTCCCTTCATCTCTCTCTCTCTCCTAAAAAACTAATCAGCTTAGCAATAATACTTGCATAGTGTAAACTAGGACTCAGATCATTATCGCTACTGGAAATCACATTCTTAAGTTTGTTTTTGTTTTCTCTTTCAAGTTGGAGATAAAATTAGTAATAGCAACCAGCAACAACTACTCTCCACGTTTTTTTGGTTTCCTTTCCTTCATTTAGCTGAATTGTGCAAAAAGTTAAAAAAAAGTCCAAAACTTTTTTTATGCCACGCAAAGTTTGTTACAAAAGAATTAACCTCACTTCAAGGAGCTTTAATTTAATATGCAATATCATTATAGTTTTTTTTTGTACTTATTAAAGAGTGTCCTGAAATTTGCCAGACTGAAATTTGTGGTCACTTTCGCAACTCAAGAAAAATTAAAAATTACCCTGGGTAGCATTTGGAAGGCGCTTCCATAAGTCCATGATTTTTTGCTTTGTCCGCCTCTTAAATGAAAAGGCAATAGTGCTCCTGTCAGGTTAGGTTAGGTTAGGTTAACAGGCTGCTGGCAAAGAGAAGTGGAAATTTAGAGTCCAGCTCACTTGGGTCCAATATAATGATCCCTTTGTGCTGCCTGTAAGCTGAAAGAAGATGGAGAGAGAGAGAGAGAGAGCGAACAAGAGGAGGGTGAGAAAGGTAGAAGTAGAAAAGATAGAAGATTGTTCAGGGGGTGTGAGGTGAGAGTGGGTCAAGAAATTTGGCTAGGAGGGTTCAGCGATTATACCTACCACTTTTCCTAATATAGAGGCTTAGGTTTTTGAGCCCGATTTCCGAAAACTCACAAAAACTTCCTAAGGATATTCTGCCAAGGAGATGCAGACGGAGATGCTTCAAAGCGGGACAAAGACACAGGAGATGCAGGATACTTTCTTCCTCTTCCTCGTCATTGCAACTGTAGCAGTAGTCATTATACGGGAGACCCATACTTGTAGCATGGGTTCCGAAGGTACAGTGACCGGTAAATGTGGCCACGATGTTCCTCAAATATTTCCTATTGAAGTCCATGAGATTTTTCGTTCTACGGGAGTCCAGGCTAGGCCAGAGGGTTCTCGCTATTACACAGCTGGACTCATTTCGTCATCTGTTTTGAGCTAGTTCAAGAAAGGCAACTTCGAAACGTCTCCAGCAGGATGAGAGTGGGAGTCCACAAAGATTGTCGATAACGACCTCTCTTAGTAGGGTTCCCCTCTTTGCCATTTCATCCGCAACTATGTTTCCTGAAATAGTCCCTTGTCCGTGCACCCAGTTTAATGAGATATTTGAGTGCTGAAAGAGTCAATACAGGGCTTTACGACATTCTTGGACAAGAAAGGATGTGGTATACACCCGTATGAGGGACATAATAGCAGATTTCATGTCAGTTATAATATGGATACCTAAATATCTGTCTGCCCACAGACAGCTGTTTCTTGACTGTCAAAGATTTAACCAGGTGCATTATTTCTGTGGCAATAATAGCTTAATTAAATTTATATTTTGATATATTCCAACTTAGTGCTAATTCACACGATGAAATTTATGACGTCTATTTTTCTTAGTTCTCTTTTGAAGTTGCTACCAAAAATTCCTTGCGTTCATACGATATTTTTTTAGACGTCTAATTTTACTTCTCTCCACTCATACAGCCAATAAGCTAGATGAGCAACATTAAAAAATAACAATAAGATAAAGAGTAACATTAAAAGGTAACAACAATAACAACAAGAGCAATGTAAAGAGAAATATAAAACAACCATTTAAAACAGAAATCGAGTAATCTTTTCTGCCCTCCTTTCTTCTCTACACCGTTCGCATACAAACAAAAAGTGATGTCGAAAAATAGACTTCATATTAATATAAAATGCAACACTGTTCCCATCAAGAACCACCTGTTAATACACTAACTGTCAAATTTTGAGCAAGTGTCGTTATATATATATATATATATACTTTGCTGTTCAAAACATACAACATCGTGCATTTTTCTAAAAATGGAAAAAAGTGAATTTAGAGTGCCAATTTTCATCAAAAAAATGTAGGGTGTATTCCATGTGTCGTACTATGGTCTATTATCTATTTCCTTTTTCTATATATGTATCAAGCACATTTTCACATCTCATATTATTTCGTAATGGTGCCAAGTATCTTTCATTTACATTCTACTCTTCTTACCATTTTTTTCTTAGAATCTCATGTATGCATTTTTCCGGTTGTAACCTAAAAATAAAACAACTTTTGAACTTGAAAATTTCCCACACGACTTTTAAAGCTTACAAATAAATGCACATGATATTTTTGCGGTTTTTAAAACAATAAGACATATCAGTGTAGAAAAAATAAGAAGCAAATAAATTTTGACGTTTCAGCTCGCAAAGTATTAGTTATAATGATGCCATGATCTTGCATGTGGCCTCTTCTTCTTGTATGACGAGTTTCTGTTATTCGGAATAAAGATGATGATCATGATGACGATGATGTAAAAGCAACAATGATGTTGCTGATGATTGAGTTAATGTACGTACTCAGTAGAGGGCTGCGTAAAGAGTCTCGAAATGTAAATACGTCTTGTTTTTAAATGTGTTGTCGTAACATGTCCCAGTTGATCACGGCTTTCGTTAATGATATCGATTTCGGATATACCTCGAACATTTATTGTGTAAAACTATCGAGAGTGACACTAAAAAATGAATCGAAAAATGTTCACCCATCGCTCAGTTTTGTCCCAAAAAACCTTCGATCTCGGATTTCGTTAGTAATGTCAAAAGTGAGAGATTATCGAATTGATTTCGATACCGCAAAAATGCAACAGAAAAAGTAAAAAGTCCTTTTTTTATTTATTTATTTTAACTTACTTATTTTACTAATTTTATTTATTTGTTTAATTCCGTAACTTACGCTGCAGGCGTTGAACATGGTACCTCGATTTTAACAGACTAACTAACACACATCCACTGGGCTATCGTGGCAAATTTTTTTTCATTCAATTATTGCACATATCGTCACCTAAAATCCAAACGGCCGTAACAACCAAAAAATTAAAAATAGACGTTTTGATTGATTATGATGTGATTAACCAAAAAACATATTTTCCTAAAATTTTACTCACATATGTTCAAAAACACAGATTTTATTAATTTTTCAATTTTTCACCTTACATATAAATAGTATTAAATTTATGAAGTTTTTTGCTTCTCCTGTAAAATAGTAAATAGTGTACTTACGGCTCTTTGGATTTTAGGTGATGATATGTAAGTGTGTGTTCTTATCTTTTTTTTAACTTACAGTGCTGTCATGCATTGAACTTGGTATCTTTAGACTAACAGGCTGACGCACTTCCATGCAGCTACCGTCACACATTCGAAAAACTATCGACAGAAGTGCAAAGTTCGGAGATTTAGCGAACATTCGAATTTTTTTGTAGATTTGCGAACAAATATCGAAGAATTCTTCGCTTTAGTGAACATTCTTTTTTATCGAATCTCAGGTCAAGTGGGGTATTGTACTAAACCAATAATAAATGATGTCGTTTCATAAGCGAAGCTCGATGGATGCATTTGTGTTCGTGTAAATGAGTGTTATCAAGCGTTGTAGCGAAGACTTCTTGTTCTTCTTCCGTCACGAGCCATTTTCTTCTTTACTCCTATAGCTGCAATAACTGAAACAAATTTCTTGCAAACAGTTTTGTTTAGCGTTTGTTTCAGAAGATTTCGCAGTAGTAAAGCATTTGAAAAATCACTCATGTCTTGAAAGTTCTTTTAAATGGTCTTTTGCAGGGGTCTAGTACTCACTCGAAAAGATGATGTGAAAATGCAAGACAGTCTAAAAATTTACATATTCTTTTATTTTGTTTGTGCACTTTATGCATGACAGCTGCTTTGCTTCAAATTTTTTCTTTTTGTTTCTTTCTTCTTGAATGTTTTCATTAGCTAAATAGCCGTGGTGAGAAGAGCCTAGCAGATTTTTAGTTCAATTTATGATTGAGAAAGGCCGAACATTACAATTGCTATACACTTTCTTTGGAAATCTAGTTAAATAATTTCTTTGGTATTTTAATTAACACGTCTAAAGTTTTAAAATTTGGGTTATTGTCACTACTGAAGCAGCAATTTGAATACCATTCATTTGGTATTTAAATTTAGATTGGCAGTTTAAAATTTGTATATGAAATCCTCGCTACTTCAGTGATTGAAAAGTAGTTGTGGCATGGCGCTATTATAGTCCAAGTTTTAGTATGTAAGCTTGCATTCATGCATAAACATCTTTGAGGAGACTCTAATCTATCATTTTAGATTGCTATAGATTCTTGTAATTTAATTTTAGTAATAGTATCTAGTAGGCATTCATTGCCTGAGTGTCACTTCTCTTTAAAAAAAATAAATGCCAAATTTTTTCAAATTGGCCTGTGAGGTCAATGCTGGACGCACTTTGATCAGCCATAGAAATAGAGGGCTTATTAGAAATTATTGTATCATACCTAAGGAACACACATTTTTGCTTTAAACGAACGTTTAATTTAATTTTTCTGAATAAATATTTAAAAAATGTTGCACTTTTTCTAGAAAATAAAACGGATTATTTATATTATTAGACGTTATGTGGATTCTCAATATTTCTGCTTGATAACATGGCCCAATATTTTTTGAAATTGAAGGAAAATAAACCTTCTTTTACTCAGGTATGTATTTCAAGCAGGGTCCATGTGATTCCCAAATATTTTGCTAGTCCCTGAAGTTAAGGCTCCTTAAAAGCTATATTTTTTGTCTTTTACCCCTTTTAGACACGGAAATTTTACTTTGCAAAGTCTTAATTGAGCTGGCAAAAAGACAGAAAGAGATAGTATTCCTCCTTCTGTCTTTCACATAGCTGAATTAAGACTTTGCAAAGTAAACTTTGCGTTTCTAAAAGGGGTATTTCATAGTTTTTTACTAACACGAAAGTCATGACTAGAATCATGACTTTCGTTTAAAAATATTTAGACATTTAGTAATATTCATATCACATTTGATCAACAAGAGGGCATAAACTCGAAATTTTTTCAAATTTTGACTTATTGCAAAAAACCAACTAACAACATCAATATCGATCTCCTGTAAAAAATTCAACGTATTCCGACTACTCTTTTATCTCTAAAACGACATTTGAGACCATTTTTGTGATAGTGTTGTGACTACCAAAATCACCAAAAAAGGTATAATTTTGAATAAATAAAAATGTATCGTGTTTTCATAAAAAATGTATTAATTTGATTTGAGCCTTTATGCAAGTTAAAAATAATCAAATTATTAATGTAACCACAAACAGTTTTTCATCTCTACTGTAAATTTTAATCCTTTTAACACCTCAATAATCTATCACAAAATCGTGCAGTTGGCAGCACTAAAAAAGATGGACTCGTTCATTTTCTTCATCATTTATCAGTTTCTTACATTACTTCAGACAGTGCGTGGACGTTCGTTCGTAAGTCAGTGAATTAAAATTAATTATTTAATAGATACAAGTGGATTTTTGTATCAAATTTTTGCTCGAAAATATAGTGCAACAATAGTTTTATTTGTGTGTAATAAAATATTTTAAGAAGGTTTCAGATTAATTATTAATTTTGTGTGTTAAACAAGTGTTTTATTAATTTCATCATCTTAGCTTCAATAAATTGATAACTTCGTCGCGATCGGTCGTGTTTCGTGTGTATGTAAATATGTATGTATGTAAGCATGTTTGTTGTTTATGTTCTTATCAACGTAACAATTGAGTGCAATCAAAAATTACAACAAGAGAACAGGTGATAGAATATTAATAATGTAAGTATGAGAGAAATATTTCGTTACATATAGACATGCATACATACATACATACATAAGTATGTATGTACTATGTAAATTTAAGAATTGGAAGGCAATAACAATTGATTAATTTATTGCTCTTGGTAAGATTCGTTTCATAAAAGTGCAATTTATGTGAAGATCAAAATTAAAAAAAAACTGAATTGGAATTAAATTTTTTATAAAAATAATTAGGAAGTATTTTTAATTATATATGTACACACTCATGTACAGCGAAAATTGGGTATTGTATATAAAAATAATATAATATAAATTCACAAAAAATTTACATAAAGGTAGCATAAATATGAATGTTATAAAATACATACATACATACATGTATGTATGAATGTATGTACATGTGCACATAATAATATGTACATTAGGGTATTCTATAAAAAAATACGTTTTTTTTCCTCAGAACCAGGTTTCAAAATTTTGTTTGGGTAAAATTATCAGATTAGATTTGCAAGATCTTTAAGAGGCAAAAATATAATAATCCCGAAATATCAATGTCAGGTCTCTACATGGCATTTCTTTTTACATGCTGTTCGCCTTTGGAATACTCTTCCACATCATCAACAAATTAACAGCAATGCAACAAATTTTAAAAACTTTCTTTTTAATTACTTTGAGTAGATCACTAAAGGTTTTATAGATATGTACTTATGTACATATATACAAATGTCTTTTTGGTCAATTGTATATGTAAATTTAAAAATTATTTTTATAAATCGTTTTATTTATTCGGTTTTTATTATTATTATTTTTTTTAATTATTTTGTTTTTAAAATATTAAATATAAATCTTTATTGGCGAATTTATTGTACACAATACAACCCTGCATTATAATTATAAGACTATGTCTTGTTATGTAAGGGATTCAATAAATAAATAAATAAATAAAAAATAGGCCTGTTAAAATATCAGCTCATAATATTAATGATGAGATGGTCCGCATCGCACTTTTCGATTTCCCATATGATTTACATGGTATGAATTGATTTTATTCATTCTGATTGTCATAAGTAAAGAACGGAATGTCCTATAGGACATGTATATATGTATGTATATGTATTTATATACACAGTAAACTTCTTGGTACGCTTTTGTAGAAAATTGAATTTTAAACATATTTTATATTTTAGGAAATTCTTTACTCACGCAAATTCTTTAGTCGAAATTGCACTACATATAACAAAAAATTATAAATTTTATCAAAAAACAAATATGTACATATGTATGTACTTATGTATGGCATACATAGTATTTTGAACTGAACAATAAAAATTATGTTAAATTTGTAGTGCTTATTTTTGAAGACGGATCTTGTGCAAGTTTAATTTACTTTGGTCCCTGCTAAAATCAGTTACTTTTCTGTTGAACATTGTGATTATTTACTGCCTTATTCCTAAAAAATATTTCAAGTTTATTAAGCGCTTATTTGACATATTTCTATGGGAAATTTGTCAAATAAACCTATAATAAACCTAAAATATTTTTTTATGAATTAGACCGTTAGTACATAGTTTAATTCACATTTTTATAAAATAATGCTTTTGGGTGTGTTTTTAATTAACTCTAGTTTAGTTAAACTCATTTAAATTTAATTTAACTAGGGCTTTATTTTATAAACTTGGCTTTTCTCTTTAAGTTGCAAATTAAATAAAACTATTATAAAATATTTGGCCTATTTTTAAGAGAGTTCATTTTAGTTTTTCATATTCTATAAGAATTTTATTAACCTACAGTTCTCTTTCTCTCGTATATACATATATTTTGTTGTAAGTGAAATTTGTTGGTCCGAAAATAAAATTCTTTTCATAACAGAAATATTTACTTAACAATTAGCTTAAAACAAACAATAAATCTTATTGGCGGGGGGAAAAACTGTAAAGAAGTTTTGAATAAGAAAATTGTTGTTAAGTCTTAATAAGTATGTACATATCGTTACCTTAATATAGAAAGGCCCTAACTCATAATTTTTTTTTTTTTTTTTTTGAAATGGAATTTTTTGTATATTTCCATACATATATGTTCCTTTAAGTCCCACTAGAGCATATTTCCATAGAACAACATCTAATGTATTGAAAACTTTTAAAATCTCGGATTAAAAAAATGACTTAGAGATTTTCTGTATTAAGGTAACGTTATGTATCTATGAGTCTTTTCTTCTTGGTATCTATGGCCATTGGCAGTACTACATTCAAAATACTAGTTAAAAAGCATATAAAATGAATCAAATAAATGCAGCAGAGGGGAAAAGGAACTAATGCATGAACATTTGAAACCATTTGCTGTAATTTTAGACGGCTCTTTATGCTGCTCATGCGAAGAAAAAGCCAAAAAAAAATAAAAAAATATCTACTGTGGCAGCAACTAATTGCCGTTATCTCTAGTTAAAAATCTTATAAAACAAATTTTTTAAAAATGTAAATTGTTTAAGTTAAACTCTTTTTTTGTTTGTTTTGTTTTGCTGCCACAAATATTAAGTTAACTATTTGTTGTGCAGCTGTTGAGGAAAATGAAAAACAGTTTTTGTTTACTACATTTTAGTTTAAATGACTTTAAATAAAATATGTATATAAAACCAAAATATAAATAAATAAAACATTTAAATCACTATGACAATTTTAATGGTCGTAGATAGTTTTAATAAAAATAATAAAGTTTTTTTTGGGGACAATAAATAGTTTGTATCCCAGAGACACTTGCATGCATATTCACATGTTGCGCTGCATTAATTTCGTAATAAAATTCCAAAGCAAAATACGAGTTTCTGGAGTTGCTAGAAACTTAAAATAGAACAGGGGGAAAATTACGGCATTCGATGTCGAAAAAATCTTCATACAATTTTAAGTGCGTTTGTATGGACATTTCGATCGATATCTAATGCCGTAATTTGCCTCCAGTTGTCTATTAAAAGTGCGATTTATTTTGTTATTTTAATTTTGACAGCATATTTCTATAGTAAAACTATATTTACCAGTAGTACAGTTAGTTGTGGTTCCCATTTCCTCCATAGAATCTGGAATTAGTTACAGTGGGCTTTTTTTTCAGAAAAAAGAAAAAAATAATTAAGTTTCTCTTCCCTCAGTCCTTGTGCCGCTTCACCATCTGTGGTATTTGCCTTCTATCTTTCCCACTCTCAGGCAACACCAAGAGAAAGGGTATTTTAGCCCAAGTGAGCTAAAAACTTGCTTTCCCTGCTCTAGAAACTGTCAACGTAACTTTACCTTATATGCAACCGTTATATGCAACTTATTCAGTGCAAATGGAATACGAGAATTAGTTTCATTCATCGTATCACAATTTTTTGAAATATTTTTCTTTTAATGAAAGCTCAAAATTTACCATCGCTGGTTTACAAAAACTTTTTTTTTTAATGAAAGCTCTAATTTGGGATCTTAATCTAAATTTATCAAATTATAAAATTTTGTTTTCTAAAATAATGACCGATGACATTTTTCAAAAAGTGGCATCAAATAGGGGATTTATCAAAAAAAGAGGCAAAATTAAAAAAGAACGAGAAAACTATACTAAACTTTTTATTCTTAAAATATTTTGATATAACTCACCCTAAAAAAAAAGGCGGACAAAAGGTGGCAAGGCAGTCGAAAAAGTGGCAATTTGCCACTTTAGTCGATCAAACGGTCACGCTGCATATAATTCTGTAGTCTTTTTTAAAGGCTGGTCGAAGTCCCGCGCTGGCACATTCTTATGAATTCTCATATCAAATCAAATCATATCAAATCATGTAAAATTTACATTCTAGTTTTATGAGACATAATAAATTCAGTCAAGTGCGAACTTATCCCGCGCACGAAGTGTTCCGTACGGACACTAGACATGTAATTCAATACGAACTTTAACCTATATAATAAATAGTTTTGACTTTTTTTCGTTTTTGGGTTTTTTCGGCTTTGAGCGTTTTTTAGTTTTGGCGATTTTTTTTGTTTTTTTTTTTAGTTCTGGCACTTTTGTTCTCGTTTTGTCGGACTGTTCGTTTTTTGGCGTTTTTTTCATTTTGGCGATTTTTTTATTTGGCGATTTTTTTCATTTTGGCGATTTTTTTTCGTTTAGGCGATTTTTTAATTTTGCCCATTTTTTCGGTTTTGCCGATTTATTTTAGTGCTAGGAACTTTTTTTAATATGGAGCTTTTTTGCGTTTCGCGTTCTTTTTTGTTTTTGGCCATTTTTTTTTTGTTTTTTTTTTTGTTTGGCGATTTTATTATTTTTGTTTTTTTATTTTTACCTTTTTTGAAAGTTTTAAAACTTTGCATTTTACGGTTTCCAAGATATAGCAAGTTGTCAAAATTACATAGTCAAAATTGCATTAACTGATGGACTACCCTTTAATTTAAATTTTTTTAAATTTTAGTGTTATTTGTTTTAGTCTGTATAAAAATACACTAATTTTACAAATTACAAGTTTCAATATACATATGTACATACAATTGTATGTACATATATTACATGGGATTTTAAAATTTTTCTCGCTCGTTTTGGAACACCCTTTAATTTTTAACTCTCATGTATTTGTTGTTGTAGCGACCAAGGCTCCAAATTTCAGGTCCGTATCTCTTACGGTTCCTGAGAAAATAGTGTGGCGGACAGACGGACAGCGTAACGAAAACAATAGGGTTCCTTTTCACCTTTGGTGTACGGAACCCTAAAAATGTTGAATGCATCGTATACCTAAAATCCAAGTCTGAGTGAGTTTTAAGTTTTGAATAATTTCTGTTAATAATAATTCCAGTTAAATTTTGGGCCTTGCCGTTTGTAAGGACTTAAAGCAAAATTTTAATACAAATATTATTGAAGAACATTTTAGTAATGAGTGGGACAGAAGAGGCTCACAGCGAGTTAAGCTTCAGTGTTAAAATGTTCCATAATAATTTTAATCCTAAAATCTTAAACACATTAACATATCTTTTATTTAAAATGCAAAGGTTTCATGGTTCCATAAACCCGTTTGGCATAACAATGTCCTTAAGGGAACGATGATGCGGCGGAGGGTTGGGGCACTTTTTTATAATGATTTCAAAAATTAAATTTTAAATACATGAACTTCCATTTGTCTTCTCTGCTCTAATCATGTGTTGTAGTCTTGTTTCTTTAGAAGATTTTATTCCAAATGTTTTGTATCTTCAATACCTTAGGATCACTAGAGTTTGACTTCCCTGCAAAGATTTCTTTCGCTGCTTTAGTTCGTATATTTTTTATAACTATTTATCATTAAATAAAATAAATATTTTAGGCTCGACAGCTAAAACTCATTCAAATATTACGTGACGCTATTTACAGAGTTTTTATACCTCACATCCCTGGAGCGTTACGCAGTGTGTGAACATCCCTAATGTCGGTCTTTTAAATGTACAAGTGTGAATCTTTGTATTTGGAAGTTGTTCTAAGACATTTATTCCACTTTGCTGCAAATATTACCCAAGGACTTGATTCGCAACAAAACGTATTTTAATCTATTTTGAGATCTACATTTATATTTATTTCTTGTTTCTTTTTTATTAAATGAATTTGTCAACATCTTTCCGATGTTAGAAAGAATAATTGTGTGGACAGACAGTCAGACATATGTAGAGACAATGGTAAAAACACTTTAATAACTAACCAACATGTAAAAATGTTAATTTAACATGTGTATTTAATCATTTTACACATGCTTGTATGTGTGTGTATGTGTGTGTGTGTAATGCAAACAAATAAATAATATCTTTGTAACGTGTGTCTGTCGTCTTGCAGCAGCACAAAGTAGTTTCCAGTAAATTAAAAAAAGAAAAAATATAGAAAAATTTAACAAAAAACATGATGTAAATAAGAAGAAAAAAAATTAATTCTACAAACATAATTCTATACTTGAATGCCTTTTCTATAGTATCTTCTTTCTCTTTTCTAGTTTTAATACAAAAACAGAAGGCAGACGGCTGACAAATGGAAAAAATAAAAATAAAATAAAAAGAAATATAACAAGAAGAATTTAAAGAAATGTAGAACAAGTGCATGTTTCTGTTTTTTTTTGTGGTGCTGTTGCAAACGTCTTTTGCAAGATGTAATGCTAATGATACAATAATAATTATAAAGCGATAGTGTTGGTGCTGATTTTTAAGATAATTACGTTTAAGTTGCTAATGATGTTGCAAAAAAATGTTGTTGTTTCAAGTAAGATGGCTTCAATAACGATGATTTTACAACTTTATATTTCACAATTGAAACAATAGAACTTAAATAGCAGTTGCTCTTCTTAACACTTCAGTTTGAAATTAAACAAAAAAAAAAACGCTTATTCCACTTTGTCATTTTCGGCAAGAAAATGGCATGAAAAGTGTAATTTGAAAATTACTTAAGTTAAGCAAAAAAATTATATGTAAATTTTCCATTCGTACTGTGAAAACTGCACAAAAAGTTCCCTGTAGACGATCAAATAAACTCGTCAATCACATAGTTTTGTGCGTGTAGTCGTGTTTTTTCGGCTACACATACACGTTGTCAGCATTAGTTGATGAAAATCCAAAAGTTTGGATATTTTATTTAAGAACTGATTATTTGATCGTCTATAACTCTGATTGACAAAAAAAAACTTCAGTTTCCTTGTGGTTCTTGTTAATAATGTATAGACAGGCTTATTTGATCGCCACCAGGGCCCTTAAATCCTTAGTTAATTTAACTAAAATAATAAATGAGACATTTTAAATTTAATTGATTAAATTAATAAATTTTATAATTTGAAATTTCATCTGAAAGCATAGCTGTTAAGTAATGATTAGTAATCGTAATGATTACTAATTTGTTTACTTTTTTTAAAGGTGAAGTAATGATTAAATTACGATTATATTCAGTTTCGTACTTAGTAATCGTGATTACGATTACTAATAATGCAAAAGTAATCTGAATTACTTGAAATTACTACAAAATAATCCAAAAGAATCAAAAGTATTAAAAAAATAATCCAATTACTTCTAAGGATTACTTTTAATTCTTTTTGATTATTTATTAAGTTTATTGCATTTCACTTATATTAAAATTTAAAATATTTAATAATTTGACAAATGAGGAAAATTTTCAGGAAAGCTTGAAAGATATCTGTTGATACATTTTTATAGTCTTTCAAAAAATGGTTTGTTTTTTTCTTTTGTGATTTTCAAAAATATATTTTGCGAATTCTTAAATCATTTTTTAAAAGTCTGTGAATAAGATAAGAAGTTTGCGGCTGTTCAAATTGTGTGGTTTGAAGTCTACTGACATTTTGTCGAAGCGACTATGAAATGCATACAGACAATGCTTAACCAGAAGCAAAAATTTTCACTTTATGTTTTTCTTTATATTTTTTTCTCAGATTGATATTATTAATGTTGTTATATAAACGAATATGTTAAGAATTTCTTAAACCAAAAAAAAAAAAAATTTAATTTTATAAATTTCTTTAGAACTTTTTCAAAATAAAGTAATCTTAATTCACTATGTTTGAAAATAATCAAAAAGAATCAAAAGTAATCTTTGAAAGTACTTGGATTAATTTTTGATTATTTATCAGCAATTCTTTTGAAGGCAATTATATAATTATTACAATTCTTTTTAAAGTGTAATCTAATTTATTACTAATCGTAATCGTAATTTAACAGCTCTGTCTGAAAGCCCTTGGCTAGGAATAAGAGACGAAAAGTTTAGAGAAACCTGGTTCGCACGAAATTGCTTTATGTCAGAGAAACATAAACTGTGAAAAAAAACTCCAAGCCCAAATCAATCATATTTTCGACCAAGTTCTTCTTGTCTGGTACAATACCTATCACTACAATCTGCTGTCAGGGTGTCGTCTCATATGTAAGCAACACCTACTAATTTTAAATTTCTTATGATTCATGTAAAGTTTCGTAGAAGCCTATTAATGAGAAATATGTAAATAAAAGATTTAAGATAAAAATTTATGGACATGGTCACTTTTCATTTTAAAAACGCAAAATCAGACTGTCGCATAATTGCAATGAGTATATGTATATCGTGTCAATAGAATTAGGGACGTCACTCCGCCTCCCTGGATTAAAACTCCTGATTGTAAGAATCTTCTAGTTCAATATTGTTTAAATTTTTCAATTTTAATTTTATACTTTGAGATTTAGGGGCGTTTCCCCGCCTTCCTGGCCGCGAATTCCTGGTTCTTAGAATATTATAGCAATTACTGACACACCTACTTGTGTGTCAAATTTCTGCTACTAAGCGCAAAATATAATTTCTAATTTTTATGGGCGTAACCCCGCCCTATTTTAAACTAAAGACTTTGCTGTGGCCAATGCTCATGACTCATGTTAAGTTTCGGAGGAATCGAATAGTGAGAAATATATAATTAATAGAATAACAAATGCTAACCGGAAGTACATAAAGCAGAAGGTTAAAATTTTTAGGGGTATGGTTACGCCCACTTTAAAAAATGGAAATTTATAGCCTTACACAGATGCAAGGTCTAAGCAAAGTTTAGTTAAAGTCAAAATCGCTCTAAAGACTTTATTCGAACAAATTATTAGAATAATTTTATTAATAATATCTATTTAACTCGAATAAAATTTGCTTTAAAAAATTTTATATATGTATCTACATTTAATTATTCATTTAATTTTTATGAGTTGTGTATGTAGATATATGCACAAATAATATATATTTTAAACAATTAAAAAATTGTTTTTAATAGAATTATTCGATTAAATTTATTCGAATAAATTTATACGAATAATTTATATCGAATAAATTTTGTAATATAAAAAATGGCTAAGTTTTGTTCTAATTTTGTTGTCGTTAAATTTCATTCGAATAATTTTTATATGTCTAATTTATTTTGCAATAATTTTAGAATAAATTTATTCTAATAATTTTGTGCAAATAATTTTACCCGAATTATTTTATTCAAATAAATTGTTTCGAATAATTTTATGCAAATAAATATTTTTGAATAATTTAACTCGATTAGAATTTACTTTAAACATTTTGAAACCCATTTATTTATTCGTTTAGTTATTATATAAGTTATGTCTACACGAGTTATGTGGCAAAATGGAAAAAGTGCTTAAGTCGATTTAGGCAAAAATTGAGATAATGAGCTTTACTTAATTTATTTTAAACAATTCACATTTAAAAAAAAAATATTTGAGTAGAATTGTTTGATTATATTTTTGCGAATAATTTGACTCGCATACATTAATTCGCATAATGTTTATAGTATAAAAAATATCAATACATCATTAAATTTTAACAAAATCATGTATGTGGCCAATTTTAGTTCTAATGACTTAATTCGTTAAATTTGATTCGAATAACTTATATATGCCTCATTTATGTTGCAATAATTTTAGAATAAATTTGTTCGAATAATTTGGAATTATTTTATTTAAATAAATTAATTCAAATAATATTATTCCAATAATTCCATTGGAAAAATTTTATTCTAATGATATTCATTTAATTTTTATATAAGCTATTTTCGTACATGTGTATACAAATAATATTTATTTGAAACAATTTTTTTCCAAAAAAAACTTTCGAGTAGAATTATTCGATTAAACTTATTCGAATAATTTATTTCGAATAATTTTTGTAATATACAAAATAGCAATACATAATTTAATTTTAACAAAATCAGCCACATATACATATTTTTTCTAATTTTGTTCTCGTTAAATTTTATTCGAAACATTTGGAATAATTTTAGAATTAATTTATTCGGTTAATTTAGTTCCAACTATTTTATTTAAATAAATTTATTCGAATAATTTTATCCAATTAATCTTATTCGAATAAAAATATTCGAATAATTTAACACAATTGTACCCATTTATTTATTCGATTAATTCTTGGATAAGTTATGTATACACGTGTCAGTGGCAAAAAAGAAAAAGTGCTTAAGTCGACTTGAGCAAAAATTGATGTCACAAGTCCCCAAAATTTGAGTTTACTTGTATGCTTTTTAGGAAACTTATAGCAAAATTACTTTTTCCTTATTTCATTTTGATATGTGACTTTTTTTGGAATAATAACTTAACTTTAGTTTTGATCAAACTGCTGTTGGAAAATACTTTTCTTTGAAAGTCAGACACAGCTCACACTGATCATACTGGGCTTGAACAACTACTAATTGAATAGGGATTATCAACTTGTTTATAACTTTTGAAGTACTATTCTCTGAAACTCTAACTTTGGCAAGCCTTCCAAACTTTTTTGCAAAAAAAAACTTTCGGCCTTACTTATAAAACTTAAAAAGGCTCTCTGAGAAAAATTGTTTACGAAAATTTGTTTTAAAAAACCTTTATAAAGACTTTTTAAGTTTTATAAATAAGGCTGTTTATTTTTAAGATAGCATACCCTCGGCATTTTGTCTTAGTGTTTCGGTGGATAAATGATTTAGGTGCCATGTCAGGCACTTGAATATACATATCGCTCATTTACTCAAAGAACGCCATACCTCAAAAAAATGGAATTTTTGAGTTAGTGATGCAGAATTAATGCTTTTATCATTATTCATATTGAGTAAAAATTTTATACTTTTTAGTATTGCCAATAAAGTTTCTATATTTTTGTTCGTAGAAGTCTGATTTGTTGTAATAATATATACATACATATGTATGTAAGTATGTTTAAGTAACCCCAAATTGTATGATTTAGTTAATTTTATTTTAAGCCCACTGTTATTCTACCCACTTCAAATAAGCATAATCACACGAACTTTTTCTCAATCCAAAAGATAAATGATTCTTATCTTATTAATCTGTGGCAAATAACAATGAAAGAAGACATTTAGATATAATTATTTTAAATTCATTCATCATCCACTCACTATACATACCTTGTTAAAAACGATGGCTGAAAAGAATTGTATTAGCAGTTCTTTTTCAGTTAATTGTCTTTGTTATATTCAGGCAGTCTATGATTTGAAATTTGTGTGTGTTGGAGCAGAGATCACGTTTCAAATAATTAATAATAATTAAGCAAACAAAAAATAACAAAAAACTTAATTCTTAATCAAACACTTTACGAAATATAGAATCTTACTGTTTTCATTTAGTATAGCGAATCAGAGCATGAATTAAGGTTTAAGTTAAATTTTTTCTGCTCCCTTTATATATCTTTTTCTAGGTGACTACTAGTGTTATCATTCGAACAAAAATTATTCGAATATTCGAACAACTTTTTATCATATTTGTTCGAACGAACAAAAATTTTCAATTTAGAATAAAAAATTATTCGAATCATTTTTTGTCGAATATTCGAATATTCAACAATTTCCTTAACTACTTGTATAAAAAGATTTTTTGGGTTGTCTGCGGTTTTTAAATGATTTTTCCAAAAAGTTAATAACATATTAAAAATGTTTGTAAATGTGTATAAATACCTATGTATACTTTTTAACTAATTTCGTTTCAGTTTTTAACTTCTGACAAAAAAAGGGGTATTATAAGTTTGTATATAGTTTGTGTCTGTGTATCTATTTGTATGTACGAGTCGACGTAGATAACAAACGGTTGGACCGATTTTGATTTAGTTTTCCTGTTTGAGGGTGGCATTGGCTGAAGAAGTTAGCACGTTGACTACAAAAAAGAAGGTTTTAGGATCGAGCCCGCTATCTGACAGTCATTAAATAACAACACCACGCATTTTTCTGATGTGTATTACTGTCCCTTTCTATCAGTTACTTTAGAAAAGTTCAAGTGATGAAGGCATAGTCACTGGTCACTGAAATATACCGACTTCGAGAGATACTAATCTTAATGTAAAACCAGAGCACCCTCCTCATCGGCGAAGTAAAATATCTACTAAACTGCTACTAAACACAGCTTAAAAAAAATAATACGACTCACTAACGCCAGAGGCGCTGCAACACTACACTATTAAAAAAAACGTGCAAAAAGCAGAGCTATAAAAAAAATTAAGCATTCCTCTATCTATTCCTTCACCACCTATCTTTTCTATTACTATCCCTTTCCTTATAATAGTAGTGGGCATTCATTGCCTGATTGTTACTTCTCTTTAAAAATAAAATAAAGAATGACTTGTTCGAGAGTGTTCTTAGCTATGTTTAAAGAAAATCTGTCCAGCCGTTTAGAATATATCACATTTTTTAGATATATTCTGTTGATCTGCGTGTCTTTGAATGGTGATATGATGGTGATATGATCGTATATCTTCTAACTTATACTTGAAGAAAATCGGTCTAGTCGATTGGAAGTTATCATAATTTTTTTATTTAATCTTTTATTTTTTGCGATTCTGTTACTTCAATAGTATAAGTGGAACATATAGTTCTTATCTATGCCACGGCGTCAACTGCAGCAAACGTTCTTAAAACTTTAAAGTTTTATTATAAATATTACTAAATTTTTTATTGAAATTATTTGTTTTTCTTGTGTAATGAAATATTTTTCGTTTGTTAATAAAAAAAAAATTAATCTAATACATATACGTGTCGTTTTTTGCAAACTTTTTTAAGATTGTTCGAATATATTTTTTTATTCTTTGTTCGTTCGAATATTCGAACAAAAGTTCAAAATTATTCGTCTGTTCGAACAAGAAAAAAATTATGAAATTTCATTCGAACAAACATAAAACACGAATAATTAACAACACTAGTGACTACACTCGGATGTTTATTTTGGAGCTGGAGAATTTGAATTTAAATTTTGCTATGAGCTTGCTTTGCTCATATATTATGCTATTATATAGAATTTAAAAATTTCAGCCCCCACCAAACAAAACACTTGTTAATTTGTCCATAATATTTAATTCAATTATATGTAAATTTCTACACAGAAAAAACTAAATTTCATTTTCAGTAACCAAATTCGTTGAATCAGTAAATATTTTATTTGAATGCGGTCCTACAAATAATTTTGTAAATTCTGATAAAAATTTTGTAAAAATTTAAATTAATCATAGTTCGGCTGAGAGAAAATGTTATTTCAGTGTGTTGGTGTTTATCTTGCTTATTGATAGGAACAGATGTGCGATAGTTTTCCGTGAGCACCTGCCATTACGGCCTTATCTCACGGGTGCCAAAGCACCTTGTGTGGGTTAGACGCCAGACCAACGCCCCCATGCACCCTATTAGAATGAACCTATGGCCCACTCCATAAGGCACATAGGTTGCAATCTTTGAATATAGTTATCCCTGTACTATATTCAATTACCTTGCTGAGGTAATTTGAGCTATCTAAACTCTGCTGCTATGTCCGTGCCCATAGCAGCTTCTGTTGAATGGCAACAGCACCTAGAATAGTGTCTGGCTGACCGCGTCAGACCAACCACTAGTATTGATTTCACACTGGGAAGCCAAGACTATTCTCCCAGCGATTTTGGTAGCAACCACAGCCACCACGATAATTCTCCGGCTTCCACGCCAAGGTGTTGTGTATACACCCATAGCGAGGTCCCCATGAGAATTCCTCAACCATTGCCGGCACAGCTCAACCACTCGTCCGAGATGAACCCATGCCTGTGTCGCCAAATAACCAGTGCCTACTCCACACATACCAAAATCATCCTTTTAACCTCGTGAGGTAGGACGAACTCGGCATTTTAGCAAAGGAAACTGACGACCGCTACATGCACTCAACTCTAAGCAGCTCGGCTGTCGGGCCACCGGCACCCGTGGCACCAGAAGTAGCCTCTGGTTAGACCTCGAACTTCCACCACAAGGGCTTCACCTCTATCGTCTTTTGAACTCAGGGGCAGTTCTAGGTGACGCTGCACCTAATTGACATCAACAGGACCTGGCTTCCTTTTGATATAAATATGTGCACATCCTTTGCTCTGTTTATATTCAGAGATTGGGTAGTAACACATAAGTTCTATGGGTAATGTACCAAAGGTACGTCAATGGAAAAAGCCACATCACCCCAGCTGGGGCCCCGGGGTTGCCACACCCGTAGTCCATAACAGACTCCCCTGGGGGGATTGATAGAAATAACGTGCTGTTGTGCGGTTGTTGTTGTTTAGTTGTTGTTTATTTTTTTTTTTTTTTTTTTTTTTGATCGTGTTGTATACATGTAAATGCCGAAATGTAGCCGACAAACGTCGTGGCCTGTTTCTTCTCTATACAGTGTTTTGGTACAAATTAATTTAGTGGAACAGTACAGAATATTTACTGAAACTAAGTTTGATTTCAAACAAATATTTGTTTAAAAATTTTTTGGGAATACTTTTTTCTGTGTAGCCTTACCAATAGAGCTGCAAAACTATCGATGGTACTATCGATAGTATCGATAGTTTTATTTTAAGTGGACTATCGATATATTTTTTTCGATAGCAATACTATCGACAAAAACACTACTAAAAGAGAAAAAATCAAAGTCAATAAAAACGGAATGATGGCGACTGTGTAATAAAAAATGCAACATTCAAATTTCGCCGCCTGGTTTGGTAATGGTTATCATTACATATATAAATGTGAAAAAAAATTAATTAGTTTTGATTTGTTTCAACATAAGATGTCAGTTTTTATCTACTAGATGCAAATTGCATAAAAATACAATTATTATGTACCAAGGGCTTTGATACTTGAAGAAACTTGACGGCGGCTAAATTTGACGACTACTGGACTGTTTCCGCTCTTTACTTTTAAATAAAAGGTGACGCCACAGAATATTATAATATTTTTTATTTTATTCCTTTTTAATTTATTTTTTATTGATCCATCTATCTATCTGTTTGCTTTTTCGTTTATTTTTTTATAGAACTGTGTATATATGTTTGTTGAATATGTGTATTAAAAACATTGGAACTAAAAGTTTTAAAAAAATCAACTTTCTGTTTACTTTATGGAATGTTTAAAAAATGCAAGATTTTATATTAGAAAAATACACAATTGATAAGTTTTAGCCCTTATAGACACGGAAACTTTACTTTGCAAAGCCTTAATTCAGCAGGGAGAAAGACAGAAAGATATAGTATTTATCACTCTGTCTTTCACACACCTGGGGGCAAATCACGGCATTCGATACGACTCGTAATTTAAAAATATTTCTATATAAACTCTATCGAAATATTTTTAATTAAGACTTTGCAAAGTAAACTTTCCGTGTGAAAAAGGGGTGTTTCTAAGAATCAAAAACTATCGATAGTATCGATGGCATCAAAAAATACTATCGAAACTATCGAATGGAGCCACCCTCGATAGTTTTGCAGCTCTACTTACCAATAAGTTTTTCACTCATTTCATGCTTTAATAGTAATGTAAGAAAAAAAGCCAATAAACATTTGTATACATTTCTTTTCCAAGCGGAAGTTCATTTTTTCTCTCCTTAATGAAACAAAAAATATAATTTTTATATTTTAAATAATCTCGTTTTAATTCTCACGTAACAAATACCTAAAAAGCTTTTATGCAATACATAATTGCTTTTTCTTCTTATAGTTTCTGAGAGGTAAATTAATTATTTCAAATAAATTATATTATCCAGAGCATAAACAACATTTTTAAGTGAGTGTAATTTTCTTAATATTTCAATCAAGCTATTATGGATTTTTAAAACCAACATTTTAAAATGAATATTCATAGAATTCAATTAATTAATTAAAACGAGATGGACTCTGCTTAAAAAATTTTTAATACAAACACAATTTAAATTTATGTATAGTGGCTTTACTTTTGATGAGCGTAGCAAAGAAAGGACTTCAAACGTTGTAGTGAGGCAGACCAGAGGCAGGGCATTTGATGGGAATCGAACTCTCGACTTCTAGATTAATTGACTAACACCCTCCATGCCCACTAGTTGATCGAATCATCCGGTTTTTTTTAACAAATAAGCTTTATTTCAGAATAATTTACAAAAAAATAAGCATTAAAATAAAATAAAATATTTAAGATTATTTTAAATAAAACATTCTGAAATTCGAACTCGGTGTCAATCAGGTTAGCAAATTCTACATGAACAAAGATGTCGTAAGAATCGTTTAATAAAAAGGATGTCAAATATAATATTAAGTTTTAATGGGCTTGGCTCTAGCCAATTTTTTTAAGCACTAGATTATTTTAAGAGCTCAAACTGTTTGCCAAGTTTTGTGAGAAATGGGATAACTAGAAGCTAATATGTGTATTTGAATACTAAATATAAGTGGGCGTGGCTCTGCCCAATATCTTAAATGCAAGATCGTGCCGCTTTTACAGCTCAAGGTGTTTGCCAAGTTTCGTAAGAATCAGTTAGTATAGAAGCACGTGAAATATGATATTAAATTTTAGTGGGCGTGACTCCACCCATTTTTCTAAGTTCCAGATTTGTGTTATTACGATATCCCAATGTGTGTGCTAAGTTTCGTAGCAATCAGCTATAAGAAATTGTATCAATTTCTGCGGCCATTATTAATTACATCCGGTTTGGCAGGGTCCATTTAAATAGTTTTTTGTGATTAAACTTCGGAAGACACTACCTTAGCGTCCTTAAAATTTTTAACAGCTTATCTTACGATAAAAACAAATTTTATCACTCACGCTCACGTCTTTTCATGCGTGACAACTTTTTACTAATATTCGACATTATTTTAAATTTTTGTAATTTTTAAAAATTATAAAGTTCTAGTATGTGAACTTTAACTATGTAGACTCAATTATTATTCGAAATCACAAAAAAACAACACTTGATAAAGTGACAATAAATGCGAATGGTCGAAAAAGAAAATACTTTTTCACTCACGCTCACGCATTTTCACACGTGACTATTTTTATATACTCCTGTTTTCTATTTCTTCCACGTACAATAAATATTTCGATGTAGTTAGTTAGAAAAATATATTATCTTCCATTTATTAAATTTTACAATTTATTTATGCTGATACTTTACACTGTGTATTCACGGCATACAGTCAGTGCGTGTTGACTCATTTAGTAACAGCATGGAAAACATATTACAATAACGAAATGGTAAAGCAACGTGGTGGGAAAATGTAAGCAGAGATGTTAAATTTGTTATATAAGAGCAAAACTACTTGAGAATTTTCAATATTAAGTTTTTAAAAAGGAGAAAATTTCCCATAGTGCTATCGGATAAGTAAGAGTACATAAAATCAAAAGACGTAAACCGGCGAATTGATAATCTCGTCCTTTGTACAGCCTGTTGAATACAATAATATTTTACACTGTATTAGTTAAGTTGGCACGCACCTCTTAGTCAAGATATGTGTAAAATAATATATATATATTTTAAATTTTGTAACGGTACGTTACAAAGACGCATGCAAAGTTCACTTTTCAAATATGTAGCTTCCATTCTGTTTTCCCTTCTAAACAACAAACTCAAGACTTTGCCAAATAGACTTTGGGTATGCGAAATCCGTCAAAGTTTTTCGGAGACTTATAGTAAACTTTTGTAGAATATTATACTTTCGCTTGAGAGTATTTATTCGGCTTGTTTTTTAGAAAAATCATAAAAAAACCCATACGAGAGAAAGTTACAGTCTTACAGTGTTCCACAAAAATTTTCCTCGTAAGATTTAACATAAGATTTACAGATATATTCTTTCACTAAAATGCAAGATTTTCGCGGATTCTCATGCCGATTCTCCATTACAATGTGCAAAACAGGTAATAACAAAAGTATCTTTTTAAGTTCTCTTTGAGTATTGGCCATCAAACAACTATGAATGTGTACAGCTAAAAATAAAATAAAAAAACATGTTCATATTAAAACACAATCACTAATTTTAAACCGAATACGTTTAACCATAAACATCCAACAACTATGTTTATACCCTTTCTTAATTGCGCAGTAGTAACAACTATATCTAAAATGTATAGAGTGTGTGAGCTTCAAGCATACGCATGAGTATAAAAGTACTCTGGCTATTAATCGGCTACATATGAGTATACAAATACTCGGAGTAATAATCGGCAACACATGCGTACATACAGGGCTATTTTATTTAAATGCACACACACACATAAAGAATGTTTTCAAACAGCCACCTTCACACACACCCACATATTTTCCATTCCACTTTATATACACAAATATACATATGTACATACCGTGGTAAATGATAAATAAATATCCCGAGTATTATGCGTATATTTATTTTGTCCGATTAAATGCCCAAGGTCTGAGTTTATAACTATGACAGAGAATGAACCAGCTGGATACGCTTGTGTTGAAATCGTCTAGTCTAGTCCTAGTTGCTTGAGAGAAAATATGTGAGCATACGAATTGTTTGCGCTACAATTATGATTATACGTGTTTATTAAAATTAAGATAATTTACTTATTATATTTTGGCTACTCATTGCCAGTCTCTGGTGCAAAATAAAATATGTGAAACTTAAGACCGCCATTTTTATATGTTCAGAACATAAATTTCACTTGATCTTGGCATATATTTTTGGTAAACTCTGCTTGAATAATACGTTGAAGGCCAGCCTATATATTATTTTTGTGCTGTGCAGCATTATTTTAATCTCGTGCTCCAAAAGTGGTCGTAAATGCCTACAGTTTACTTAATCTCAGTTAATCTGAGAGCAGTTTATTATAATTTATGAACATCAATCTACATAACATTAAATTTAGGTCATGAAACGCTACGCTCCTTTTTTTCTAGACAATAAAGCATTAAATACATTCACCACAGCAGGCTACACGAACACACGACTTAAAATGCCGCTAGCAGCATTTGCCGCCTCGTAGCCGGCTACTTAATTATTTTGGAGACGGCAGCAGCACCATCTGCAGCTGATATTCAAGTACAAATACGTTGTTCAGTGTTGCCACTTTTATATATTTTTCATTTTATAAATGTTAATTGCTCTTTTAAAATGTACTTATTTCACGTAAAAGTACAAAAATGAATCAATTTCTTTTTTACATCAATTTTTGGATATTGTTTTTGTTAAATAATATGAAATAACTGTACAAAATCATTCATTCAACATTAGACTTGTGCCATTTAGTTCATTTCAGTGACCGGTAATTTTAGTTCATTATTTATAAATGAACTAGTTCGTTCATTTAGTTCAATCGCTCTTTTTAGTTCAATGAACTAGTTAGGTCTTTTTAGTTCAATGATTTTACATCTGCATGCATATGTATGTAGTGTAGATATGTTGTGGTTTTTGACAGTATTAAAAACACAGATCTGTGATTAAAAAACTTTGCGAAAGCTAATATTAATTAATTAATTAATAAATAAATTTGCTTTAAAAAGGGTTTATAAAACAAATTTAGTGTGAAAATCATTTTTAAAAATCTCATAAATACAAAATATTTTTGTGAATAGGTTAGTATAAGTGTTTGCTAGTTTATTGCATTTGTGGTAGTAGCCAGCGATGAACAAGAACAAAATATACATACATACATACATACATATGGATGAGTATAGAAGCAAAGCACACAAACAGAAAGAAGCAAAGCAAAAGGTTGAAAACATTTAGTTCATTTTGTGTCTTAGTTCTTAGTTCAAAAAATGAACTAGTTCAAAAATTGAACTAGTGAGCGTAAAACAATTGAACTAGTTCACTTAGTTCAAAGTACTGAATCGTTCATTTGAACTAGTTCGTTCATGAACTACACAAGACTATTCAACATTTTGTATTATACTGGCAACACTGAATTTTCTCATTGTGGCGAAAGAAATAGAAATTAGTTTAATTGGACTACAACGATATAATTAGCATAGACAACAACCTGCCGCCATGTTACCTTACTGTCTTCAAAAGAATTATTCTCATATAAACATGTGTATTCTATCCTTGACATTTGGTAGTCGGTAGCTTGCTGTGCTGAATGTGTTTAATGCTTAACTTGTGTATATTCTTCTTTTAAATACATTTAAAAAGGAAATGAAATATCTCTTTCTTCAAAACATTTTAAACTGGTGGGAAATTTTTGGAATTTTGTTTTTTATTATAACAAGTTTCATTATGTCACACACACACGCGCACAAAAAAAACGGCTAAATGAAAAATAAAACACAAAGCTTTAAGTGCTTGTATAGCATGTATAAATTTTTTGAATATTACTTCTACTTTTGAAATTTCTTCCCCGGTGACTTCCTTCCAGCGCCGCCACTACATACAGTTATGGTAGTGCTGTTACGCTTAATATACTATAACACTACATTTTCGTTCATAGACATGTGCAATTTTCATATCATGTAACTTTTCTTTTGCGTACTTGTGGCCGCTGTTTTTTTTTTTTGCTATTTTTCTCATTTAACTATTTTTTTTAGCTACAGTGCAGATAAAAAGTTGTGTTACACCAAAATAAATGGTATTTTTTTTTAGATTTCGGTTTTAAATATTGTTTTGTCTGACGTCTTAGCTACCACTGTTCTCTTTTACTTCCCATTGCTGTGCGGCAGTTTGTGCTAAAAGCCACAAACATACTGTATGTATGCATGTGTGTGCACTGTAATTAACAGTATAAAGTGGCAGTTGCGTTTGTTTTTGTTGTTGTTGTTGCTTTTTGTGAATTTCTTTTAAAACTATTACTTGTTTTTTTTTTCGCTATTTGTTGGGCTTTCTGCGGAGATAAATTTTATAAATTTTTAAACCATCACTAACCTAGATTTTATAGCTGAAGATAGAGATATAAACGAGTAAGTAGTGAATTTAAAAAAGGCATCTTTTTTAATTAGGTGTACACATATTGACATAAAGTTTTTGAGTTCTAAGCGGCCACTATATAAAGACTTTCATCACACTTTACGAAAAAGAAATCTAAAGACATTTGTTTGGAAAGTCAAAAAATCTAACGTAAGGCGACATTTTATGTTCACGCCATCACACCTCAATTTACATTAAAAACACAAGTATAAAGCAAACAGCTGTTTAGGAATAACATGCCTACTTTAATCGTTGACTTCCGGCGGCAAAGCATTTGCATGTACGCTGTGATCGAGGTGCATTTATTAGGTGGCAGTACTACACCAGGTGACTTATGTCATTATAGCAATCTAAATGTCAAATTTGGATTGTGTAGTTATAAGCCTAAAAGCATGCTTTTATTTGCGTATCCATAAACACCTATCGAATATTCAGTTTTGTATGATGTTTGACATTTCCTATAAGAAACATGCAATCCGACGATGCTACCCTGTTTTGAAAAGTAAGAAGGTAATAAATATATACCTACAAAGTACATGTGGTTATTGCTGTTGTAATATTTGTTGTAGAAATGCGGTTACCTGATTGATGTGCCTTGGATGTGATCGTGCTGGCCTTTGAAAATAGACGGCAGTTAAAGTAGTTGATTTAGAAAAAGAAAATACGATAATTTCGTCAATTTTCAGACATGCTTTACACGAAAAAGTATTAAACACGATAAGCATATTCAGTCCAGTTTAAGACGAAGACATATACCATAAACGACGGCACGGCATCGGCGTCGAAACAGACGACTTGTAAGTTCGATTATTACTTGATTTTGTAATAATGCAACTCTAATACCAGACTGCCGAACATCAATCGGCTTCTAATCAGTGTGACCAGATTTTAAAATAAAGTTAAGCTAAATCACGTTTCAAAAAAAGCTAATAAAATAAGCTAAAAATTTAAATTTTAAGCCATAAAATAAAGCTAAACTTTTTTCTACTTCTTCCACGTTGCAATAGTTTCTTATTGCTAAAATAATGTTAAATGTATACATAATCAAACATATTTTTCTATTAATTGAAATTAAAAATATTGAATAATTTTTAATAAAATTATTTATACATTATATTTGAGTTTTGAAGAAAAATAAAACAAAAACTTCCCAAAAATGTAAAAACATTTATACTAAAATACGAAACCTTTTTTCATTTAATTAGTCTTATTAATAGAAAATATATTTCCAATTTTTGTTTTGAGTAAATTCAGGCTGCTTCAACTCAACTCAAAGAAAATCCTTAAAAGTCTTATAGGCAATTTTAATTTAGCTTTTGCCATTGTAGCTCCAAAATTGCAATCAATGTCACCTATTTTTAAATTTGCCATTTCTATTATAAATGCGCAATTTATATTTTGTATTTTTAAATTATTTTCCAATGAAAATTTTTTATATATTTCAATATTAATAAATTAAAAAAAAGGGTGCTATAAGTTTGTAGTGTGTGTCCGTACATTTGTGCATCTGTACGAGTCCACGTACAGACCAAAGTGCTGCATCGATTTTGAATTAGTTTTTTTTTTGTTTGCGAGATGACTTAATCGAGAATGTTCTTAGCTGTGAAGAAAATCGGTCCAGATGTTCAGAAGATATCACATCTTTTCTAGATATATTTAATTGAATCTGTGTGTCTTTGACGCCGTAGCTCCCAAAGGCCTAGACCGATTTTAATTTTGTTTTTGTCGTTTGAAAAGTGACTTGATCTCGCCTATAATTGAAGAAAATCGGTTCAGCCATTTAGTCAGTACGTTGGGTGTTCTTAAAATTTTGAATTTTTTTATTATAACTTTTTTATGTCTTTAACACATTTTTTGAGAACATGCAATTAAGATTAAAAAACGGCTAAAAAAGCTAAATGAGTTAAAAAGCTAAATGGAAATTTTGCAGCTAAATCCCAAAAATAAGGTAAATTTAGCCCAAAATAAGCTAATATGGTCACGCTGCTTCTAATACAAATGAATACACATATATATAAGATAATGTTGGAGTCTATCGCAAAAAAGAAATTACGGAATCACATTATCGTTATCACAAACGAATAAATATGTCGATAAATATTACGATTTTCGGTTCGCAAAAAGTTACAGAATCCAGGTACAGATGGGGAACGTGGCAGAAGGCTGTCGGATACTAAATTTATATTAATAAAATTAAAGAAATTTTAAAGTAAAAAAAAAAAATTGCACCCATATGCAAAAATTAAAGTGTGCTTGAAGAGTACGGTATATTAAAATTTGCATACAAAAACTAGTTTTAAGGGTGCAAGTTTTTTTACTTTAAAATTTCTTTAATTTTATTAATAGAAATATAGTATCCGACAGCCTTCTGCCTAATTGATATTTGGGTACACATAGTACATATTACTTTCTTGTTCACACTATGGGCCAATTAAAGGCTTTCGTTACTTTAACACATCAATTAGAAATAGTTATACAAGAAAATTATGAACTTAAAATATATGCAACAAATTGGATCAATAGTTTATAGTTCTAAGAACGAAAAATTAGAAACTGAATATTCCACAAACGAAATAGCAGCATTTAAGTACTCACCAATAACTTCTGCTGACGTGGAACATTAATTTTTATTACATAAAATTTTTTCAGAAAAAATCTGCAAAGATTTATCTTTGACAATAAAAAAAAAAATACGTAAATAAAAGTTCTACTGAACTCTATTTTGTATTCCATATGATTTGACAAAATATTTATTAAGAAGGCATTGAAGCTGAGCTTTTTATGTTTTTTAAGTTTTTAATGACAAAATGTTTGTTAAGAAAGCAATGAAGGTGATTTTTTAAGTTTTTAATGTTATTAAATGTTAAGAAAAAGTTGATAAATGCATATTTTATTAGTTTTAAATACATATTTTTATATTTTTACTGCATATTTTATGTATATAAAACGAGATTTTAAATGCATGAAAATCCTTTCCCTATATCGCACTTGTACGTATTATTTGAATTTTTGACATGTCTTAATACAAAGTATTATAGTCTGAACTGCCCTTAAGTTACTTCACAGGGTTAAAGTAGTACAGTACGTTCGAGCAATAAATACTTGTAGAATCAATAATAAGCAGATTTTTCAGATAATTAGTGGACACCACAAAAGAAAATGCCTTCAAATGTATATGCAGTAAATAATAAAATCATTTTCGTTCGTTTCGAATTGCGCAGAAAAATAACATAATTTCTCCCCGCATTCTCTCTGTCCTATTGCATTATTTTGTAAGTATCCCATCAATGTCCATACATTTTTGCTAAGAAAAACTTGAACAAACTTTTCTTATCAATTTAATATGCACGTTTCTTTTCCCAGCAGCCAATTTGCAATTAGCCAGTGAGCATTATAATGATTAATATAATTACATTAAATTTTTTTTTCAGCTTTACTTGATATTTTGTTAATGCAAAAAAAATATATTTGAAAAATTCTTTACCTCCAAGTTTATTTGATAGACTTGTTCCCATAACATTAACGGCGAAATGCGAAGAATGCATCTTTCTTTAATTAAAGAAAACAAATTTGTAATTGTTTTGCTTGTGCTTTTGTGCAGCTAAATTAAATTAGATTTAAACTTTACACTTAAGTTTTCTCTTTTAATGGTTAAATCCGTAAGAAAAAAGAAGAATCACGCGGATTTAAAGTTTAGAAAAAGGTTTAGTTTACGAATGCAAAACTAGCCTTAAGTTAATTAAATGTGACAGCTGAAAAAGAGATTATGTATATGGGAAAAATGTCGAAGAATATAAATGAAAAGATTTAAGGCGAAAGAACTTGATAAAAAAGAAATGAAAAAAGTTCACACTTAGACGTATTCGCAGGAGTGTAACAACCAGGGAGAATCGGGCTTGCATGCAAATGCCTGTTTTTTTTTTTTTTTTTTTTTTTTGGTGATATACATACATATCACAAAGTATTGAAATTTTAAGTAATTTGGCATCGATTTGTAATTGCATATTTTTGCATATTTTGTTGGTAATTGCATATTTTGACATATGTATTATGGCAATAAATTTATAGTGTTAACCATTAAAAAAAATTTATTTTACTAAGAAATTTTTGGGTAAAGCTTCCCCGATGATCTGCATTAGCAACAATGAATTGCGCATAACATCCAGCTAAACCCCTCAACAATAAATTTCAATGTATTTTTAATAAAAAAAATATTTTACTGAATAAGTAAAATAATAATAGGGCGTTAACAAATGTTAAACTTAAAAAAAAAGCAATGTGAGTCCGATCACAGAGGAGATGTGTAAACATCTAGTAATGAAATTTTTTTTAAGTTGGACGTATCTACTTATGCTTTTAGTATCTTTTTTTAAATTAATTATTTAAAAGTATCAAAACTTTCAATATTGTAAATACATATGAATTTGTTGGTTTTTCTTTGTTTTATTAAACTTATTTGGTTAGTAAATGGGTAGACTGCAGTATATGTATATGTACTGCATTCAAAATTGCAGTAAGCAGTAAATTTACTGATTACTAAAAAATTCAGTAAATTTTTACTGCTAATGAAATTTAATTTGCATTACCAGTAAAATCGTAGGGCCGTAATCATAATAAAATTGTAGCAAGTGGCAAAGTTTTTTCATTCAAATTTTGAAACTTTTGTATGAAAAACATTTAGCCACTTGGTAGAATTTCATTATGAATACGGGCATTACTGATTACTGAAAATTCAATGCACCTCATCATATAACAAATTATTTAGGCAATTTATAATAATTGTAGAAAAAAATTTTAGTAATCAGTAAAAATTTACTTGTTAAACATTTTTTATTGTTTTTACTGAAACTTTAGTGGTACTGCAGTGCTCATCTATGGTAAATGCCTTTACTTTTACTTTTTAATTTTTAATTCCTGTTGTTCATCGTTTAGTTGTTGCTGTTCTTGTTGTACGCATTGCAATTAAAATAAATTCAGTAAAGTGCGACTTTGACTCGCGCACATTCGGTTTTGATTTTTTTTTTTTATTTAGCTTTCTTCCTTTTTTAAGTTTTTTCAGTTTAAACGATTTTTTTCAGTTTTATCGCTTTTTTCTCGTTATGGCGTTTTTTTTTCTCTTTTTGGGTTTTTTTAGTTTTCGCAATTTTTTTTTTCATTTTGGGGATTTTTTTTCTGTTTTTTAGGGTTTTTTTCATTTTGGCGATTTTTTCATATTGGCGATTTTTTTTGTTTAAGGATTTTTTTCATTTTGGCGATTTTTCCGGTTTTTCGCGATTTATTTTAGTCCTAGAGATTTATTTTAATTTGGTGCTTTTTTCGATTTGGCGATTTTTTTTTGTTTTTGGCGATATTTTTATATTTGGCGATTTTATATTTTTTTGATTTTTTAGTTTTACCGTTTATGAAAATTTCAAGAGTTTTGCTCTTACGGTCTCCAAGATACAGCAAGTTGTCAAAATTACAAAGTAATAATTGCATTAATTAATGGAACACCCTTTAATTTAAACTTTTTAAATTTAGTGTTAATTTTTGTAGTCTGTATAAAAATACACTAACTTTACAAATTTAAAGTGTATATATGTACATACAATTGTATGTATATTACATGGGATTTTAAAATTTTTCGTTGCTCGTTTTGGAACACCCTTTAGTTTTTAACTCTCATGTATTTGTTGTTGTAGTGGCCAAATGTCTACATATTGTGTCCAAATTTCAAGTCCGTAGCTCTTACGGTTCATTTTCACCTTTGGTGTACGGAAATATACAGAAAAATAACCGGCGGCGGCGCACCGTCGGCTTCGAGCCGGTCGACTTGTTTCTCTGCTTGGTATTGCTTCTTTCAAACACTAATACACTCATACATAGCTCACACCGATTTGACAAATGCAAAGCAAAAGCAAAAAGCAAAGAAATCTCAGCAAAGAAATCTCAGCAAAGAATCAAAGCCAAAAAATTTTTACCCCCTAGCGTATAGATGTTTACACATCAAAAAAATATTCTACTAAGTTCTATAAAGAATAAGTTCACCTTTTTATATTCAAACTACATTTTTTTTAAGTGAAAGTATTACACTACTGCAAGGATTAAACACAGAAAAAATAAAATAAATTTAGTAAAGTGAGATTTTGAGTAGCACACGAAGCCACAGGACAGCCACATTTCTGCTTTCGCTTGCAATATCAAAATGAAAATATACATGTGCTTAGATAATTAACTAATATAACTACACCTAAAAGTATTCCGGTAGAAAAGTTCAAGTTTTCCGACAAAAACGTATTTTTGGCACATACGATATTTTCATTCACAACATTTCGTAGATGCGTGTATAGAAAATGGCACTTACGATATCTTTTGTGTTTTTATGTATTTGTTCATTATTTTTTAACTTAGAATTGTACAAAGTAATAAAAAAAATGTTATCAATATTTAACAGAAGCATGAATTCATTAAAAAAAAAATTAAAAAACCAATCAATAATAATAATGAGTTAATCTTCTTCGTCGCTTTCATTTAACATATATTTTTCGCGTACAGAATATTTTAAATTTAAATACTCACTATGGTATTTTTACTGTATGCTATCTTTTAAAAAAATTTTTCAAATCATTGAATTTTTGCAAAGAGATACAATACCCAAAGGTGAATTGTACAACTTTTGTAACTTACAAGGTAAAATTAAAGTTATTTATAGCTTTTTAGTGGAATTGTCGCAATATCCGTAAATCAGTTCAATTGATTTTGATTTTTTGTCTAATAAAGCCATGCGAACTTTATTTATGTTTAGTTTAACTTGGAGTGGTTTACAATAACTGATTACCTCAAACACATGATCAGAAAAAGAATGCATGCTAAATGCTTCTCTTCAACTTTAATATAAATTTTTACTGAACTTTACTGCATTTTCTAAATTGCGTTCATTTACCATGTAAATACAGTAAATGAGAATACAAATTGAGAGAGTAAAGTGACAGTTCTTGACTGAGTGTTTTGCAAATTTTTACTGCAGAAATTTGTCGTAGTAAAGTTTAGTAAGATAAAAATATATGATTCAAAATGTAAACAAATGAAAAGTAAGCAAATGAAAAATGCAAAAATTTGAGAAAAGGTTAAATAAAAATCGTGAGTCATTAAAAAATAATTAATTTATAAATCATAGTAATAATAGCTGTTAATATAGATATTTAGTAATATATTTTATTAAAGCTTTTGTTTTGCAATTTATTATAATTACTCAGAGTTGTAAAACTGTAAAGTATCTGGGTACTTAGTATCGCACTTGCTTTTAAGGTAATCAGTATCATTAGCAAATAGTCATGTAATTTTTATGAACTTAGCCAACAACAAAACAAGGAAATCAAAAATAAATTAATTACAAATATTACATGAAATAAATTACAGAATTTATTCTTAGATTGTCCTTGCTATAATAATATTGTATCGAATACCAATAGTTGAAAGAGTTGCATAGTCAAAAGGTTATATATTTTTCAACACTATGTGGAGTTAGAGTCAGCTGTTTCTTTAATCTTACTAATTTTTACTATTTTTCCGTTAGCGTGCTTTTTTCGGTAACAGCTCTTTTTTAGAGTAAATTTTAAAATTTTCGCAGTAACTACTCATTTACTGCAAAAGTAAACAAACACACTTATAGCCTTTTCTGTAAAATTAACGGTAAAACGAATAGAGGCAAAATAAAGCGAGCAATTCCTTTTACCTTCTAATTCTAACTTAGAAAGAAATATGTAGTAAATATTGTAACATCTACAATATGCAAAATATTCTTCATTGGCAGATACGATAAAATCGCTCACAAGAAAAAATGGAGTGTAACATACGATAAAGTATTCAATCAATTTTTGAAGCGACGAAGTGGAATTCGCCTACAATATTTTATCAGGTGACGTCTCTTTGAATGTAGAACAAGATTGCATCAAAAACTCAATTTCAAGAAAATTGGCATATACGATAATTTCGCGCAAAGGGGTCGATATGATAATATACAAACTTTAGCCCATAAAATATAATATCTTATCTGATATAAACATTTAAAAAAAAATAAACTTTTTTAGTTTTTGATGATTTTTTTTTAGTTTTAACGCTTTTTCTTAGTTTTGGCGACTTTTTTGTAGTTTTTGCTGATTTCTTCGGCTTTGCATTTGAATTTAGTTTTAGCGATTTTTTTTTAGTTTTTTCTCCTTTTTTTCATTTAAGCTTTTTTTTTTAGTGTAGGGCGATTTTATCGGCCTTCAGCGATTTATTTTAGTTTTTGCGATTTTTTCGCCTTTTGACAATTTTTTTAGTTATGGCATTTTATTCGTTTTGACGTTTTTTTTTTTAATTTTTGGCGAGTTTTTTGTTCTGGTATTTTTTTCGTTTTTGCGATTTTTAACGATTTTTTCCTTATTGACACTTTTTCGTTTTGGCGTTTCTTTTAGATTTTTGTAGATTATTTCGTTCCGGTATTTTTTTTTTCGTTTTGGGAATTTTTAGCGATTTTTTATTTTTGGCGATTTAGTTTAGTTTTAGCTATTTTTTTAGTTCTGGCTTTTTCTTCGTTTTGGCAATTTTTTTTTAGATTTTTGGCGATTTTTCCGTTCTGGTATTTTTTTCGTTTTGGCGATTTTATTATTTTGGGAGTTTTTAGTTTTAGAGTTTTTGAAAATTTCAACAGTTTGCCTATTAGTCAGCGTTTAGACACGAAAACATTTAGAAATTGCTACCAAACATATAATTTAAATTCCAAATGTTGTCCTTCCAAATGCTCGCCGGTCTAAACTCAGACTTACGATTTCCAAGATACACCAAGTTGTCAAAATTACATAAATAAAAATTGCCTTAACTGATAAAATATTAGGGATGTAACGAATGTTCGCATTCACAAATTATTCGCTTACTTTTGCTATTTGCATTCGCTTTTGCATTCGCTAAAATGCATGCGAATATTTCAAGCGAATACTAAACCAAAACACAGCTTTGAAAAATACTTAAACTAGCCTTTTCAAACTTTTGAAAAATGTTGAGCACCATTCATTACTTCGCACAGAAAATTTTAAATGCAAACAATTTTAACTAGCAGTTCTTTGTTGTAAATTTTATGCGAAACAAGCAAGTGCCACGCATATTATTTCGCATGAAAACTTAAAATGTTGAAGATATATTTCATATGTTTTTCCCAAGATGAACAAAGTACTACTTCTCCAAAATTTTTTCATAAGTTCATGCCAATTTTTCTTAATATGTATTTTGGCAGCATTTCACATGAACTATTGAACAGAGTACTAGGATTTAGGGCCAAAGTACGAATGGGTTAATTGCCTAACATTTTGTAAATTTATTTTTATTATCTATACTTATTTTAATATAATTTCATATATACATCTTTCTGTTTTAAGAATTTAATAAATTAATAAATATTTGCTCAATTCAAGACTCAATTTAAATAAAATGCTATATGTAGTACATCTATGTATGTATATAATACAACTTCATGTTTTTAAACAAATTTAGTTTGATGTGATTTTTTACCGTATTGTAAGTATTTGCATTCGCTTTCGCATTCGCATTCGCTTTCGCAAAAATTGAAATGCATTATTCGTTTTCGCATTCGCATTCGCTAAACTGGTATTCGTTACATCCCTATAAAATATCCTTTCTCAATATAAAATAAAATATTTTAAAAATGTGCACTGAAAAAAATTAATGCCAGATATGAACGAAACAAAGAAAAAATATTTTTCTGGTTAAAAAATAAAAATAAAAGTCAATTAAACTTTTAAATGCATTAAAATTTTAAAATTTGGAGGGAGTCCACAAAAAAAATCTCTGTAATAGCTTTTGACGCAAACTTTCGTTGCGCGTTAATTTTCTTTTTCTTCTCTTTCAGAATCTGGTATTTTGATTGGTTGATTAGAGATTCTGGGTTCATTTGAATGTTCCCGAAAAAAAACTAAGTAAAAATATGTATAAATTAAATTTCTAAACCTTTAGTTCTAAGACATTTAACATAAAGCAATTTAAATTTGCTTCTAAGCATAACTTTTGCGTCCGTCCGTCTATCCGCACCAAACACAAGCTGCTTTCTATCAGTTCAAATGAAATACGTCCTTAAGGAAAGTTTGTCTTTTACTTCTAAATTGGCAAATAGAATTGAGACAAAAGATGCAAAAGAAGCGAAAGATAAATTATACCATCTCTTTGTATAAAATTTCAAATTGAAATTCAAACTTAAGTTAGCTAAAAATTTAGCCACTATTAAGTTGAAATATTAGATGACATTTCACTAAACCAATATAGTATAGTAAAAGCAACATCACTTCAAGCAACTTCACCCCATCCATTTCATTCAACATTCTTGAAACTCTATCTGTATAGCGAAACTTAAAATGAATGCAAGAAAAATAAGAGGCAAAATAAAAGAAAAAAATGCTAAAACTTTTTCCCAACATAATCTCAGGAAAAGGAATTTTTTTCTTTGCGCTTACGAACAGGAAGTAAACCATGGTTAACGATAACGTAACTACAAAAAAAAAAAACAAACGATTGAAAGCAACAAAAATTTCATTCTGCTTTTAAACTTTGAACTATGTTGTGTTTGAGGTGTACATTTAAAAAAAAAAAAAAAAGAAAAACCCCAACAACCTCATAGATAAAACAGGTCAGGATATATGGATTGTTTTAAAAAAAATATATATTTTTTTATATATATTTTGTTGCACAAAGGAGACAAATGTATAAAGAAATGAATGAATGTTTCGTTCGTTTGTTGGGAGCAGTTTCTTTTCCAAAAAAAAAAAAAAAAAAAAAAAAAAAAAAAATCACCAAAAATCATTCAAATGCACCTGTGCAAAATGCCATGAAGAAGGAGGTTATAAATCCAAATACGGTAAAAATGCATAAATGAAAGGTTTTCTTAAATTAGTTGCTTCACCATAAGTGCATAGACAAAAGGAATGACATTTTTCGATAAGAGTGATATTATTCTTTAGATCCACCAAGATAGAATTTTTCGACATTTGAGTTTGATGGGGGTGAATGCGGGTAAAACGGTAGCAACAAAAACCAACTAGGGCATGTTCGGAAATGCATCACAGCTCTGCATCATAAGAGCAAACTTTAATTTAAAATGCACTACAAGTTCGCTGATAATCGTTTTTGGTAGTACCAACGCCTATACCTTATATTTGACATTTATTTGTGTGTTAACTACTTCAGTGACGAACTTTGGGATATTTAAATTTCCATTTGCAGCAGTCATGCATTTACGAACAGGCCCTTAATCTTCATTTATGTCAAAAAAATTTTTGGACTGGGCTCTATTTTGTAACTCGCTAAAGCTAGTCAATCTCTATTCGTTAAAAAATCTATAAAGTCTATTAATCGATTTTCGGCTACTAATGAAATTTTCAAACGTTTAGTGCGAAATTGGGAATGGATTAAAAATTTAATCCCCCAAAAATGTTAGTGTTTATTATATTTTTATTTTTTTTATTTATATTTCATTTTGTATTTGTTCAGCATTTTAGTAATCGAATTTTGCTTCAGCTTTAGCGAATTACGGAATAAGGGGCAGGTTTGTGGTACTTTTTAATTTTTGTACTTTTAACGTCCCTTTTCACAATGTATGATTAACAGTTAACGTAAACTTTAACTGCAAGTTCTGCATGCAAAACTTGCCGTTAAATTTCCTGTTAGCTTTTAATTGTACATTGAGAAAAGGGCTGTAATAGGATTAAATTGCCAAAACCGAGTCTTGGTACTTTTTTTGTATGCCATTTATCCTCGAAAAGAATAAGCATAAAAATTTAATTCAAATGCAATTTTATATCTTCCAAAAAAATTTCTGAGGGATTTTGGTACTTTTTTGAAATTTCCTCGAGAAATTGGTTTCTCGTTTTGGCACATTTTTTTACAAAAATATTTTTATTTCTTAATCGGGTTTAAGTTCAGCATTTTCTTTTCTTGTTGAATGAAATATTTTTACTAATTAATGTGATTTTCTAAAGAAGAGGAGAAAAATCAAACTAGACTTTTTTTTTTAGCTGGGGGAAATACCGTAATTTTTCTGTGCACCCACGCACTTCATCAGCACCCATGTCTATCTACTTGGGTATAGATTGTTATTAACATTAGCTATTTAATGTGAATTTTTAATGAAATGGAATATGAGAAATGATTACGTCTACCCAAGTGGATAGACATGGGAGCTGATGAAGTGCCCAGAAAAGGAAAGGAAAAGATAAAGCCTCCATTTGGTTCCATTAAAAAAAAGTGCCTGAGAATACGCCCACTAATTTTTTAATTTAATTTTATGGTATTTTACCTTATCGATTGGTGACGTAACACATTGAGCTCTTACAACGACACAATCTTGAAGTTGGAAAAAGGGGCGGAACCACAATCATTACAATTTAATATTATATTTCGCATACTTCGTTTTGCCGATTTGTACGAAGCTCGGCACAACCCCTGAGCTAAAAAACAAACATAATGTTGGATTGCAAATAGTGGGCGGGTTCAGGCCTGTTAAATTTTAATATTATATATCACGTTTTTTTACGTAGCCAATATTTACACCTTGAGCACTTAGAAATACACAATTTGTACCTGGATGAAGTAACTTTTTGCGAACCGAAAATCATAATATTTATCGACATATTTATTCGCTTCCGATAACGATAATGTTATTCTGTAATTTCTTTTCTACGATAGTCTCCCGCTTTAACTTATTCATCATTTAATTCAATATTATGTGGTAGCTCTGTATAGAAAATGTGAAAATAAGCGAAAAGCACAAAGGATAATAAAGAAAAACTCAACAAATTTGATTTTGTGACTTAATATTTTTTTCTCCAACCGACAGCGAATATCTTTAAAATATATTACTGAATAGCAAAATCGATAAATTTTCGTTATATTTATTACTAATAAATATAATAAAGTAATAAAAGTTACTGAATCCAGGTACTGGTGTTCAAAAAAGTGGGTAGGGCGACGCCCATTAAAATTTAATATTATATTTCAGGTGCTTTTACTCTATCGACTTTTACAAAACTTGGCACTTAATATCATATTTCACTGCTTTTACTCTATCGACTTTACGAAACTTGGCGCACAACTACTGAAATCTTGAGTGAAAAAAGTGGTCGGGGTCACGCCCATGAATGTCTAGTATTAAGTTATATGTACTTCTATTTATCCCATTCCCTCGAAACTTGGTAAAGAGTTTCAGCTCTTAGAATAACATAATTTTTTGTTTAAATATGTGGGCGGAGCCATGCCCATTAAATATTAACATTAGTATTCACGTGCTATTTTAATATTATATTTCACGTGCTTTTATTTGAAACATTTTTACGAAATTTGTCTCACAACTTGAACTTTGAAAGTGAAGCGATATTGAATTTAGAGAAAAGTGGGCGGACAGTAATATTTGCCAAAATGGGCATGATCTTTTCCCTAAAAATTTTAAAATAAATCTTTAGAAAACAAAATTGAACCGACTTCAAAAATAAGCACTAAGAAGTTAAAAATGGAGAAAACCTTATGGCGATCATTGATGCCATAATGTCAGAACATGAACTAAACATGAACATGAGCGGCTTACATTAGCTATACAGGATGTCCGACATGATGCTCATATAAAATTTATGGCTATGGGAGACCCCCGGCCCCCGTTACAATTACTTGAAAAGTTTTTGATTTTCTCAGGTTAAACCGAAACAGAACAAAACGGAACAGAAAAACTAATGAATTGTATAACAATTCTGTAAACAAAAAAGAGTCAGCTGATTTGCAATAGAAGAGAAAGCAAAAACTAATTCTGCCTTTGGACTAATTTTTTTTTATAATTTGCTAAAATTAAAGTTTAATATTTTTAAAAACGTCTAGACCTGCTTAACAAGGAAATACATGTTGAAATTAATTTTTTTAATGCACTCTCAATAAAAATAAAATATTAAAATTAAAATTTAAAAATTGTTTGAAGTTCTGTTGAAACAAATAGATAATTTTAATTGAATTGATAACGTAAACTCAATATCATCTAGTTTAATTAAACTAGGTTAATCCGAGATTAGCGAAAGTTGGAACGCCCATTCCCTTTTTTTAATTTCCAATTACATAAAATAAAAAATAAATAATATTATTACTCAAACAAATTTTAAAGTGTTTTGTTTTTTTTTTCAAAATGATTGAGCATTTTTTACTAAACCTTCTAAATCCAAAAAGTTTTATTAAATGCTTGTAATTAAATTGTAAATGAATTGAAAATTAAGTATATTTTTTTTCAACATTATTACGACTACAACAATGAAAGATTTTTTGAAATAAATTAAACAAAATTTAACATTAATGACTTCAAATTAAAGTCGTAAGTAAGTGCACATTGAACTGGGTGTTGAGCGCTTGACGTCAGTGCTTTGCTTTTGCTGCCTTGTAGTTTGTAGCGGCCTGCTGATGTTGCAAGTTTGTCTTTCAATAGTTATCAAAGCAAAATAAATGCCTGTTTAAGTCCAGACAGACATTATTTTGTGAGTAGAGATTTGTGTGAAAAAGTTGTTAGAGTGACAATAATAAGAAAAGCAGACATTAATAAATTAGTTACAAGGGAAAATTGTGTTTTAAGTTTGCAGGAAATTGATAGAAACAACGGTGTTTGTGTTGTAATCGTTACAAGGAGGGCAGTTTTGCAATTGCTTCCAAATAGCTATAGTAATTTTTTTTGTTAAATAAATAATGAGGCTTATCGTGGTTAGTGTATTTAGACATTTGACTTTCTTTAATTTCGTATAAGAGGGAATATGATTCCTGTTAAACGTTTTAAAACTTTCTTGTTAAGCTTAAGCCACTTAAGCTCAAATTCGCAGTCCTTAGTTAACTCATGAAGGTGGTTTAACCAATCAAATTGATAAGAAGAATCATTAATTAAGCCACGAACATTAGTTAGCTATAGACTGTAAATTTGGACCTTAATAAGAGTTTAGTTAAACTTAGCTTGACGTTTAAAACGCTTACTAAGATAAACAAGGTTTAACTAAACCTACTTCAAACCATAGCTGTTAAGTAATGATTAGTAATCGTAATGATTACTAATTTGATTACTTTTTTTTTTTAAAGGTGAGATAATGATTAAATTACGATTTTATTTTATTAGTAATCGTGATTACGATTACTAATAATGGAAAAGTAATCTGAATTACTTGAAATTACTACAAAATAATCAAAAAGAATCAAAAGTTTAAAAAAAGTAATCTTAATTCTTTTTGATTATTTATTAAGTTTATTGCATTTCACTTATATTAAAATTTAAAATATTTAATAATTTGACAAATGAGCAAAATTTTGAGGAAAGATTGAAAGATATCTATCTGTTCATACATTTTTGCAGTTATTAAAAAAATTGGCGTGTATATGTTTAAAATTTAAAATTGGCGTATATTATTAAAAAACGTGCTCAAAATTCCCTTGTTCTAATTTGAAATATTATGTGAAATCCAAATTGTAAATACTATGTACCTAATTGATCCCATGTTTGAAAACGGGATTTGGAGTTTTTGCTATTTACATTTATACATTCGTATTAACTTTAGTTTTCCTGAATGAAGGCCAACTGTAAATATATGTAAAGGAAATTTATTTACTGGTGGTTAAGCATTGTCTACTTTGCTTTAACAAATCGTCAATAGACTTCAACCACACATTTTGAACAGCCTCAAACTTATAAAAAATGATTTGAGAATTCCCAAAAAATATTTTTGAAAGTCACAAAAGAAAAATAAGCGAAAGAAAAATAACTTGTACAAAAAATAGATTTATATCGAATAAAAATTATTTGGTGGGTTTTTTACAGGTTTCTAAGTTCAGTACTTATTTTTCTTTTGTGATTTTCAAAAATATTTTTTGTGAATTCTCAAACCATTTTTTATAAGTCTGTGAATAAGATAAGAAGTTTGAGGCTGTTCAAAATGTGTGGTTGAAGTCTACTCACGTTTCGTCAAAGCGATAATGAAATGCATATAGATAATTCTTAACCACCAGCAAAAAATATCACTTTATGTTTTTCTTTATATTTTTTTTTCTCAGATTGATATTACTAGTGTTGTTATATAACTGAATATGTTAAGAATTTCTTAAACAAACATTTAATTTTCTAATTTTATAAATTTCTTTAGAACTTTTTCAAAATAAAGTAATGCAAATTAAAAATGTTTGAAAATAATCAAAAGTAATCTTTGAAAGTAATCGGATTACTTTGTGGTTACTTTTGATTCTTTTTGATTATTTTGTAGCAATTTCAAGTAATTCAGATTACTTTTCGATTATTAGTAATCGTAATCAATTATTTATCAGAAATTCTTTTGAAGGCAATTATATAATCATTACGATTCTTTTTAAAATGTAATCTAATTGATTACTAATCGTAATCGCAATTTAACAGGTATGCTTCAAACCCGTTTAATTAGAATTGTTGAGTTTATGTTTCAGTTTTATACCTGTTTTGTAAAAATAAAATTCTTCTAAAAAAATTTTTTTTATCTATTTACAGAATTTCGTCATTGAATTAGTAACCCAACAACGTTGATTCGTAGAATACTTCAGGTAAGTGAGATAATAATAAATTTTTGCTTATATGAAGTCATCGCTCTTCTGCTCTGTGTGTTTCAAAAATTATTTTAAAAAAAAAATTACTACTTTGAAAAAAATCTTAATCAACGATCTCTCCAAATTCAAGCAAATAAAAGCAAAATCTAAATTTCACACTTAATCTTAAACATTGTTCAAAAGGAATTCCATCATTATTTCTCAAATGTTTGCAGCAAAAACAACATTTTTTAAAAGCTTTTTAAGTTTTTTATATAACTAATAAGTTTTTTTTTTTTTTTTTTTTTTTTTTTTTTTTTTTTTTTGAAACGTATAAGATTCCTCGAAATTGCATTCGTTTGGTTTCATCATTGCCATCGGAATTTTTAATTTAGAAAATGGAAAAAAAAGTGTTTAAACAGAAAACTTAACCAGTTTCTTATACAATCGGCAGCTTGTAAGACTGTCTGTTGGCTCCAATTGCTACAAACATTTAATTAATTTAAACATTTGAATTGATAATTGAGTTTAAGTCATCACTTTGTTTTTTTTCAAATTGATTTATTTCTAAAGAAATAAAATTTATTCCTATACACGTTTGAAGAAATGCAAATTAACACACAGTGACACAACATCCCACACTCAGAGAATGTAAACAATAAGGACTCATATAAAAGCTTGAATTTTGAAACTTCCAGTAAATTAAAAAAAGAAGTTGAAGATTTTAATTGGATACTTTTTAAGTTCAAGTTCAAAAAAGGTCCCTTAAAAATATGCTTTTTAAAAATGTACCTTTTTAAAAATATTTTTGTTTAAAAAAGTGTTTTTAAAAAAATTATGCATATATGCAAAAGTGCCGTTTGCCAAAAAAAATTCTATGAAAAAATAATTTTTTTTTTTCAAAAAGGTACCTTTTCAAAAATATATCTTGACAAAAACTTTTACAAAACTAACCTTAAAACAATAACTTCTTTTAAAAAGTACATCTTTGAAATTACCTTTCTTAAACTAGTACATTTAAAAAATGACCTTTTTATTATAGTACCTTTTTATAGTAGTAAATTATAAAAATTACGTTTTTCAAAACCCTTTTTAAAAACAATGAATTTTTTTAAATGTATCTTTTTTAAAAAGTCTCTTTTTTAAAAAGCACCTTTTTGAAAAATACCTTTTTAAAAAAGTACATTAATGATAAAATACCTGTTTCTAAAGTTCCTTTTTGAGAAGGTACCTTTTTTAAATGTACTGTTTTGGGAACTACATTTTTAAAAGAGTACATCTAGAAAGCAATTAAAAATTATAACAATTTAAAATTAGTGAAAATGTGCCTTTAAAAAAAAAGTACTTTGCAAAGAAAGTACATTTTAAAAAAAATACCTTTTAAAAAAAGTACCTTTTAAAAAAAATACCTTTTAAAAAAAGTACCTTTTAAAAAAAGTACCTTTTAAAAAAAGTACCTTTTAAAAAAAGTACCGGTTAAAAAAAGTACCTTATAAAAAAGTATCTTTAAAAAAGGACGTTCCAAAAAGTATATTTTATAAAAATACCAAGGCGTTTGTTTGAGTGTGGCATGGTGCACTTTTTCCAAAATATATTGCCCTTGTGGTCGGTGATAGCTCTCCCAATTCTTATCGAGTTTCTTCAGGGATCACACTATACGAATTTTCATAGATGGGAACTCATCGAACGAGTTCAAGATACCGGGGTACCGTAAGGTTCCGTTCTTTCACCAACTCTATTCCTTATTTTTTTAAATGACATGTCAAACTTTCAATCATATCTATTCTTTCGCGGACGACAGCAGCATCTGCCATTCTTTCTCATTCAGCAAACCTGACGGAGGTTGAGGCTATGCGACAAATTATGAATGATGCCGTAAGATTTAGTGTTGTATGATTACTCATAGACACATGACCAAAAATGCTGCTCCGCCTATAACTATGGGGGTATAAATATTAAGTAATCGGAAGCTCTTGATGTTCTTGGCATGAAAATTCAGTGTGATGTTTGATGGACGGAACACATTTTCAAGTTTCAAAAGAAGCATTCAAGTGCCGAGGATTTTTGAAACAGTGCAAGCAATACCTCAACTCATTTTACTTCCTTACTATTTATACCACTTATATCCGACCGAAAATGGAATACAACTCACATGTATGGGCCGGTGCTTCAAAGTCTATTTTGAGGCTGCTCAACTGCGTACAGGAGAGGGCAAAGAAGCTCATCATCATCCAACTCTATTGATTCATTGGACGCAATGTGGGCTGCATTTCCTTGTTCTATCGTTACTACAATGGAATGTGTTCTGATGAAATTAGGGAACTTCTTCTTGAAACCCGCACATTTTTACACACAACACGTGCTTCATTCAGAGCACATACTTTTGTGATCGATTGGCCAATAAATCGCACTATGCAATACAGAGAGAAGAATTCCTTTTTAATAACCGACTTCAAAAAAAGAGGAGGTTAACAATTCGTCTTTTAACGTGGGAAAGTTTAAATCTAATATCTCTATCATCCTCTCCATAACCTATTTCTAGCACAAATCATTGAGTAGAGGTTATCCCCTGATTGCTGCTCCTATTATAAAAAAGAAGTGTTTATTAAAAAAGTACCTTTTAAAAAGAGGAACTTTCAAAAAATACCTGTTTTTAAAAGTACATCTTAAAAGAAGTGCCTTTTAAAAAAGTACTTTTAAATGCAGTGCCATTTAAAAAGTGCTTTAAAGAAAAGTACATTTAAAAAAAGTATCTTTTACAAAAGTATCTTCTTAAAAAGGTAACTTTTTTGGAAAGCGTCTTGTGATAAAATACCCTTTTTATGAAAGCTCTTTTTAATAAGTACTTTTAAAATGTAGCTTTATAAAAAAAGGAGTTTTTCATAAAAGTACCTTGTAAATAAATACTATCATACAAATTTTATACCAAATATAAATTTTCTTGAAAAAGTAGCTTTTCGAGAAACTTATACATGTACTATGTATGTATGTACGAGTAGTTATTATTAAAGTTTTGTATGCAGATTTTGAATTCAGAAAAGTAGTTAATGAGGGCAATCATGAATATAATTCCGCAAAAATTTTTTCCCAGGAAACAATATCAAACAATAGCAGTAATAGGGAAACAAAATTTCTAATTCGAAAAGGGAGAAATTTCTCGCGGAGTTTTATTCATGATTGTCCTAAATAATAGCAAACACTCCAATATGATTTGTAAATGTGAAAATATTTATGTTTGCTTTTGTTTTGGATTAAGTTGTTTATCTTAATCCATATCTAAAATTGTGTGAAGTGTGTAAAGTAAATTTGTATGCCAAATATTTATATGATTTTATATTGCGTCTTCTAATTGTTAGTCTTTCGTTAAAAATAAACTCGTAAAATATTTTCCATTCACAACGACCAATAAAGAACAACTAACCAGGATACGCAAGCACTCTCCAAAAAAAAAAAAAAAAAATATTATGATTATATGTATTTTACTATTATTTTACATTTATCTTTCTCTATGTTAAAGTTGCGGATAATTTAGATAATCATGGAGATAAGAGAGTGTTGTTTGTCTTTCAAATTCTACTAGTTTTGCATTTACATAAAGGAAAATTTAAAAAAAAGAAAAAATCACCACATATGTACATGCTTCGTTATGCACTTAAAAATATTCTAGTTATATGCAAATAAAGTTCTTTTTTGCTTTCTAAGTGGCCAGTGTATGTATGATGGGCTTCAGCGAGATGTTACCAAACCGATATGTATGAGTAGTAGTATACTCGTACGTTTGAAAGCCGTGGTCTGTCGTTTACACTTGATTGGAATTTGTACGTGACCAGAAAAATTTTTATATAGATACATAAGTAGATTTTGGTTGAAACTTTTCTCTATATCCATATTTATTTTGCAGAGTGTTCTGTCTTTCTTTATAAAGCCATGAGCAATGATTATTTTTAAGCTTAAATTATGTTGAATTATGGTAAAAACTTTTTGTATCGTGTTTTAAAAATGTCTTAGTTAAGTGAATAATGGTTAATTTAATGTAAAATTCAGTAATTCGCGGCCAGTTTAATGTTTTAGTGTAATTGGGCATACATAGTTTATACTAGAGATAAGATTGTAAGCAACCTTTCACTTGCATTCATGCAAGAGGTTGCTGTTATTTAGCTGATGTGTTGTAGAATATAGATCTCTTGGCTTCTTAAAACTATAAATATATGTTAAAGTGATCTCTAACAATATTATTTTTCTCAAAACAAAAACTATTCAGATTTGTCACGCGGCAGTTTAGTAAATCACATTCCTTTCACTTTTTGTAAAAAGTACTTTTAGAAAAAAGTATTTTTTGAAAAAAGTACTTTTAGAAAAAAGGTGTTTTAGAAATAAGTATTTTTAGAAAAAAAAATCTTTCAGAAGTAAGTATTTTTAGAAAAAAGTACTTTGAGAAAAGAGAAATTTAAAAAAATTTTCTTTGAAATATTTTTTGATTGAAAAGCGACATTTTTGTTATATACCTTTTGAACACATTGTCATTTTACAGAAGTACTTTATTAAAAATGACCTTTCAAAAAAGTTCATCTGAAAATTTTAGAATGAGCTACGTAGTATGTATTAGTCTCCTGCACAAGATATCTTATAAGAACTTTTAAGACATGAGGGATTTTTCAAATGCTTTGCTACAGCGAAATCTTATAAAACAAACGTTAACAACACTGTTTGCAAGAAATTTATTTGAGTATTGTAGGTATAAGAGTAAAGAAGAAAACACTTCGTGACGGAAGAATTTGTGATACTAGCTTCTTTCTACACATAAGCGCGTGTACAAACGTCATGCATGTATGTGTGTATGATCTTTTATTTGTCTGCGTAAATGCAAACGCATACACATGCATTGACATTAGTTGTATGCGGTTAATCACATAATAGCTTAACATCTACATATTACACACACACACTCAAACGTACAATATGAAAAATAACAAGCATACACTAATCAACACTACTTCTTTTGAGTGTTTGTTACAGACAAGCTGTCTTGAAGTCATCGCTTGCTACAACTGATATACACATACACCAATACATCCATCGTGCTTCGCTTATAGTACGACAGCATTTATTATTGGTTTAGTATAATACATGCGACGTGAATAGATTTAAAAATCATGAGGTTTTTACATTTCAAGACTGTTTACGCAGCTCTCTAGTATGTATGTATATATTAGGTCGTTTCACCAAAGGCGTTTTTTGCGATTTTTACAACACTTGAAGCGGAATATTAAGGCTTGTGATGTAAAAGAATTTCGAAAAAAAATTTGGATTTTTTGAAGATGGGAATGGGGTCCCTGAAATAGATTTTATCAAAAAAATGAGGTTATGTAGAAAAAAATTTTATATTATTTTTTTTCTGGTGGGTTTTGTTCATACAACTAAACAATTGTCTTCTTAAGGATCCGATCCCACGACAAAAAAATTATTGGTGTGAAAAATTATTATATTAAAAGTGAAAAATTATTTTTCCTAGATTTCAAACCTCGATAACTTGAAAAGTTTTCAAAATTTTTTTCAAGATGTAAAATGCGTTAGAAAGGTCCTTAAATTACCTTTCATTCGGTACATAGATTTATTTTTACTTGTTGGAAAAATATAAGAAAAAAATTAAAGTTTGAGAAAAATTTTTTTATTTGTGAAATTTTATGAAAATTAAAAGAATTTCATTATGTTTCGTTCTTGATTAGGTAAAAAAAACATGTAAAATACATTGCTTTAATAAAAATATCAAAAATTCAATTCATCAATATATTTGTATTGCCATACAAAATCAAAAGATATTAAATAAACAAAATCAACATATTTAATGAACAAATTAAAATTAAATATAAATTTGTATCTAAAATTACAATACATTAAACATTAAATGTGGAACAACTGTGGAAGTATTTTCAAATTGGTTGATTAAGAGCTTTTTCAATGACATTTTTGTTAACATTACGTATAATTTTTTGATTGTTATCAACGCTAACCAATAAGTTTTGAAAATCATCCTCATTCTTTGTAATTTTTTTGTTATATATTGTAGCTGACGCCACGCCTCTTTCTGATAAATCATTCACAACACATAGTTTTTCTAGTTTTTTCAATAGCCTTCTAAGCACTATATTTTTTGAAGGTAACTCATCATCCGGAATTTTTTCAGTACTTTTACCAAGCAGCCAAAACTGTTTGCGGTACAGTGTTTTTTTTAACATCTGTAGAAATTTGTAGAGGAAAATTATTGCTTAAACTTAGAAAACAGTTTTATATATATTTTACTTACCCATGATTTGATTATTTTCTTTATACAGTATAACAATTGTAAATGAAATCTTTAATATTTTTGCCAATTACCTACTTTTAAAGAAGTCCGACTTCAAGTATCACAAAATTCAAATAGTCTGAAATATTTTTATTTTTGTATATTTTGTTACATTTTAAAAAGGCGCTACTTCAAATGTTTTAAAATACAAATAGTGTGAATTTAAAAATAAAAAATTATTTTTTTTGTCTATTTTTTATTTTTTTCAACAATTTTTCACAATTAAGATATAAACTTATATATATCAAAATAAAGGTATCTAAATTATCTTTCTAACGCATTTTACATTTTGAAAAAATGTTGAAAACTTTTCAAGTTATCGAGGCTTGAAATCTACGAAAAATAATTTTTCACTTTTAAGACTATCAAAGTCAGTGATGCCAACTTTTGACACTCAAAACGCGTAAAAAATTTTGAAAAAAGGGCTAGAAAGGCTAAATTGAAAAAATATTCAAAAATAAAAAAAAATAGTAAAATTTTTCGAAAAAGCGCGAAAAGTATTAAGATGTTTCTGTTGAAAATAAAAACATCAAATCAATTTTTGTAAAGTAATTTATTAGAATATAAATAACTATCATGAGATCAACACATACATTGCTTTAGAGCTTCAATATTGTACATATTTCATTTTCATTTGATATTACATTTCAATAAGGTAAGTACATACGTAGATTAAATAGCATATACATACATATATATAATAGCTGTAATAAGTGAATGGAATGAAAAATAAAAATATTTTTATTTCAGTTATAGTTTTTATTTTAAATTAGAAATAATAAAAATTCAAATAATTATTTGCTATGTGAAAATTCAAAACAATTTATTTATTTTAGAACGATTGAAATTTTTTAAAATTATACATTGCTCAAATCAATTTTTTAGAGTATTAAATCAATTTACAATATTCGAAATACAATTTTTTCGTATTTTTAAAACAAAAGAAAATTTATTGAATTTAAATATTCAAAATTTGAATAAAATTCATTTCCATATTATTTGACTACGAAAAAATCAAGTAGTTTTTCTCAGAATTTAATTTGAAAAACAAACAATAAATTATTTCTTGAATAAAAACTATTTCTGAAAAATAAAAAGAAATATTTATTAGACTTAAAAATATATAACAACTTTTTCTTTAAAACGGACTCATGTATCAGCAACGAAAAAGAAAACTTTTTGTGGGAACGCGTTTTTCTTATCTCTTTTATTACTACTGAGCCTCTGGTATTCATTATATTTTTCACTATGACATTTCCTTAGGTGTACAATAAAATTTGAATTTCATTTAGAGCTAGCACATAATGATTTCGCGCAAGTTTTGCAAAAACCCAATAGCTTATTATTTTTATTGAGCTAAATATTTTGTTATATGAAAATAACGTTAAAAGTAGACAAAGTACAGATATGGCGCTAACTGTATTTCTCAATTATCCAAGGTGATAGATAATTGAGGCAATAGGTGGGTTCCTCTTCATTACTAGAAATGTGGAGGTCCATAACAAAATGCAACAATTCCACTTTTTGAGTTTTCTGATTTTTTATTTAATACTTAAAACTTTAAAGCTTAAAATCTATGTAAACATTTTCATAAAACATACCAAAGGTCTATAGTTTTATTGTGACTCAATACCTAAACTAGATATTCAGACCAAAATAAAATAATTCCAATATGTATTCTAACAGTCTAATTACAGTTATTCGTTTATTCAAAAATTTTCTCAAGTGGAAATGTTGCATTTTGTTATGGACCCCCTCAAATCATCTTACAAGGAGTATTTTCAATAATAAAAGAATTTTTTTTTTATTTGTATATCTTTTTACAATTTAAAAGTATTTGAAACTATTTTTTATGAATTTGAAATAATCAATAAAGTTTTCGTTGAATAATATAAATTTGACTTATTAACAAAAAATTATTTGAATTTCAAAAACTCAAATGAAATAAAATAAAATTTCATTCAAACTATAGAAATATAATTTAAAAAAAATTTCAGTCGCTGAATTCAAATAAAGCATTAATTTGTTATATTTTTATTTGAATTTCTGAAGGCGTGATTTTTTTTAAATTTTCTGATAAAAAAAATAAATTTACATTTGAAAAATTTTATTTCAAATCAATAACAATAAATTTTAATTCATTTCATGAGAAATGTCAATCATTTCAATGAAATTCTATTTCTTAAACAGAAATAAAATTTAAGTTTAATTTAATTTTATGAAAAAATTCAAATAAAAAAATCATATTGAACAGCTATGATATATATACATATGTATGTTTACATAAGTAGATACATACATTAAAAATTGGCCGTTATTAAATAAAATTTCGATTACTCGCTCTTCCAAAAACATACATTATCAGCTTTATGCTGTACTGAATAACTATCAAGGCCAGGGTGACCGATGACATTTTTCAAAAAGTGGCACTAAATAGGGGATTTATCAAAAAAAGGGGGCAAAATTAAAAAAAAACCGAGAAAAATGCACTAAACTTTTTATTTTTAATGTATTATAACTCACCCTAAATAAAGGGGGTCAAAAAGTGGCAAGGCAGTTGAAAAAGGGGAAACGCAGTCGAAAAAGTGGCAAATTGGCACTTTAGTCGGTCAAACGGTCACGCTGATCAAGGCATAAAAAATATGGAAGAAATAAAAGATTACTCTATATTATTCTTCTTTTTTAAATTGGTAAAGCAATATCGACTTTTTACTCATTTTATTTTGCTAGATTAAAGGAAGAAAAAGTTCGCAAAAGTTTAAATGTAGCCATATCGAGCAAAAACTAAAAAGGGGCTAAAAGGGCTGAAAGATTATTGTAAAAAGTGCTAGGTTTGCGCCTTTTTTAGTTTGGGCCTAAAATTTTTTTCCGCGTTTTGACTGACTGAAAACGGGCTAAATCTAGCCCTAAAAGGGCTAAGTTGGCATCACTGATCAAAGTGGTCCTTAATATAATAATTTTTCACACCAATAATTTTTTTGTCGTGGGATCGGATCATTAAGAAGAGAATTGTTTAGTTGTATGAACAAAAAGCACCAGAAAAAAATAATATAAAATTTTTTTCTCCATAACCTCATTTTTTTGACAAAATTTATTTCAGCGACCCCATACCCATCTTCAAAAAATCCCAAAAAATTTTCGAAATTCTTTTAGATCACAAGCTTTAATATTCTGCTTCAAGAGTTGTAATTTTTTTTTTTTTTGTGAAACGCCCTAGTCTGCATTTGTAAAAAGTGAATAAAAAAAGTAGTAGTTCGAAAATAGTACTTTTATGAAAAAAATACATAATTAGAAAACTTACTTTTAAAAGTACCTCTTGCAAAACCAGTCTTTTTTTAATTACCTTCTTATTTAAAAAAATATTTCTTGAAAAAATACATGTTTGATAAAAGTGCTTTAAGTACTTTTTTTTTTTGGAAAATATTGCCCTTTTGAAAAAGCACATAATTAAAAAAATGTCTTTAAAAGAACTACATTTTGAAAAAGCTATTTTTTTGTTTGTTTGTTGAAAAAGTACCTTGACATAAAACCTTGTTTGAAAGTTTAAATAATCCCAAAACCTCCTTTTGAAAAAAACTGTTTTTTTTTTTTGGAAAAATAGCTTTTGAAAATAGTTTTTTGTTTGGAAAAAGTACCCTTTTATATAGTAATTTTTTGTAAAACATTTTTTTTTTTTTTTGAAAAAATACCTTAATATTTTTAAAAACTATTATTTTTCTTAAATATGTACATATATCTTAAAAGCTCTTTTAAGTACTTTTTTTTAGAAATAATACTTTTTTGAAAAGTCACGTAATGAAAAAATTGCTTTAAAAGATGTCGCTGAAGCTCTTAAACGCCAAATAGTTAAAATTAAAACCGCAAATTTATATGTAACCGAAAAAAATTAGTAGCAGTAGTGAAATAAGTGGTTTTCAGGATGAATGTGAGGAAGAAATAGCAAGGATAAAGAGTGAGAAGATTAATAATCCTAACATTTCATTGTGTGATATCTTGGCAAAAGTTACAAGCTCGTTAGCAACATATGTCTATGAGGAATAAAAATATAGTGGAGGTTTTAAAATCAGGTGACTATAAAAAAAAATTTCCAATATACGCTGGTATGATTGAAAGTCATTTCAGAAAGGGTATGGAAAGAAAAGAGTTACTTGAAATAGTACCTTTTTGATATAATTTTTATTTTTTGTTTTAAACTATACTTCATCCCAATATCATCCTTTAAGCAAAATAGCTTTTGAAAAAACTAGTTTTTTGGAAAAAGTACCTTTTTGATTTACCAAATATCTTTTGGAAATATAATCCTTTTTTTTTAAAAAAAGTTTCTTTAAAAATTCCTTCTGAAATTTGTTAAAAAGTAATTTTTGGCAAAGTTAGCTATTTTTAAAAAGTGTTTAAAAGTATTTTTTTAACAATTTTTTTTCGTTTGTAAAAATACTACCTTTTTGAAATAATACCTAATGAAAATACTTTTTTTTTTTGAAAAAGTACCTTTTTGATATATACGTTTTGAAAAAAAAATAATACTATTTTAAAGTTTTTTAAGTACCTATTTTTTTAAGTATATATATGTTAAAAGTGCTTTTAAGTGCTTCTAAAATTTGATGAAGAGTAATTTTTACAAAACTAGCTATGCTTAAAAAGTACTTTTTCGGAATTAGTACTTTTTTTTTAAAAAAAGCTCATAAATAAACGAAGTTCCTTTTGAAAAAACTATTTTGTTGTGTTGAAAAAAGTACCTTTTTGATTTACATAAACATGTATTAAAAAAATTTCCTTTTTAAAAAGTATGTTTTGAAAATATAGGGTGTTTTTTTGAGGGGTATAGAACTTCGTATTGAAATAAAACACAAGAAAATCGTTTTAATGTCCATCAATTTGGCTTTATTAGAAGGATAATTTTATGCCATTAATGTTTAAATATGATTTCGGGCATGTGGCCGCCGCGGCTGGCTCGAATAAAGCCAATTCTACAGGTCCAATTTTCAACCACTTTTTCGAGCATATGGGGCCGTATGTTGGCAATAACGTCACGAATGTTGGCTTCCAAGTCCCCTAACGTTTCTGGTTTGTTGGCGTAGACGAGCGACTTCACATATCCCCAAAGAAAATAATCCAATGGTGTCAAATCACACGATCTTGGTGGCCAATTGACAGGTCCATTCCGCGAAATTATGCGCTCATCGAATGTTTCCTTCAATAAATCGATTGTGACGTGCGCTGTGTGGCATGTAGCGCCGTCTTGTTGGAACCACAACTCATCCACATTCATGCCATTCAATTCGGGAACAAAATAGTCGGTTAGTCGGCTCCAATTGCTGTGCACGGTGGCGAATCGATTCATTCGGGTCCTCTTCAACACTTTGCTCTACAGCGGCAATTGTTTCTTCGGTGCGCACTGTTCGACGTCTCTGCGGATGCGTATTATCACATAGAGTAAACGTAGTGCGAAAACGATCCATGGTTAACCGAATTAATTGCTCTGATGGACGATTATGTCGACCATAAAATGGACGGAGCTTGCGGTAAACTTCGCGAACTGAACCATTATTTTCGAAATAAATTTGCACGATTTGCAAGCGTTGTTCTTTTGTCAACCTGTTCATGATGAAATGGCACACCAAACTAAATATTAATCACTTGACAGCTGACAAAATGGCCGCCAGTTAAAAAAGTGATGCCAACTTAAAGTTCTATACCTCAATAAAAAACACCCTTTAGTACCTTTTGAAATGATTTAGAAGAAAGAAATAGTTATAATGGCCCCACATATATTTAACTATGTTATGGCTCAAACTCCCATGCAACTCTGAATCAATAATTTTTTTTTATATAAAACTGCTATCGTATCGCTTTATGAAATTTAAATCATTTGAAAGCTCATGAAATGAAATAAAATAAAATTCTTCTACACATTTCCCTGTTGTTAAAGTTCATTAAACTTTTTCTGCTATTGTCAACAATGACAGCAACAATGATGTGAATACTCGTATAATGTACGTATAAAATGTTATGCAATTCTAGTTAAACATTTGTTAAATCTCGCTAGTAAATCTTACATAGTTGTGTGTGAATACGAATATTTTACGGGTGGATACCACCAGCATTTATAGTTAATCACACTTTCCACTTTATTTCATGACACGTTTTTTAGTAAAGAACATGAATATGAATTCAAATAGAATTTTTTACTTTAGTTTTAAGCCATTATTTCTGTAAAGTAAATATTACTGGCAGATATAATTTATGTGGAGGAAAGTAAAGACACAAGGAGAGATAGACAGACAGACAGAAATTGTTGATAGCCAGTAAAAGTAGTGTAGCAAAATGAATAATGAATTTTTATATTGTACGAGTATAGAAAGAGAGCAGCTTAAAAATGTATTAAATGTGACACTTTTTGCTGGCACTTCTCCACCACTTGACGTTTGAAATGTTTTCTTCAAAAGAAAGGCATAAATACTCGTATATATGTATAAAAAAACATATAAAGGTAAAGAATTTTATGCAACTATGTTTGCTATGTATTTACAGTGTGCAATAAAAGTATGTCAACCTACTACAAAAATTTGTTACATGTGCAGTTTTATTTTTTAAAAGAATTTCTTATGTTTTTTTTAGATTCTTTTTTTATATTAATTTACATTTTATGAACTTGCTGTTGTGACACACTGTAGATATATGGCTCCTTTTGTAAAATTTATGATTATTTACTTTTGTTACTTTGTTGTTTCTAAACAAATATTATGTATGCTTCTATTTTAAGACCAAACTGAAGTGTTTCTCCAGTTTATGTTTAAATGAATTTTTAATCTGGCTTCCGGTCCTCTTTGTAATTTTGCTACAAAGTATAAAAGTTTAGAAATAAACAATACATTTGCAATGCAAGTTTGTTAAGCTTAAGCTACAAAACATTAACATAAAATGTATTTAACAACAAAATAGTTTTAACTGGAACCTAAACTTCAAGGACTTTATTAAAAATAATATCTAAGGAAATAAAATGTAAGCAATTTTGGTAGCTTTTGTAAATATATTTTGGGTGAACTATTTATATTACATACGTTTACGCACCAATACTTTTTTTTTAAATTCAGTTACCTTGATTTGTAATTTAATATGTGCAGAAATAAAAATTTTCCAATTGCTGTCTTTCAGTTTCTAATACGATTAGGTGGGAAAATCGAACAACTGAACATAAAAATTTATGTCTTTGAAAAGTAATTTGAAGCAAGAGTAAAATTAAAATAATAAAAATAAATAAAAATATTTTTTTACTTACTTGTACATAAACACAAAAAGTAAAAGTTTTATTGATTGGTAATACAAACTTTACAGACGAAACCACATCAAATCAGTGACAGTATTTCTTTCTAACAAATAAAGACAATGACGTTTTTGTGTTGAAAACAAAGTTTTCAGCGGGATTAAATTTCGAATACTGTGAAATTATTTGAAATAATTTGCTGTGAAAAGCAATAAATAACTACAGAAATTTTTTTAAAGAAATATTTGCCTCTTGATTTTTTTCTTTGATAAAATAAGATACAATAATTTATTCAAAGAAGTGGAAATTATTCAAATAATTTTTATTAACTTTTTTACGTTTTTTAAAGGTACTTATTTTTCTTTAAAAAAACTGTTTTCAAAAAGCATTTTTTTTTCTTAAACTCTTTTTAAAAAATGCCTTTTCAAGAAGATTTTTTTTAAATTTAAAGTGAACTTTTTTAATGATAGTTTGTTAAAATGAACACTTTCTTAACTTTTTTTTAAAGTACTTTTTGAGCTCTCTTTTATAAAAAGTACTTTTTTTAAAATAAACTTTTTAAGCTTCTGTTTTAAAGTACTTTCTTAAAATAAAAGGTGTTTCTTCTAGAAGATACATAAATACATTTTTAAAGATTTTTTGTTAAGTAATATTTTTTAAAGGTACTTTTAAAGTTCCTTTTTATAAAAAGTACTTTTTAAAGGGTACTTTTTAAGCTTCTTATTATAAAAAGTATAAGGAACACAAAGTCCTTTTTTAAAGTACACTTATCCGTCGATTTACACGGTACTTTTTTACACGATTTCACTTTTACGCGATTATTTTGGTTTTCGTGTAAATTGAGAGATTTATGAAATACCTCGATTTACACGATTTTTTATGTGTTATTGAATAGTTTTGTCTCTAATAGGAGGTTCGAGTTAGTTCTTACATTTATGTTGTTTAATGAATAAAGGTTTATTTTTATGTGATTTGAGTAAACGCTTCTGATATTTTAAAAACTAAGTTGAAATACATATATAATTTCTTAATAAAATCAAATTTTTACGCGATTCTGCCTTTATTTTCGATTTACACGATTTTTAATACAAACATTTAAAATTTTGATTTACACGACTTTCTCAGGAACGTATCTTTCGTGTTAATAGAGGTATAGGTGTATGTACTTTCTTAAAATAAAAGTTGTATCTTCTAGAAGGTACTTTTTTTGAAGGTGCTTTATAAAAAACGCTTTTTTCAGAAGGTACTTTCCTAAAATTTAATACATATGTAGTTCTTGAAAGTCACTTTGCTACAGGGTAAACGTGTTGAAAGGTACTTTTTTCTAAAAAAAAAAAAAAATTTAAAGGCACTTTTTTAAAACTACCATATTTCGGAAAATTACTAAATTGAAAAGTACTTATTGTACAGGTAGTTTTTTAAAACGTACTTTTTTAAAAAGTACTTTTTAAAATTCTACTTCTTAAAATTCTACTTTTTAAAAAGGTACTGTTTTAAAAGGTACTTTTTTAAAATATACTTTTGAAAAATGTACTTTTTTAAACGTACTGTTTTAAAGGATACTTTTTTAAAAAGTAATTTTTTCCAAAGCTACTATTTTTGAAAGACACTTCTTTTAAAATGTATTGCTCAAAATGTACTTTTTTTTAAGTAATTATTTTTTAAAAAGATAAGGGCGCGTAGTCATAGTCATAAACAGGGAAACCAGAAATATGCTCTAAAAAAGTGTTTTATGCGCATTCAATATGCACTAAAAACTTAAAAATATGCTCTAAAAAGTCAACAAATATGCTCTTAAAAATAAAATAAATTGGTTCATTTGTAAATGAAAATATATTTTTAGTTCAAAACTTCAACATTTGCATATAAACTAAGACAACAAAAAAAAAAAAAAAACAAAAAAAAGATACAAAATTAACAAAGAATAAATGTGTTTGAAGTGCAGGTTAAAACAAAACTACCATAAAAATTTTGACTAAAACAAATAATACAAATTAATTTTTATTAGATGCTCTAATAATAGTAACTTCAATTTCAAAAGATAACGATGACCTAGAATTTCAAATAAAATCGTTTCTAAGTTTCTGTCAATGTTCCTTAAACCCCTACTCGGGACAGAGTCCGCCACGAATAGCAAAACTGAATAAGAAATATGTATACATTACATGGAATATTGGAACAGAGATTTAGATGGCGAAAAATAAAAAAAAAAACAGATAGCGCCTTAAAAATTATTTTTTAAAACTTTAAATTTTGTTTCGAAAATGAAATTTAAATAAGTTTAAAAAAAATTATATTTTTTCAGAATGGGGTGTAAAATACAAAAAAAAATCTATAAAGTGTCAAAAAATGCCAGGAAAACGTAATTTATACTCTAAAAATTAAAAAATATGCTAAAAATATGCGTGTAAGACTGATATATGCAAAAACATGATCTAAAGGGTAAAATATGCAAAAATATGCACTAACAAATCGATGCCAAAATTCATAAAAAGTTCTGAAACGGATAAATATCTTGTCTCCGCATTAATACTTCACACGAGAAAAAACATGCAATTGCATATTTGCGGGTTCCCTGGTCATAAACAAAGTACACTTTATGAGTTTAAAACCAGTGTTGCCATACAAAATACTGGTTTTAAACTCATAAAGTATACTTTGTTTTTGACTATCACTATGCGCCAAGATATTTTACAGATTCTGCTTTTTGAAGTAAGTTTTTAAGTTATTATTTTAAGATGCACTTTTTTAAAACGTATGTTCTTATTTATTATTATTTTTGTTTGCTTAATACCTTTTTTGAAAATATATTTTTTTAAAGTGTCAAATGTGTTTTTTTTATATTTATGATTTGAACAGGCTAAAGTTCGTATCGCTTTTTAAGCCAAATTCTTCTAAAAAATTATTTTTGATGTGTAAACATCTATACGCTAAGGGTAAAAATTTTTTGGCTTTGATTCTTTGCTGAGATTTCTTTGCTGAGATTTGTTTGCTTTTTGCTTTTGCTTTGCATTGTCAAATCGGTGTGAGCTATGTATGAGTGTATTAGTGTTTGAAAGAAGCAATACCAAGCAGAGAAACAAGTCGACCGGCTCGAAGCCGACGGTGCGCCGCCGCCGGTTATTGATGTGTAAACATCTATACGCTAGTGGGTAAAAATTTTTGGCTTTGATTCTTTGCTGAGATTTCTTTGATTTTTGCTTTTGCTTTGCTTTGTCAAACCGGTGTGAGCTATGTATGAGTCTATTAGTGTTTGAAAGAAGCAATACCAAGCAGAGAAACAAGTCGACCGGCTCGAAGCCGACGGTGCGCCGCCGCCGGTTATTTTTCTGTATATTTCCGTACACCAAAGGTGAAAATGAACCGTAAGAGCTACGGACTTGAAATTTGGATACAATGTGTAGACATTTGGCCACTACAACAATAAATACATGAGAGCTAAAAACTAAAGGGTGTTCCAAAACGAGCAACGAAAAATTTTAAAATCCCATGTAATATACATACAATTGTATGTACATATATACACTTGAAATTTGTAAAGTTAGTGTATTCTTATACAGACTACAACAATTAACACTAAATTTAAAAATTTTAAATTAAAGGGTGTTCCATTAGTTAATGCAATTTTTACTTTGTAATTTTGACAACTTGCTGTATCTTGGAGACCGTAAGAGCAAAACTCTTCAAATTTTCATAAACGGTAAAACTAAAAAATCAAAAAAATATAAAATCGCCAAATATAAAAAAATCGCCAAAAACAAAAAAAATCGCCAAATCGAAAAAAAGCACCAAATTAAAATAAATCTCTAGGACTAAAATAAATCGCAAAAAACCGTAAAAATCGCCAAATTGAAAAAATCGCCTAGATAAAAAAAACCCCAAAAACAGAAAAAATCGCCAAAATGAAAAAAAAAACCCAAAAAAAAATAGAAACAAATCGCCAAAATGAAAAAATCGCAAAAAGAGAAAAAAACGCCAAAACGAGAAAAAAAAGCGATAAAACTGAAAAAAATCGTTTAAACTGAAAAAACTTAAAAAAGGAAGAAAGCTAAATAAAAAAATAAAAATCAAAACCGAATGTGCGCGAGTCAAAGTCGCACTTTACTGAATTTATTTTAATTGCGATGCGTACACAACAACAAGAACAGCAACAACTAAACGATGAACAACAGGAATTAAAAATTAAAAAGTAAAAGTAAAGGCATTTACCATAGATGAGCACTGCAGTACCACTAAAGTTTCAGTAAAAACAATAAAAAATGTTTAACAAGTAAATTTTTACTGATTACTAAAATTTTTTTCTACAATTTTTATAAATTCTCTAAATGATTTGTTATATGATGAGGTGCATTGAATTTTCAGTAATCAGAAATGCCCGTATTCATAATGAAATTCTACCAAGTGGCTAAAAGTTTTTCATACAAAAGTTTCAAAATTTGAATGAAAAAACTTTGCCACTTGCTACAATTTTATTATGATTACGGCCCTACGATTTTACTGGTAATGCAAATTAAATTTCATTAGCAGTAAAAATTTGCTGAATTTTTTTAGTAATCAGTAAATTTACTGCTTACTGCAATTTTGAATGCAGTACATATACATATACTGCAGTCTGCCCATTTACTAACCAAATAAGTTTAATAAAACAAACAAAAACCAACAAATTCATATGTATTTACAATATTGAAAGTTTTGATACTTTTAAATAATTAATTTAAAAAAAGCTGCTAAAAGCATAAGTAAGTACTTAACTCAACTTAAAAAAAAAATTTTCATTACTAGATGTTTACACATCTCCTCTGTGATCGGACTCCTACTGTTTCAACTAGATTAACTTTTATGACATAATTTATCATTATATACCAGTATTATATTTATTTTATTTCTTAATTATTTATTTCCATACGTTCGTACAATGTTTATCAAAAAAAAAAAATTATTTTTACTTTTTATAACGACACTTGTTTAAACATTTAAAGGCGAAATAACTTCATTTATTAATATTGAACGTAAAAATACGTGTCAAATATTTAAGTGTTTCGTTGTTATTCTGTATTTATAAATTTTCAATTGTTTTGTAAGTCGCCATATAATTAATGGTTTAAAATACGAGTGTGGACAGTGGGCTGCAAAACAGAATTAAATACAAATTTTCTAATTACATAGTATGAGAAGAAGAAAACCTTATTTGCAATGGTAATACAATTACCAAAACCTAATTTTATTTTGATATAAAGGAGGAGTTAAATCAAAATTTAAATTTTTTTAAATATAATTTTTTAAGATAAAATATTTCATTATTATTATGAAATGAAATTGATGAAATATTGGGTACTTTCTTAAATTCAGCAAATTTACGCATCTATGCAGAAGTTCTGCGAATTTTTTCTGCGTATGCGTGATCAACTGTTGCACATGCTTTGCAACTGCTTAATATCTGTGCATAGTTGGCATTTTTTGAACGAACTGCAAACAATTTTTAAGTCGGCAAATAATTTTACTTAAGAAAATCTTGATAACAAAAGTGACAATTTTCTTTTAAATTATAGTAAGAAAAAGATTGGAGAAAAAATCAAAGCGGCTATTTCTTGTAAAAATATAATTGGGCGTAAAAAGAAGACTACCAAAATTAAAAAAAAAACTCCTTTGAAGTAATAAAAAACTACAAAGATTTGTGTTTCAAAATAATTTTCGAATAAATCAATCTTATGTTTTGTTAAAATTCGAAACATGTAATTTAAATATCAAAATACATGCATATATTCAACTTATTGTTCCACTGCAACCTATTGTATCTTAAAATAATTTACTGCGCCATTTGCAGAGATTTGCGGCAGGTATGCCGTTTACATGCATTAAAAAACGCTTGACGCTAAACAGTGCTGCCAAGTTACACATTTTTAAATGTTAAGGCTCAGTTAGCCGACTGTAATGTAAAGTAACTGCAACATTAAGAAACAGCTGATAGATTTTGTTATGTGAAAAGTAATGAAAATGGTTATAGGGATGTAATGTAACGTAACCTACTTTTCATATAAAAATATCGATCAGGTGTTTTCTACGTTACAGTTACTTTACATTACAGTCGGCTAACTGAGCCTTTAGATATTCGTGATGCTGCAGACGTGCACCATATATGCTTTTACGAACGTACCCATTTTAAAATAATTAATGTGGTTTTCTATAGAATAGAAGAAAAATAAAGTAGACTTTTTAGCTGCAGAAAGCCAATGAAAATCGCTACACTGCTACAGTGCACTGCACCGATAGTAGGATCATGGCTTTATATTAATCGTAGAGGGAATCTTTTGATATGTTTGTCAAGGTTAAACTAACAAGTCTTTTATAAAGCATGTAAATAATCGTATGAGATCTACTATGTATGTATTATCTAACAACACGTCATTAATTGCTCGGCCGTTTAATTATACTGATCATCGCAAAACGCTCATTTGATGATGGTTTAATTTACATTTTTTAAATTTGGAAAAAACATATCAAACCACTTTCAATTTTTTAGTTTTAGTTTTTGATTTTATTTTGTTTTAACTTATTAACAAAAATAGTAACAAAAATTTTTAATAATCGTCCATTAAACATTTCACGATTAAAAGGCGAGTTATACCGAAAAAGCTTGTAAACTGATAAATAAAGTGTAACATTGGTATTTTTGTACTCTACAAATAATCTTTAGATGATTTTTTTTTTATCACTTGTATGTTAAACATTCCAAGATTGAAAGACGAGTGTGTCCGAAAATATGTAAAAAGGTAATAACGAATAAACAGCATATGCTGGGGTCGAATCGTTACATCCGTGAACGTACAACTCGTCACGTAAAAACACAATTTTCGGATTATGACATACGTGAACGTATTGAAATCCCATTCAGTTTATACGATTGACGTATCATTTAATTTATTTTCGTACGATTTGAAGCCTGGATTTGCAGCAGTTGCCATAATATAGAAAAGCCCTAACTCGTAATTTTTTTGGAAATCGAGATTATTACATTTTTCTAATACATTACAAGTTCTATCGAAATATACCAAAAATTCGATTTTCAAAAAATTATGATTTGGGGCCTTTCTATATTAAAGTTACGATATCTACAAAAATACATACATATGGATGCATCTATGTACAATATATCGTGCCATAACCGCCGCAAAGGCTTAAACGACATAATTTTCGAACTTAATTTTTTTTACCAAAATCTATTTTCGTCAAAAAAAAAACGAATTGAAAAAATGTTTCGTTTAAGCTATTTTAGCGGTAATGGCTCGATATGTGTACATATTAGTGATGCACGAATTTTCGTATTCCAATTGCCGAATATTCGGCCATTTTTAATGCGAATACGACGCATTCGTATTCGTCAAATTCAGGCGAATACGATTATTTTTGCAAAAAAAAAAATTAAATAAATAAATGCATCATAAATCCTAAACTAAATTTAAATAAATGGATAAAAATATAGAGAAAAAACAGCTTAAAATCAAGAAAAACCATATTGATTTAATAAAAAACATAAACGAAAGTCTAGTCATGTTGAAATTTCTTATTTCAATATGAAAAAATATTAATTTACAGTATCAATTTATTAATTTTGATTATTTTTGAGTAACTCAGCATACATTTTCTATTTCATTGCAAATTATTGAATTAATGTGACGCGTTCTTATTTTTAAGTTGTAGCTTTTCCCTGAGTATAGTTTTTATTAACTTTAAAGTACGACAACAAGAGTATGAAGTTCTTTTTCATAACAATTTTTTAATATTTCATATTGCAGGCGTAAATACAGCCCTAATTTAATGTCTATAAATTTCATATAAAACATTCGTAATCGTATGCGCGAATATCGTTTCAAATATTCGTATTCGCATTCGTATTCGCATTCGTATTCGCGAATATCAAAAATTGACATTCATTACATCACTAGTGCATATTTGTTTTCCTTTGTTTTCGTTTGATAGCAGCTTAATTTATTTCGTTAAGATAATAGAAAGGGTTTAAAAGATTTGCAGCGAATTCTGCCTACTGCAATTTAAAAAATTAAAAGTCTGAGATTTATAATATACCAGCCTAGCCTGCTGGTCTTATCATATCTTGAAACTTAAGTTTTTTGTGCGTCAGTTCTTCAAATCTTTTGCGTGTTTAAAACCATTTCGCTTAACCATTTAATTTATTATTATTATTTTTAATCTCTTATTTATTTGCCAGTTAAAAACGGTTTTTGCGCAGAAATGTAAATATAAATAAAAATATTTCCTTCCCTGTATTTTTTTAATTTTATTTTTGTTTTTTGGCTTATTCTAAGTCACAAGGCCATATTTTCATAAACAGTGGTGAGTTTTTTTTATTTTATCTTAAGGTGCGTGTTAATTATAATTTTTATTTTATTTATTTTTATTTTTCGTTATCTTCCAACTCCTGTACCATTTTGTAAATGCTTGCAAACAGCATTAGCCAGCTGTTGTTGGTATAATGAATAGAAAAATTAATAACTATTGAATCTCTTAGGGCCAACTTCACCAACTTATTTAAATATCAATTCATATTTAAAAATAATTTTTCCATACAAAAATTAATAAAAATCGACATTTAAATATGAATTGATATTTAAATAGAGTTGGTGAAATTGGCCCTTAGAATCTTTTCTTTTATTATTTCGTAAACATATAATGTTAACTATTTTTCGGTTGCAAAAGTCAAGCTAAGTAAAACTAGCTAGTTGTTCCATTCTACTACGTGTTTGCCAGAATATTTTCAATCAACTTTGGTATTATTTGTTCATTAATAATTATCATATTTAATTTGGCGTACAAAGCGATACGAACTTTGGCCTTATCAAATCATAAATATAAAACAAAACATAATAAATTTTATGGAAACTCGATAAAACTTTTACTTCATTATGAGGTTAATAATGAATAAAATTCCGCCAGAAATCTTTCCTAGGGAGCAACTTCAAGCAATATCAAATAAAAGGGGGAAAATATTCTGATTAGAAAACGGATAAGTTTTTCGCGCTGTATAATGCATTAAACACTTTCACCACAGCAGGCTACACGAACACACGACTTCAAATGCCGCTAGCAGCATTTGTCGCCTCGTAGCCGGCTACTTAATTATTTTGGAGACGACAGCAGCACCATCTGAACCTGATATTCAAGTATAAATACATAGTTCAGTATTGCCACTTTCATATATTTTGCATTTATACAAGTTAATTACCCCCTTATGCAAAAAAATATTTTACTTTAGCTTTAAAGTTCATAGTAGTTGATAAGCACTTTAAGGCTAACATAGGTTTGTTAAAAAATCATATGCAAAAGACAACTTTAAATATTTTGTGATATAATAATAAATACTGGTAACACCACCGTGTTCAACAACCACTTCACAGCTTATGATGTACAAAATTGAATAAAATTTCATTCGGGTATTCAAATATTTTTTTATTTTATTAAATAAATTTTTATTATCTTGAAGTAAAGCAACCTAATTTAAAAAATATGAGCATCATCATAGTAGGAAAACAGATAAACACAACCATGAAGTAAAAGTAAAAAAATGTGGAAAATTATCACAATTTGTTTTATTCGAATGAATCGAGTATTTGAATATCCAGCTTTTTTCGATTTGTTTTGATTGTATGTACATCACTAAAACATTTTTGTATAATTGTATTTATTTTAATATCTTTTTTTATGGATTTTGCTATGTATTTCGAATCAGTTGGATAATTTGGTGATGTTTCCCATTGCATGACAGAAATAATAAATTTAAGATAAGAGCAGGCACTTCTAGCTTCATTTTCAGATGTAACATGAATCAGTATGTGCTATATTAGTAAAAATATTTGAGGTACAAAATACACATTTTGGAAATATCAACTTAAAGTAGTCTTAACAAACGTGGGTGCCTACTTTATAATTTTTATACAATAATTTTTTTAGAATACAACTTTGCTTAGTATTGCTTGGCAAAGCTTTATTAAGTTTTTTTGCATAAGACCCTTATTCTTTTAAAATGTACTCATTTCACGTAAAAGTACAAAAACGAATCAATTTGATCTTTACATAAATTTTTGGATATTGTTTCTGTTAAATAATATGAAATATTTGCACAAAATCATTCATTCAACATTTTGTATAATACTGGCAACACTGAATTTTATCATTGTGGCGAAAGAAATAGAAATTAGTTTAATTGGACTACAACGACATAATTAGCATAGACAACAACCTGCTGCCCTGTTGCCTTGCTGTCTTCAAAAGAATCAGGGTCTTATGCAAAAAAACTTAATAAAGCTTTGCCAAGCAATGTTAAGTAAAGTTGTATTCTAAAAAAATTATTGTATAAAAATTCTAAAGTATGCACCCACGTTTGTTAAGACTACTTTAAGTTGATATTTCCAAAATGTGTATTTTGTACCTCAAATATTTTTACTAATATAGCACATACTGATTCATGTTATATTTGAAAATGAAGCTAGAAGTGCCTGCTCTTATCTTAAATTTATTACTTCTGTCATGTAATGGGAAGCATCACCAAATTATCCAACTGCTTCGAAATACATAGCAAAATCCATAAAAAAAATATTAAAATAAATAAAATTATACAAAAATGTTTTAGTGATGTACATACAATCAAAACAAATCGAAAAAAGCTGGATATTCAAATGCTCGTTTCATTCGAATAAAACAAATTGTGATAATTTTTCACATTTTTTTACTTTTACTTCATGGTTGTGTTTATCTGTTTTCCTATTAAGTCAGAAGCTCATATTTTTCAAATTAGTGTGCTTTACTTCAAGATAATAAAAATTTATTTAATAAAATAAAAAAAATATTTGAATACCCGAATGAAATTGTATTCAATTTTGTACATCATGAGCTGTGAAGTGGTTGTTGAACACGGTGGTGTTACCAGTATTTATTATTAAATCACAAAATCACCCTTATTCTATTTGGCGTCGGCAACATAACACGACGTCGTTTTTAATGTTGTTTAGCAAATCGGTATTCCCGTAGATAGTATTGTCATTTATCGATGACTGTCAGCATATGTTTGGTATTCTGAAAGAAACATTGATGTTGATGTTGCCGTTCATTTTGTCGTCAGTGTTTTTGATGTCGTGTTCTGTTGTGTGCATGCCTCAACGAATTTGAAAAATAATTTAAATGGTAAAAAAGTGAAATATATGTAAATAAAGGGTGTTTTTTATTGAGGTATAGAACTTTAAGTTGGCATCACTTTTTTAACTGGCGGCCATTTTGTCAGCTGTCAAGTGATTAATATTTAGTTTGGTTTGCCATTTCATCATGAACAGGTTGACAAAAGAACAACGCTTGCAAATCGTGCAAATTTATTTCGAAAATAATGGTTCAGTTCGCGAAGTTTACCGCAAGCTCCGTCCATTTTATGGTCGACATAATCGTCTATCAGAGCAATTAATTCGGTTAACCATGGATCGTTTTCGCACTACGTTTACTCTATGTGAGAATACGCATCCGCAGAGACGTCGAACAGTGCGCACCGAAGAAACAATTGCCGCTGTAGAGCAAAGTGTTGAAGAGGACCCGAATGAATCGATTCGCCACCGTGCACAGCAATTGGAGCCGACTAACCGACTATTTTGTTCCCGAATTGGATGGCATGAATGTGGATGAGTTGTGGTTCCAACAAGACGGCGCTACATGCCACACAGCGAAGGAAACATTCGATGAGCGCATAATTTCGCGGAATGGACCTGTCAATTGGCCACCAAGATCGTGTGATTTAACACCATTGGATTATTTTCTTTGGGGATATGTGAAGTCGCTCGTCTACGCCAACAAACCAGAAACGTTAGGGGACTTGGAAGCCAACATTCGTGGCGTTATTGCCAACATACGGCCCCATATGCTCGAAAAAGTGGTTGAAAATTGGACCTGTAGAATTGGCTTTATTCGAGCCAGCCGCGGCGGCCACATGCCCGAAATCATATTTAAACATTAATGGCATAAAATTATCCTTCCAATAAAGCTAAATTGATGGACATTAAAACGATTTTCTTGTGTTTTATTTCAATTCAAAGTTCTATACCCCTGAAAAAAACACCCTATAGATATAAAAATGTACATATTTATTTGAAAAAAGTTCTTAAAAAAAGTGAAAAATATAATATGGAAAAAATTAAAATTACCAAACCCAACCAATTTGAAAAGCTTGTGGAAGAGTTGGAAAAGTCCTTCTTTTGCTAGAGGATTCCGCAGGGGCAGTATTCCTAATAAGTTCAAGGTGCAGTGGGAAAGTGAGACTGCACTAAATTCCCTCGGTCCACCAATTAGAACTAGTGGTGGATGGCAAAATGTAAGGTAAATAGCGTGTTGGGAAAGTATACTGTATGATAAAATTTGAGTACCTTTGGAGGAAGCTCCAAGATCCAATAAACGTTGATCTGATCCCTTTTGTTTCAAAAGTTAGGCTCTATTGTATCCAATACATTCCTAAATGATGTTTTGTTCATCCTAAAATATTTGTAAAATATTAAAAGGATGAACATTACCCATTATTTTCCAAAAACATGAGAGAACTTATCAGTTACTTTTCTCCATGGGTAACTGGCAAATGCATGACTTTTGTCTGAGAAATCTTATATTCACTATTAATCTTTTTTTTCATCGTCTCAATAGGAAAGAAAAACATTTTATTTTAATTTATTTACAAAGCTTTTACTTATACAAAAATACTTTTACCAAAAATAGTAAACAAAATGAACCAGCTGACTCAAATATTAGATATGTGTATTGTATTTATCGATAAATAGGCAACGTCGTCATAACACTGTTAGGGAATACAAAGTTAGCATTGATGTTGTGTTATATTGATGTTGTTTTAAAATTGATGACGATGTTGCCGACGCCAAATAGAATAAGGGTGAATATTTAAAGTTGTCTTTTGCATATGATTTTTTAATAAAGCTATGTTAGCCTTAAAGTGCTTATGAACTTTAAAGCTAAAGTAAAATATTTTTTTGCATAAGGGGGTCATTATCATATAAACATGTGTATTCTATCCTTGACATTTGGTAGTCGGTAGCTTGCTGTGGTGAATGTGTTTAATGCATAAGCTTGGATTTTGTTGTTAAAGGATCCGTATTCGTAAATGGCAAACCTTTCACTACATAAATGACATTTCAGATGATAGATATTTAACAGCTGACAGCCTTGCCAGGCTGGCGGGTTTGAAATCACTAACCCTGTAAATATATTTAGAATTGTAAAAGACAACAAGTCGTTCATTTTGTTACTTCTTTTACTTTAAGTAAATAAAACAATTAAAATATTTTTATTTTCTGTGATAAAATGTTAATTACAGTACAATTTACAATATAATAACCCTGACATATAAAGATACGAGTACTTAAAAAGCTAAAAAGTGGAACAAAAACAAACTACTTTGTATTTCTTTAAAGAAATTAAAAAGCAAACTTGACTTAAATAAAGTCTCATGGTTAAAAAAATCACAAACACTCATAATGAAAAAGATACACTTGAAATAAAACTATAAATGCAACAAACTGATAACTATTTCATTTCTAATGTTCTTTTAAGTCCATTCTATAAATTTCTATACAGAGGCCTAATTCCCGCATCCAATTGCTAGCGAATGGGCTAGTTTTTTAACCTTTGGAATTTTCGCATTCGGTTTCGAATAACACATATCGAAATATCTAATGACAGCATACGATAACGTGGATACATTCGAATGCAACTGTTCGTGTTTTTACTCGCAAGCAAAAAGGCATTCGAAATCATGTTTAACATAGAAAAAGCGAGGGAAAAGAAAATATATGTTCAATATTTTTCTTATTTATTTATATATGAATATGTGCACAAATGTCATGTACAAAAAATACAAATAAAAAGAATTTATAGTTGACTTTAAATATAACAAAACACACTGACTTGGCAAATAATGTTTTGCCTAACAGCCATCCCTAAACAAAAGCGGCAAGCGTTTTTTAGCTGTCAAAAGTTCTCATATCCATACATTTTGTATGGAGCATACTGAAATAACGCGACGGCAACGCTTTGCTATTGGAAAATCCGATTTTGACATCGCGTTTCACAATGAAGTTAGTTGCAAAAGAAAACAATTGCCTTTTATTTGCCATCATCAGCGTTACCATATGTGAAGATTTATCTTATTTTCGAAGTTTTTCGGGATGTTAAAAGGACTAAAAGATTTCTTTGTTAAAAATAAGATTTTTATGAATATGATATTTGGAACTCTTAGTATATTATTTAGTATATTATTTAGTGTTAACGTGACCTTTAACTGGCAGTTCTTCATATAAAACTTGCCGTTAAAGACCCTGCTAGCTTTGTGAAATGGGTCTTCATTCTGTCTGTGAAAATTAAAATTTATAAGTGTTGAAAAAGATAAGTAATAACAATAGTGAATAAAATAAATTCACCAAATTTAATTTAATACATACATATTTATTTTCAAAGTTATAGATATTTGTAAAAAGCAAGATGCGTTGGCCGTGAAAATGTGTGAAGAGGGCTGGATACCTCCTAGGTTATTCTGTTTTTGCTTATTTATATCTGTAATTTTAAATATTTTATTTACTTGTGTATTTTGAATGGACTTTTTAAAATAAAATAAAAACAAATATTATATTTATATATACATATATACTAGCTGAACCCGGAAAACGTTGTCGTACCCTCAATAATTTATTTTTTAACTCTATCACATTTTTCATTGGCCCTTAATAATGTTATAGTAACTTTGTTCTACGCAATGATGAATATATCCTGCATGACTTCCGATCAAATGACCGATACTATTCTTGTAGGGTTAGTTCATTTGAAGCAAAATAAATTTTTCCTGAATTTGAATTCAGTAAAATCAATGCATATTAATATATTTTGAGTCAAACCACTAAAAAAAAAAAGATTTTTAATGAGAAAAAGAGATTTTTTGTTCGACTTGAAGGTTTTTGAGAAAAAAAAATATCGCAACGCTGACCATCATTCTTAACACAAGCAAGTTTTAAAAATCTTCTAAATAGCTAATTTTTTCAAAATTATTTATTATTTTATTTTAATTTAAATAACAAAATTTATGTAACCAAATATTAATAATAAAATCACAAACAACAATGTCGTCCGTCCGGCTGTTAAAATAATCAGGGTTGTTTTATTTATTTTTTTCATAACCCTGTTTTTATCGTTTTGACATAACGTTGCCGCTTTTGTTTAGGTATGGCATTTCAGCTTTAAAGCTCGGCGGAAAAAAACGTTCCGCTTTCTGTCCTTGTTTAGGGAGGCTGTAAGAGTTATCGGGGATAATAAAAAAAAATCAAGCAACTCTGGGAGCATCTAAATAACAAATTAACTGCTCTATTTTCTAACTTTACACTAATTAATTATTATTAAGTTATTAATTAAAATAACATTTATGTATATTCGTTTTTTTTTTCTGCGTATGTTTTTGCACACATACATATACACAAACATATACTTTTGCTTACAATTTATTCAGTGTTGTGAAATGAATTTATATATAAATATATTTGCCTTTTCCCAACACTGAAACAAAAACTCGATTCGCTTGGTAACGAGTGACATCATCGGAAAATTTCTTGCCATCGAAATTAATTTCTATTCGAATGCAATTCCGATCACGAATGCAGGAATTAGGCCCCAGATTTACATATATACATAATTTTACAAGTGAAAAAGGCAATAATAAATAATGGAAGAAATATATGTACTTACATGAGCATTGGATTAGTTTTGAAAATAACAATTTAAAAAAGTCATACAATAAATATTCGAAAAAATATATTTTTTTCATTGCTTCTTATCAAATTTTAGAAACTTATTATTGATAAAACAAATATGTTGTACTTGACAAAATTTACAAATAAAGAAAAATTTAATTTCTTTGCATTAATTATTTTAGCATGTTGTACTCTTGTATGAGTCGTTTCATTAACTACGAGTATGATTTATCAAAGTTTTGTTATTATATGATGATAAGCTTCAAATATTTTCAGCTTTTTCATATCAACAAAATTTATTTAGTTCTAATTTTGATGTTTAGATATCAGATATGTTGGAAATTAAAAGCTATTTTCTAATTAAATTGCTACAATAGTTTTTTTTTTTTTTTTTTTTTTTTTTTTTTTGATAGAAATTGTAATAGAAAATTGATTGTTAATAAAAAATAGTATTTAAAAAATAACAGAGAGAAACATTCCTTTTTGGTGTATTGCGACTTCGACTACAATAATTTTGTAATGAAGCCGCTTACGATAAAATTTTACAGCACATATTTTAAAAGTCTTCCAAAATTTTGACATTTTGATAATTCTTAACTCTGGGTAGACCCATAAAATTTTAATTTCAATAAAAAAGTATATTTTCGATAGCATGTCGCTAACGATCAAATCGAAAATAATGCTCGATATACTAAATTTATCGATAGCATAAATTTGTCTCTTATTATCGAAAAAAAACTTGTGTATATTTTTGTAAAATTTGCTGAATAATCAGATTTTTATGAAAATCTAATGAAATTTTTCAATATCACAGTATTAATAAATATATAAATAAAAATAAATATATAAATACATAAAAAATTTTTGATAACAAAAATATATTTTCAAACTTTTAAAAATAAATTGTTTAAGTGGACATTTTTTTTTGTAGATATTTTGTTTGTTAAGTGTATAATAAAGTCATTTATTATTTGATAATGTCTGCCAGACAGTCAGTCAGTCAGTCAGTCACTCATGTAAATTACACAGATTTAATTTTTCACCCTCTTTTTTATTATTATTCTGCTTACTTTTGATAATAGCAGCAGCATAAAAACCACAACAATCTGTGGCAGCTTATAAACATTTAACATAATCGCCACCAGCTAGCTCTCTATTACATCCACTTAACAATTGTTATTTATGAATTGAGATTTAAATAAAATTACATATAAATATGGTGAATTTATATAATTTAAGTCTATTTTTTTTTTCAAAATAATTTTATATTTTTCTGCCATTGACAGGGGATTTTGCGTTGCACTGTTGCAGGAATTATAGTCTTGAAATCAAATTTTTTTTACTCTTGGAATGCTAAATACAAGCAATTGATGTTAGAGGTCAATGTGATTTTATATTTTTATTTTTAAGCTGAAGTCTTTTGTTGATCATTTTTATAGTTTTTACTTCAGCTAAATCATTTTTACTCAAAAAAAAAAAAAAAAGGAATAAACAATTTTTAAATTAATGTGAGAACAAAACTATCATGTGTTTATTTATGTCGGTTTGATTTTATGCGTGTCAGCATTGTTTTTATTATTTGTTTTATGTTTATAATTCGTAATTTTCTACGGTGTCAGCAAGTTTGTCATTTTAAGTTTTCTGAAAAATATTATCATTAAGGAATAAAAAATGCCATAAAAAATATATACAGCCGTATTCATAAAAAAAAGATTGATTGAGCTTTAAAATTCATATTAGTTAAAAAACATTTTAAGGATAAATAACGTTTTTTAAATATTGGTATTCATAATCAGTATTTTAACTAAAAATCAATTAACTTGATTTTTTTAAAATATCGTGGCAACTCTGTATTCTTTATTTGTCACTTGCATATTAGTTCTGCAAAACAACGATTGTTAACTCACAAAGTACTCGTGTTTTTCGGAAAAATATTGTTTCTATAAAATAAAAGATGTGTTCCAACTTGTATTTAATAAAAAAAAAATAAAAAAGTTCACAACAAATCTTTGTTAAAAGTGCTTTTTATATTATTTATTTTATTGCAGATAAATAAGCACTAGAATAACGAGCTTTATTTTGTTTGTTTTGAGCATTTAAACATCACTAGATAATTTTCTACAATTATATTATTTTTGTTAACACATAAAATGAGAAAACAATGACTGGGAATGGAAACTGGATCGCTCCTTTTCTTTCAAATATTCTTTCGGAGTATATTTGATACTTCGGCAATAGTTTCTATAAAAAAATTACATTGTTTTCTTCTAAATAACACTGGCATATGCACACATACATACATACATAAGTACATACAAACAAACATAAGTACATACATACATACATACATACACATATGTACGTACAGGTAAAGTTCAAAATGTAAACAAAAACGAAGCAAAATTACAACAACGTCATCTTAAAATTGGTTTAAATATGGGGGCAGTCAATTTTGAAATTTGCTGATTTACGCAAGGTTTAAAACCCGTTTTTTAAGCTAAAATTCTATTATGAATACAATTTTAGCGAATTTCGCTTAAACAACATTTGAAACGCTGTTTAAAATTTTTATGAATATGGCTGATAATATATAAATATTCCCCCTTATTGTGAATGGCGTCGTCGACGTCACATTAAGACGACACTAAAAATTGTCACTTGTCTACTCTTTGTCGTCAAAAATTTACTACTATTAACATGCTCCATTAATTTACAAAGCCATAGAGATTAGTAAGAGATTGTCAATAAGATCCAATTTTTGTGGGTAAAGAATATAAAAGTGACAAAATTTGCTGTCGTTTTGATGTGACGTCGACGACGCCATTCACAATAAGGGGGATTATTGGATTACATACATATTTGTATGTAAGTACAAAACAAAAATCCATAAATTGTAACTAGAGATGCTAATAGGGACAGGTTTTTAGAAATCCTGGGCTTCGGGATTTAGTGATTGAATCTTGAAATCCCGAACCGGGATCCCGAATTTTTCGGGACTAACAAAATCCCGAAAAAATTATGTACAAATGTTCATCTTTATATTAAAAATAATATTTTTATTAAACAATTTATTTATTTTTTTTGCATATTTAGAAGGTGCATACAGACGAATATATGCACATACATATGCATGCATGTATATATGTATACACTTATATAATTCAGATTTTTAATTAGAATATTAAACACTAATGCCGTTTTCGTTTCTAAAAAAAATTCACATTTTTTATTTTTTGCAATAAAATTTGGCGTTCGTGTGATACAATAATTTCTAATAAACTCTCTATTTCAAAAAAAAACCATTTGATTGCAAATTTTCATTTCGTGTAATATTTTTTCCTAGCAAAGATGTCATTTTCTTACTGTGGCAAAAAGGAATAGTGCTTAAGACGAGATAAGCTGATTTTGAGTCAATGGTACCTCCGTAGTCTGCATATTGGAAAGTATCCCTGGTTAAAATCTTAATCAATTTGTGTGATTTTTCAGGAAGTTATAGCTCTATAACTTGCGACTTATCTCTTTTAGATTTTTAATCTCATTTGGAAAAATTTAGTATATTTCAACTTAAATATATTAATTATAATATTTAGAACGATATTTGCTTAAAAAGTAACGACGACTAACAGAGAATTTTCCGATTTAAAAGAAACAAATTGCTGAAAATCGACGTAAAAGCTCAAAAGTGTTCTCCCGCATAACAGTAAAATATGCCTTAGATATATATATTATCATATTATATCGTATACACAACAATTTTAGTAGATAATATATTTATTCAAAGCAAATTTTTTTACTTTAACTTTTTATAACAGGGAGTTTGTAATAATTTTTAATATAGCAGATGACAGTCAAAAACATTATTTATGCAAAAACGGGATTCAGAAAATCCTGAAAACCCCGGGCTTTAAAATTAAAAAATCCCGGGCTCCGGGATTTGTATAGTCCCGAAAATCCCGGGATTTTCGGGCTTGGGATTTCCCGTTTAGCATCTCTAATTGCAGCACTTTCTTGTTTATTTAATAATTAAAATCTAAACTCCAGACCATTTAGTTAAGCTAATTAATTTTTATAGAAAAAGCTGTTTTATTTTTAATTTTTAAAGCTAATTATTTTTTATTAAAAAAACTGACTCAGCTCATTAAAAAAACTTTTTTAATTGTACTAAGCCTTTTTCAAATACATAATTTTTATTCATTTTAAATAAAAAATAATAATAATTTTACTATTGAATGAATAAAAAAAGTTTTTCTGTTCTTTTAACAAATTAATGTCAATTACATTATTGAAATGGTAGAATGGTAAAAGTGCTTTACACATTTGTAAAATAAATTATGTGTTTTTTTTTCTTCTTTAATTAATATTATAAAGTTTACACACAAATGCTGCTAATTAAATATGCGGCTTTTTATATATTCATAATTATTAAAATGCAATTTATGAGTTTTTAATTTTTTTTAATAAAGTTAATTTAAGGCAGTAAAATCCAAGTTATGACAAAAGCATAAAAATTAATCGAAATGTAATTCATATTAATCATACGCGCTATAGCTTACTAAAGCTGGATTCACCCATTATTTCCGAACAAAATTTTTGTCCAGACAAAAAATTTTTTACTGAGAGTTTTCTGCAGCACGATTCATCAATTTCGAACATTTTGTCTGGAAAATCAAAGCTACCATATGAAAAACGTGTATAAACGATGTGTATTAATTTTATAAGTGGCAGCATAGCGGCAAATGGTTACAATTCGCTGTGTATTTTTAATTGTTTAATGCAATTCTTTCGTTCAGCTCCACATGTATATGTTTTATTTTCCAATTTTCTTTTATTTCTATTGTAATTAATACAAGTATATTCTGTGCTTCCATTATTCATATAACATGATGTGGCAGCTCAGTTCAACTTTGGCTGACAAATTGAAATACTTGGCAGCTCAGTTCGATTTTGTCCGGACAAAACAGTGATGGGAAAGTTGGTACGATCGTACTTTTTTTGATACTATTTAACATGAAAAAGTACCGTAGTACTCCCCCAACACATTTGATACTCTCACGGTCAACTTAGAAATGCAGTCAAATGACGCGCTTATTAATATATTTTTGCCAAGAATTAAATTTCTTTTTCGGCAAATGGCACGAAACTTTATTAGTAAAGCTATTTTAGAAAAGTGTAATCTCTCAAAATTCAATACATATAAACGAAAACCAATGATATTTTCTGTGGCACAGAAGTTGATCTATATACATACATATAAACACAAATCATGTTGAAACAACTGTTTGAAATCAGTTTAAAGAAAATTGTAAAAAGTTTTATATTAAATTTTGTCAAGTTCTAAGGGCAAAAGTGGACTTTGACAATGAAATGTTATTTTGATTTCGTAATCCACTTTTAGACACGCAAAGTTTAGTCTTAATTCAGCTGTGTGAAAGACAGAAAGAAGAATATCATCTCTCTGCCTTTCTCCCAGCTGAATTAAGACTTTGGAAAGTAAACTTTCCGTGTCTGAAAGGGGTATTTCCGTGTCTAAAAGTGGTATGAAATTTACCCTGGAAATGTTTTATCTTGTAAAACCAATAGCAATATACAACTTTTAATTAAAATGTTTCCTAGCGGAAAGAAAAATTTTTAAGCTATTAACAACCAATACTTGTATAGAGCACTGGCTGATATATATAAAAGAACTGAAACCATTAACAACAGAAAATATATATGTATCTATAGTGACTTAAACTAAAAACGCATTAGATGAATACATGTTTCATGATATATCGAGAGTAGCTTATGGAATTTTGTCCATACCTCACTCCTCTACAAATGTCGAAAGGATTTTCTCTTATAAAAATCTCATGAAAATAAAACAAAGGAACCGATTTTGTGTTCCAACCGTATCAAGTCTTATTCAGGCCAAAGATTTATTGAAGTCTAAAAATTCATCTTGTTATAACTTTGACATTTGCACCTGCATATGTACATATGTATATATATATATACTTTGTGTCCGTTTTTATTTCTTTGTTTCTTTGTATATGAATTTTTTACCATTTTTTGTTAATAAAATTTAAATAAAAAAAAATAATAATAATTTTTGGTACTCTCGGGATCAAAACAGTACTCAAAAATTTTTTTTTTGATACCGAAATGTAAATCTCATTTCCCATCACTGGGACAAAATATAAAATTAAACCCATGATACAATAACTTGGGGGCCACACGTTCAATTTTTGACTTTCAATTCCATTCAATTTGCAATACACTCACACTTTTTTAACTAACACAATCAAACTTTTTAAATTGAAAACTAGATTGATTTCAAATTCACCTATCCATTTAAATGGCAATTTAGTTTTCAATTTGAACGGCTGGTCACAGCACACATTGATTGAAGCTACAAATTTGAGTTGTTTCTTCATCGGTGGCATTTAAGAAATGAAATTGATTATCAATTTGTATCACAGCTATCAATTTTAAGGAATTTCGACACACAATATGTGTAATGAAATTGAAAGCCATTTATTGAACGTGTGGCTGCAGAGTAATATAAAGGTACAACCACATTTGACGTACAAAATTAATTATGACTTTTTCCCCGATTATTTGATTACTGTTTTTTTGTAAACAGAGAGGAGAACGTTGCCACACACATGTAATGGCACCTTTTATATTAGGAATGCTTTTTGAAATATGTAATTTGAGTTTAGAAATTGTAGTTAAACACACATTTTTAATGTTAATTGAACATGAGAATAACGAAATCTGTGTGTAATAAGACCTACAAAAGCAAATATTTGATTAATTATTTAATTCAATAGATAACAAAAAAAGCCTCACGACTTGGGATGAAACTTCGTTCTGAAAAACATCGATATAAAGAAACGCCTTAAATGGAAGCGATACATCGATGTTTTATTAGCGGAATTCACGATTGTTTCATATATATAATACACATTCGCATATACTTCGTGTGCAAATTTATTGCTGTTTTACATCAAACACAACACACATACTGCGACATTTGCATTTGAGGTAAACACCTTTCAAAGCTCTTAAATTTGTTCTTGTTTCTTTGCAAAGTAACAGCAAGCATTGTTATCGCCGAGATCTGGTTGGCTGTTGTGCTGTCGTCGGTGTGAAAGTACAAAAAGCTCTTTATAAAAGTTTGCACATGGTGCATATGGCTTGGACGTAGCTGAATAAGAGTTAATGCTTTGTTGATATATACAACAAACGCTGTTCTTCTTTTTTGTTTGCTAAGGACATGGCCTATGATTGGACTAGGAACATGTAATTATCACATTTCTCCTTAAAATGGGCCACGTGGTCTAATAGTGTCCTTAAGAATGCTACAACCCGTTAACAATTTCATCCTAATAATGTAAGGCAGCTACGTCCAAACACACATACTTTAATATATGTATTTCAGATAAACAGCTTTGTTATTGTTTCTTTGCAAAGACCAAAGATGTCGTCGACATCTGGAGGCAAATCGCGGCACTCGTTATCGAATTACGAAATATTTCCATATAAATTATATTGAAATATTTCGTAATTACGTTCGATAACGATTGCCGCGAATTGCAAACATAAAAGGTCTTTTGTAAAACTTTGCACATAGTGCGTATAGCTTGGACGCAGTTGATGTAAGGCAATACACCAGAGATTATAAAGACAAAGTTCCGCTTTGATTCAGTTGGAAATTTCCTTCCTGTTGTATCTTGCTTGCTGCCGTTGTTGGTGCTGCTGTAACTTATTTGCTGTTTATTTTTTATAAATTTATTAAATAATTGAAATATTTTCTATTATTTTTAAGTACGTCAAAAAATTTATAAAAAAAATCGGATTTCATAAATTAATAAGGTAGCATTAATTTTGAGAGTAAAAAATAATCGGGACAAACGTCAGAAGGTTAATATGGCGACGAAAAGAGAGAATGGTTTTACCTTTATATTATTGTATCATGATTAAACCAATTCAAACTGAGAGTTGTTCGTAAAAAATATTTTCTCTCTCTGAAGAAGAGAGAAGTCAAACTACATACAAAAAAAATTTTGTCCGGACAAGAATTTTGTTCGGAAACAATGGGTGAATCCAGCTTAATAAACTAATTATTAACTGCCTTATTCATAAAAAATATGTCAGGTTTATTAAACGCTTATTTGACATATTTCTATGGGAAATTTGTCAAATAAACCTGCAATAAACCTAAAATATTTTTTATGAATTAGACTGTAAATATTTATGTAATTAATTAAAAGCTTCAGCGATATTATCAAGTTGTCTTTTAGGCGTAACAGCAGTTTTTTTTAATATAATTAATTGAATGAAAATTCTGTTATTCAATGGACCGAATAGCTATCGCAAAAGGAGATTATAGAATTTACTTTTCCAAATTTTTTTATTAAAAAATTTCCTTTATACATTTTTCTCACAAATCAAATATATTTAGACAGAATTAGTTCATATTCTATTATTTATTATTGAAGAATAAATGCCTGCTGTTATTTTGCTGCTAGCAATTGCTTTAAAACAAAAGCAAATTTCTTCTGTTAATGAAAACTAAATCCATCTTTTTTTCTGCCCTAAACTTTGGTGTCACTTGTAACACTTTTCATTCATTTATTTCTAATTCCAACACATATGACACTGTCAGTGCAAATGACACATTGAACTAAATGCATCCATCTACTATATATGTACATACATAAACTAAAGTGTTTCTTCTATCAGTGATGGGAATTGGAAATCTTGATTTCGTGCCAAATCGGCTTTTAAATAGTGCTAAAATCACTTGAATAGTGCCAAACCACTTTTTTATATAGTTTTAATGTTGGCACTTGATGTTCATTTAAACTATGGTTCTTGAATGATAATTTATTGTATTCATAACTAGAAAAATTTACGAATATCACAAAAACACGGTCCAAAATTAGTTGTATATAGACATTAATACATTTCTCGCTCTATTTCCTATTTAATCGTGAATGACACGTAGTAAAAAATAAACTTTTTTGTTATTAAAATTGCAAAATTGCTGATAACTTTTAAAATACAGGCTGTAAAATCTATCGTAAGCGACAATTTACGTATGTACTCGTAAAATATATTTGAATATTATAAGAAAACCTTCTCGTTAATCGAAAGTAATGCTCGATATGTATGCATCATATATTAATAATTTGTACTTATTTACAAGAAATACAAATATAAAAACTTTATTTGCGCAATAGTAATGATTCTAAAGGACATACTCTAAGATTATAATAACCCTAAACTAATAAATGATAAAATAAATTTTTCTTATTATATGTATGTATATACTTAGTGACAATTATATTATTATAGTTTGTGCTTTTGTATGGTTAATATACTGTCGGGTTGTATAAATTCGTACACGTTAAAAATAATAATAATTGCTAGCTATTTATTTTAATCAAACAAAGATTCTGTCGGTATAGTAGAATTTCTATGTATTGCTTTTTTGGTTCATCATTTTATATATACATATATATATATATATATATATATATATATATATATATATATATATATATATATATATATATATATATATATATATGTACTACGATTATATAAAAGATATGTTGTTAGACTTCAAAAATCTTTTATCTTAAAGATGCTAAAGTTTATAATTTTACTTTTGATCAAATTTCGAGCTAAAAATATACTTTCCACGCTTGATGAAGAGTAGAGAATAAAAAGGATTAAAAGCATTTTTTTTTTATCAAAAGGAATATTATTATTTGTGTCTACATTTAGATCATATGTATTCTGGCGCACACTTTGGAAAGCAATTCAAATAATAGTCCTTGAAGTTATATTTAGAAATACAATAAGACTTTAATTATTTTTTTGAATTCTACAGCTTTATCGTTTAGTTTTTGATTAGATAGTTCAATTTCTGTGCCGCAATAACTTTCTTCCATTGTACCGAAATTCTCACCAATTTCGATCTTTATTGTCAACATGAAGATCATCAATAAATTTTTTGTTCAAAAAGTTTTGACGTAAATGACGAAATAAAAAAGCCAATTTTAAATTAAATGTACACGCAAAGAAAAAATATGGTTGAGGTAACCATAATCTAACAGCAACATACTATGATTGAATTATATGGTTGAAGTCAAATCATATTATTGTTAATACATAAAAACTATAACAATATTATTATCTGAGTTAATTATAATATTATCTGAGTTAATTATATTATAATCTTAGTATTGTAAATATGACAACACTATTGTTAGATGTGACTAAAATATAATTGAGACTCACCATACCATGTTTTAATATAATATTAATATTGTTAGATACGACCACAGTATTATTTAATATAATAATACTATTTTGTTTTTTAATCATATATTTATTGTAGAAACAGCTGTGCGTTAAATTCGAAATAAAAATAAATTAATATTATTGACATAAATTGTATATATAGAAATGTATACTTACACGACATACAGCCATGTTTGTATCAAAAGATACACAAATGTTTATATTTTTTTTATTGATCTACCCTTTTCGTTTATACTTTATTTATTTATTCATTTATTTAACACTACCGATAGCTTACAAACGAAATACTGAACTGACAGATGTTTCGGAAAAATATTTTTTTTTAAACTTAACATAGTATGGTTTAGGAAAATATTATATTGTTATTTACATTTAAATAATAATACAAATTATGTCGTAGTCATAAATTTTTAACAAAACAATATTTTTAAATTTTAACCATATCACACTTTTATATGTATGTGAAAATGTAATTATTGAATTCAAATATTACTCTGTTTATTGTAACGAAATAAATGTTTAAAATAACAATAACTAGTTTTCGAATACCACACATTCGTTTCAGAGAACATAATATTGTTTTCTCAACCATTCTACAACCATATCTTTTCTTTGCGTGTAGTCTCACATTTTTAGATTGCGTTTCGAAAATTTACTATTTCAAGGACATAAGATAAAAATAAAAATGCATCTTGGTTATATAATCCGTTAAACTATTTAATATGAATAGTTTTATCGTTGCATTATGACTGAAAATTTTATAATGTGAGGAAATATTTCAAAGCTCGCAGTGTTCAAAGACTCTATCTGCAACAATCTTGCCGAGACAACCAATGGTTTGGGGAATACTTGGAATTTCATAAATTTCAGAGTTGAAATACTTCTAAAAATTTATAAAATCGTTTGCACGACATGAGCTGTTACAAACAAATTTATATACTCAGTTTAATAGATGGTCAATGTCTCTGTGCAAACTGTTACTTTTAACTATCAGAACCCAACACTTGTCAGCCTCAAATCCTACTAAATTGTCATTACTTAAAACGTAAAAAGTACGAGAAGAATACTAATTATTGCAATAAGATAAGTTTCCATATTTAATGGACAAAAAGTGCCAGAAAGGGAGCGAGAGTGCCACAGTGCCAGGCAACGTTCAATAGTGCCAAAAATGGCACAATTGTGCCACATTTTCCATCACTGGTTTCTATACACATTATAGAAAAATAAAATAAAATAAAAAAATATAAAACAAACACCATACATATCATGGACTGAGTCTAAACTACCATTCAGTATAACATTGTGTTGGACTTTCTGCTTTAACACCGTCCCAGAGAAAGAGAAAAAAAACCCCACCAACACTTGAAAACATTTTCACATGGCATATGAAAAAAAGAAAAATAATATAATTAAATTGTTTAAGCATACAAAACAAACAATTTTCTATGCTGTTTATTTCCAGTAAAGTGGGTCAGTTATCATGTGTAAAGTTGAACATATTTAATTTTTTTTTTTTTTTTTGCTAAGATAATAAAATTTTAATATTTAATTACAACTTTGAACCGCTGAATTCAATGTACATATGTACATAGAGAGACACATGTTTTTCCTTTAGTTAAAAATAAATTTAAATTAAAAGTCAACACTTGATTTTTTTTTATAATTTTGTTAATTAAACTGTATGGCGAGAAGGCGCAAAATGTTTTAAAAGCAGTTGTTTTTAATTATTGCAAGCAAATTATACCGAATAAATCACATTATTAGTTCTTGCTCTAATTTGCTAATTTTTTTATATGCATCTCAAATTAATTAAAGACAGTTGATTGATTTAATAATTTTCTATATGTGACCTTCTCCGAGAAAAGCGACCTAGTGTTTAAAAAAACGGGTTTGGACTTAAGAGTGGATTCTGGTACCTAAAAGAGTGTAGAATAAGATAAAATGAGTTAGATTTCTAACAAAAATTTATTTTCCCCATAAAAACGTACAAAACGAACTTGGGAAAATCAATAAAAATTAGAAAAACATTAATTTTTTTTTTGTTTTTTGGTTTTCAATTCATTTTCACACACTAGGTCCCTAGGTCGGAGAAGGTCACATATGTGAAACAAAAATTATAAAATGAAAAATCTAGCAGATTTTAATTAAAATCTTTATCAAACTCTATACGGTAAGATATCTTATCCAAAATAAATACCATTAACCTAAAATTAATCCTTAAATACAACCAAACGATGGCAATGTAGCTTATACATACACCTCTTTAACCGACCTCAAAAAAAAAAGGAGGAGGTTAACAATTCATCTCTAATTCTTTTGGCTGTTACTTCATAACTCGATACATATTACAGTCGAAACCGCTTTAGCGCAACACGCTTTACTGAAAAAAATCGGATTACTGAAACCGATACAAATCCCCACACTGATTTTAAACGCAGCTAATAGTATTCACTTCGCTTTAGCGAAACATCGCTTATTGAAAATATCGTATTACTGAAAACCAAAAGCAAGCCCACAACTATGTTTTGTATGAAACTTACTTCGCTTTAGTGAAAAAATAAACAATGACAAATTTATTTATCAGAAATCGATTGCATAACTTAAGGCTGAAAAAAATGTGCATGTTTTGTCCGTTAAAAAATTAAATGGCAAAATTTATTTGTCCTTTTCGCTCTTACGTAATTTGCGTATTTTTCTATTATATTGTCAATGCAAGTGGCGAGACATTTACTGATTTTAATCAGTACGCTTAACTGTAACAAATTTCAGTAATCCGAACTACGTTTTAAAAAAAAATTGGATTTTGGTTATTTCCAGTAAAGCGGAGTCGACTGCATACCGATTGTAAAAATTTGGTTTTTTTTCTGTAAGAGTGTATAGCTTCCCATCGCTCCTATTATAAAAAAAGTGGGCACAAAAACACGCCCACAATTTGTTTTATTTAAGTTTATGATATTTTACATATTTTATTGCTGCGAAACCTATAAAACACCTTTTGTACTTGTAATTACACAATTTGAACGTTGAAAAAATGGGCGTAATTACGCCCATTAAAATTTATTATAATTTTTCATTGATTTTTACGAAACTTACCACACTCCTTGAGCTTTGAAATAGACACAATCCTCCCATTTAAATACATATAATATTTTATTATGAGTACTTTATCGATTTTTGAAAGACATAACACGCACCCTGGGCTCTGAAAAACACAATCTTGCATTTAAAAAATGGACGGTTTTTTGGCAGAAGGAATTATTTAGTATTAGTTGGGTGAAAAAACCCGAAAATTTTAAGGATTTACTTCATTATTGTTATAAATTGTTCTAAAGAAAATAGTCGCAATAAAATGAGTGGGCGTGGCACCTCCCATATATGTATCTTTATACAGCAATAATCTTTAAATTTTGTTTGCGCACAGCTTTTTATAATGTAATAACAAAAATTAAAAATTTTAAAACCCCCCGACTTTTTTCAGAAAAGATGTTATATCTTATAAACGGCTGGACCGATATTTTTCAAACATAGCTAAGAACCCTCTCGATCAAGTCATCTTTCAAACAGAAAAAAACAAAATGAAAATCGGTTCAGCCGTTTGGCCTGTACGTGGACACAGACAGACACACAGATACACAGACACACACTACAAACTTATAACACCCCTTTTTTTAGTCGGGGGTTAAAAAGAAAATATTTGTTTTGAGATATCTGGAAAAATAATTTATGAAAATACTTGCAGCATTCGCAAGGATAATAAATAAATTCCCGGGTCGGTCTTTACAACTGTGTGTGGCATAAATTAAGCAAATCTATGTTTCTCACACAAGAAATTATCGGCTTTCATTTTCTAACTAGCTACACCCGGTGTGCTTCGCTACCCCGATCGTTCATAAAATTTACCCCCTCGTCTTTTATATTTCATTTTCATCGAGTTGAAAGTAACGCTTTTTTTGGGCAAATGTTTGACATGTGTGATGACCGTAAATTGAGTGTTGCAAACGCACTTATGTCAATAATTTAAGTTCACTTTGGTTTTATTTAAAAATTTAAGCAACTTTTTCTTTTTTTTTACAAATATTTGTATCGTGTTCCGAATTTCCCTCAAAACAACATTTTTTTTTGTGTGTCTGTTGAAAAACTGCACAATATGTTTGTATTGTATTCGGGCAATATTTATTTATGATCGAAAGCATGTTGTTTGTGCATGTTGTTGTGCCACATTTAGCGCAGAAAATTCAATTTCAATTCATTGTTGTTGCTGTTGTTGAGTTTTGCCTTTTTGCGCGATTTTATAGGTTTTTATGTCATTCATTCATTCATTCATTTAAATGTACAATACCAAACGGAAACACAATGGATCCGTAAAGCAATTGAAGCAACATGGTGGTTTATTTCTTCTTTTTTTTTTTGCTATCGAGAAGAAAAATGTTAACTTATTATTTATTTGAGTTTGTTTCCTCGTTGGGAAACAAAATGCGTAAATATTTGTATATTTTTTTTCATTTATGTATATAAATGAAATTATGCAATGCTCAAGAAATAAAAAGAAATTGAATTATTTAATCCAAATGCTAAGGGCCTGTCCCACGATGTCGAGAACGTTTAAAAATTTGTGGTGGTTTCCAATGTTACTGCGCGACAAGTCGAACGGTGTCGCGGCATCGTGGGACAGGCCCTAAGTAACTTCTTTCCAGAAACTCTAGAATTTATTCTCCAGAGTTTTTCAAAGCAAAGCGTCGCATGATAATATCAGTTTGAATAAAAAACTAATCGACCTTGTAAAGAGCCGTGCCAGAATAAGAAAGCACAATTCCAACGTTAAACATTCTTAGATTTTAATTCTGGTGAATTACGAAACCTCGTAGGGAATGAGATTTTAAGGCAAGGAAAGAAAATAATTTTCCTGCAATAAACACGTTTAATTGAACAAAAAAAAAAAACCAAAAATCAATTAAAAATTTAATTGAGTCAATTAAACTTTTAATTAAATGCAATTTTTAAACAAAAGTTTAATTGATTTAACTAAATTTTTAATTGCTTTTTATTTTTCAAATTAAACGTGTTTATTGTAGAAAAATTTTATTTCTGTGTATCCACTTTACTAAAATATTAGCTATGACTGCAACTTTGCCCGCTCGGAATTAATTTTTTCACTAACTGCATACAAAAGTAAAAGTCAACTGGGAAAATACCAATTACTGTGTTCAATAAGATCTTTAACAGGCTGGTGATATTCGCCGCACATACAGTTCAGTATTATTGTCCAATTTTTCACAGTTAAATAAGTTCCTCCAAATCATGGCGAAAATCCCCAGATTGAAAAAAAAACTTCGAAATGTCTAAAAATCTTGAAAACGGAAAATCCTGTGTAGACTTAAATTATCAAACACGTACGTCCTTTTAGAGCAATATTTTTTTTTTGTTTAAAGTTTCATCAAAATCTGTTGATTAGTTTTGGAGAGTCACAAACTGCCCCCTGCCCCTCTCTTGTTCTAGATTTAAAAATATATAAAACGTGTGTATCTTTTTAGACGCAGATGTATCTAGAACATGATTTTCATAAAAATCAAATGGATAAATTCGGAGGGGTAGAAATTTCCCCCATGCCCCTATAGGGTCCTACTTTTGTTAAATATGTATAATATATGTGTTCTTTTATACGCATATATACATATATATATATATATATATATATATATATATATATATATATATATATATATATATATATATCTGTCTTGTATTGTTTATAAATAGGTTGACTAGTTTCGAAAAGGCAGAAATGTTCCTCCTGCCCCTCTTTCCTCTGGTTTTAAATAAGTATAAAGCGTGTATAATTTCTTAGACGCAGTTATATTTATGTTTTAAAATTCATTAAAATAGGTCGGATTTTTTTTGTTTTACTTTTGTGTAAAATATATAGCTTATATATTTTAGACCCAGATCTATGTTTTAAGTTTAAAATCAAAATCGGTTAGATTGGAGAGGTCCCTGTCACCACTGTTGCCAACTTTTTTCCAATAAATATCGCTAAAGTAGACAAGAAAATAGCTAGAAAATAGCTAAATATCAAAATGACTTGAAAATTTAGTGATAAATAGCTAAAAAAATAAATTTATTTTTAGGTTGTTTTAAAAATGTTACGGTAACTTGTTAACTTCTTTCGTACTTCCTAAATTTCCCTACAAATTTTATAAAATACTAAATAAAGGTAATGAAATAGGTGAATAAAAAGCTTATTTTAATAAAAAAAAACACTCATATGTATATACATATTATAGGCCTGCACATATATACTTGTTTGCACCATTTTTGCGTGTGTTGGTTCTGGCATGTACAGATACATACCTTATTCAGCGTTTCCGTTACTTCGGGACTTCCCCAGTAAAAAATTGCTTCAAATTATAGGGTAAAAGTATCGCTGACAAACCTGCTGATTTTTGTATGGCGAGTTCCCGTTTTGGAATACTACATTTTTTAAGTATAATAAAACATGCAAGCAGCAGTTATCTAAAGCACTCTTCAAAGAATTAATAATATAAACGTATTAAATTATGTATAAAAGCACTTATCAAGACGGATGTGAGTACATTAGCTAACTTTTAAACCTGCATAGTTTTGGCTCTATTCAATCACATTTTTTCTATGGCTTGTTTCATATACGTTCACCGTCTCTAAAAAAAGCTCACATTTTAAAGCGAATTATGATAGACAGATTGCCATCAGAGTTTCAAATACTGATTATTACGCTAGACGTTTTAGCTCTGCAATAGACTCAAGACAAACTTGGAAGTATATTCGTGAGATTGGTGTTGGCAGATTAGAGAGTTCAAGCAGCTGTGAAGTCGATGTCGATGAGCTTAATAGAACTTTCACAAGTATACCGTTTCCTCCAGTAGAAAACGCTTTCTACAACTTTACAAGTATAACTTCTAATCTTCACAATAGCGATAGTAACAAGTTTCAATTCACTCGTATAAGCCAATCTGATGTATATTTAAGCTTCAATTTAATTAAGTCAAATGCGGTGGGCTCCGATAACATTCACCCTAAATTCGTTATGATATTGTTACCTCTACTCTATACAACACTATTATAATAACTAGTACTTTTCCGTTGAAATGGAAATACGCAAAAATAGTGCCTATACCTAAAAAAGACTCTGAATTCAGGCCAATTGCCATACTGTGCTTTCTATCTAAGGCTCTTGAAAAAATTTTTCACAATCAAATGTCGCTTTATATAAAAAAAAATAATTTGTTATCTAATAAGCAATCCGGGTTTCGCCAAAATCATAGCTGTGTCTCCGTTTTATTGGATGTAACTGAAAACATACGACGTGAACTTGACGAAGGAAAAATTAATTTTTTGATTCTTCTAGATCATTCTAAGGCCTTTGACACTGTTGACCACAGTACGCTTTGCATGAAACTTCAGTATTTCTTTAATTTTTCTAATACGTCAACAAGACTGCTATCATCTTATCTCTCTAGCCGTAGGCAATTTGTTTACGCGAACAACGTCCGATCGTCAGCATTAAATTTATCAAGGGGTGTGCCTCAAGGGTCAATCCTTGGACCACTACTTTTTTCTATATACTCAAATGATTTACCTAAACAACTTTTGCACTGCAAAATTCATATGTATGCAGATGATGTGCAGTTGTATTTAAGTAGTCCAGCCAATTCAGTTGCTGAAAATATTTCAAGACTTAATGATGATCTAAATAGAATTTATCTTTGGGCAACAGCAAATGGACTTTGTTTAAACCCACAAAAATCAAAATGTATCATAGTACGTAAGAAAACAATTAATAATATTGCTGATGTTGAGATCTTAATAAACAGAGAAAAAATTACTATTGTAAATACTGCCAAAAATCTTGGAATAATTTTTAATAACAACCTTACCTGGTCACACCATATTAACGCAGTTGTAGGTCAGAGTTATTCAAAGCTGAGATGTCTTTGGTCATCACAGCACTATACTCCTTTCAATATAAGGCAACTTATTGCTAAGTCTTATATTATTCCTGCCTTAATCTACGTTTGTGAACTTTATGCTAGCTGTGACTCTATTAGCAAAAGAAAGCTTAACGGTTTATTCAACAATATTATTAGGTATGTGTACGGATTGAAAAGATATGATCATGTTTCTCAATTTTCCTCGAAACTATATGGCGTTTCGTTTAACAATCTTGTTAATATACGTGTGCTTTTATTTCTTCATAAAGTTATTTATTCTGAAATGCCACGATATCTTACTGATAAAATAAGGTTTGCAAGATCAGTTAGGGGGAAAAAGATTATAGTTCCTTTACATCGTCTCCTAGTTTCCGAATGGCAGTTTTATATACATGCTGCGCGTCTCTGGAATATTCTTCCACATACACAACAACTTAATAGCAACGCAACTAGCTTTAAGCAATTTTTATTTAATTACTTCTCAAACTAGAAATTCAAAACATTGTTTCTATAATATATACACCTAATTATTTAATTTTTGTTAATTTTGTAAATTTGTATCTTAATGTCTGTCTATATGTTTGCTGCCGTAATTTAGTTATGGATACTACTTTCCTGTACTTTAAATATATGATTAATTCTTGTTGTATAGGACTTGAACATACAAATAAATAAATAAATAAATAAATAAAATCGCTAGAATTCCCGCTAATAGCTAAATCATAATTTTTCTCGCAAAATGTACTTAAAAATAGCTGAATTGGCAACAGTGCCTGCCAACGTCTTCCTCCTAGTTTTAAAAAATATAATGTATATAGCCTTGGTGTTCTTTTAGATGCAAATATGTCTTGAGTTTTATAAAAATATTTTGGATAGTTTAGTAGAGCAGATATTGTCCCAGCGCTTTTGATCCTATTTAAAAAAAAATGGACTGCGTATGTCTTGTTTCAGATGCAGATAAAGCACAACAAATAAACAAAAGTTAATTTTTCATTTGGACAGGGGACAGGGGGGCCGGTGGACAGAAAGACTGGAGGGCAGACAGACGGACCGCAGGAAGAACAGCTTTTGCTTTAATAAATTTATGCTAAGACATTAATATTTAAGAAATTTATTATTCGACATATTGTCAGAAGTTTATTTTAGTTTGAAATTTATTTGCTGGTAGTTCAGCGTTGTCTATATATTTCATTGTTGCTGTAACAAATCATCAGTAGACTTCAACCACACATTTTGAATAGTCACAAACCTCTTATCTTATGCACAGACTTTCAAGAACTATTTGAGAATTCACAAATAATAAATTTAGATTTTATTTTTCATTTTGCCTTATAATTACTTTTATTGTTATCCAATGGATTTCTAATTGTATAAACGTGTAGAAAAATAAAATAGATTCAAATCGAATATAAATTATTTGCTGGGTTTTTTGTATTAGTTTCTAAGCCTACTACGCTTATTTTTCTTTTGTGATTTTCAAAAATATTATTATTTGTGAATTCTCAAATAGTTCTGGAAAGTCTGTGCATAAGATAAGAGGTTTGTGACCATTGAAAATGTGTGGTTGAAGTCTACTGATGATTTGTTACAGCAACAATGAAATATATAGACAACGCTGAACCACCAGCAAATCAATTTCAAATTAAACTAAGACATTAATAAAAATATTTTCCTGTTTAGAAGGGCGGCTACCGCCCCATGGCCCTATTCTGAGCTCTTTAACGGGTTAATAAACATGCTGCGCGCATTGGGAGGTTCCATTCTACCCTTAGCTCTATATAATATCGAGCCATAACATATGGCTTAAGCCATACATTTTTGGGACTTCGTTTTTGTTTTACAAAAATTGATTATTTACAATCGCAAATAATAGATTTTGGTAAAAAAAATCAAGTTCGAAAATTATGTCGCTTAAGCCTTTTTGGTGGTTACGGCACGATATTAGCATAAATTTCGAAATATTTTTGAAATTTGTTTATTATTAAATTTGCAGAATATTATGATGTTTTATAACTTAAGCTATTGTCAAACCAATAGCAATCTTAAATTGCCAGCACAAGATAGATTTCCAGATCACACGGATGTATGGAATTTGTCAAAAAAGCTTACAATTTATTGGCAGACGATTGTATGAGAATAAATTTATCTGACTATATTGCCAGTCAAAAAATTGTCAGTTCAGATCTGTTGTTAAGCGTTGCCAGAGTAAAGCATTTGAAAAAAATTATCAATTATCAATTGTTCGTTACTGAATGTAAAAATTAAATGTAAGAAGTAAAAAAATATATATTATTATGTATCATAAAGAAGCAACTGAAATGATTTCAGCTACATATATTTTATTATATTTTTGCACTTTTCTTTTCCCTTAAAAACAAGTGTGTGCAGTGTTGCTCATAGAGAGCATTCTCTGACAACGATTCCAAATGCAGTAAGATCGCAAATTTGACAATAAAAAAATATCTACTAAAATATCTAGCAATAATATGGCAAAAAAATATTTTTACACGATTGTCAGCTGTCTGAAAATTTGTTGCTGCAACTGGTGGTAGCCTTGCAATGGACTGACAATCTCTATTACTCCAATTGTCAACATCGAAGTCACGTCAATACAAAACAAAAAAGATGCGGAGTAAACGCTCACAAAATTGTTCTCGAAAGCGAGTAGACAAGCTTCAATTTCTTGGTATTGCATTGAAGTGACATCGATGTTGGCAACTGGAGAATGCTTTTTCTGGCAGCGCACAGTAGGTCAAATGATCACTTTTCCTGTGCAAAAGTAATAAAAACAAAAGTGACATTTTACTTTTTTTTTTGTTGTTTTTAATTGTCAACACTTTAAAAAAAAGACAAGTTATTTTAATTTTCGGAAAATATTAAGCACTGTCGCATATTTTTGCATCTAAGTCAATAGATTTAAGTTCTTCTGAAAATAAATTTGTGAGTTCAGTAGAAATCGGTCAACTTTAAATGCGGTTTTCTCGAATAGCGTTGGTATTAACTCATTGCTGTGAAATAGAAATATGTAAAAGCGAAAAGTAATTATTCATGTTTTATTTATAACGCTATGCTTCAAAATAACTCATTATAATGAGCCATAGCTTAAACGGTATAATTTATCATAAGCATTGATGTTATATAGACCTTCAAAAATTTTGACTTCATTTGACTGCTTTCAAATTTAAAGTATAAATTAAGTAATTAATAATCAATGAGTTATTTGCAATTTATTTCAAAGTGCGATTTTTTGCGTTTTGCGAGTAATGCCTCTTTTTAGTAGGTAACATTTGTATGAAAACAACTGAACTCTTGATGAAATTAATGAAAAAGAAGAGGATTTTTTGTATTTAAATCTACCAAATAAACTAAATTTAAGCAATTAGCTAATGCTTTGCTAAAATTAAAATATTTTAATGCATATATCGACTGTGGTTATTAAAGGGTTAATTTTTGGTCTTTAATGGGTTAAATTTAATTCTAAAGACATTTTCTCAGAATTTGCATTGAATACCATGATTTGGCAGGAGGATTTAATTTCGCACAGAAAAAGTGGTGATTTGACCTATAGTGCAACGTTACCAAAAACAACATTTTCCTTTACAGTGAAAAAAATTTTTTTAACACATTTTGCTAACAACATTGTAAGATCTGACAATCGTCGTCGTACACACATATGTATAGTTTTAGTCTTAAGTCTTAGTGAAAATAATTGCTTGCACTTTGTAATAATTTTAACACAAAGACTTTGTGCTTTAGGGTAAAATAATTAATTTATATGGAATAAGCCGACACTTTTAAGCATATTGGAATAAGTCAATAAATTAAATATTAATAAAGGGTGTCCCAACAAGAACGCAAGATTTAATTTTAGCGCCATTCGAAGTGTCATTGTTTGACATTTGAACAATTGTTATTGTTTGCTAGTAGAAGGTACGAGGTTAGTAAAAATGGAGCGCTACACGAATGAACAACGCATTCTCATTGTGAAATTGTTTTACCAAAATGGTGAAAGTTTTGCGGCCACAGTTCGCAAATTTGCGATCAATTTGGGTTCACAATAATGTTCCAAAAGATGCAAAGACATTAATGGATAAATTTGCCGAAACTGAGTCTGTTAGTGATGTAAAGACAAGAACGCGCCTTCGACCAGGTCGATCGACCGAAAATGTCGCAGCTGTACGTGATGATGTCGCTCAAACGCAAGTCAAACGCAAACAGTCAATGGTGTTCGGTATCGTGAAATGATAAGCAGTTTTTCGTGCCTAGAATTGAAGAAATGAATGTGGAGGGCGCCACATGTCATACAGCCAGAGAAACAATTCAATTGCTACATCAGTCATTTCCCGGTCGTGTTATTTCGCGTTTTGGAGACCAGAATTGGCCGCCTAGATCGTGCGATTTAACACCATTAGACTTTTTTATTTGGGGTTTTTTGAAGTCGATGGTTTACGCGAATAAGCCGACGAGGACTCAAGCCTTAAAAGAGGAAATTGGACGCTGCATTAATGAAATACCGCAGCATTTATGCAAAACGGCCATTGAAAATTTCATTAAAAGATCGCGTGTGTGCCAGCAAAGCCGCGGCGGCCATCTGCCCGATTTGTTGTCCCACACATAACCTCATTCTGTCTACTTTACGATATAATAAAGTTTCACGATTTTTTTTTTAATATCTGTGTTTTATTTAAAATTTAAATCTTGCGTTCTTGTTGGGACACCCTTTAGTATTATTGAATGCAAGAATTATATTATTTGATTGAAATTTATTTGTTTTTGTTGATTATTCCCAGAATCAAAATTAATTTGTAATTAATTTCTCTTTCTTCTTCTCCTCTTTACAGCCTGCAGTTTTAATAGGAATAATTGTTGCAACAACTGAAGAGAAATGTACACAATTAATATGTTTACACTACGAAAACAAATGGCTTGCGTTTCTGCAACAGCAATTAAATAATAATGATAATAATATGAGAAATAAAAATTAAATTTGTAATTAATAAAACAAATATTTAGTTAATAGAAAATGCAATAACAAAAATATTAACTTCAAAACGAAAGTATTAAAAACTCAAAAGCTGATGTAAACAAAACGTTGATAATACGAAACAAAAGAAGAAAAAAAAAAGAATTATATTAATTTGCAAAATAACGTGTTTAAGACAATTTTGTTACTTGGAAATTATTATTTAAAAAAAACATTCAAAATTACGTCGTATCACCCACCCACACCCAAAGTCAAACAAAACCCGGCCAACATGGACAATAGTTCAGGGCCGGGATTTGACGATGAACCACCGCCAGAACCACGGGATGGCTGGCTGCTGGTGCGCATACATGTGCCCGAACTAAATGTCTACAAATGTCTGCAGTTCCCCTCCGACAAACTGGTCTGGGATGTTAAACAACAAGTATTAGCCTCATTACCAAAGGTGAGTGATTTTTATGTTTTATATTTATTTATATGCAAGTGCATTTTTGAAATTAAATTTAATAAATTTAATGTGTAATTTGTTATTTTACAACCCGGTAATGATTATCTGTTTATGTTATTATCTAGTACAGTGAGTGATAAAATTTAACAAACATTTAAAAAACGCATTTAATTTGTTTGCCAATAATTTTTTACAAAAAAGTTTGTTTACTGAAAAAAAAAAACATCAAAGCTTTGCACTATAGGAAATTTTACACATTTATTTATCGGTAATTAATTACCGATTTAAATAATTGTTTTTTTTTTTGTATGTAATCTCTTTATTTGCAGTCTTTCTTAACATAAAATTAAATTTCTTGGAAGCAACCTTCACAAGCCACCCCCTTAACGTTATTCACTTAATCTCACGAACAACAATTTTTTTATCGCCCACGACTTCTCTCGCGTGACTACTTTTGACTAAACGAAAATTTACTTTTTTTATTGAAATTAAAATTTTAAGGGCCTGTCCATAATTTAGAATTATCAAAATGCCAAAACTGTTTGTTGATAACTTTTAAGATACGCGCTGTAAAATTTTATAGTGAGGGACAATTTACTTACAAGGGCATATTTCAATATTTAAAAAGAAAACTTCTCATGAAAAATTAAATTTTTGTCGCTTACAATTAAATCGAAAATAAGGCTCGTACCCTCACCTTCGACATTATTTTTCATATTATAAAATTTTTATTCAGAAAACTTTTACTGACGTTATTCACTTACCCCCGTATTCATAAAATTTTAAACGAATTTGAAATGTATTTTTTTTTTCAAATTTTCCATACAAAATTTTCCTAAAATGAATTTCAAATTTTAAATTTTTAAATTTTATTTTTTTATAAATATGGGGGGGTTAATATCGGGAAAAAAATATTTACAACTCACGCTCACGTGTTGTAACGCATGACGAAAATTTTTATCTTGTTCGACATTATTCTCCATATTTTTTTAATTTCAAAAATTATAAATTTTTATTATAAAAAAAAACTTTTATTATGTAGACACAATTGTTATTTGAAATCACACACGAACGAACATGTTATCACAAGTGGCAAAAAATTAAAAATGTGAAAAATTTTCAAAAATAGCTTTCTTCTTTATTCCTTTTTTTATATTAAAGAAAAAATATTTTTTCACTCACGCTCACGTTTTGTCACGCGTGACATTAAAGACTGTCCTTTTTAGACCTTTTTAGACCTTTTTAATTGATTTAACCATGCATGCATGCAATTTTTGTTTTAAACACGATTTAAAAAAACAATATTTTCTATGTTTTCTCCGTACACAGAAAAAAAAATGTTCCTGCAGCAAACAAGTTTAATTGAAAAAGAAAAAACCAAAAATCAATTACAATTGTAATTGAGTTAATTAAACTTTTGGTTTTAAAATTTAATTTAATTAAAAGTTTAATTCAACCAATGCAATGTTTAATTGAGTTTTTTTTTATTTCTTCAATCAAACGTGCTTATTGCAGGAATTTTTTTTCTGTGTACATTAAATAATTCGTTGTAGTTACCTAGAAAATACATCTAAAAAATAAAATATTTTAAATTCAAAAGAGAGTTGATTGTTCTAGAGAAAAGTTACAGTGTTGTAGCTGTCATTTGATACAATTCTTTTGGAAGTGCAAATGAAAGAAAAAAGTCTTTAGTCTGTTTAACTCCTTTCATTCAGGTAACTTTAGTAATTTCGATTTAATCGATCTAATATACGTATTCACGAAAATTCTGTTATACATTAAAAAAAAACTAAACACTTTGGACATTATCTTTCATTTATTAAATCTTAGAATTTATATGACGATTTAGATCAGCCATGTCCAAGCCGTATGCACAATGTGCGAGCTTTTACAAAAAAGCTTTGTGCTTTCACATCGACAAGAGCATAACAGCCAATTAGATCTCGGCGACAACAACGATTGCTGCTTACTTTACAAAGAAGCAAGAATAAATTTTAAGAGCTTTCAAAGCTTTTAAACTCAAACACAAATGTCAGAGTATGTATATTTGGACCCAGCTGTTTTAGATATATTAGAAGAAAAATAATTGCGAATTTCCAATATCAAGGTTTCTTATAGTGCATTTGCTCAATCTTTTAATTTAAAATTGAACGCTTTTTTTAACACTCACTGTATTTATTTTGGATTGCTGTCAATTAGAGAAATAGATATGTTTGTATATTTGTACATATGTATGTCAAATAAATATTATTATTATTATTATTATTATTATTTACATAGTTTCCTGTATAAAATTCCACAATATTAAATCCCATGAGTGTGTATGTATATATGGAATGATGTCATATACTGATAATTATTATTTTCATTATTTCAATATCTGTAAATTGCAAACCATAAATGAAAAATAATATTTGCATACATGATGGCACAGTGGTGCGAAATAAAGATAAGAACATTACATTTGAAAAAAAATAATTATGTCTTAAATTACGCTTGAAAACAAAATATTAATTAGAAAGAAAACTTCGAAATTTACAAATCATTATTCAATTTAGAGAAAACTCATTTTATATTTATAAGAAAAAAAACCGAGAAAAAACTACAAGTATTATAAAAACTAAGAAAATTGGAAAACTTCGAGCAAACAAAATTAGTTAAATAATTTTTTTACGAAAAAAATTTTAAAAATTCAAAACTTTCGAAATCGGCTCAAAATTCGCTAAAAAAATGAAAAATATATAAATAAATGTTTTGAGCGGAAAATTTAAAAATATTTAAAAAAAAAACTAAAATTTAAAAAAAAATTTAATTCAAGGAAAAAAAATTCGAAAATTCGGAAAAGAGTTTTAATATCGAAAAACAATAAAAAAATTATATCACGAGTATATACAAAAATCTTTGAAATTCATTCAAAGTTATTTCAAATATTCCCTTATTGCAATGAAACAAAAATTACTTGAAGAGAAAAAAAATCCGAAAATTCGGAAAAATTGTACATAAATCAAATTTTTTTTTTAAATTCCGAATTTTAGAAAAATCTTATATCAAAGAAAGCAATGATGTCAGTTTCATGGCACAATTGTGCAAACTAAAATCACACACATTCTTATTCTCTTCCATTTATTCGTCAATGAAACAGTGACGGTAACACATGCGCAGCGGGTGTATTAAATTCTTTATATTTAGATACAGTGAAAGAAAAATAGTGGTATGCGAAAAATATTCTATGATCAGTAATGCTTTTTGCGACATTCAATGTATTTTATGTTACAAAACTTTTAAGGAAAGAAATAAATATATATTAAAAAGACAATTTGGTTTTTTTTTTTTGGAGCAGCTTCACTAAATTGCATTCAATATCAAAACTTAAAAGACCAATAACTCGGAAAATATTGGTCGCAGCCAATTTGTTTGTTTAATTTTTTCTTCTTATTTTTCAAGTTTCTATCAGATAAGCTATTTAAAAATTTATTTTTGGAATTTCTTCACAGTTTCCTATGAAAAGTTTACAGCGCCGTAACTCGGAAAATATGCTTATTTTTTAATTTTCTACCATAAAGACTCCTTTTTATATATTTTGAGCTGCTTCACTAAACTGAATTTGTTGCAAATATTTATTTTTTCGATGTACTTCAGAGACGAATGATGCTATAAACACAATCAAAGGCTACCGACCATCGACTACCGACTACAAAAGTAGCTGGCTACAAAAATAGCCAAGTCGCCAGCTACTTAATTCTTTTAACGACTACCGACCACTAACTACAAAAAATAAACATCTGTTTTGACATATGTATTAAAGTTAACCAAAACAAAACAAACTTGATTTTTTTAAGTGAATTTGTGTAAAAAAAAAAATTTTAAATGTCTCAAGAAAATTTAATTAACTTTATAAGTACTATTGCTACTATTGCTTGATTATTATTTTTCAATGGTGCCACTATAATAGTTTTTCGCGTTTTTAATAGCGATATTTAATGTATTGCGTTTTTAAAACCACCATTTCATGCATTTATTGTATTGGCAGTACTAATCTGTTTTTTGTAGCCAAGAAAAATAGAAATTAGCCTAAGTTGGCTACGGGCTACAAAAGTAGCCGTGTAGTTTGTAGTCGTGTAGCGGCTAAAAGAATTATGGCCTATTTCTCACCTGCGAAAGAAAACGTTCGACTTACAATTTATATTTAAAACAAAAACAAATTTTCGTATTTTATTGTTGTTTTCAATACAAATTGTAAGTCGAACGTTTTCTTTCGCAGGTGGGAAATAGGCCATTATTCTCATAAGCACGCATTTATTCTATTTTTGACATCTTGTAGTCGATGGTCGGTGGACTTGATTGTGTATATAGCATGAGACAGCTTTTCTCACACATACAACTATAGTTTTATTTTTGACACCACTGTTTCAAAGAGAGAAAAAACACTTAAAGAGAAAAAATTTCGAAAATCCGGGAAAATTTTATGTAAATCAAAAATTATTTGAAATTCCGAATTTAAAAAAAAAATCTTGTTTCAAAGACAAAAACACTTAAAGAGAAAAGGGTTCGAGAATCCGGGAAATGTTTAGATTCCGAAAAGTTTCAAAATTTGAAATCTTTATTGGAATGCGATCGGCATTCGCTTAAAATCAATGAAACTGAAATGTATGCAAATTTCAGCGCTCACTTCTTTTTTTTAAGATTAACAATTTGTAAACGTTGATCAAGCTGATTGATTCATGATGATTTGACAGGCCAACGAAAATGCTAAACAATCTAGAACTGTCAAATTAGCTGTGACAGAAAAAAATATTGACAATTTAAGCTTTTGCTGCTGTGAGAGCAGCAACCCAAAAACTTATCAGTTATTTTTTTAATTATTGTTGCTGTTTTTTTGTTTATTAAACTAAAAAAAAAAATATGTCAAAAAATTATTTTTTCTTCAGCCATGGAAAAAACCCAACACATACTTGTATTTGCGTGCCCTACTAAAACTCATAAAAGTATTATGCTTTAAATCTTGCCGCTGCGTATATTTTAGTTTTTAAATTAATGGTAAAATGATTGATAAGATTATATTTTCTACGCATATGAAATGGTAATTATGAATAATTGTACAACTGACAAATGTGATTTCCATTAAGTGAAGTGAGAGCGAGCAGCCTATTGTCTGAAACATATCAATTTGTTACCAGATAATTAGTAATAGTAATTAATGAGATGTGTAGCAAATATGAAAACATGATTTTAACAAACATTAAATATTTCAATAGAAAATTATGAGAGTTTGCAGAACAGCTCGCAAAGAAGAAGAAGAATTATAGCGAAAATTTTAAAAATAAATTTTATAAAATTTAAAATTTTTTTTTTATTTCAATAATTTATTTCAATTCAATTCAAATCAGAAGGAATACGAATTAAAAAAAATTATTTGTTGTTGGTAAAGTATGTTTAGATGTATTTCGTTGCTGCTCAAGCAACACATACACATTTATGTAGGTTTCAACCACAATTTTTTTAAATTGAATTACGTTCAATTCTAAAAAGAAAAATTTTAAACTGCTATCGGGAACAAAAAACACACATAAGTGTCACGAGACGGAAGATACGGGTATTTTTCTGTTTGTCTCGTTTTCCCTTAAATTTTGTCGTCGTTTTTGTTTTGCTACGTCTTTCTAGTGCAATAGATTTTTAATAGCTGTGTCAATTGGTAAGCAGTAGTGCACTACAGTATCAAATACACTATGCTTATCTCTTTTTTCCACGAATTTTAACAAAAACCTGATTGGAGCTTTTTTTACCTGTCACTTTCTTCACTTCTGTGTATTCTGTGTCGGGAATATCTACAAGTTCTAATGGCCTTAAAGAAACTATGGGGATTCTGTGATTTGCATTTATAGCGCAAAATCAACATTCAGTCAGTGGCGGCTAGAAGCCGCCTACACTCTTATGCAGTTTTGACGACTGCATTTTTATGCAAAAATTGTAAACTTGCCCTTACATACCCAAAAACAAAAAACAAATATTTAAGAAAATGCTAACTGCATGGAAATTAAGAATAATTAATTTTTGTGGAGAGCGTTTTGCCAAAGCAGTCGGTTGGAGCTCTTGACCGGAATAAGTCGATCGGTTTCATGGTTTAACCGCAGGATGAGACACTGGAGTACATCGTGACGCCTACAGTTAAGTTAGGTTAGGTTAGCAGGCTGCTGGTAAGGAAGGGGGAATTTAGAGAAGTTAGTGAGAGAGGATGATAGGGAAGAGATAGTCATAGTGAAGTATGAATGTGAAGGAAGAGATAGAGGAAAGCTTCATTATTTTACAACTCTGCTTTTTTGCACGCTTCCCAGCAAAAAATGGTGCTTCGCTGGAAGTACCTATATAAGTGCTCTTTTGGTATGCAAGCGCTTACCCGATGCATGAAATTTTGCATGATTTTTATATGGGATTCCTCGCGTAGAAACTCTGCCACGTCGATCTAAAATGTGATTCTTTCATGCCTGCCGGAGTGACCGGAATTCAGAAAAAATATTCGTCTGCTTAAAAAATTTGCTCTTTATTTTTTTACTTTTTGTTCGCGCGTTGAATCAGAAGTCGATCCCAGGATTTCCGTATGTTAGGCTAGAACACTACCCACTGAAATACCGAAGCACATATTTATTTTTGTACACAATTCAATTTTGTATACAGGTAAGCGACAGAGGATGATCTATAAAAAACTTTGAGAGTTTGAATATAACCACCCGACTGACTTCGTAGTGTTTGTGCTAAATTTCGTCATTCGCGCTTACGTTATTGCATCCTCGTAAGGCAGAGGGGATGCATTGTGTGCAGGGATGATAAATGAGAAAACCAATTTGGTACCAATTAGCTTTTTAAAATGTACTTTTTCGAACCCAATAGTACTAAAATCGGCTTAATATAATATATATAATAATAATAATAATAATAATAATAATAATAATAATAATAATAATAATAATAATAATAATAATAATAATAATAATAATAATAATAATAATAATAATAATAATAATAATAATAATAATAATAATAATAATAATAATAATAATAATAATAATAATAATAATAATTATTATTATTATTATTATTATTATAATAATAATAATATATATAATAGTATTATAATTTTCATTTTCTTTTGGGAATATTTTTTAATAAGAGAGATGCTATACTACTAACATATTCGGGAGTGAATTTTCTTAGCCAGGTTAAAATTTCGTCATGAAAATTAACTTTATTTAGTTTTGCAAAAGGTTCTATAACATTTCTTTTAAAATCCGTAACTATACAGCTTTTAATTTTATTTCTAGATATATAAAGTTTTTCATTTCAAAGTAAATTTTAATCGAAATTATAAATAATTTTATTCGTTTACATATGTACTTATGTAGCATACCTAGCTTCATTTCATTTCATCACTTAAACGATTGATATGAAAATAATATAGCAAGTTTTTTATTTCTTACAAATTTTATATTAATACAATATATAAAATAAATGAAGACGGCGCTATCATATTGAAAACGAAACTCCGGTGAAGTTAGATGTAGTTCTTTATAATAAACCAATCAAGAGTAATGCACATCTAACAAGATAGTCGCTCTCAACAACAAATCAAATTCGCCACTTTTCTCTCAAATTGATTATACTTTAAATGATCGCGATTAATTATTTTAGTGAAAATAAAACAAGGGATAGTCTCTCGCAAATTTTTCAAATAGTACTAAATGAGTCACGGGGGTACCAACGTACTTTTAGGGTTTGAATAGTACCAAAAAAAGTACAATTGTACCAACTTTATCATTCCTGGTTGTGTGCTCTTCCGCGCTTCCGAAACGCTAATTTTTGTGTTATATTAAACTACGCCTTCCAAAATGTTTTTATGGAAGGGATATGAGAAACCAAAATAGAAAAAAAGGAAAAGAAGCTATAAAAATGCAAAAGAGACTTTTAATAATAAGCAATTTAGAAGCAATTGCTTCGAAATCTCGATTATTTTTTTGCTAGGAATTTTTAATAATGCAGTGTTGAAGCGTCTTCTGGTGTCAAATGAGACGTATTATTGGCCATTTTGTTGGTTATTTTACTTCGATAATGATTCTGCTACACAACGAAGGAGGGCGCTCTGATGTTACATTAGGATTAGCATCTGCTGAAGACGGTGTAGTTTTAGTGACTCAGTGCCTTATGCCTGCACCACTTAAGCTATGTACAGACGATTGTCAGATCTTACAATATTGTCAGATCTGGCAATGTGCTGACAATGTACTGGCAATCGAAAATTGCCAGCACAATATTTCTTGTCAGTTCACACGGTTGTCAGAAAATCTTACAATTTATTGCCAGACGGTTGTATGACAATAAATTCATTCGACAAAATCGTCAGTAGAAAAATTGTCAGTTCACACGGTTGTCATATGCACAAATTGTTAGATCTGTTGTTATGCGTTGCCAGACTTAGGGCTATTATTACAACTTAAAGATAGTTAAAAGTAGGATTTTATCGGAAGTATAAAATCTTTATCATTTGCAAAATGTTACTTTAACCTAAAGTGAGCAATAGGCTACAGGCAAGTTTATCCTACCTGGTAAGTTAAATCCAATTTGCAATAATGTATAGCTTTTGATACGTCCGATAAAATCCTACTTTTAACTATCTTTAAGTTGTAATAATGGCCCTTAAACCATTTGTTGGAAATTGTTAAATATTTATCGTTTGTGTTTGTGTTTAATGTAAAAAGTGAAAGTATAAATTATTATGGACCATAAAGAAGCAATTGCAATGATTTTGTCTGCATATATGTATTTTATTTTAAATTTTTTATTTAAAATCAAGCGTGTGCAATGTTGCCCATAGAAAGAATTATCTTACAATGACGCCATTGTCAGATGCATGAACTTCGCACATCTGACAATATTAAAATGTCTGACAAATATCTGGCAATAATTTTACAATGTGTTCACACGATTGTAAGATGTCTGACAATATGTTGTCAGTTGATAGTCATTGTCAGTCCATTGACAATGCTTTTTCTGGCAACGACGTCTGACAAAAATTGCCAGTTCACACGGTTGTAAGAAATTTTTAGCACATTTTACTGGCAAATTGTAAGATCTGACAACCGTCTGTACATAGCTTTAAACTTTTCCCACAACTTATACAAGGGAACACTAATGCACATCAGAAAAATGCGTGGTGCTGTTATTTTTAATGACTACCGGACACCGAACTCGAACCCAGGACCTTTGGTTTTGTAATCAATGTGCTAACTACTTCAGCCAAAGCCACCCTCAAGCCTACAGTTCCTCCAAGTGTTTTTTTTTTAAATCTTAAAGTGAAATACGTAAATTCTCATCAAGCAGGTCAATTACCTGGATTAACAGCTTTGATATCTGCCAGTGAATAATCGTATCTATGCCGCATGATCTGTGGGGTCTACTCTGTATTTCGAAACGAAAGAAAATGCTGCCGATTTTGTATGTTATTAACAATACAATTTTAAAGCATTTGCTTTCGTTTCGAATTATAGAGTAGACCCCCTGGATTTCTCTATAGTAACTCCCTACCATAAACTATCTACCCCCTTTAAGGTCTTTAAATATTTTCAATTTGTATTTTTTTTTCTAATGCAAATAAACCTTTGAAGTTTTGCCGCTTACATTTAATTTGTATTTTTTTATAGTAATCAAGTTTCAGATTTATATTAAAAGTAAATACTTTTCAAGTGGTTGTTTTAAGACGTTTGCGATTTCGTTAATTTTTTTGTTTGTTTATTTCTTACAATTTTTATGTCTCAGTATTGTTTTTCACTCAATATAAAAATAATGCTTGTGGGTGGTTTGATTTGATTTCGAACAAGACATGAGGCAAAAAAAATCCATGTTGGCGTCTTGTCAATCTGGTTTTTTTTTCTTCAAATAAATTCTATTACATTTTTTTTTTTGTCAAGCAAAGTAACTGATTTTTTAGCAAAAAAAAATAAATTCTTTTGCAAGTTGTTCAAAAAATTAGTGTTAAATAAATGGAAACCAAAATGTAACTAATTCAATAGACATTTGTTTTTTGATTTTCAGTAGTCGTTGTTGGTGGGTAATTTTAATTTAATTGCTGAAACGTGTTGTTGACTCCTCGAACTCGAAATAACACGATAACGAAACGTAAATGTGAGACTTTAGATGTGAGATGTGGTGGGGGAAAAATCATTAATTGTTGTTTAGTTTTGTTAAAAATCATGTTGAACACAATGTTGTTATTACAATATGATGTAAACGTGAAAATTAGCGTTGCTGCAGTGAAAAAAATGCAGAAGTTGTAAATTAAGCAAAAGATTTGAAGGTTTTTTTTATTTACTAGCATTTTGCCCACAAGAAACGAGTGGCAATAAAAAGCTTAAGTTTCATACTAAGTAATTCATTAAGTATTCAATCATTGCTCTTTTTCAATATCTAGATTTGCATGACGGTTTTTTTATTAACTCTCGTTCAATCTTGCTGAATTGTGTGGTGTAGGCTGCAATGAAGCAATTAATTTTTGAATCATGTGTAAATCATGTGTAAACAGATCAGAATATGTGTAGAGAATTTTTAGTTGAACAGACTGATATTCTGATTTTAACAAAATTAAACTATGATAAGACCATTAGACTGTGACTTAGGTATTAACAAGACAACTAAACTAAACCTTATAGAAAAATTCACCGCACCACCACAGCACATTTTATCATAGAAAGAAAAATGACAAGAATATCCTTTTAAGTACTATTTGAGTACTGGCTTTCAAACAACTATGAATGCATACAGCTAAAAATAAAATACACGCTCATATAAAAATACAGGCATTAATTTTAATTTTATGCAGCACAAACAACTATGACTAAAATTTATAGACTGTGTGAGCAACAATCCCACGCATGAGCATAAAAATAATATGACTAATAATCGGCTACACGCGCGTATATACAGGGCTATATAATATATTTAAACACACATGAAGCATGTTTCAAACAGCCACACACACACACACACACATACATGCACACACACACATTTTTCGTTCAATTTTATATGCACAAATATATGTATACGATGGCAACTGATGAATAAATATCCCGAGTATCATGCGTATATTTTTTTTGTCCGATTAAATATCCATAGCCTGAGTATAAACATACTCAGACTGTAAATGTAAGAGAGGGTCTCGGCTTTTCATACACGTTGCAGAGTATTTTAGTTTATTTTTTAAAGGAGCTAAAGACGCTCTTGTAAGTTGGAATCGACTATAGTCCTAGTTGCTTAAGAAAATATATGTGAGTGTACACATTGCTTGCGCTACAATTATGATTATACGCAGTTACTAAAATTAAGACTATTAACTTATGGATGTTTTTTTTTTTTTTGTTGAGTACTCATTGTCATTCTCTGGTCACATCACATAATTTTCTTATTGAAAAGTTGTCTGTATTTAGTTATTATAACTTCACTTGATTGCGTGTTGTCTTTTATATGAAAAGCGTAAAAGTGATGTGAGACTGACTCTCTTTTCATCTTAACTACTTGCATTAAAAGCAATAATTGTACAAGTCTTTTTAGTTTTCTTTTGCAAAACTTACACTAAGCAGTTAACCATTAAGACATGCAAATTTTTTTTTTTTTTTTTTTTTTTTTTTGTGGGGCTTATCACAAACTTGTTGCATTTGTTGTAGCTGTCAGATGATTTCTTTCTTAAATATTATATGCAGTTAACATCCCATTCATTTATTTACTTGAGGTAGTAGAAATAAGACTTTGTGCTTCTCACACCTCATATATATTAGATTTATCAGAATTATTAATGAATTAGTAAAACAATCCATTAAAAATTTATAAACCTGTTGCAGCAGCAGCTTAATTTCCTTCGAGTTGCATGTAAACTATTTAGATAATTACTTAATGTGAGTGAGTTTGCTTTAGGTGAAAAAGTAGACAGCGTAGCAAATATGTTTGTATGGACAGCAAAAAGGCAGTGATTAATGAAAAAACGCTATAAATAGAAGATATCAAATCAAATTTTTTTGTCAGGTTTTTATGTTTAATTAATCTAGAAATCGAGTGTGAAGTTTTCTTTTTTTTAAACAGTCAAGTTTAATTTTAATGGCCAGTTATAAAGAAAAATGCCAAAGAATTTTTTTTTTGCTTGCATACGAGTATAAACTTTTATTTTTCATTAGTGTTTTCTTTTCTATGTAATTTATTTTTATATTTTTTTATATTTTCTTTGGAAAACAGATTAATTTTTCAATAAATATGTTTTGTTTTATCTTTCATTTTATGTGTTATGCTTTGCTTCATACAATACTCGTACATTTACTATATGATTAGCAACAAATCACGTTTTCAATTACAGTTTGATTAAATACTAAAAACAATAGTAAATAGAAATTAAATTGAAAATATTTCAAAAGATAAACCTCAATTTGGAGAGTAATCAAAGGGATTTAGCTTAAACTATACAGTGAATGATTAAAAGATAATAGAAATATTAGATAGAAATTCTTAACGAAAAGCGAGGAATTTAGAAAAATATTAGAAAATAAAAAAAGGTGAAGCGAGGAATTTACTAAAATATTGTGAAATAAAATAAGAGAATTTAAGACCTAGAGAAGATGAGCGGTAAAATACTTACGAAAATATATAATTATCTTTTAGCGATTCATAGAACGAATTTGAATGCCTTCAGATGCAAAACGGCCATTCATTGCCTTCTTTTTGAATAACCCTTTAAGTTCTGCTCTTCTCGTTCATTTTATACCCATATGCTGGTAATCTCATATAGCATAAAATGGCCAGTGTGCAGCCATGTGAACAATTTTTTTAGTCAATAAAACTCGTTCCATTGCATTTGATTTGACAATCGCATGATTGTCATCTCATGATTATTATGGCTCGATGTGGATGCAACCGAACTTTAGTTGCGTTTCCAGTCGCCAAAATTTTATTACGTACATATGGCAATGGCCAACTAACAGCTGATAATATCAGTTGTCAAAATGCAGTAATATTGACAGCCACAAATATTTAAGTTTATAAAGGGGAAAGTTGTTTTTATGAAAAGTTAATCCATAAACAATTCAGTGAAGTGCGACTTTGACCCGCACACGAAGGGTTCCGTACCGACACTAGATATGTAATTCAATACGAACTTTAGCCTATATAATAAATAGTTTTGGCTTTTTTCGTTTTTGGGATTTTTTGGATTTGAGCGTTTTTTAGTTTTGTCATTTTTTGGGTTTTGGCGATTTTTTTAAGCTTGGCACTTTTTTTACCCGGTTTTTTTTTGCGATTTTTTTTCATATTGGCGATTTTTTTCATATTGGCAATTTTTTAATTTTGGCGATTTTTTTTAATTTTGGCGATTTTTTTCATATAGGCGATTTTTTAGTTTTGGCTTTTTTCTTTCGCGTTTTGGCTACTTTTTTCGGTTTTTGGCGTTTTTCAATCTGGCGATTATTTTTCATTTTGACGATTTTTTTCATATTGGTGTTTTTTCAATTTGGCGATTTTTTTTCATTTTGGCGTTTTTTTCATTTGGTTTTTTTCATTTGGGCGATTTATTTTAGTGTTAGATTTTTTTTAATTTGGTGTTTTTTCGTTTAAGCGTTTTTTTTTTTTGTTTGGCGATTTATTTTAGTTTTAGCGATATTTTTAGTTATGTTGCTTTTTTCCTTTCGGCAATTTTTTTTTAGTTTCGGATTTTTTTTCTTTTTTGCTATTTTTTCGGTGTTTGACGTTTTTTTTTTTTGTTTTGGCGATTTTTATTTTGAAATTTTTTAGTTTTAGCGTGTTTGAACGAACATTGCAAGAGTTTGCCTCTTACGGTTTCCCGAAGATAAAATAAGTTTTCAAAATGACTTAGTCAAAATTAGATTAATTGATGGAATACCCTTTAATTTTATTTGTTTTAAATTTCAATATTAATTGTTGTAGTCTGCATAAAAATACACAAACTTTGAGAACTTCGAATGTCTATATACATATGTACATTGTACATATAATTGTTTGTATATTACATTAGGATTTCAACATATTTTTTCTTTGCTCGCTTTAGAACACTCTTTAATTTTTAACTGTAATTTGTTGTAGCGGCCAAAGTTTAACATATTCTGTGAAAATTTCAGTTCAGTAACTCTTACGATTCTCGAGAAAAATGCCTGTGACGGGCAGAGGGGTATGGTAGCGAAAAGAATATAATAAACAAACCTCTAGAAGAGCTAGAAAGAGAGTAAGAGACATAAGACATGAGAAAGGCTTTATCATATGCTAACGAAGACTTTATTGCGCCCAAAAAGCAAAAAAAATAAATTATTTTTGAAATAAGAAAGTACTCGTGAAATAAAACATACAAACAACACTATGTGAACTTTCATGCGATTTCAATACAAAACCAGTGTTTGCACTCACCTACATAAATTTGCTTATTTATGGCCCTATTTTATACATTTAAAATACGAACCAATCTTAAAAACATTTTTCTACTTTTGCTCATTTCCAAATTAACTTTCAAATTTAAAGTAAACTTAAGGCACGTGGTTGGTTTTCCATTCATTTCAAAACTGTAAATTGGGGAGCGAGGGGGAAACAACAAAGAAAATAGACTACAAACCCAAATTGTTGTCAAAGCCAACTATTTAATGAACCCTGAAAGAAGAAAAAACTAAAACAAGTGTTGAGTTGAGGCATTTAAAAAAGTAACAATACACAATTTCCTTTAAATTTGATAAAACCTTAGGAAAATTTTAAAATTTCTTGTAAACTCTATTTTTTTTTTTTTTTTGTTTTTTGGTAATGAAATCGTGACTAAAAACTATAGCAACTTAAAACAGATAATCGTTCTCAATAAACAATGGAAATACCCCGCAAGTTGGCAACAACAATAACACCAACAACAACAATGAAAATAGCAGCAAAGTTTTTCCAACAACAATCAAAATTAAGTTCAAGAATAAATGGAAAGAAAAATACTGTTCAAGCCACATTAAAAGAAGGTTAATTTTTTTTTTTTTTTTTGGGTTTTCTGCTGCACATTCATTTGCCAAATTTAATGCATGCGGTTTTTACTCGTAGTTATGGACTAAAGCAAATGAAAATTTACTTAAATAACAAGATTTTACATTTTGATCTTCAAGCACAATTTTAAAAGATACAAAAGGGAAAAATATAAAAAAATAACACACAAAAAACGAATGGCGCCCCACTGCTGGAAAGCAATTGTAACGTTTACAGTGCGTTGAAGGAAGGAGAAAAAAAGGCTAAGAGCGCGCGTCAAAGTGATAAGGCTACTTAGACATATTATTTATTTATTTAGGCTGAGTTTACATCTGGCATTTCTTGTGTGTCATTTGCCCAAAAATGCGTAACCAACTAATTACTAATGAAAAACTGTTTGATCCAGACATGTATTTATTGATATAAACATTTTCCAATCATGTTGGATTCTATAAAATTGTCTATTAGTTATGTAGGAAACTGTTTAACTTAATAAATACATAAGTACGTGTCTGAATCAAACTGTTTTTCATTAGTAATTAGTGGTTACGCTTTTTTTACGCTTGTGTGGCACATGGCACACAGATGGAAACCCGGCCTTATAGTACATGTTCTACAAAGTAAATTTGCAGAATATGGTTGCACAAAAATGGACGGGTGACTAAGACCATATGTCCGTGATGTTATTAACAATATTCTTAAAAATGTTTTTGTGACTGACTGTACACGACCTATACCTTCACATAGGAAGTAGCAACCTGGTTGTTAAGGAAATTCCACAAAAGAACCGCAAGATTATACGGTAGTCCGTGGCAGATCAGTCAACCAGTGCGAGTGAGACGCAAAACTCTCGGAGGCCAATAAACAACAGTGGCCTGGTTGCATTTAAGAAATAATTGCCAACGCCGCGTGATGTTGATTCGCCTAGAGCTGCTTAACGACTGATTAGACATATTAGTTGTGTTCATTTACTCAAAAATTTTTAGTGTTCATTAACTCAAAAAGGTTTGCAGAGAGCTTCAAAAGAAATTAAAATATTGAGAGACAGATAAATTCTTGCAGGTTATTACTGGTAAAATTTTTACTTGCAAGAATTATGCAAACAGCTGCTTACAAATTTAATTATTTATTTTAAAAATATCTGAAAAAGAAAACTCCAAAAATTTGCATTTCTTTATTGAAAAAATATGTATACATTCATACATAAGCCGCATAAATAAAATTGTATGGTCAAGCAAGTGGAATTGTTGCAGGCTTGTGCATCATATCTGATCAGGGATGGAAAATTGCCTTTTTTTGTTTGTATTAATATAATAGAATTAAATAAATTAATAAAAAATGTATAAAAATAGTAAATAATACATGAAACTATGTAAAGTATTTCATATTAAATGTATTTTTTTTTAATTTTGTAACATAAAATATTGGGGGTATTCGATGTTTGATGCAAATTGTCTTGCCCAAATCCCTGATTCCAAATGCAAATTATTTCTGGAAGAATCACAATTAAAACTATGTATTTAACTTACTTTCATCTTCAATCTTAATAAAACATTTTATAAATAAAATTTTTGCAAACCGGCAAGATCATCTAGAGACGGTCTTCACTATTCTTTACCTGGCGTTCGTTACTAATGTTTTTTTTTCACCTGTAAATTAAAACTTACGGTTCTTTTCACTATATTATTATTAGCTTCATCCGATCATATTCACGATCTGACCAATTAGAGGGTTAACATTGATTAAAAGTTAAAGTATGTACGTTGAGAAGGTACACAAAGGTGATACGAGACGGAAGATAATAATGTATTCGAACAGTCTCACTCACACAGTCATGTAATCTTCTTTACTATTTCTTTGGCGTGTGATTTTTGAACGTAAATGGTAAAAATTACTATTTTTGAATGAAAATGCTTAAAATGAAGTCTGTAATCATTTGAAAATTAATTTTAATACCTTTTTAATACTAATAATCTCTTTCACATTTTTTTTTTTTTTTTTAATTCAACACATCACATTCTTGCATTTAATTTGGCACAAATGTTCACAAGGTAATTTTACAAAGTTTAAATTTTCTATTTTTTGGGTGTCCACGTGGGGTTCGATTCCCGCCGTAGACCCTGGGTGTTTTCTATAGACACGCTAATCGCTTCGCGGGCTGTGTTTATTAAAAAAGGGTATAGACGTAGGGAAAATAATGTTAATTTACAACAGCAACAAAAACAAGCTTATTATATTAAAAATTTAATAAACAGCACACTATATTTGTCCCTTTTTAGCAGTAATAAAATCAGCTGACTGTCATTTTTCATAAGACTTTTTTTAACTCTGGTATCCAGTGTGGTGGGGGAGTTCTCTTTCATATTTGATTTTAGTTTTTGCTAATATTAAAAGAAAAATATAAAATTTTGGTCAGCTCGATTGAAAAAATAATAAAAAAATTTTGTGGAGTTCATAAATAACAGCGCATGTTCAAAAATCGAATTTTTCAGTACAGTCAAAAAAGTTCTACATTTGTCAACCCACTAATAATACCAATTCATTATTTTACTCATTCAGTAAAATATATTTTTTTTTTATTGAAAATACATATATTGAAATCAGTTATTGAGGGCTTAGCTAGATCCCATGCACATTTTACTGTTGCCAATGTAGAGCATCAGGGAACCTTTACCCTAAAGTTTCTTAAAACAACTAGAGATATTATGTTAAACTTTCATTTAAACAAATGAGAAGTTCAACTAGTACCAAAGTTGAAACAAGAACTCAATAATTAAATTTTTTTTATTTTCTTGCTTTGCCAATTGCAAAAAAAAAACATCAATTATTAAAAAAAATCAGCCAATGTATCGAAGCAACGGTAAAGAATAATTAATGTAGATATTAGATGGGGGAAATACCGGAATTTCTCTTTACCGCCACGCACTCCATCAACGCCCTGTCTGTTCATGTACTTGAGTAGAAATTGTTGTTAACATCAGCTAATTTAACATTTATTTTTAATGAATATGAAAAAAATTATTATATTTGTGTGCATAACTATTCAATTGTTGTTTTTATGTTATATTAATTACTTTTATTTTGAAAAAAGAAGCAAATCAACCAACTAACCTTATCACTTTTGAACACGCAGTTAAGTTATTGTCATTTATCCGCTAAAAATCCATTTGACTGATGGCTGATTTGTTTTGCCAATACGAAACGAAGTCAAAGAGAATTTGTTAAACAAACTGAGCCTTCGTGTATTTGGTTATAGCTTTAGTTTTATGTTCCAAAGTCAAGCAAAAAAAAAACAAACGAAAATGTCAAAAATACCGCAAGTTGAATGTCACTGCAAGTGACAGTGTAATACAAATACAGTAGATTTGAAAGAAACATTTGGTTAATTTTTCAAAGTTAGTTGTGGTAACAAATCTGTGTGAAAAACAAATGCTGCTCACCGCCATTGTTACAAAGAATCTAAAATTATTTGTCAAAACCCTGAGCTTTTTTGTCATTCATGACAATGACACTGGTGTGACATGTTGCTGTTGCTTTGTGTATCATGCATGAAAGAATATTGATTGGGTTCGATTACAATGTTGCCTGTGTTCCAAGAATATGTATTTGAAGTTATCTGTAACAATAAATGGTTGTGGTAAACATGTTATAAATATGTAAATCCAAATCAAAGCTGCCCACAGAGAGAAAGCCGATTAATGTTTGGCACTCAGGCGCTTCTCTGGGCAGCTGTGATCTAAATACATCTCTCCCCTAGACTTGTATCGAACTCATTCAGTGGCTCGTTTTTTGGCACAAATAAGTGATCAAACACATGTAATTTAAATGGGTTTGATCATAGGTTTGGGTCAAAAACGAGCTACTGAATGAGTTCGATACAACCCTACTCTCCCACTTAACTTTAGTCATGTTAAGTTTAGGTAGTAAAAATCCCTGGTTAACCATATATCGCTTATATATTCGTAGCTATCCTTTATGGCAACATAGTCATAACTAAAAAAAAGCTAGGTATGTACTAGTTTTATATAAAATAATTTTAAAATTTTTAATTTAAATGCAATGGAATCCCATTAAAAATAAATTTGTTCTTTGCGTTTCATTCACTGATTTATTTAAAACTTTTTACATACCTACTTTCTACTTTAAAAATTCTTTTAACAATTTATTATTAAAAATTCCCATATTTTGTTGTCACGCCTCCAAATTCTATTTCTAGAAAAATTTTATCTCTCTATCATCATTACTTAAAGTAGAAAACTTGAAAGCTAAATAGATTTTCGAAGTATTTTTTATAAATCTTTACAAAAAGCTTAAATGCATAAAGTTTCTTGTTCCCAAAAAAGTCTCTCTCAAGAAATTAAACTGCAACATGATACTGCAGACACTTCAGACACTAAAGCAAACGCACTTAATCCCACACAATCTCTTTCCCTGTTCAAAAAAAAATAAAATAAAATAAAATAAAGAGGGAAAAACCAAAGTCTAGGGTATTACAAGCGAGTATTGTATTGTTTTTCCACTTAATTGCAGTTTATTTGAAGTGTCGTAGCACAATGATGACAATTCAACACTTAAATAGTTGCGCTCAATTTGTTAGTTAACTAAGCAATTGTTTTGAACGTTAATTATTTTAAATGATTGGAAAAGTTTTGACCCAAAAGAAATTGTATTTAAAAAGAAAATCTTATATCAAAATAGTAGTAAAAAGTTACAAAATTTTCGTACGAACTGGGTGAGATTTCAGCAAGAAAAGTATTTTATTTCTCTTTGTACAGGCCACGGCAAACCTGTGAGTACAGCACGACTAGACTTACTAGACTAAAATTAAGCTATTGCTAGACTGTGACTTTTATTTCGACTGTAATCCAAACTATGATATAGGCTGTGGTTCAGATTTCTATTCGAACTTTAATCTAAAATATCATCCGAATTATGATCTAGACTAAGCAGACTGTAATAGAATATTATAGGTTAGACTAGACGAGATTAGAGTAGGCTAGACTACACTATTCTAGACTTGACTAGATTATAGTAGACTATTGTAAGCTATACTATGACTAGTCATATATAATAGGCTATATTATAGATTACACTCTACTAGACCCGATAACAGTAGGCCAGTCTAACCCAGGCTAGATTGGAGTAGACTGTACTAGCGTAGATTTTACTAGACTGGAGCAGCCTAAACTAGATTAAACCGGGCTAGACTAAACTTGACTTAACTAGACTACACTAGGGTAGACTATAATAGGCTAAGGTAGTCTAGTCTAGGCTAAACTAGACTGGGCTACACTAGACTAGGTAAGACTAGACAATTTTAAACTAGTCTAGAGTAGTATAGACTATACTAGATTGGGCTACACCAGACCAGGGCGGTAGGCTGGGCTATATTAGACTAGGCTAGATTGGGCTAGACTAGGCTACACTAAGCTGGACTAGGTTGGACTAAGCTTTACTAGGCTAGACTAAATTAGACTAGGGTAGACTAAGTTAGAGTAGACTACACTAGATTAGACTAGGCTAGACTGCTAATCTGGGCTATAATAGCCTAAAGTTGGCTAGACTAGGTTAGAGAAGATTAGGCTAGGTTAGACTACGCCAGACTAGACCAGGCTAGACAGTATTAGACTAGGCTAGGCTATACTAGTTTAGCAAATTTATTAACAAAAACAAATTCCCACAATATTTGTTATATACATAATCTAACGTTAGAAGTAAAAAAAATATTAGTAACTTAGTTACCTCTAGCTCTTATATCTAAGAACTCTCAATTTTTCTTTTTTCTATATTTGATTTTTATCAAATTTTTTCTTATAGAATAAAACGTGTATAATTGAAACAAGTTTGCGGTTTGTTAGCATAAATATATGCATATACACATGTATGTATATAAAACTACAAGATTAATTACAATTGCAATTTATTTTTATTACTCAAAACTCCTCCGCACGAGGTCAGTAGCCCCCGTGTCTTTAGAAGCTGTTTGCTGTTGTTTTTCAAATCCATTTTTTTTATCTTTAACCACAACATTATTAAGTATTAAGTAAATTTATTTACTATAAATTGCATTAAACTTAATCATGAATGTCGTAAAGAAACCTAAACAATATTGTTACTCACTCGTATTGTAATACAAGGTTTTTGTGATTGATAGAGATTTTTAGTGTTACAAATTTAATGCGATTTAATTAACAATACGAAAAAGTTATTTCCGTTAAAATATTTGTTTTTTATATAATAGACATAATTTAATTTGATTATCAATACTGAAAATGATAAACCATGATAAATTTAATTACTTAAATGTGAAGTGTAATATAGATACTCGTATCCCGGGGCTTGGCTCTACAAATGTACACATGGGATAAGATAATGCTCTAGATAGCAAAGGTCATGGGTATTGGGAAAATGTCTGCTTTCCTACTCTTAAGTTTTGAATTTTAATGCATTTTATTGTTTTCTGGCAGCTTAGCCCTTAGAACTGAAATTTTCTGCTGGCAATGAAATTCTTGTTCAAATCTCAACTCAACTTCAACCACATCTAATACAAATTTATCATTTTAATTTTACTTCTATTCAGGTTTCTAAATTACTAAATTAATCAAAAAAAATTATGGTAATATAAAATATGAATAAAACAAAGAAAAAATTATTTGAGTAATCGATTAAATTGTAGATTTTATTCGATTATAGTAACATATGTATATCGAATAAAAAATTTTATTCGAATAATGCATACATACATACATATGTATATCGAATAAATAATTATATTCGAATGATTAGTGGATTAATTCGATTATTGAATTAATTTTATTTCTTTTCGATTCATCAAATGCACAACAAACAATTTTATTCGAATAATGGAATCAAAAATTAGCACTAAAAGAAAAATTTAAAATTTAGTACTTGAAATTTTTTCAATCAGCTTTCTAAAGAATTAAATAAAAAACAAGAAAATAATTATTATTTTTATTATTATTAATCGATAATAATACAAAAAAAAATTAGTCTAATAAAATAGTAAAATACAATAAAATGTTTAAAAGAAATGCACAATAAATAAACAATTTTATTCGAATAATAAAATCAAAAATAAGTATTAAAGGAAAAATGCAAGTTAATTTTTTTTAATGTAGGAGAACAGGTTTCTTAAAGAAAGAGAAAATATTATTCCTTCGATTAATCGTATACATTTTAGGTTTTAATCGATTAAAGAATAAAAAATGTATTCGAATACAATAAAAAAATATAAGTAAACAACAAAAGAAAGCTTAAACGATTAATTGAATAATTATATTTTCATTCGATTTTTCACATGCACATTATGCAATTTTATTCGAATAAAAATTATGGAAAAAAACTAATTAATTTTAAATTTCTCAAGTAGTGGAATGAACACTTTTGTTTATTTGTTTTGTTTACTTAAAAAATTGCTAGAAAGTTCCTCGATTAATCGAATAAAATTTATATGACTAATAAAGAACCTTAGTGTCTGCCTAATAATTTTATTCGAATAACGTAACAACAGTAGTGGAAAATAATATTTGAACAAACGAATGACTTTTAAATTTCTTAATTTAATAAAAAAAATATTTAAAAAAAGTTTGTTTGCTTGATTTTGTTTCGATTAAAAAATCCAAGAAAACTTGATTAATCGAATAAATTTTATATGACTAAGAAAAAATCTAAGTGTCTGTTTATGACACCTCATCTTATGCGGCTTCAGTTTTGCCTTTATTTCAGTTAATACATATTATTATAATTTTTCTCTTTAAATAATTCAATTTTATAGACCTCTTTCTATTATTTCGAAATAATAAATTCTTAATAAGTTTACAATATATGGCCATATAATTCTTTAATGTTTACCTAAGTACATACATATAGTTTCTGCGAAAAAAAGCAAAAAAAAATCCATTAAAAGCGTGTACATATTGCTTTTCAATGCAATAAAATTCCTATCAAAATACCTTGTTCATTTATTTGTATGGCTGTAACGTTGCTCATACAAATACCGCACATACTTGCAAAGAGTATTTTTCCAAAATTTAATTTCATTAATTTACCAAAGAAAAAAAACACCAGTTTGTTTGTATTTTTGTGCGATTTCTTTGGCAATTAATTTGTATAGTTTATTACTTTTAACTTTGAATCTATGGACCATTTATTGTGTGGGTTTCTTTAAAAGGCATGTGGTAAATAATTAAAATCATAAGTAACTTAATTAATTTTTACGCTCTCAAAAAATAAAATATATATAAATATTGTTACGTTTTTCTCTCTATAAAAACGCTTTTCCGTGGACCCGAAGATTTGCAAATGAATACAAGACCTGAGTGTTGTAATTAGGGTTAAGAATGATACAAGCTTTATTTACAAATACACTTGAACTAAATTCATCAAGAACTTAAATACACTAATATAACTTAAACTACTGAATAACACACAAATATTCACAACTGGTTACCACTACGCCTTCCTCGCTGTAGTTTACACACGTCTCTTAGCTGGCTGCGCAAGTATTCACGTGACACCTCTTTGTCTGCTACTCGTCACTTACGAGACTCACTCTGCCGTCACTCACAGTTGATACACCAATACCTCTTTGTCTGCTGCTTGTGACACACGTCACTCACTCTGCCGACACTCACAGTTGATACACCAATAAAGACTCACTGGCTTTACTTACACCCTTACACACGTCTATTCGCTGCGCTGTTCCCTTTACTCCAGTCGACACGATAGACTCCACAATAATCTCAATTCCACGACAGACTTTGCTGTCACTATAGACTGTCCTATAGTTTGTCGTTTACTCCAAATCACGTTTAAAGCACAGACTGCTCTTAACTATCAACTCACCCCTGTATCGCAGACTATTATTAACTCACAACTTAATTATCAACTGACTTGTTCACACGCAACTAACTGACTTGTTCACAACTGACTTGTTCGCAACTAACTCACAAATGCAACTAACTTACTCATTTCACACAAATACCACTAGAAGTTTTAGTCAATGTCTAGATCATTATCATCTTAAATGTTGTTTACAAAGTGCCTAATTAAGTTCATGTGGTAACTATGTACATACATGTGTATATGCATACGTGTGTACAGCATTAACTAAGCAATACACGGTGGTTGTTTATCTTTTGCTTTTCGTTTGAATTAGCATGTATGAACGTAGGTAAATATGTGAATCTTCTTAATAAGCAGACGCTTTTTGTTGTTGCTTTTGCTTGTTTACGTTTAATGCTGCGCATGCTTATTTAGTTCTTTGCTACTATTCTAGACTATTATTTGCTTTGACCCTGTAGGAATATTTTACATTACATTAAACCTGTTGGAATATTTTTGTGTAGTGCTGCTTAACCTTGTCGACGGCCATTTTAGTAACAATATGTATGTATATCACACGTGTGTGCATATAAACAACCAAGTGGGCTAGTGATCAAAAATTGCCACTAGTTGCTTATGTTAAACATTTTATTTATTTTTTTCCATTCTCTATCTTTATCAAATTATATTTTTTTATAGCAACGTTACAATTTATGTCATAAATTCAAAACGATTAACTTTTACACCTTAAAGGTTTTAATCACGCACATGAAAAAATCCAATATCACCAATACAAAAAACAAAACGTTTTATTGTAAGAGGAAAGGATTAAAAAAAAATAGACAAAAAGCAGTTTATAATGCTATTTCCTGTCTTTGATGGCTGTGGCTTATTCATGCCTCTTAATATCTATCTATCAGATTTTCTCCCTTAAACTGTTGGTTGTAAACAATTTTCAAGCTTAAAGAAAATACGTAATTTGACCAATCACTATTTTAATAACTCGGTCATGCCAATAACTTAGCACAAACACACACACACACACACACACACACACACATACATACATACCAATCACACATACATACATGTCAATACTGTTATTAAATAATTCATTTGTGTGCAAGTGTTTGTTTGGTTATTTTGCACACAAACCTGCTAAAAAAAACATAAATGAACGTTGCCCGACTTAAGCTTCATGAACTCGTATTTAAGAGTTTAATAGCCACCTGAGTGGAAGAAGTCGACATAGATAACTTTAGCATGAAATGATTCTATAAAGGCAACTCCATCGGCAGATAATGACATTGAATACTCAAAAAAAAAATTATACAAAAGTAAATAGTCTCAATTTTAGTAACTGCATATAATAATAGTTGTAGCGCAAGCAATTCGTATGCTCACATATTTTCTCTCAACCAACTATGACTATAGCCGAATCCAACATACGAGAACATCTCTACTTCTTTTATGCGAAAACCTCAAATACGCTACAACTAAAAATAAAAAGGCGCATGCTATCAAGCTTATTGACTCTCTGTCCTATATATAATCGGATTATATTTATACAGAGACGTTGGATATTTAATCGGACAAAAAAAAATACACATGATACTTGGAATATTTATACATTATTCGCCACTGTATACATAAATTTGTGTATATGAAATGTATTGGGAAATGTGTTTTGGCTTTATGTGTGTGTGTGTGTGTGTAAATAAAATAGCCCTGTATATATGCATATGTATCCGATCAATAGTCAGAGTATTTTCATACTCATATGATTGTAGCACATACACTCTGTGAATTTTAGTTGTAGTCATTTACAAGAAAAAATAAAAAAATTTTAATAATTTGTTCTGAGCATTGTTTAAACAATAGAAAACATATTCTAAGTAACACCCCCTTTACACACAAATAGTTTACTTTCCAAAGTCTTAATTCAGCTGTGTGAAAGACAAAGGTAAGAATACTTTCTCTTTCTATCTTTCTCTCAGTTGAATTAAGACTTTGTAAATTAAACTTTCCGTGTGTAAAAGGGTTATAAGTAGCGGGCGGTAAAAGAAGAATATTTAACTTCTCTTTCAGTTGCCTATAGTTTATATGTTATTATTAAGTCATGTCAAATTATTTTCAACTTTTCTTGTTAATCATTAAATAAGATATTTTATATTATAATAATGAATGTATGTATGCATCTACTTATTTGGCACAAAACTTGTCTTTTCCCTTAAATTATGTTTCTGATTTCTCTGTGTAACTGTAGTAACAACGCTTTTGTTCACTAAATCATTACTTTTGCTTTAGTTTACAAAATAATAAGAAATAGTTATACGAGAATAACATTATTTGCTGCTAGCTTAACTTGTTATAGAATAAATGTGTAGCCTACTTTTAGGCTGCACTTAAATTTATTTTATATTGTTTAAAGAAAATATGAAAACTTTTGCATAATTTTCATTATTAAAAAAATCTTAACTAGCTGACAGTTGCAAAAAAGTTATATTATGTGATGAAGATTCTTCTCTTTGGCAAAATTATTACATTTGGATAACAAAACAAAAAGTTTTGCATACTTTTAGGGCACATATGCGTGCATAGAAAAGAAGCTAACACTTATGTATGTTACAAAAAAAAAAATTGATTTAAGTTTTTTAATGAGTTTGCATTATTATATTTGAGAAGTTATGCAACATACTTATACATAAATATCGCTCATTTACTTCAATAGTGGCATAACTCAAAAAATGAGATTTTTGAATTAATAATGCAGAAAGATGCGGCATTTCGTATTTGATCTTGTGTAAAAATTTCATATAAATAGCTTGTACCATCACCTCCTGTAGAAGAATCTTTTCTCCATTGAGTTGTATGCAAATTGAAAACTTAAAATGCGTTTTCTGCAAAACTGGTTTTTTTGAGTTGTGCCACTATTGAAGTAAATTAGCGTTATGTATTAGCAGAAAAAAATGTGTTTAAAACAAATATAATTAAAGTTATCAAATTAAACAACATATGTGCTCATTTGTAAAAAAAAAAAGTTATTTGTAAAAAAGTTGCTTTTATTCTTATTTAACTTTAAAATTATTATAATTTGAGTTAAATTCAGATATTTAACTAATTAAAAAAATCATTGTCTACTTTTAGGCATCATACCAGAAGTTCGCTCGTTAATTAGTATTCAGTTTATTTATTGCTTTGATAAACAAGCTATATTACTTTATTAACATGTTAGATTTTTTGTATATTTACTTTACCTACAATTCTCACAAAATATAGACTTATAATAAATATAAAGACAAAAACATTGCTTGCTTTTAGGCTTGTTTAAGGAAACAAAAACATAATTAGAATTTATGTTAATTCTCACTTATAATTAACAACTCACAAAACTTGAGCCTCCATTTTAAATTTTGCTTATCTTCATTTTTATTACAGTTATTGTGCACAAAAAAAAAATTACACATCTCGTTAGAGATAAAAAACTATTGCCTTCTTTTAGGCCTCCATTAGGAAGAAAGCTCTTCCAAAACTTTTAGTTTTAAAAACTAATTAATATTAATGTCACTTGTTATTCCCATTAATAACTCCATTAAAATTTTAGAAATTTACTACTCACATGATGTGGTACGAGTATGTACTCGTATGTATGTGTGTTGCCAGTTATTTATGTTTAACCACAAATTTTCAATTATTAAATATCCAACCAGAACAACAAGAAACAACTTTAGTACTTGCAGAAAATTTAAATTGTATTTCTGGTAGTAGATTGATGATTTTCTCGTTGCTTATTCATGTATAATAAATAGTTTTGGCTTCTCTGTTGAAATATAATTATGTACAAATGTTAATAACTGCTATATATACATATATTGAAGGACAAGTTTGCATGTGATTAAAATTAAGGCAACTTTTGGTCTATAAACAACATAACGTATGTAAAATACCCAACGAAATGTTTGAAAATTTGTATTATTAAAATATGTTAATGACAAAATGATTATGAATTTCCATCATCATATCAGACTATAAAAGTCTTATATACAGAAAATATATTTAATGTGAAAAAACTCATAAGAAACCTGGTATTTCAACTTAGTTGTCAATTGTATAACGTCTGAAGGATTCTACATATTTCCCTCCGCTTTCTATTTGCCCAGGTGATCTCAACTGGAAGTTGAATATTTTCACCGCTTGTAATTTATAATATCACTTAGAAAAATCCGTAAACATTTTTTACATCAATATTATATCGCCCTTATTGCTGTTCTCAACTCCACAGTTTTCTTGTCTGAGAGTCAAGCTGACTTTAACCAATTATATTTAAGTATTGTGAAAAAAAATTATAAAAGTTGCATGAAAAAATTGATGGCGTAAATTCAGTCCCAATAAGTACCCATATAAGCTGGTCCCAACATCCCAAGTAAACATTTTCTCCGCTTCTAATTTATATATCCTTCAGATGTCAACACACATGCTCAATATGTAAATGTTTTCACATTTTAAAGTATAAATTTTTTTTAAACGAATTCAGACGAGTTTACATTATGTGAATATGCCGTGATCGAATACTTTTAAAACTAAACAAGGCTTCTTCATATGGGGTTAGAAAGGGTGGTGCTTTACCGCACCCCCACTCGGATACCCAATTGGGTCCATTCTAATTATTCTTCATATAAGTGTTAAGTATTTCAATTATCTGGTTTTTAATACTCATTCTTCATCCAAAAAAATTAAAGCTCAAAATATTTTAAGCAGTCACTGTGGTTAAAATATTTCAGCAAAATTGTTGCTGTTTTCTGTTTGAGTTTTCTACTACATGTATGTCCTTAGACAAGGACTTGCCGAATCTATATTTGTGCTTGTATCTTTATATGTAATATACACGTTCATACAAATAATTTAATTGTCCTTTAGAAAACAACAACCTCTTGACAGGCAGTAAACAACTACATTTGTTGATTATGTACTTGTCTATGTACATACATAAACAAGTACATACTTATTTACATACAAATTTGTGATTGAAGACACGTGTCTTATAATTACTAAATCCTTGTTACATTTGGATACAAAAAAAATCTCAAAAGGAGAATAAAGTTCACTGCCCTCTTTCCCTATTCAAATGGAAATTGTTTAAATAGTTTTCTAAGGAAAATTTAAATTGTAGACACAAAATTGTTTATTAAAGCAAATCAAAAAAAAATGTAATTGGGTGTTAATATCAGAAATTTTAATATGCAAAGGTTCAATTAAACGTGCCATAACTATAGCCATGCAAAACAGCTGTTCGAAACAAACTTACGGGCAACTCTGTATTTGATTATAGATGACTCGCCATAACGCCATAAGCAAAACGTTAGGAACCAATTGCATTTTGGGTTTTCGCCATAACTATAAACAGCTGTTTACTGGTTTCACATATTTGTTGTTGCATTTTTGAAATGAATAAGCAAATCGAAACATAAATAGCTGTTTGTGGCTCTGGTAGCACTACCCAGCAAACAAAAATTATGAGCATTAATGAAATCAGCTCCAAGTACTTAGTTCTTGAATTGAATTTATTTTTTAAAGTAACACAAACACAACTCGCAAAGCGATTAGCTTGTCTGCGAAAAACACCCAGGGTCTATGGTGGGAATCGAACCCACGACCTCTGGACTGAGAGGCTAGCATCGCTACCACTCAGCCACAGGTGAAATATCAATGAATTTGACACATGGTTGCCATAGAACGGAAGTGATCCAAATAACTGAATGGTTTGCGCCTAAAATACTATCTAGAAAATTTTTTGATATAAACAACAGTCTTACCCCCATATTTATAAAAAAAAATGAATTTGAAATTCATTTGAGGAAAATTTTGTATGGAAAATTTGAAATAAAATACATTTCATATTCGTTTCAAATTTTATGAATATGGGGGTTAGAATATTAAATTCAGTGCTTGTATTGATTTGTATGCAACGAAAGTGACAAACCTGTGGAACTATATAGTATAATTTTTTTTTTTTTTTTTGCTTGTTAATAGACGAATTAAATATATTTATACTCATGACAATCCTTATGTCTGATTGAACCTTGATATAATTTTTGCTAGGGATGTTGCAGACGGAGGTAGTTTATTTGTACATCTTCGAAAATTTCAATAAGTAAATGCGATATCCCGATTTTCCTGAAGAAGCAGCCAATGGTTTGATTTAAATTGCCTACATCGTTAACGACTTTTGTGGGATTTAGTTCATCATAAAACAATAGGCGGATATCTATTTTTCGTTACCTCTACTAGTCTTGTAGGCGAATTGTTCTCGAAACCCCATTGCTCATTTACTCACTTAAATGTTGTTGCAATATTGAATTTGACTTCATATTGGCAGATTTTTCATCATAAAATATTTTTTCTGATTTTTTCTGATAATCGATTTTTGCGACATTTTAGCCAACTTTTATGTATTGCCTTGTAGATTTACGGATTGTGGATAAAAATTGAACTCCAGTTCCGTTGCCAGTTTCCAAAAACTGTATTACCGACATAAACTTGTAAATAACAGTTGTCATTTTCAATAGATAATTAGTGGGGTCCAGCTTTTAAGAAACGCTGATTGCCGGAAGCCATTTTATATATTTTTCATTGATATTGTTTGCTTTCTGACAAACCAGAATTTTTTATTGCCGAATAAACCCGTTAAGTTAAATGCATAAAGAATATAAAAAAGTTATAATAAAAAACTGTTAACTACGGTTCTGTCCGACGTCGCTGTCTATTTATTACGTTGTGTTCTTTTAGACCTGTAAAATTTTAATTTTTATCCATATATGTATTTTATTAAAACTTTGTACATATGTGTGCGTATAGTAAAGCATATACTTGTGGCAATAAGGAAAAAGTGCTTAAGTCATATTTTACTGTTTTGCAGGAGAGTACATTTAAGCGTTCAAGTCAATTTTTAAAAATTTATTTCTTTTACAGTTAAATTGGGAAACTCTCTCTTAAAATATAGTTTTTGAGCAAACATCAAAACCAAGAACTATAAGTATTAAATTTAAGTTGAAATATACCAAAGTATATCTCAAATTAAGCTGTTATTCCAAATGAGCTTAGAAGTATAAAAAAGATAAGTCGCAAGTCATAGTGCTATAACTTCCTGAAAAACCACAAATTTAATTGAGATTTTGATCAGGTGTACTTTTAAATGTGCAGATTACGGAGGTGCCATTATCTCTAAATTTGTTTATCTTGACTTAAGCACTTTTTCCTTTTTGTTACAGATATAATTTTGTTTATTTTTTTTTTTAATTTACGTAATTGATGTTACAAAGTTTTTATTACTTGGTAAAGCAACGTGTATATGCTTATGGAACGCGTCTGTAGACTTCAACCCAAAATATTTTTGAAATGAGCTAAATAATAATAATAAACATAAAATTTTCTTAAGCTTATTTCAAAACTTTTTTCGATTGAAATCTAAGTAATCACAAGCAGGAACGTTAACTAATAAAAAAAAACAAGCAAAAATTCTTAAGAAATTAAGGACTGAATGTCAAATAAACGAAAACATACCAGGTGATTGTTATCGCCGCTTGTAATTTGAATCTTCCTTAAATGTCAACACAAATTTGTCAGTATAATTTTTGACATCTCAAGAACGCATGTTTAAATTGAGTTTTACTTATACAAAAAAAATTTCCTACAATAAACAGATTTATGTAAGTGAAAAAAATCCCAGAAACCAATTCAAAACTTTATTGATTGAATTAAACTTTTAATTAAATAAAATTTTTAAACCAAAGTTTAATTGACCCAATTACATTTTTAATTGATTTTTATTTTTATTTTTTCAATTAAACGTGTTTATTGCAGGAAAAGTTTTTTCTGTGCATATAAATATGCTCTGCAATAGCTGAAATTTTAGTTTTTTTAGACTCCTTTTTTCCTTTTATTTAAAATTTTATTTTATTCTGTTTGTATTTTTTTTTGCACGTTCAAACCGCACAAATCATATCATCACTAGTAATTTCATTTTAAATTCAAATTAAACATCAAGCCTGCTAACGAATGCTGTATCCATCCCATTGTTATGCCAGGAAGGAAATTATGACGTATTTATTGTATGGCTTGCAAATTATTATAATTTCCAATTGAAAATTAACTAAAAAAAATATGTATCTTGTTTTCTTTTTCTAATTTTTATCTTTTAACATGGATATTTGTGGCAAAATTAATACATTTAATTAAAAAAAAAACAACAACAACACCACCACCACAATGAAATACGTTATACACAACAACAATAACAATAATAATAATAATAAAAATTGTAACGAAAAACGGTTAACGGTTATGGAAAAAAACACACGCTAAACAAAAACAAACAAAAAATGTACTGCATATGGCAATATTTTGTTAAATGGCGGCTGCTAAATAACTGTTAATGGTGATGGTAACAATGTTGTTGTGTTAAATGCCTCAACTACAATACAAATTCGGCACGTACCATATGTATGCCTGAAAATCCACCTTACGCGTATTTTTGGTTCAACAACAATACAAAATGGCTGATAAACAAACAAAAAAAAACGACAACCAAATGCATATGATGAAATGTTTTCGGGCCACATGTTTGCTGATATTTTGATGATGTTAAACGTAACAACTGATGTTTGTGTGTGTGGGTATGTGTGTGTTTATGCCAAAAATTAACATACGCTGTTTTACTTTTTCCTTAATCCTGAGGCTGTCTCTACGCTACTTTAAAAATTCATGTACAAAAAACAATTTTGCATTCATAATCATGAAAATATTGTGATGTTTAAATTGATGCTACTGTTTGTGGTAAAATAAAACTGTGTGCTTGGTAATGCTGTTTTGCTGTGGTGCGCTGATGCTGCCAACTTCTAATGACGGTTGTCGACTATACACTCGGTCTTTAATTTTTTACATTGCCAATAATTTATGATGCTCCTCATCAACTAACACAACCCGTGTGCTGTATTTACACTTATGCACATGTAAAATGTTTGACTAATGGCGTTGCCGTACATTTTATGTGTATGCAAATTCCACTTGCTACAAACGTAAAAAAAACTACTGCAACTTAATTAATATAAAAAATTAAATCTACCCAATTAAAATATTTCGTCATCATCATGTTCATCATCGTTTTTAACAACTTTACTTACATCCATATGCATACAACATAAAAATGTGTGTGCCGCTGTTGCCTGTCTGGCTGACTGACTGACGTTTGGTTGTCTGTCTTACTGACATGAATTTGAAATTTCATTTTATTGCTGGTACTTGCACTTTTAACGATTAATAACAATGTCTGCACTGCTGCTGCAAATATAACTGAAATGCCATTACAACTACTGGGCTCTGCTGGCACTAACACAATTGCTTTGGCTACTAATTAAAAACAACTCTGCACTTTAACCGCTGCTGCTTTGATATGCACCATTGCAAAACTCTTTAATTGCTTTTGATTTATTTTAATTAACTTTTTGTACCTCAAAATGTAACGAAATTCATCATCAATATCATCGCAAAATATTCGTACTTTCGAAAATTTATCTTTGAACACCAGGTGGCTTTTTGGTTTAAGGTTGGTGCTGGTTTTTTTTCTGCTATTTATTTTATATTCATTCTATATGTATATTATTTTAAGTTAAGCAATAAGTTAGTGTAATTACACGGTGCTACAGTGAAAATATACTTGGAAAGTGACCTAGTGTAAGTTGTAGGCATTATTAAGTAGATCATAAATCAATTTTTAAAAGTTCGGAAACACCCCCAAATTTCGGAGTTATTCCGAAAAAACTATTTTCGGGTAGGTCCGAGTACTTATGAACACGTAACTCAGTTGATTTTAATCCGATCTTAAATTTTTGACCGCTTTATGAAAGATAAAGAATAGATCTTTCCAACCGTATACATTTTATGCTATATTAATTAACTATTGGTAGTAATTTTCGTAATAACATCATCAATTTTTTTTATTTTTTTATGTTTTTTTAACTTTGAGTTCTTTTTTTATAATTTTTTCTATAAAAGCAGATGTATTTGTATAAAAAATTTTAAATAGAATTTTATAACAAATAAAATGAACTTTAGTTTTTTTTAAATCGGACAATATTTGTGAAAGTTATTAAACTTTATTTAAATTTAAATAGCAGTTGATACCCCCAAGCGGAAAAAAATTTTTACACTTAAAATCAGTTTTCCCAAGAATAAGTGAAGCAAAAATAAAAGAAGGTACAAATGTTTATTGATTTCTAAACATAATTGTATTATTTTTTGTTTTTAGGTATTTTTGTTGGTCCTCAAATCCGCAAAATCATGTTTGACGAAGAATTCACAACGAAACTAAATGTTGTGGAAAAAAGAGCATGGGGAAGCTTTATTAGTTTATGTGAAAATTTTTTGGGAAATAAAAAAAGTGAAAATTATATTGATGTAGTAAAAGAATTTCTGGAGGCTTATGCAGAAATGGGATGCAGAATGTCCATTAAAGTTCATTTCCTGCATGCACATTTAGATTTTTTCCCAGAAAACCTAGGACAATTCAGTGATGAGCAAGGCAAACGATTTCACCAGGACATTTTGGATATCGAAAGACGCTTCGAAGGAAAAAGCCAAGTAAGAATGATTTCAAATTACTGCTGGTCACTTAAGAGAGAAACAGACGATTTGATGTACAAGCAAGCACTTTTAATCATATATTCTTAATTTCTAAATAAAATAATTTGAATACTGTTATTTTAAAATATTTATATAATCATATCATTATAACATTAAAAAAATAAAGAAAATGTAGTAGCTATTGATGAATATTTGTAAAAGCAAAATTTTTAACTTTTGAAAAACCTTAATAACTTTTTTACTTTTTACTCGATTTTATTTATTGAAAGCTGGTTTAACTCAGAACTAAATTAGCTTTAATTAAATATATACATAACAATCTAACATGAACAATCTAATTTAAAAAAATGGCGCCAAAGTTGAAAAACCTAGAAAAAATAAAGTTAAAATCAGATATAATTGAAAATATTACTGCAAAAAGTTAATATATATATACCAATAATATATATATATATTTAGAAAAGCACATTTTTCTTCTTTCTGAAACCATTTAAAAGTTGTAAATCCGATAAAAATCAACTGAGTTACGTGTTCATAACCTACGTGTTACGTGTTCGGACCTACCCGAAAATAGTTTTTTCGGAATAACTCCGAAATTTGAGGGTGTTTCCGAACTTTTAAAAATTGATTTATGATCTACTAAATAAGGTCTATAACCTACACTAGGTCCCTTTTCAAGTATAAAAAAAGTACTCATTTGTAGCAGCGTGTTATTAGTCATAAAAGAAAACGTTACTTTACTATTTCAACACAACTTCGCAAGTTTAGGATATACAATAATCATCAACAAAAAATATATTTTTGTTAGACTAGACGAGAAGGCAAAAGAGACAAACTCAAGACTTTGCATAATAATAATACTCAAACATAAATAAAATAAAACTCAACAGTCTTATTTATAAAACTTAAAAAGTCTTTATAAAGTGTTTTTAAAACAAATTTTCATAAAAAAATTTCTTAAAAAGCCTTTTTTTTAATTTTTATAAATAAGGCTGCAAAAATTTATTCAATGTTAATGTTTTGTTTTTGGCTCCTTATTAAATCGAATATACGAAAAAAAAGCTTTGAAAACTATTTCACTGTAATTAATTTTTATGAATTATTTTGTTAATCAAATAAAATATTTTATTCGTATAATCGAAGAGAATTATTCGATTAAGTATTTTAATTCGATTATACATATATTTATTTTTTAATATATTTTTTTATAATTTTAAACATATTTTATTTCAGTTTTCATTACAATTTACGTATTAAAATTTCCATATAAAAATTTTGAATTATAATTATCGAATAAACATTTTTATTCGAATAATCGAAAAGAATTTTTCGATTAAATCTCTTTCAAGGTATTTTTTGTTTATTTTTTAAACCTAAATAATAATAACCCTTATTCCAGTTGTCGACATCGTCGTCATTTTAACACAATTCAGATAAATTGGGGCTGGTGTACCGGTGGTATTTTCTATTCTTTAGGGGACGGAAATAGATAGCCAGTTGCACGAAATTGTTGTCGAGAGCGAATAAACAAGACCCAATTTGTTGGTATTTTGTTAAAGTGACGTCGATGTCGACAACTGGAATAAGGGTGAATGAGTAAATTTGCTTTCAGTTTTCATTACAATTTATATATTAAAAAATTTTTCGATTCAAAAATAATTTCTGAATTTTCATAACATTTGGCTCAAATAACTTTCTTCCGATTTTTGGATTAAAGTTTTCGCTAATTGGAATCAATGTGTAGCTTTTCATCCTTTAGTACCGCAACTGAAAGATAGGAAAATTTCCTTGAAATATGTTTGTTTAGTTTTTAATCAAACATATCTAGGAATCTTGATATAAATTGATATCCTGTTGCTTATGTAGACATGTTCAAAAGTTGTATAATCAGTGAAAAAAAATCACTAGCTGGTTCATGCTGAACATATAGATATTTGTTGTTGACTGCTCCAAATCCAATTTAAACCATTTTCAATGAAAATAAAATTGCCTTTAAAATCACGTTAAAACTTACAAATATTTTCATCGCTCACATAAGTTCTCATTCAACTTATAGTGTTTTCACACTGACATGGTTTTAATAAAAGTTGATTTTAACGTTAAAACCAACTGTTAAAACCCGGTTTTACCATAAAAATTGTTTTTGTTAAAACCAAATTAAAACCATTTTTGAATTGTTGTTGTTGGTTTTAAGTTGGTTTTATGAAATGCAACCTTGTTTTCGCTGTGATAAATTCAGTGCTGCCAAGTTGAAATGACCGACAGCAGCTGACAATGTTATGCCAGTGAATAACAATAGATGGCGCCTGAAAAATTTTCAACTTAACAATTAATGCAGCAGCAACAATAATCAAAAAATTATGGATAAAAAGAGTTTTTTGGAAGGAAAACAACGAAAATATTTTAAATTGAACTGTGGAAAGTGAAAGTAGACAATATGACTGACATTCATCTGCCTATAAAAAAGGTTTATCTTATAATGGTTTTGTGCATTTTTATATTATTAACAATATTTCCAAGCACTTCTTCATTCTGTATAAGAAGTTCCATAATTTAAAAAAATTTTATTTACAAAATATAAAATAATTTCCATTTTAGAGCGCATTGTGAAATATCTCAGTTTTTCATACAAACAAAAAAAATTTTGACAGTATGTCCAACAAGAGTTATTAAAAAGCAGAAAAAATGCAACAACAAACACACGCATTTCGGCAGGAGATTTATTTTATTTTGAGCAAAGCTATTAGACAGCCAATTTAACAAACTTGCAGTGTGAAAGCAAAATCGGCTGTTTATGGTTTTAACGTTAAAACCAGGTTTTAACTTTCAGTGTGAAAACACTGTTAAATTGGGAGCGAAATTGCGAAAAATCATAAAGCAAAAAAAAATTGTTTTATAACAACTCAAATATTACGTGGATTTGAGACATTTGCTGCACGTATTTCCGTTTTATTTACCAAAGTGTTGTTTGACAATTATTTTTTTTTTACAATTGCATGTGCGCGATCCTGTAACTATAAACGGAAATAAGCTATTGTTGACTTTTAAGCTTCTTTACTCGTAAATAGGAATGTACGAGTATTAAACATTAGGGTCACATGCACGCACTGGTGCACATTATCCAAGAATTTTATTTTTCATCTTTAGAAAAATAAACAAGTTCCTGGAAAATTTTTTTAATACATACTTAAATAATATTTAAATATCCATGATTTCAGGCTGAATAAAATGTAACAAAAAAAATCCTTTAATATTTTTTTCAAATCTGATTGGTTGAAAAAAATAAATTACTAAATAAATTTTGTAGTCCTTTAATATTCTTTAGTTTTTTTTAATCTCATTGGCGTTAAAAATAAATAAAACTCGCTGCAATTCGAAATTGTTTGTGTAAAGTCAACATTGAGGTTTCGTGTAAAATAAGTCAAAAACAATTATTTGTTTACTAATCTGGTAACACCTCCACACCCCTCATTTTTAGTTGGCAACGTGTTTGAAACATCATCGGTAATTTATTGTCTCACTTTGTAGTTGATTTTTTTCCCTCTCTTTTTTTCAGAGGTAATCACTGATGTCGAAAATTACTGCAATTATGTGCAATTTTCAAATAAAAAAGTGTTTATATAACAGCAACAAGAACAGCAATAACAACAAAAATGTCTGTCTAAGTAAGTTAAGTTGTCTGTTTACTTGTTCTCCTACTGTCTGTTTGGTTGTCAGTGTTGACTATTGTTTGAAAAAAATAAAAATAAAAATAAAAAATATGGGAGTGGTGTTGACGTTGATTTTTTTTTTCTTTTTGATACACTGACTTCTAGCGCAATCTATTGTTTATAAAATTCAGTTATTGTATTGTTTATTTTTAATTTATTTATTTAAATAAAACTGTGCATGTAACTTAAAAAAAGAATCAATTCAATGCCAAGGTTGTTTGTAGATAAATTGAAATTAAATTGTTTTATAAGAGATTGACGTAATTGAAAGATGACTTCTTGTTGGTGGCAGCGATGTGCATATTGCTCTTGCAACGTATGGCTGCGTTTTCTTTTCTGAAGAAAAAAAAGTTCAAAATTCTTTTCTCTTTTTAAATTGAAATCTTATTAAGCGGTCTTTAATTCTTGAATATTTCTTCCTAATAATAAATAATTATACAATTTATTTCCTTTGAGAAGGCAAAAGGGAAGGAATTCTTATACTATAAAAGGCTTCGATTAATTTCCATTATATCTTCTTTAAATTATTTTCCTTTCATGCCGCACAAGAAAAAGAAGAATATTCCATATGTGATTTGCTTATGTGTGTTACATCAGAACTCAGTAATTTGTTAATGTATTGGGCAAATTATTTATTTTATTTTAGCCATAACCTCCAAAAAAGCTCAACCGACACATTTTTGAAACCCGTTTTGTTGATGAAAATCTATGGTTCACAAATAGTCGATTTTGGTTAAAAAGAATTAAGTTCGAAAACTATGTCGCTTAAGCTATTTTGGCCGTAATGGCACAGATATGAATGTCGTATGACTTCATTGCTCCAAAAAAAAAGGGGGCGAAACTACTCCCATTCTTTATATTTAATATAAGTTATGTTAGGTAGAAAAGATGAGCAACAAAGTTGAACCAGTCTCAAATAGGATTACACTTATATTTCGAGCCATAACCGCTAAAAAGGCTTAAGCGACATTATTTTTGAACATAATTTTTTTGGAGAAAATCGATTATTTACAATCACAAGTAATCGATTTTCTTCAATAAATTAAGTTCGAAAATAATTTCGAATTTTTGTAATGTAAGCCTTTTTGTGGCTTGTGGATACTACATACGAAACTCTGTATTCACTTCAAATGCTACTAAGTCCTAATTTACACAATGCAAGTCTTATTGCTAAGCTGAGAGAGACAAGAGGGTATAAGAAACGTTTCTGTTCCTCTAGTCTCTCTCTCCTAACAAACTAATCAGCTTAGCAATAAGACTTGCATTGTGTAAATTAGGACTAATGATAATGGGTGTTTTTTATTGAGGTATAGAACTTTAAGTTGGCATCACTTTTTTAACTGGCGGCCATTTTGTCAGCTGTCAAGTGATTAATATTTAATTTGGTTTGCCATTTCATCATGAACAGGTTGACAAAAGAACAACGCTTGCAAATCGTGCAAATTTATTTAGAAAATAATGGTTCAGTTCGCGAAGTTTACCGCAAGCTCCGTCCATTTTATGGTCGACATAATCGTCCATCAGAGCAATTAATTCGGTTAACCATGGATCGTTTTCGCACTACGTTTACTCTATGTGATAATACGCATCCGCAGAGACGTCGAACAGTGCGCACCGAAGAAACAATTGCCGCTGTAGAGCAAAGTGTTGAAGAGGACCCGAATGAATCGATTCGCCACCGTGCACAGCAATTGGAGCTTTGTCCATCAACTTTATGGAAGATTTTGCGCAAAGATCTTGGCTTGCGACCTTACAAGATCCAGCTTGTGCAAGAATTAAAGCCGCGAGACCATGCAATGCGTCGTGATTTTGGTGTATGGGCCGAAAATGAGATTGATCTCGATGCTGATTTTCATCGCAAAATTTTGTTCAGTGATGAGGCTCATTTTTGGTTGAATGGCTACGTCAACAAGCAAAATTGCCGCATTTGGAGTGAAGAGAATCCACATGAGACCCTTGAGACGCCATTACATCCACAAAAACTGACTGTTTGGTGTGCTCTATGGGCTGGTGGAGTCATTGGGGCATACTTCTTCCGAAATAATGCTGGAGAGTCAGTTACCGTTAATGGAGACCGGTATAGAGCCATGATAACCGACTATTTTGTTCCCGAATTGGATGGCATGAATGTGGATGAGTTGTGGTTCGAACAAGACGGCGCTACATGCCACACAGCGCACGTCAGAATCGATTTATTGAAGGAAACATTCGATGAGCGCATAATTTCGCGGAATGGACCTGTCAATTGGCCACCAAGATCGTGTGATTTGACACCATTGGATTATTTTCTTTGGGGATATGTGAAGTCGCTCGTCTACGCCAACAAACCAGAAACGTTAGGGGACTTGGAAGCCAACATTCGTGGCGTTATTGCCAACATACGGCCCCATATGCTCGAAAAAGTGGTTGAAAATTGGACCTGTAGAATTGGCTTTATTCGAGCCAGCCGCGGCGGTCACATGCCCGAAATCATATTTAAACATTAATGGCATAAAATTATCCTTCCAATAAAGTCAAATTGATAGACATTAAAACGATTTTCTTGTGTTTTATTTTAATTCAAAGTTCTATACCTCTAAAAAAAACACCCGTTATAATCTCGTGTTTAATTGTTTAGTTGACATTTAGTTTCCCTAAATTACAACCGAACTGAAAATCTCTTCGTTAGCGCTTGCTAAAACCCCAATATTGTGATTATTCTTTCAACATTAAAGAAAGTTAAAAAAAAAGTAGAAATCAAAAATTCTTTTTTAAATTTTCATAATGTACAATATGTAATAAAATACAATATCTTAAGAAAAACCCGAAAAATATTTCAATGCTTAAACTGTGATTTACATAAAATATTTTACTTTCAATTCCTTCACAAATAACTAATTTAACATTCATTTCCTTTTATTACTTTATTACAATTTTGTCCGCCTCAATGTCTGGCTGTTGTCTTTAAATTATTCAAATGGACTCGGAGTTAAAGCAACAAACATTTGATTTCCCTAAAAATAATATTTTTATTTACATCTATAACGTGCATACACAAAAGTAACTAAATGTTTATATACCATAAAGTTATACTTTACAAACTTTAATAAAAGCAAGAAAGACACAAAAAGTTATTAAATAAAGAAATCAAATTGGAAGAGGACTAAAAACATTTTCGTAAGTTTGACATCATCACCAGGCAGCATTATGTGTTTGTCTCTTTTTCTCCTACCAACCGTAGTAAGGTTATACAAAGTTTATAAATAGATTTTATAAATAACCGCATATGTCTCAAGTATATATTTGATACCTGATGCCTGAGTTCAAAAGACCGTATAAGGGAAACCTAACGGGGTGGAACTTCTAAGACTGACAAGTGAATTATTACCGGTATTATGGTCGGGTTTCAATAGATGCTGATGTAAGTATAGCTACATCACTCATAGTGAAAGTCTAAAGGCGAAATTTGTTCTAACCTTACGGAGTTCAATGGATAATATTTTCCGGTGTACTTTTCCATGCTTCTCTTGAAGAGGACTGATGCAGCTAAAAGTATAAGTGAGGTCTTCTTCGAGAGATCACGTAATAAATCATTGATGTCGCGTGTAATCTAAGAGGACTACACGAAGTGTGTGTGGTTGCTAACAAAGCAGAGAATGACAATGGGTACTCCAAAAAAAATGTACTTCGATAATAGTCTTAATTTAAGTAACCGTGTATAATCATAATTGTAGAGCAAACAATTTCTACGCTCACATATTTTCTCTCAAGCATCTATGACTATAGTTGATTCCAATACACAAGAGCAAAATATACGTATAATACTTATATAAAATTAAATGGACAATATGTTTGAGCTGTTTGAAAACATGATTTATGTGTGTGTAAATAAAATAGCCGTGTATGTACGCATGCGTAGCCGGTTAATAGTCAGAGTATTTTTATACTCATGCCTATGATTGTGGGTCAGACTGTCTATAAATTTTAGTTATAGTCGTTTGTGCTGTTTAATTTAAAATATGTTTATAAATATACATAGTTGTTGATTTTTTTTATAGTTATCCGTATTTTAAAATGAATGCGTGTGTTTGCATATGAGCGTGTTGTTTAAATTTAGCTTTACGCATTCATAGTTGCATGATGGCCAATACTCAAAGAATACTTAAGACAAAGCTAGTGGTTGATCGGATGCTAGACATGTTTCAAGGCAATCGAAAATTGCCAGCACAATATTCCTTGTCAGTTCACACGGTTGTCAGAAAATCTTACAATTTATTGCCAGACGGTTGTATGACAATAAATTCATCTGACAAAATTGTCAGTAGAAAAATTGTCAGACACACGGTTGTCATATGCACAAATTGTTAGATCTGTTGTTATGCGTTGCCAGACTTAAAGCATTTTTTAGAAATTGTTAAATATTTATCGTTTGTGTTTGTGTTAAATGTAAAAGGTGAAAGTGTAAATTATTATGGACCATAAAGAAGCAATTGCAATGATTTTGTCTGCATATATGTATTTTATTTTAAATATTTTCTTTAAAATCAAGCGTGTGCAGTGTTGCCCATAGAAAGACTTCCCTTACAATGATGCCATTGACAGATGTTTAAACTTTGCACATCTGACAATATTTAAATGTCTGACAAATATCTGGCAATAATTTTACAATGTGTTCACACGATTGTAAGATGTCTGACAATGTGTTGTCAGCTGCTAGTCTTGCAATGGACTGACAATGCTTTTTCTGGCAACGAAGTCTGACAAAAATTGTCTGTTCACACGTTGTATAAAATTTTGAGCACATTTTACTGACAATATTGTAAGATCTGACATAGCTTTAGATGATATTCTAACTTTATTTTTTACTCATATACATAATTTTTTAATCGTATCAGTAGTTCACAAGATTTAGATCTATTCTCTCTCCTCAGGTGACACTAAAGCCGCTATGAAATAAGGCCCAAGAAAATAAAGCTCAAATAAGAAACGAAATAAAGCCCAATAAAATAAAACCCAAAAAAAATTAAATAAGGCCCAAGAGAAATTTTTATGAAAAAACACCCAATATAAGTGAGAGAAAGCCCAATAAAACCAAACTCAAGATAAAATAATGAAAATTGTAAAAATTTTCAAAAGACAACAAGAATTCATTACACCAGAATTGTATTTTTTTTTTTCAAAAGTCGTACGATTGCGTAGGACAGTGAGTTCATTACACACAAAAATTTACATACGCTGTTATCCCTGCAAACCGTAGAAATAAAATATAAGCAAGTTATACAAAATTATTACTCCAATAAAATCCTTAACAATAAAAACAAAGCAAAAAAAACAAACAAATTTTTATGTAAATTTATTTTTGTAATCGTAATAAAATTCTATAGGATTTTGTTTTAACAAAAATATGAAATTACTAGTCTAATGTCGGTGATAATAACAATAATGTAATAAACAAAATATTACCAATAATGTTTTATTGAGCCTGAAAGAGATTTTAGTAATTGCGGTTCTAAAGATATTTATATTTATATATATATATACATTTTTATATATTTGAAAGAAGTTTCGTGCGATAGTTTTTTTTTATAAAAAACTAATTTGTTTTTGCTTTCAATTTAATTGTGGAAAAAAATCAAATTTCGTTTGGTATTTTTTTTTTGTCATATAAAATTTCGAATATCTAGAAGCGATATATTATTTACTTACGCTTATAATTTTTTTTAACGATATGCAACAAAAATTTCTCACATATTATTCACTTTATTTTATTGCATAGTTTGCATAATTCTTAATTTAAAAATATGTTTCTCCTTGTTATATGCGAACATGAGTTTGTCAGTTTATTTCGTTATTTATTTGTTGTTGATTTTTGGCAAAATATGTAAATTCCTTATGGGCGTTTATTTTGCTGTGCTGTTGTTTATGTTCTAATTGAATTATTTATTTCATGTTTTAACACAAAAATTTTTGAAGTTTCCCACCCAAAACGTTCACAATAAAATCGCTCAACAAATTCATCACACACTGACACAATTAATGCACACACAAACACACACATTAACACACACAAAGAATTATTATATAAACAAATTTAAGTACACTGCACAGCACCATAAATTACATGAAAAACTGGGGACTGAGTTTTAGGTATGCACAATAGAGGCCTGCGTAAACAGCATTGAAATGTTAATACGTCTTGTTTTTTAAATGTATTATCGTGGCATGTATTATACTAAGCCAATAATAAATGCTATCGTTTAATAAGCCAAGCACGATGGATGTATTGATGTTCATGTAAAGGGTGTCCCAACAAGAACGCAAGATTTAAATTTTAAATAAAACACAGATATTTAAAAGAAAAATCGTGAAACTTTATTATATCGTAAAGTAGACAAAATGAGGTTATGTGTGGAACAACAAATCGGGCAAATGGCCGCCGCGGCTTTGCTGGCACACACGCGATCTTTTCATGAAATTTTCAATGGCCGTTTTGCATAAATGCTGCGGTATTTCATTAATGCAGCGTCCAATTTCCTCTTTTAAGGCTTGAGTCGTCGTCGGCTTATTCGCGTAAGCCATCGACTTCAAAAAACCCCAAAGAAAAAAGTAATGGTGTTAAATTGCACGATCTAGGCGGCCAATTCTGGTCTCCAAAACGCGAAATAACACGACCGGGAAATGAGTGATGTAGCAATTGAATTGTTTCTCTGGCTGTATGACATGTGGCGCCGTCTTGTTGAAACCACATGCCCTCCACATTCATTTCTTCAATTCTAGGCCCGAAAAAACTGGTTATCATTTCACGATACCGAACACCATTGACTGTTTGCGCTTGACCTGCGTTTGAGCGACATCATCACGTACAGCTGCGACATTTTCGGTCGATCGATCTGGTCGAAGGCGCGTTGTTGTCTTTACATCACTAACAGACCCAGTTTCGGCAAATTTATCCATTAATCTCTTTACAGTTGACTCTTTTGGAGCATTATTGTGACCCCAAATTGATCGCAAACTTGCGAACTGTAGCCGCAAAACTTTCACCATTTTGGTAAAACAATTTTACAATGAGAATGCGTTGTTCATTCGTGTAGCGCTCCATTTTTACTAACCTCGTACCTTCTACTAGCAAACAATAACAATTGTTCAAATGTCAAACAATGACACTTCGAATGACGCTAATTTTAAATCTTGCGTTCTTGTTGGGACACCCTTTATATGAGTGCAAACCAGCGATGTCGCGAAGACTCGTTATTCGTAACAAAAAATTAAAAGAAGTAGTCTTGATGCGTGTATGCTTGTTATTTTGCACATTAAACGTTTAAGTGTGTGTGTGTAAGATGTAGATGCCCTGTCGGAAATTCCGTTAACTTTAAACTAATTTTAAGCTAACTATTTCGCAAGTAGTACTGACTGACACTTGAATTACTTTTCAATGTAATCAACTTACTATTTTAACATTGCGATATCCTAGGCGGTAGTCAATTGTCTCACTATGCTTAACTTTTCAACTAACTTAAAGTTGATTTTGTTAAGTCACCTGGTAGTCAGTAAATTAAAAGTTCTGCGGTTCGAACATGCATCATCACACGTTGTACAGTCAACGCGCTACTATCCAGCTTAAATACCATCTAAAATAATAACAACAAAATGAAAATATAAAATTTAAATGAGTTTCAAAGTAGCTGAGAATAAATTTTGTTGGCTATTACCAAATTCGATTACGTACTCAACTTAAGAATTAATTTTGGATCTGTTCTGGATGACATTGTAGTTAGCTTTTAGTTAGTCTAATAAAAGCTAACTATAAGTTAATTATTTTTGTAGTCAACCAAATATTCTTCGAAAGGGCGGTAAGCTATTATGTGTTTAAGGGCGGTTTTTTAAAGCAAGCGCACTCCAGGGCTGTCAGATGTGGCGATTTCTCGCCAAACGTGGCGATTTTAAAACTAGTTTGGCGTCCTAATATTCGATTTGGCGACATGACGATATTTTGGCGTTTTATAAAAAAGTTGGCGATTTTTTTGGCTATTTTTGATGAGCCATGAAGTGGCTTGAAAATCGTTAAATATTATTTTTATTATGGTATTTGCCTCGTGTAGATGGTGTGCTAAGAACATTTAATACTGGTATTTAAAGAAACCGTTTTAGAAAACTTGTGGAAATTTCTGCAATTCGTTGGTTGTCTTATGGAGCGGCTATTAGACGAATTTTGGAGCAATGGGTGGAGCTTAAACATCATTTTTCACTTATTTCGAAAGCCGAAAATCATAAGACTGCCCAAAATATATACAAAGAATTATGTGACAAAAAGACAAGACTTTTTTAGATATTTATAAATCCAATAGTAAATGAAATGAACCATTTAAATCTTGAATTTCAGTCAGGCATGCAGGCAGTATGCATCAGAATCTATATTCTACTCTTCTATCATTTTTCTCAAAAATGTTCAAACCAACAATTTTGAATGAAACCCATAATAGCGAAATGTTGATAAACAATGTTGTTATAGCTTTTGATATACCAAACACTTTTCTCCCACTAAAAGCAATCTATTTTGGGTCGATTTTGCGGACGGCGAATCTCATGGCGAACATCGTTGCTCAGACATATTATTCTGAAAATTTCAAAGAAATTTGTGTCGTTTTAGATAAACTTGATGACGATGAGGCAGAGTCTATACGCAATGCAAAATTATTGTTTCAAAAAGCGTCAATGAAATCTGATTTAGTTTATATAAAACATAATTTTGAATGCCTCTGCTCAAGCATCACCCGACTAGAAACTAAAGGACTTCCTATTAGTGAAAGTTTAGCTGTTATAGAACGTGTGAAAGAAAGTATTGAAAATACAAACCAAAATGTATTCATTGATAAATTCAACAAAGTTTTGAACAGAAACACAGGTCTGAAGACCTTAATCATAATTAAAAATTATATATATTTCAATAAAACCGAAACCGATGAATATATTGAAAATTTGTCCCCATCTGAAATACTCGTATTTAAATACGCTCCTGTTACATCTACTGATGTTGAACGCATATTTTCCATGTATTCATCTATTTTATGTGACAATAACTAGAAGATCATTTCTTTTTGAAAATTTAAAAAAACAAATGATTGTTCATTATAATAACAATATCTTTGAATAAAAATACTTTAAGGTAACAAAATTGTTGATTTTATTCTTGCATATTTTGCATATTTGTGCATATAACGTGCATATTTTGAAATTTTTTCGTTCTATTTCTGGCGCATATTTTAAATTTTTTTGCATATTTTAATTAGCCCTAATTATAAGGATACGGCAGGTATGTACAATTTTAAAAAACTTGCTTTAGCTGTACTTTACATAATGTTAATTCCAACTAGTAGTGCGTGCGTTGAAAGGGTATTTTCAATAATGAACTCAACTAAAACGCGATTCGGAAATAGCATGCAATATGAACTTCTTGACGCGTTATTACAAGTTATAAATTATATGAATGTAAATAGCACATGTTGCACTTCTTTTATACTTTCGCAAGATATGTTGAAAAAGTTCAATTCCGATACGATATATTCAAAAGAAGAAAACAATGTGGAATGTCTTGACGATCAAGTATACAGAGTTTTAGATATGTAATAGAACTGCAACTACATACAAATGTACATACATATGTATATCCAATATTTGATTAATACTAACCGCAAAATCTTCTTTATATCAAACATTGTACCTTTTTATGTTCATAATAATTTTTACATTGTTTTAAATAAAAATAAACAAAATATATATAATGGCGATATTTTCCCCGTTTTTGGCGAATTTTAGCGATTCGGAACAATTTAATTTTTTATAATTTATAAAATAAATTTTTAATAATTTATAAAATACATATTTCATTGTCAAAAACTAAAAAAATGAGACTTCGGCGATTTTGGCGATTTTTGACATTGGATTTGGCGAAAAAGGTGAAAATAAATCTGACAGCCCTGGCGCACACAACTAATGTCAATGCATGTGCGTGCGTTTGTATGTGCGCAGAAAAATCAAAGAGCATACACACAACGTGTGTGCGTATGTACATGCGTGACGTTTTTATAAAAAAGCTACCATCAAAAATTCTTGCGTCACGAAGTATTTTCTTCTTTATTCCTATACCTGCAATAACTGAAACAAATTTCTTGCAAAGATTATTGTTTACCGCTTGTTTTAGAAGATTTCGCTATAGTAAAGCATTTGAAAAGTTCTTGTAAGTGATATTTTGCAGGGGTCTAATGCACAACTACACTTACTGGTGCACAGTGGCGCTTAGGGAAAAAATTATGCTATGAATCCAAACGAAATTTCAAAATATTTAAATGGAGTTTATATAGAAATAATGAATAATTTCGATCTATTTCGAATGCCATAATTAACCCCCTGGTGTCGGTTTGACTAGTGCACCCTAAAAGTTTTGAGTAAATAGAGAAAAACTGCAGTTCTTCGGTTTCGTGCACTCTACCCGAAGATGTTAATTTTGACAAAGCTGCCCAGGACATTCAACAGATAAATTTTTTTTACCATTATTCTTACCTGAGAAGCCACTGTGCATCATTTGCATCGAAGTTGTTTGTATGCGTGCGCCTGTATCCCTGCTTATGAATTTGCGCACATACATTATTATTCGAATTTATTTAATTTTTCACAAATTGCATCTAAATTAAACTACTTGTGCTTCTACCGTTTATTTGTTTTAATCTACAGGCAATTTTGTTTTCTATTTCTTTCTTGTTGTATTTATTTACTGCACTTTTTAAACGTTTCGACATGCTGTATAGTTTTTCGCTATTTTTATTTTTTTGCATTGCCAAAATTTATTGAAGTGTACGATGTAACGTGACACATGTCAAACTGGCAACACGTACATTAACAGGCAACTTAATACTTGTGGAGGAGAAACAAAACAACAAATTAAATTAAAAAAAATAAACTATAATAAGAAATATTGATATAAATTTTTGCATCTACCAAATATGCAGTGGAAGAAGTAAAACTTAATGTTATAGAAATATTGTTATTTATTGCAATTTCAGTACACTTTAATATTACTTTATTATTCAAAAATTATTTTTCTAAAGTCCAAAAATTAAAATGTACTCAAGATAATTAAGAATTTAGCGTAGATTAATTTATTGCTTCTTATTTTCGTTATAATAAAATATTTTTTTTTATTGCAGGTAAGAAATCGCCCATTTGTTTAAACAACTGATATATGTAGTAAGTAGCAAATTATAAAAATAAATAAATATTATAAACAAGTTATCCTATAAATGTTTAAGGCTTGAAGAAAATCGTAAAATTTTTAACAACTTATTATAAACAAAATTTATATAAATGCATATATATTATCAAAAAATATATATATCAAAGATTTCATGATTATTTAGGCGTGCCCCAGACACTACTATATTCAAATATAAATGAAAATTTAAACATTTGGCCCTGTTTTGTAAACCTAATTGATTTGAAATCGCACGATTTTCAAAAACTAACTCCGATAATAGAATTTTTTTTATTTGTTAAAATTTTTTTATTATATAGATTCCCAAATATCATATCTGAAAAAAAATTATTATTTTTTTGAAAGCGAGAAATTTACTCCGATTCGGTTTACAGAACAGGGCCGATTTTTGACAGTTTGCAAAAAAAATTAAATAAAATTAAATGACCATACGTCCGAGTTTTTTTAAATATTGAAAATAAAAATTCATTATTATTTTCAAAATAAAACCAGTAGAAGGAGATGTATCGAAATTAAGGTTTACTTTAATTTTGAAGAAATTTTAATTAAAACAGGACTTGAAAATCTTTCTTGTAAAATTGAGATTTTTTCAGATTTATGCCCATTTTTGAATTGATAATTAAATGCCATTTATCTTTAAGTTGCATTTATGTATATGCGTAATTGTGTTTTTTAGTGCATGCATATTTCAATAATACTTAAATAACTAATTAAGTTCTATTTAATTAAAATTTACAAACATACCATATGATTTTGTGCTTTTGTGTGTTTATTGAAGACGTTCATATAAATATTATATGGTCGTATTAAAAAGAATTTCGTTTAATTTTCACAAATATACATAGTTTCATATCATATTTAACAAGTGTATGAGCAACTTTCCAAAGCATTTAACAATTTTGTAGTGCTACCATACTTTCAATGTAATTTAATAGAAACTTCAATTAGCAACTGTGGCGTTGCCACTTTTTGGCATCATTTTCCCTAACAAAATTTTCGGTGCCAACGAAAAATCCCTCCGCAAAGCTCGATACCAGCAGTCTTTGGCAACTAGACATTGTGCACTTTCATACGAAAAAAGGTTTGGCACGGAGTAGCCAACTTTTCGCACTATCGTCACCAAGGGAATTTAAGGTACCAACCGAAAACCGCTCTGTTAACTTCCATGCCGTCACTCTTTGAAGCCGTTAAAAATTTATTTGGCAACTATACATCGTCTACTTTCATGTGGTAAAAAGTCCAGCAACCCGCCAACACGGACTTGCCACCTTTTCGCACCATTTTTTCTAAGGGAATTTTTGGTACTAACCTAAAAGCGATTTGCAAACATCAACGTCGTCACTCGTTAACGCCGTTAAAATTTTTTTGACAACTGGACATCGTCAGCTTTGATATGAAAAAAAGTCCGACAACCTGCGTTGCCATTTTTTCGCATAATTTTCTTCAAACAAATTTTCCGTGCCAACCGAAAAACGCTCTGCAAACTTAGATGCCGTCTTGGTTTTGCCGCCGTTTAAAATTTATTCGGCAACTAGAAATGATCTACTTTCTATCGAAATAGGACCGACAATACTCCCCCACTGCATTGCCATTTTTTGGCATCATTTTTCCTAACCAAATTTTCTGTACTAAACGGAAAATGCTCCACAAGCCCCGATTCCGCCTTGGTTTGCTACCATTCAAAATTTATTCGTGGTCTTCTTTCATATTGAAAAAATACCGGCAACCATTCAGCACGGACTTGTCACCTTTTTTGCACCATCTTCCCTGAGGAATTTTTCGGTACCAACCGAAAAGCGCTCCGCAAACATCGATGCCGCCACTTTTTGGCGCCTTTGAAAATTTATTCAGCTTGAATTGAACTTGAATTTTATATGGGAGTCCCCAGTTTATATGGAATTCCAGTTTCTTACAACTTAAAACTATTTTTTTTTTCAAATGAATGTGTAAATGATAAGTAATTGCAGCAGTGAAGGCGTTGGTGTATAATATGTACATATATACTTTCAAAAAAATTTCGGATAGTATATTTTAATAGGTTGCATCAATGCAAGAGAAACATTACAGTAAAACCTTAAGGGTTGTGAATTTTTCTTTGCCAGATGTAAAATCGTTTTAAACCCAAAAATGCATTATCATAATTTTTACCCTTTTCCTGCAAGTTTCATGACATAAACACAGAAATATGCATTTTTAAAGCAGCCGTGTAACATCAATAATTGAGTAATTTAATGTTTAAAGTAATTTACGTTCCAGTTATCTTAGAATTGTTTTTGGTTTTATTTCAAAACAATATGTGTAGGAATTAATAAAAATCCAATTAATTTGCTCACATTTTTTTCTTAAACTTGAAAAGACAAATAAATTGCAAAATATAGCAGAAGAAAAGTTTAGAAAAAAAAGAAGTACAAGAAGATGAAAAAGAAACACAAATGTTCATGTTAAAAATTAAATGAACTTGATCTGGAATAACAAGAGTCAATAAATGTTCAAACAACACCCACTTACTTTTTGCAATCAACATGGAAATTTCGAGAGGATGACCTAAAAGTTTCTTTAAGGGCCTCTCACACGATGTCGACAACATGCGACTTGTCGCACACTTATATTTGAAGCAAAAACAAAATTTTAAAATTTGCTTTTGTTTTGAATGTAAGTGTGCGACAAGTCGAACGCTAAATCTTTTTGAAATAAAAACTTCGTTTACTTTTAGGCTTTATTATGATGTTCCAGCTAACGCTTCCAAAAGTATACACAAAATAATTTTAAAGGTACCCATAGACTATGCAATATTATTGAGTACTTTATTGCTATTATTATTGTCGTTTTTTCTGCATATTGCTCAATAAATATTAAAAAACTATATACCGCAATTTTTTTAAAGCGTTTAAGATATTTAAAAATTTGATTTTTCGTGATACATACCAATTCATAAACAAATTAAATAATTTTGAATTAAGTAATTTAATTTAGTGATGTGGTTGAATATAATTATTGTGCAATATTGCCAACACCATAGAGAATAATTTCTAAAGAATTTTTTGTATGTTTATTCATACATACGAATATATTTCTTTGTCTGCAATACAAAGAAGCCTTTAAGGCCAATACCTTATACTTCATAAAATAATAATTTAAAATTATTACAAAAAAAAAATTCTTAAAAAACATTACTGATTAATATATATTTAAGGTAACAAATTTTGCATTAAATGATTTTATCCAATATATTGCACCATATACCAATATTTTATACATAGGCAATTTTATTCTACAATATTAAATATTGCGCAATAATACTGCAAATGTGTGGTAACCTTAATGAAACTACATTAATGTTACCACATGCATAAATGATTTACCTGGTTAATTGAATCAAAAAGCCATTAATTTTTAAAAAATCAATTAAGCAGCAACTACTGTTCTGTACAGTTGGCATTAGAACCAATGGAACGTAGAATATAAAAATTCTTACAGCAGCTTTTTAGACTGCACTCGCGCTTGAATATGTAAGTACATAAATATATTTACAAGTATATGTACATATGTGTAAACACAAACATACATACATATGTATTTATGCCAATGCTACCCACAGAGAGAAAACCGAGACAAAATGTATAAGCGAATGTGCATTCATTTGTACAAAAAGCCGATTGATGTTCGGCACTCTGGCTCTTCTCTGGCCAGCAGTGATTTATGCACATTTATGTAAGTACATGAGATGTTGACAATTTTAATGTACAAATATGTTTGCACATACATACATACATACATACATACATATGTATGTACATATATGCAATTGTCTCGAAATGTACAATAGTACTTGTCAACATACACCATATTTCGTTAAAAAAAACATTTTTTACACTGTACAATAAAAGTCTAAATTTACAGAAAAACTGATTTTGTAAGAATAAACAAAAAACATGATCAAGCTTGCATTGACATGTTGTCTGCACATATTTATGTAAGTATGTACATATGTATATACTATGTACATATGTACATTTCAAGTACAAATGCTTAAGACTTGTAGATTTAAAAAAAGTCAATTTTTTAGCATTAAAAGGAAGTAGTGAAACAAAAACATTCTTATACAAAATAAAATCATGTAAAAATTCCAACATCCCAAAAGAGCATTACATATACATATGTACATATGTATGAATGTATATGTATACTTATGTGTGTATGTAAATATTTTTATTGGATTTTTTTAAAATGTGTTTTACAACTTCAGCCTCTTCTCAATTTCATTGTAATCCTTCTTGTTTGTTTGTGTTTTTGTTGATTTTTTTTATTTTACAATATTGTGTCTAATCAAATTTATTGAATTTTTTCTCTCTCCAAGTATTAGAAGTTAGTGTGTAAATTGAGGCAAAAAAATCAAATATGTATGTAATATGTAGACGTAAAAAATCTTTTTCCTGGGGCTTTAAATGTTGCATTGGTTTTCCAATTCGAAATAGAGCGAAAATGTTTTGCGAAAGCCATAGAAAACTGCCGTTCGAACCAAACTTATGGGCAACACTGCATTTGATTATAAGTGACTCGCCATAACGCCATATCCATTACCATAGAAACCAATTGAATATTGGTTTGGTTTGGACTATGGCTTTATGGCCATGTCACGTCTAATTGCACCTTAAAGCCGTAAGTAGAAAAGTAGAAAAGAAAAATATTGTAACTGCTTAAACTTTTAATTGTTATTAATAATTGTGCAATTTTTCGTATTGTACAATAATATTGCAAATGTGTATTATCATATTCGAAGGTGGCACAATATATTGACAAATATCAAAAGACTTTTTTGATTTTCATTGTACAATCTAGACAATTGTGTTATATGGTGGCAACATTGTTCAGTCTTCTTTACTTTTTCACTATCAAGAAAATATTGTGCCATTTATTGCATAGTATACTAGGTCAAAACGACAATAATATGTACAACAACATATGCAATAATATTATATATTGGATGGGCCACTTTATAAAATTTAATTGAGTAATAAAAGAAAATGTTTGTTAACATACAAATCGGAATGCATTTTATTCCGTTTAGAATTACAGCGTAGTGTAGACCCTTACAATAATTCTTATGGCATTTTCTTTTCTGGAAAAAAATGTTACACTTATTGCACTGCTCGAATACAGAACCTTCGGTTTTTTAGTCAACGTGCTAACTACTTCAGGCAACGTCAGCCTCAAACTTCTAAGAAACTTTGTACACACAAGTAAATGAGGATGCTAAAGCTGTATGTAGTTGGCTTCGAAAACAGCACGATGTTAAGTTCTGCTAATGTTTGTTACAATAATTTTAAAAAAAAATTTCTTTTTTCTACTTGTTCCTTAAAAACTATTATTTGCCCATTAGTTCAGTTATATAAATAAAAACAAATTCAATAAATTGCGACTTTGACTTGAAATCGAAGGGTTTCGTATGGATACTATATATCGCTACCTTAATATAGAAAGGCTCTAACTATGTAATTATTTATTTGAAATCGAGATTTAAAAATTTTTCGAAAAATTAGATATTCTTCTATCGAAATATACAAAAAACTCGATTTAAAAAAAATAATGACCTGGGGCCTTTCTAAAGGGTGTCCCAACAAGAACGCAAGATTTAAATTTTAAATAAAACACAGATAATTAAAAGAAAAATCGTGAAACTTTATTTGATCGTAAAGTAGACAGAATGAGGTTATGTGTGGAACAACAAATTGGGCAAATGGCCGCCGCGGCTTTGCTGGCACACACGCGATCTTTTAATGAAATTTTCAATGACCGTTTTGCATAAATGCTGCGGTATTTCATTAATGCAGCGTCCAATTTCCTCTTTTAAGGCTTGAGTCGTCGTCGGCTTATTCGCGTAAACCACCGATTTAAAAAAACGCCAAAGAAAAAAGTCTAATGGTGTTAAATCGCACGATATAGGCGGCCAATTCTGATCTCCAAAACGCGAAATAACACGACCGGGAAATGACTGATGCAGCAATTGAATTGTTTCTCTGGCTGTATGACATGTGGCGCCGTCTTGTTGAAACCACATGCCCTCCACATTCATTTCTTCTGCATAGTGAATTTGGAGACACCAATTTGCTGAGCTCGGTGTCGAATTGAGTTGGATGGAGTTTGAGCGACATCATCACGTACAGCTGCGACATTTTCTGTCGATCGACCTGGTCGAATGCGGGTTGTTGTCTTTACATCACTAACAGACCCAGTTTCGGCAAATTTATTCATTAATGTCTTTACAGTTGACTCTTTTGGAGCATTATTGTGACCCCAAATTGATCGCAAATTTGCGAACTGTGGCCGCAAAACTTTCACCATTTTGGTAAAACAATTTCACAATGAGAATGCGTTGTTCATTCGTGTAGCACTCCATTTTTACTAACCTCGTATCTTCTACTAGCAAACAATAACAATTGTTCAAATGTCAAACAATGACACTTCGAATGGCGCAAAATTTAAATCTTGCGTTCTGATTGAGACACCCTTTATATTAAAGTAACGACATGTAATACCATATGAACTTAAGCTTATATAATTGAATATCTGAGCTGATGCAGACATTTTTTAAAAAATGTTAAGTACACGATAAACTTTTTTTGGTTTTTTGGCGATTTATTTTAGTTTAGGCGTTTTTTAGTTTTAGCACTTTTTTTATTTTTAGGATTTTTTTTTTAGATTTTTGGCGTTTTTAGTTGTGGCGTTTTATTTTTTTTTTTTTTGGTTTGGCGTTTTATTTTCGTTTTTTGCGATTTATTTTAGTGTTAACAATTTATTTTTTTGAGCTTTTTTCGTTTTGGCGATTTTTTTTTTGTTTTTTGACGAGTTTTTCGCTTTGGCGACCTTTTTGTTTTGGAATTTTTTAGTTTTAGCGTTTTCAAAAATTTCAAGAGTTTGCCTCTGACAGTTTCCAAGATGCAGCCAGTTGTATACATAGTATACATAGTATACATAGTATACATAACCTTAAATGAAAGAATACCCTTTAATTTTAATTTTTTTAAATTTCAGTCCTAATTGTTGTAGTCAGTCTGCATACAAATTCACTAACTTTGAAATTATCAAGTGTCTATATATAATTGTCTGTATATAAATAACATTTCAAAATTTTTCATTGCTCTCTTCAGCCCTTTTATTTTTAACTGTCATATATTTTTGTTGTTATAGCGTTCAAAGTTTTATATATGTGTGAAAATTACAGGTCCGCAGCTCTTACGGTTCTCGAGAAAACAACCTGTGACGGACGTCGTAGCGAAAACAATAGGGTGCCTTTTCACCTTTGGTGAATTTTTTTTTGAAAATGTTGCATAAATTGCTTTTAGTATTGTGTAGCTAGCAGAGTGAAATTCATTTTTCTAAACCACTACAACTACAGCCGAAATAAAAAAAATATATTTTTCATTTAATTTTTCTTAACATTTTAAGCTCGAAATTCTAATAAAACTATAAAATCAAAAGAAAAAAAGGAAAAAAACGTGAATTCTTAACGCAATGACCGAACTCAAATTGTCCACATTCTTTTGCTAAAGTTCCAATATTAAATTTTTGCCAAGAAAATAAAATTTGTTCAGCAGTAAACTTAAAATATTTTGTTAAAGTACCAAAAGAACTTTTTACTGCTTTTGTAATGAAATTTTAAAGTGTAACATAGACAATTTCAAATGCTAGAGGGAGTTTTTATAGAAATACATTCATGTGTATGTACCCACTTGACCGGAGATTCGATGAAAACGAATGCTCACTAAAGCGAAGCAATTTCGAAACAAAATTGTTCGATATGTGTTCGCAAATCTGGAAAAATTCGAATGTTCGCTAAAGCTTCGAACTTCGAACTTCTCTCGATAGTTATTTTGAATGTGTGAAAGTAGCCAAGTGGATGTGTGCTAGTCAATTAGTCTAGAGGTACAAAGTTCAAGCCATGACAGAAAAACAAACACATACTTAATATGTGTAATAATTGTAGAGACAACAATTTGTCAGGATAGCGTAGTGGATGTGCGCTAGTCGCTTAGAATGGAGATACAGCGCAAGTTAAGGTATTTTAAAAAATTAAATTAAATAAATAAGTCAAATTAAATAATTAAATTAAAAAATAAAAAATTACTTTTTTACTTTTTCTGCTGCCTTTTTGCGATATCGAAACTAGTTCGATATTCTCTCACTTTTGATATTGCTAGCAAAAGTTCGATATCGAATGTGAGGTGAACTTTATTCGATTGTATGTATGTGATTACATATATATGTAAGTGTGTTTGCATGTATGTGTGTGTGTGTGTATTTGACACACACCAGTTGGCCAGATTGCCTTGCACGACATTATCACTCCGATTCTATTACGAATTATCATCTGTTGTCTAGTTTTCTAGTTGAAAATTTAAAGGACATCGTCGTTCACGACAATCTGAGAGACAAGGTCTTGTATGTTGTCCCCAATTAAACACTTTTGACCTTTTTAAAGACAATCTGAGAGACATGTCGTTCAAACACATAAATATGTTGGCCTCTTGTTGACAAATTTTAGGTGGGTGCTGCAGCCAGGTGGTAAGCGCGTAAACTTAGAAATATGAAGCCTTAGTCCGAAACCAAGTTAACCCTTATGTGAATGGCAAAAAAAAACACCTTTAACAGCATTTGCAAGGTACCCGAGTACCTATAAGGAAATAGTATTGGAAACTAACATTTTTTGTCTAAAATAAAAAGAAAAGCAAGAAAAGAAAAACACGTAAGGCTTCCACTAGATGTTCCAAACACATTTGTACATTTGAACATTCAGCAAACTCTCTAAATTTTTAGCAAAGCGATCAGTGGAAGTTTATTTATAGCTTAGTGTTCATTTTTGCTTTTTTCATTTATGTATGTGCAAGTATATATGAAAAAAATATATTTTTTACTTGTTTTTCTTTCACAAAATAAAATTTTTAATCTTAAATATTAATAACGACTTCCTTTAATTTAATTTTAGTAACATTTCACTAAAAATATACATGCAAAAATTGTTTGTTCTAATGTACATAGATAGGTACCCAGGTACCTTGTCATACCGTTAAGGGTGTAAGATGAAAATTGGACCACCACGCCTTTTCAAAATAATTTTTAAGCTAAAAGATAATGATAATTTAATATATATTAATAGTTAGGAGTTCTCAAGAAGTTTCAAATATGTGGACCATCTGTTTCTGTAAAAAAAAATAACTTGAAAACGCCAAAGGTACCCGGGTACCTTGCAATTCACATAAGGGTTAAGCAGTCAATAATTTAAATAAAATGGCAAAATTGAGAAAGCAAAAAAATTAAATGTGTGTATTAAAAATATTAATTAAAGTCTGTTCTGTTGAGTGACAGAACTCACACTAACATTTTTTTAACGATGCACAGAAAAATATATTCCTCCAATAAACAACTTTAATTTAAAGTAAAACCAAAAATCTATTAAAAATTTCATTGAGTCAATTAAACCTTGTAATGAAATAAATTTTTAAACATATGTAAGTTTAATTGACTTAAATACATTTTTAATTAATTTTTGGTTTTATTTTCAATTAAAGTTGTTTATTGCAGGACATTGTCGCTTGTGTGGTCTTACATATCATGGCTATTTGTTCGAAAATTTCGTCCCTATTTTTTCCACGATTTTATATTTATTTTAAGATATCTTAAAGACATGGCCAACTGGTACAATACTCGTAAGTTAAAAATTTGCAGAATTTATGTTTCTAACCGAAATTCCTGCTCTTGGCTCAAACACAAAATTTACAAAATATTTATTTTATCTCTTACCACTTCTTGCTTTTGTTCTTTGAAAGATGTGCTTGCAATTTGAACGATTGCGGGAGCAGCACAACACAGCACGCCTGCCGTCAGTTCTGTTATGTTGTTACAACAAATTTATCTTAAAGAAGTTTTCCTGATTTGATACTAGTTATATGTATGTAAGTGTGTAATTATGCACCTATTTAAAGTTTTATTTTTTGTTTGTTTTTTTTTTTTTGGTTTCCCAGAAAATATTTTTATATGACAGTGTTGGTGGTGTTGGTGGCATCAAAGCACATACTCGTACATGCATGCATACATATAAATATAAAAAATTAAAAATTATCTTTGGTTTCGACATCAACGCCGTCGGATGTGTTACCATCAGCCAGCCACCATCACACAGCCCCGTCACTTATTTGTGTTTATTGGGGTTTAGCTGTGAAGGAACGTGTTCCATTATTTTTAGATGAAAATTAAAGCGTAGACGAGTGAATATTGTATTGTACGTGCATGGAATAGAGTTCTCTCTTTTCTTTCATTTTGCTATTTTTATTTGAAGTTTTTCTTTTACTCCTTTTTTTTATTATTGTTTCTTTCTTTTTTTCTTCTTTAGGATGTATACTTTACTTTTAACAATAACTGTCTGATTTTAAGTGCTCTTCTAAAGCGTTTGCATTCTCGTATTTGTTGGAATACGAAATACATATGTACATACATACCTAAATACTTGCCATGATGCCGCTCCTATGCTGCAGTTCCTCACTTAAATACATACATACATATATACGTGTATATGTACGTAGGTAGTTAAACATTTCTTAAGATGCCTTCAACACAGTGGCTTTAAACATGAACCTTAAGCAAAGAGTGTATTTGTTGTGCATTAATTATGTCTAGATGCATTTCTTTGCTGCTTGGGCAACTCATCAGCGGACTTGAATAACAATTGAAAAACAAAAGCTTAACAATGCTTATAGAAAAACTAAACAATATATGATTAAGAATTATAAAAATATAACTACAGCCAGAGTAGATAGGTAATATTGGACTGAGTGCTATTTTGGGAATTCAAAACCGGGAAAAATCAAAAATGATAGCAACCCTGTTACCAATTTTGGACTTTTGGGTGATTTTCATGCAGATCTGATGACTGATAACCTGATCTGAAAATCCCTAAAAACCGGGGAAAACCAAAAATGATGACAACCCTGTTTCAAATATGGATTTAGAAATGATTTTCATGCTGATCTGATACCTGATAAGCCGATCTGAAAACCAGATCTGCATGAAAATCTCCCCCGAAATCCCCCATTTGTAACAGTGTTGCCACAAGTTTTTTCTAAACTGTGGCCACCCTGTTGCAAATGCGGATTTTGGAATGATTTTCATGCTGATCTGCTACCTTCTTACCTGATCTGAAAATCAGATCAGCATGGCAACTCTGTTGCAAATGCGGATTTTGGAATGATTTTCATGCTGATCTGTTACCTGATTACCTGATCTGAAAACCAGATAAGCACTAAAATCTCCCCCCAAAATCCCCATTTGTAACAGGGTTGCCACAGTTGCGCATTTAATGGTTAAAAAAGTACAAATATTTGTAATAAAATTTCGTTATTATTACATTTTCGCTTTTAGCATTTGCATCACTCAAACTTGTGTGATTTCGATGTCTGTTCCAATACTACAGTGCAGTCACTCACTTTGGTAAAACTGTTCTGTTGGTACTCGTGCTGGTATTTGTCAGTGGAAAAGTGTTTAAAATAATATTATACCTCTCTACGCGCTTCAATTGCATTTTGATTGCAATTGAATTTATAATTCTATGCGTTTTATTTCCTTTTCCTCTTAAAGTTGTAAGCATTTCCTCTTTGGTGGTTAAAAAAAAGTATTTATTTTAGCACATGAGGTATATATTTATTTCGTTTTAATTTCACCATAAAATTCGTATCAAAAAAAAAGTATAATTTAATTATGTTTTTTATTAAATTTGTCTCGGAAAAAATTGCCATTGGCAAATTGAATTACTGCAGCATGCAGACATTACTGCGGAAGTTTTTCATATCCATTCACAGAGTTCAAAGTTGAGGTACCAACTATTTCTTTTTTTTTTTTATTTTGTATATAAATTTGAAAAGAACTACTACTTTTGATGTCAAAAAAATCAAGTTTTCCTTTTTTGTTAATTAGTGGGTTGTTAACTAGACACTCTCTATTCAATTCCTGTTTACACTACTTGAGAATATAAAGGACGTCAATTTTATTTATATTTTTATTTTTTTAACTGCTTATGACTTTTATTGCATGTTGATTAATGTGATGTTCTAAGGCAGATGAATAAGTTGTAGGCATGGCTGATTTAATGCAAATGCAATAGTCTTATAAAAACAGAAAATCTGCAAAATCTTTTCTTATTAGTGAATCTGTAAAATTTTAAAAGTTAATTGTATTCAACCTTATTTATAAAAATATAAAGGGTTTTTATATAACAGATGTACATAAAAATTTAATATAATTTATAAATAAAGCAGATTATTTTTAAAACAACTTCGCTGGTAGAGAAGTCCTCCATTAAGGGCTGCTTCTAGCTAACAGTGTTGCAATTTCTTCAGAGTTATTGACATCTTTATTATAGTTTGAAACTGCTTTGCAAAATAGATAAATAGTGCTGCCAAATCTAAGTTAAACATGCTGCCAAATTAAAAAGTTTGTTGCCATCATCATTCAGGCATCATTTGGATTGATAAAGTTACTAACTTGTGCTTTTGCAAATAAAAAAAAATAAAATAAAGTTAATGAAAAATTAAAAAAATTGTTACCAGGGAGGAAATTACGGCATTCGATATCGATCGAAGTTTCCATATAAACACAATTAAAAATTTAGAAAATTTTGTTTGACATGGCCTTGAATGCGAAAAGTATGTCTACTTTTTTTATTTTGTAAGCTTCATAAGCGGCATACGAATAAGTCAGCTGGTTTTTATACTCAGTGCTGCCAAGTTTTATATTTTTTCAAAGCTATTGAAGCTGCGTAGAAACATGGCATGTAATTTGAAATTCAGAAAGGCGCAGAATCGTATAGAGTGTGAGATGTATAGAATATTCTGACGCGAAAAGCGTTACGTAGGCCTTCAATTCCAAACTCTTCATTTGATGAAGATCCCGAGCCTTGAGCTGAGTCTTCGTATTTGGAATTTAAGTTAAGAAAGTTGAGTTTTTGAAGATGATGAAGATCCCGAGCATTGAGCTGAGTCCTCGTATTTGGAATTTAAGTTAAGAAAGTTGAGTTTTTGAAAAATTATAGAAAGCAAAGAATGGCACTAGGTCGTATGCAAAAAAAACTTAATAAAGCTTTGCCAAGCAATATTAAGTAAAGTTGTATTCTAAAAAAATTATTATATCAAAATTCTAAAGTAGGCACCCACGTTTATTAACACTACATTAAGTTGATACTTCCAAAATGTGTATTTTGTAACTCAAATAATTTTGTTAATATAGCACATATTGATTCATGTTACATCTGAAAATGAAGCTGGAAGTGCTTGCTCTTATTTTAAATTTATTATTTCAGTCATGTAATGAAAAACATCACCAAATTATCCAACTGATTCGAAATACATAGCAAAATCCATAAAAAAATATTAAAATAAATACAATTATACAAAAATGTTTTAGTGATGTACATACAATCAAAACGAATCGAAAAAAGCTGGATATTCAAATACTCATTTCACTCGAATAAAACAAATTGTGACAATTTTTCACTTTTACTTCATAGAAATGTTTATCTGTTTTCCTACCATGTCCGAAGCTCATATTTTTTAAACTGGGTTGCTTTACTTCAAGATAATAAAAATTTGTTTAATAAAATAAAAAAATATTTGAATACCCGAATGAAATTATATTCTATATTGTACATCATAAGCTGTGAAGTGGTTGTTGAACATGGTGGTGTTGCCAGTATTTATTATTAAATCACAAAATAATTAAAGTTGTCTTTTGCATATGATGTCTTAGCAAAGTTATGTTAGCCTTAAAGTGCTTGGCAACTAATATGAACTTTAAAGCTAAAGTAAAATATTTTTTTGCATAAGGGGGACTGTTTTTAACAAAATCATTCAAAGTGGTTGGAGCCACAAGCTGAAATTCGGCGCTGAAAAATTTTATAAAAAGTTCGATTTAGAAATGAAAATTCACTTGAGACTATATTCTATTATAACATCTTATACTCCTACATCCGAATTTGTACAACAAAAATCTGTATAGGGCATTTACATTGCCTTGAAATCTTGTACTTACGAGATTTCGAGCTAAATCTTGTTGCTTTTTACTAGATTTCCCATACAAAATAAAATCTATTTTGTCAGTAGATTTGTAGGAAATCTATTCAAAATCAAATATTTTTATTTAATTTTTACTACCCTGTGCACATACATATTTAGCTACGGTCTTCTTAAAAAGGTGTGTGAATTGGCTACATTGCATTTGGTTGTGCTTCAGTTAATGGGTTTCGCTTTGGATAAACAAAAAATCTTGATAAATGCCAAAAAAAAGTTGGTATAAAAGGTATAGGGTCTTATGCAAAAAAACTTAATAAGGCTTTGCAAAGCAATGCTAAGTAAAGTGTTATTCTAAAAAAATTATTGTATAAAAATTCTAAAGTAGGCACCCACGTTTGTTAAGAATGCTTTAAGTTGATATTTCCAAAATGTGTATTTTGTACCTCAAATATTTTTACTAATATAGCACATACTGATTCATTTTACATCTGAAAATGAAGCTAGAAGTGCCTGCTCTTATCTTAAATTTATTATTTCTGTCATGTAATGGGAAGCATCACCAAATTATCCAACTGATTCGAAATACATAGCAAAATCCATAAAAAAAATATTAAAATAAATACAATTATATAAAAATGTTTTAGTGATGTACATACAATCAAAACAAATCGAAAAAAGCTGGATACTCAAATACTCGTTTCAGTCGAATAAAACAAATTGTGATAATTTGTCACATTTTTTTACTTTTACTTCATGGTTGTGTTTATCTGTTTTCCTGCTATGTCAGAAGCTCATATTTTTTAAATTATGTTGCTTTACTTCAAGATAATAAAAATTTATTTAATAAAATAAAAAAATATTTGAATACCCGAATGAAATTGTATTCAATATTGTACATCATAAGCTGTGAATTGGTTGTTGAACACGGTGGTGTTACCAGTGTTTATTATTAAATCACAAAATCTTTAAAGTTGTCTTTTGCATATGATTTTTTAACAAAGCTATGTTAGCCTTAAAGTGCTTATCAACTACTATGAACTTTAAAGCTAAAGTAAAATATTTTTTTGCATAAGGGGGATAGATTTTAATTAAAATATGCTAGATTTTATGCAGGTATAAATGCCCTATTAAGGTAAATTTTCAAGACCCTTTATATTAACCTTATACTTCAGTGCCCTCTTGGCCAGTAGGCAGTATACTAATCTAGTTGTCAGAGGGTCGCAGGTTCAATTTCTACCGCATACTCTGCGTGTTTCTGCAGCCAAGCCAATGTAACTTGGCAGTTTGTGTTCGTTATTAAAAAATGTGCCACATTAATTGTTTAACCTTTACATCCGCTTTTAGCATTGTTAAGAACCTCACCGACTACAAAAACCTTTCTTTAGTGATGTAAAATTTTTACTTCTGTCTCAATTAATCTTTGTTAATTTTTTTTTAAATAAATATATCCACTTAATTAAACAAATACTAAAACAAATTAGCAATTAATTGTTTCAAAATTAAATTATTTACATGTTTGTCTAGTGGTATGCAATGACTTGGCCTCAAAAATCAAACTAAATTGTAAATAATTGTTATAATAAAAGACAATTTAAATGTAGCAAATAATTTACAATTAAATAGTAAGTAAAATGTATTTTATTTCTGTTGGATTTAGTTTTATTATATTTTTATTGTATAAAATATTTTAACATGTAGTCTAGACTGCCACTGACACTTAGGCCAAGCCAAGCCAGGCTAGACCCGCCAATACCTGGGTGTGTCCTACGCAATCACAAAAATTTAATACCGGACATTAACATAACTTCATTATAATATTATTAACAACATCATGAACAATAGATAATTGAGAAATATTAGAGATTTCGTTTAGGTTAACAAACAAAAAAGTGAGAAAAAATTTTAAGAAATATATAGGGATTTGTTTTTTTAATATTCTGATTCAAAGTATAAAAAAAATTATTCATTCATAAAAAATATTTTTTTTTATAAAGGATTTATAAAATATATAAACGTTTTATAAATCAAAAATATTTTTTTTATAAATAAGTCCTCGTCCAGACTTGCAATTTTTGTTGCTGAAATTTCTTAAAATTCTTTAGTGTCCACATTATGAAATTCTAGTTTTGCAATTATGTAAAAAAAAATTCTATTATACCACAAATTTCCTTGAAAAATTGACAATTTTACTTACTTTTTGTTATATTTTGTCTTTTTCATACAACTGAAGTAATAAAATAAAACGTGAAGCACATCTACCAACTTTAAATTAACAAGTAAGCATTTCAAAACAAAAGGGAATTGCTGAGCACAAGTCTACTATGTACCACTCCGAAAATATTCTCACCTCACTCACATAAAAACTCAAGAGTTGCTGCAACAAAAATTGCAGGTCTGGCCAGGGCCAAACTCCTTATGCAAAAAAATATTTTAGTTTAGCTTTAAAGTTCATAGTAGTTGATAAGCACTTTAAGGCTAACACAGCTTTATTAAAAAATCATATGCAAAAGACAACTTTAAATATTTTGTGATTTAATAATAAATACTGGTAACACCACCGTGTTCAACAACCACTTCACAGCTTATGATGTACAAAATTGAATACAATTTCATTCGGGTATTCAAATATTTTTTTTTATTTTATTAAATAAATTTTTATTATCTTGAAGTAAAGCAACCTAATTTAAACCATGAAGTAAAAGTAAAAAAATGTGAAAAATTATCGCAATTTGTTTTATTCGAATGAAACGAGCATTTGAATATCCAGCTTTTTTCGATTTGTTTTGATTGTATGTACATCACTAAAACATTTTTGTATAATTGTATTTATTTTGATATTTTTTTATGGATTTTGCTATGTATTTCGAATCAGTTGGATAATTTGGTGATGTTTCCCATTACATGACAGAAATAATAAATTTAAGATAAGAGCAGGCACTTCTAGCTTCATTTTCAGATGTAACATGAATCAGTATGTGCTATATTAGTAAAAATATTTGAGGTACAAAATACACATTTGGGAAATATCAACTTAAAGTAGTCTTAACAAACAATAATACAATAATTTTTTTAGAATACAACTTTACTTAACATTGCTTGGCAAAGCTTTATTAAGTTTTTTTGCATAAGACCCTAAGGCTTTTAATATTTTATTCCAATAATACCTATACATACAATAAAATTCAAATGAAAATGTTTTTTATAAACGAATTAATATAAGTATATTCGAATGCATTTATTCTGTTATTCCCGCCGCACGCGCAGGGATCAGTGCGGCGTTTTTTTTGCGATTTTTTTTTCGGTTTCTTGTGATTTTTTAAATATTGACGCTTTTTAGTTTTTAGGTTTTTTTTTCGTTTTGCAATTTATTTTTGGTCCTTGGCGATTTTTTAATATTGACGCTTTTTAATTTTGGCGTTTTTTTCGTTTTTGCGATCTTTTTCGGTTTTGATGATTTTTTCCGTTTCGGCGTCTTATTCCGGTTTTGGGCATTTTTTTTATTTTTTTATTTTACATTACATATTTTTATTTTTATCGATTTTTTTATCTTTTTACGTTTTGTCGTTTTTTTTGGTTTGTGGCGATTTTTTAGTTTTTCTTGCAACTTTTTAACTTTTGTTGTTTTTTTTTGAATTTTGTAGATATATTTTATTTTTGGTGACATTTTTCATTTAAGCGCTTTTTTCATTTTGGCGATTTTTCGTTATGGCGTTTTTTTTTAATTTTGGATTTTTTTAGTTTCAGTTTTTGGTGATGTTTTTTCTTTTTGGCGACTTTTTTATTTTGACATTTTTTTAGTTTTAGTGTTTTTAAACATTTCAAGATACAGAAGATACAGCAATACCTAATTTACATTAAGCATTTTTTTCATGCATTTAGTTGCATGAAAATTTTTTATTTGTCAATACCATGCCTGGAGGAGCAACTTATATCAAAAAAGTTGTCAAAAATGCATCAGAGATTCATTCTAAGCCCTTTTTTATATAAAATTCTCTTTTATAGCGCTGCAATTAGCAAATAGAAAAAGTTGCATGCAACAAAATTCATGAAATTTCATGAAAAAATGCTTAATGTAAATCAGGTACAAGTTGTCAAAATTACTGATAGAATACCCTTTAATTTTTAATTTAACTTATGGCGTTTTCTTTTCTGAGCAATATGCTGCATTTATGTTGCCTTTTACATTTCTTTCTGAAAAGTATGTATTATTTTAAAAATTGAGCGCGTTCTTTTCCCTTAAAAAGAAGAAAAATGCTACTTGTTCAACACTCATTTTCATTAAAGGGGCATGAGTGCAGCATTATATTAACAGCTGTTTTTGTTATTGTCTATGAAAAAAATAAATCATTTTCTAGTTCGTGATTGTTTTATGCCGAAACTTGTTGGAAAATTGTTCTTTTGTAAACGTAAAATATGCAACACTTCTTAAAAATCAGGTAAGCATTTAAAAATGTTGCCAAATAACATGTAGCATATATGTTACACTTTTCTTTTAGAAAAGAAAACACCATTAGTCTGCATGAAAACACAGTACTAGTTTAGACGGGCGAGTATTTCGAAGGAAAACATCTGAAATTCTCTTTTGTTATTTCCTTTGCGTTCACACAAACGAAAATGTTGCCGGCGACATTCCAATATTACTACATAAAAGCAAGCATATTTGTAAATGTATGCGTGTATATGTAGCAAAGAATATGAAAACAAGCGTGTCGCCAATTACCGAACACAAAAATGATTCTCTCTTTCCCACCCGTAAATTGCTTCCAAACTAAATGTTTCCCTTCCAAATGTTTTCGGGTCTAAATTCGGTCACACTAACTTTAGAAATATCAAGTGTCTATAACATGCCGACCACACGAGCAATAATCTTGGCAATTATTACCATGGCAACTGTCAAATTCGATTGCCGACACAAGATATTAGCTTGTGGATCGCATGAATATGTGTTCAAATAAGTATATATTCAACAACAAATGTTAAAATACATTGCTGAGCAACAATCTCTTAACACATGCTGTCAAATACAAATTATATTAAATTTTTTTCAACGTAAAAATAGAAAACAAAAGTTTTAACTACATAAAAGCAATAAAAGTTTAATTTAAAATTAGAAAAGGATAAAATTATTGACAATTTAAGTATTTATGTGAATAAAAAGCAAATATATTTGAATATACGTGTTCACCACCTCCAAATACATTGTTGAACACAAGCAATCTGACGTCATCATTATGCCGGCGTTATTGCTTGTGTTAAGATATATCAAATTGCTGGTGTGGTCGTAGTGTAAATAATTGTCTGTATATTGCATTAGGATTTCAAGATTTTTCGTTGCTCACTTTAAATTTTCAAATGTAATATATTTGTTACTGTAGCGTTCAAAGTTTTACATATTCTGTGAAGATTTCAGATCCGTAGCTCTTACGGTTCTCTAGCAAACAGGCTGTGGCAGACAGACGGACGGACGGATGTACTGACATCGTAGCAGAAACAATAGGGTTCCGTACACCGTAAGTGAAAAGGAAATATTTATTCCAGTTTACTAAAACTTTATTCGATTAATCGAATACATTTTAAGTTAAACTGTTCCGAATTATAAATTCTATGAAATATTGTTCGAATGGAAATTCTAATAATTAAAAAACAAATTTCTAGGAAATAGCTTAAAGGCTCAGTTAGCCGACAGCAATGTAATGTAACTGCAACAGTAGGAAACAGCTGATCAATATTGTTATGTGAAAAGTAATGAATGTAACGTAAGCTACTTTTCATATAAAAACATCGATCAGCTGTTTCCTACTATTGCAGTTACATGCCACCACAGTCTGCTAACTAAGCCTTAACTTCTTTTTCCCATTATGCAAGGCCAATAAATTTAGCAGCTTCATCCTATGCATCAGCAATTAAAATACGAATATGTTCCAACCGCCGAAAAAATTTACTTTTTATAATACTGCAACTGTTTTAACAGTTTTCATTCACATGCATATAAATACAACGGCTGCAACTAATTCTCACAATTGCCTTGGAAAAAATATTTGATTTTTTTGTTTTTTTTTTTCTTTGGAATATACATATTTCTTGTACCAATTTGAAAGAAATAAATTTAGTGCACACGTGTGCTTTTAAAAATAAATATAAACATTTAACCATAATTTACTTTTGCAAAAGGATAAATTTGTTTTATTCGCAAAAAAAAAATAACTGGTTTTTTAATATAAGATTTTCATAAAGAGATTATCCATATGGAACGAGCACATGGTTAAATATTTATTATATACTTGCTACAGATTTCTTTGTCATGATTAGCAAAAATAATAGAAAAATTTTCAAAGAAAAAAAATTAAATTAAACAGTTAAGAACAAAGAGCACAATTTAATTGGAAAATTCTAAGGAAATTACCAAAAAAAAAAAACAATTTTAATAAAACTTGTTGTGCTACAAATAAATTGCCAAATATTTAATAATACTCGTATGAGTTAATTGAAAGTGTTTTAAATGTTTAGTTATTTGCTTTAAAACAACATCTGGCTGGTGTTATTTTATATGCAGCTGTAAATGTAAACTGAACTAAATGTATCTTCAAGAATGAATGGACCAACAAAAAAAATAAATAAATAAAAGATTCAATATAAAATTAAAAAATTTTATAAACAATTTAAAAAAAAATAAATAAATCTTAAATTTTCTGCGATTATTCGAATAATGAATAAATATATAATATAAAGATGTGAACTGCTGAGAAAAAAGAAAAAAACTGTAGCATCATTCTAGACATTCACCTCTGTTTTCACAACTCAAATGATGAACTTGAGTAGAAAATAAAATATGAAAAGCACTGATTTTTCTTCTTGAGTGATTTTTAGACAAATATTTTAGACGTGTGGAAAAAACAGGAGGTTAGAAACAAAAATAATATAATTAAATTCAAATAAAAAAATTAAAAGATTTATGTGATTAATCCAATAAATTATCCAAATAAAGTTATTGGATTTACTTGCCGTTATAGAGAGAAAAAGGCGAACAATTTGATTACGCTTAATTGGCTTTATATTGAGTTATTTAATCGAATAATAGAACGGCTTTATATAAAAAAACCAAAAATATTTATTCGGTTTGTAGCTTACTTGAATAAATTTATTTTAATGCACAAGGAATATAAACTATTCGAATAATGAAATAAATGCATAAAAAAAATTTAGAAATGTATTTCAAAAATTGAAAGCTTTATTCGATTAAACAATAATGAACAATGAATAAAGAAAACAACGTTTTTTAATAAAAAAATTCAAAATGCATTTGATTAATTGGAAGCTTTATTCTACTAAACAAAATTTTTAAAATTTATTCGATTAATTTCATGAATAAAAAAAACTAAATTTTTCAACAAACTTTAAAGCAATCATTCAAAAAAAAATTTTTTTTAATTTTACTCTTTTTGAAACATATCGAGCCATAACCTCTAAAAAAAGCTTTAGCGAAACATTTCTTGAACTTCGTTATTTTTATGATGATTAACTATTTTCGATAGCAAATAATAGATTTTGGCCAAAAAACTAGGACCGAAAATTATGTCGCTTAAGATTTTTTGTCAGTTGCGACATGATATTTATGTATTCTTTCGGAAAGCCGTTTGAAATACTAATTAAAAAATTAAAAAAAAACTCTGTTAATGAAATAAATGTTTAAATTTATGCAGTTACTTCAATGAAAAACGAACACAAAATAATAAACATAATCAAATATATTTTAAATAAAAAATTAAAGAAATTTCATCGATTAATCGTAAAAATTTTATTGATTATTCGAATAAATTTAATCGATTAATCAAATAAGTTTAATTGATTAGTCGAATAAATTTAATCGAATTGAATTGAGTTCATTTATTAAATTTATTCGTTTATAAAGCGAATATAAGACTTTATTCGAATAAAAATTTATTCGAATAAATTTATTTGAATGAATAACCATAAAAAAAACTTTATTCGAATAACTTAGTGAAACAGAAATAAAAAAGCTTAATTAATTTGAAACTTGTTCGATTATTTGATGGAGTAACGAATAATTTTTTTTATAAAAGAAAAAAATATTAAATAAAAAATAGAACACATTTATTTGATTTATAAAATACATTTATTCGAGCGCATGACGCTAAAACGAGCTTTATTCGAATTTATTCATTTGATTTACCAAATATATTTATTCGAATAAATTTTATTTACCAAATAATGTTAAATAAGAAGTGCTTTATTCGAATAACATATTTATTTGATTTATAAAAAATGTATTCGAATAAATGTATTTGAATGAATAACGATAAAAAGGATTTTATTCCAATAATACCATTATAAATAAAAATAAAGTATAAAAAGTATTAAAACTTATTCTAGTATTTAAAAAGTTTATACGGTTAATCGAATAAATATACACAATGGCATGAAACTCAGGCAAACAAAAAAAAAAGGAAAAATTAATTCGACTAATCGAACATACATTTTATTCAGTTAATCGCTCTTATCGGGAATAAAAGTTGAAATTTCCCTAAATTTTTGATCGCCAATATTTGCATTGTTGTTGTGTCAGTGTACTATTTTCTAATTTTACTCTAAAATATTTTACGTGAACGAAATCTTCGCCTTTTATTCCCGATAAAGATGATAATTTGTATATATACAGGGTAATTATTAATAAAATTTCGCAAGAAATTTCTCCCTTTTCCAATTAGAATTTTTGCGTTTTCCCTATTGTTTTAAATTGTTCCCCCGGGAAAAATTTCTAGCGGAATTTTATTCATAATTGCCCTCATAATATATATTTCAAAGCATATTCCCGATTTTGATTTTACGAAATGTAGTTTGCATGTTACTTTATTAAGACGGCATACCAAAACACTAAGGTCCAAATTCACAGTCTATAGTCTTATTAATTTTGTTGGTTAAACCACCTTCATTAATTAACTAAAAGACTGTGAATTTGAGCCTAAAATATTCATGTGTTAGTGTACACGAAGTTGAAGTTGGAATACAGCATTTACTCTCCTTATCTCTAACACAAAAACTTCAAATAAAGTGTTTTTAAATATTTAATTTTAATTTATTTTTTATAAGTTTTTTTTGTTGTTTGGTCTTATTTTAAACTCTTTTAGTCGTTATGCTAATTGAAACTCACTTTCTTTGAAAGTTAATTATTTACTTCCTTTCTTAGTTTTAATTACACTTGTAAAAGTTTTACATTATTATCATCTAATTTTATATTTTCCGGGCACGTTGGCAGTTTGGGTGTGTCAAAAGTTCAACTATTTGATAAAAAAAAAGTACAAGTACTCCACAATTGTATTTTGAACTCCCCGCCAATTTGAAACAACTTTTACATTTGCTTTTTATTTCGCTATCGTTCATATTCATTTACTGGCAAAACATCTTAATAGGCACCGGGCGCCAAGTAAAAAAAAAACATAAAAAACATTTATGCCATTAAAATTCCTTAATAGCCACCACCATGATGCACAGTGGGATTTTTGTGTCAAAAACCTTATTTTTGTATCACTCAGTTTTAAAAATTTAATTATGCAGTTTTGTAGAAAAATGCTTAAATATGGAATGTACATTTATGGTTTATTGGGAAAATTGTATTTTATATTTGGGCTAAGCAAGAAATTAATTATATTTTCATACTATTCAGTGATTTATATATGTCGACATTTCCCCCAGCTAATAAAAATATTTCCTTCAATAAGAATTGAAAATACTGAACTTAATCCCGGTTAAGACATTATTCCCGATTAAACAGTTTTTAAACTTTTTATATCAGGATCTTGATGGTCAACCTAGTTATTCCAAAAAAGGTGGAAGCACCAGCTTTGAACTTTGCCATGGTCATGTAAAAAGGCTTAAAGCTGCTGATTTGGCAACGCAGCTTATGGCGAGTAAAGAATTAGATGGCAATGCTGCAACTCTACTTTGAATTTTTCGTAGCTTACTGATTCCGTTAGACTCCTTTATAACAAGCTTAAGATATGAGGCAACCAAACAGGTTTTGGAATGTGACAATGAAGTCCAAAAAATTAAAGATGAAGAATAAATTAAGTTTTTTTTGTCAAATGATAAACAAAATATAAAAAAGAATTCTTGAATATATTTTCTGTGGGTTTGAATGGGTGGTGGGTGTGGCTGATTTCCTTGAAATTAGTGAAATTAGCAAATTTTAAAATTTCTGTTTGGATAGGATGAATTTAATATAAAAAAAAATTATATGGAGTGCGCTTTGGGGGGGGGGGGGGGGGCGCGTGGCCGGTTTTGATGAAATTCGCCATGCGTCTTTTTTTCGTCTAGAAAGTGTATGTACCATAGTTTAAAACTTTTCCTTGGATATGCCAAAAAATTGATTTGGATTGCATGGGCGGTGGCAGAGTATTCAATATAATATTCAATGGCAACTTTCAATGATCTGAGACCACTCCTGCAATTTTTGTACAAAAATTTATGAGGCCATCCCACTGTGCGGTGTAGTCAAATCTAATGCACATTTCATTTAATAATGTTGCATGTTACAAGCATGTGTGCCAAAGTATACTCGCAAACAAATTTTTATGCCTCTAAAAAGAGTCATAAAATTTCATGATGAAAATAATGTCATAAATTTATAAAGTGGTTAAACACAAAACTCACAATAGCAAAACACTTTAAAATGTATTTTAAGCCACCACAAAAACTAGTGAGATATAAATTTATATGAAATAAATTCTCGTAAATAAAATTGTTTTTCTCTTCAGATAAAATTCTGTTGTCTTTCTGAATACGAAGTGTAAAAGAGAAAAATGTTTAATGATAATTTTGCATAAATCTCATTGAAATTTGTGAAAGTAGGTAAATATTTGCCATCAAATAACTTGAGAGAATAAAACAAAATTGTTAAATCACAAACCTTATCGCAAGTGAGGATCTAACTCATAATTCTGGAAGAAGTCACAAAGAAAAATACTCTTATTTTGGCGTTCTGAAAGCTTAAGTCGGTTTCACTTTCCTGCCCCTGGTAAATTGTTACGGCGTATCAGCATAAGAAATTATAAAAACCTTGCAAATTTTGATCTTGAATGTGTTCCGCGCTTTCATATATAGGGCAGTTATGAATAAAATTCCGAGAGAAATTTCTCCCTTTTCCAATTGGAATTTTTTGTTTTCCCTCTTACTTGCTATTATTTGGAATTATTCATCGGGAAAAATTTCTCGCTAAATTTTATTCATAATTGCCTTAATAGAATATTGCAAGTAATATTTTTATGGAACATATTGATCCTATAATTCTTCTGCATAAATGTAGTTCTGGTTTGCCCTTTTCGTAAGAAAGGCTGGGGAAAGTGATCTTAAATTACACACACACGCTTACATATTTGTTTTCATTCCACTATGAATATAGCCGATTCCAACACACAAGAGTATCCTACTTCATTTATGAGAAAAACTTAAATACTCTGCAACAATAAGTAGAAAAGCAATTGTGTATTGTACATATTGAGTATCTGTCATACTTATATTCGCAGTATGCTTATACTCAGAATATGGATGTTTATTCAGACAAAATAAATATACGCATGACACATGATAGAAAATGTGCTTTGCCGTTTTAAAACCATGAATCAAGTAATTAAAGACTAAAATTAAGAATAAATATTTATAACCTTTATACAACTGATATTATATCTAAAAAAATTTTTTTCATAAAATATGCAAACAAAAGCCGTTAGTTAATAAACTGATATTTTGTAATTTGTAAAATGATAAATATATTTCTAGCAAATATTTAGTTAGAAACGTTTTTAGCACAGTCGAGAATTCTTAAATCGCACTTGTCATACCTGTGATGAAATCAGATGAACATAGTTACCACTTAACGCTAGAACTCGCTATCCTAGACAATCTTACGACTTACAAAAAAAAAATACAACCTTGATCTAATAAATTGTAAGTTGAAAATTTTCAAAAACTCCATGATACCAGGATTGTATTTTCTCAAAAGTCGCATGATTGTGAATGATGCTAAATAGTTTTATAAAATCACTTTTCTGCAGTGTTTAGAAATAAAATACTCCTGTATATACTCATGTGTATCCGAATAAATGCTCAAAGTATTTTTATACTTATGTGTATGGTTGCCGCTGATACAGTGCAAAAAAGTGGATGAAAATAGTCGTTGGTGGTTTATAGTCATACATAACTTCGTTTAGTTGTTTGGCAGCCCATACTCGCAGAGCATTTAAAACGATATTTTTTCATTCTCTAATAAAGATGCATCGTCCATAGGGAATATATATAACTAACAAAACCCAAAAATAATTTTCAATTCAAATAAATAAATAAATAACTTCGCTTATGGCACACAAAAAATATAAAACGTGAAACATTAATATTTTTTAATATTCATACATAAATAACTGACAAGTTAAGCACAATCACAAAGAAGAAAAATACCTCTACCAAGTTGGCGATCATCCACCAAAATAATAACAACAACAGATTGCCGAAAAAAATACTGCAAAAATTGTGTTATTAAAAATAAACGCTGAAAAAATTACAGAAAACCAAGTATGTACTTTTTTTGTAAAACATACAAAATGAAAATAATAAATGGACTATCACATCCAAAACGGGTCGCGAACAAATGTTTGCGAAGTCATATAAAAAATAACAGCTGAAATAAAATATTAGTTAAGTCACGCTTTAAAATAATAAGGTTGGTTTCTCTATGTCCATCACAACTTGAAGAAGTTTGCTTCAAAGTCTACACTCTTCCTATGTCTTTTGGTATAGAAAGTAATATCTTAACATAATAATTAGATTTATTTATGAAGTCGTAAACAGACTTTTACCCATTTGTTTTAAACAAAATTTTTGTGGGCACAAAATTTTTTATAAGTAGTTTTACAATAAAAAATATGATCAAAAAAATTTCATATAAAAAAATTTGTGCGGACAAAAAATTTGTTCTTCCATAGTCAGCTATACGAAAAAATTAAAAAAGAAACATATAAAAAAGGCCGAAAAATTAGATAAAATGTATTACAACATTTTATTTAAAATTGTAATGAGTGTGAGCAAAAAGTTGGGCTGGAACTATTTGTTTTGCTATACTTTCCAAAAACACTGTTTTCTAAATCGCTTACAGGCTTAAGGTAGAATTAATAAAATCGTATCATTCTACTTTACAGCTTGCCGTATCGTTCAAATTTGTGCACAAGTTATAGAAAATGTAACAGTTTGCACAGCACATTTTTTTTTGTCTGGCATTAAATGCGGCGTTTTTGACATTCGCTACAGAAAAATCTGTTTTCTGCAGATTCCGACGTCAGCAGTGCTACCACCATATATTTTATAACTAGTAACATGCATTGTATATGGTACGGCTTTTGTCAGCTGACACGCAACATCACGATACGATTTTACTAATTCTACCTTTAGTACTGAATTCTTTCAGCAGATTGCAGCACTTGCTTATTAAAAAATAAAACATGCAAATAGCAGAGTTCTAAAAAAAGACTGAAGCTTTCCTCTATCTCTTCCTTCACCACCTGTCTCCACTGTCACTAGCCCTTTCCTAAAGAACGTAACACCCAGTAATAGTAGACATTCACAAATTCATAACAAAAATTCGTAAACTGACGCCTGTTAAGGAAGTACACGCAAAGAAAAAATATTGTTGAGGTAACCATAATCAAACAGCAACATACTATGATTGAATTATATGGTTGCAGTCCAAATCATTTTATTATTAATAGAGAAGCAAACTTTAATAATATTATTATCTGAGTTAATAATAATATTATCTACAAAAACAATGACCTTTGTTACACCTAATCTTAGTATTATAAATATGACAACACTATTGTTAGATGTGACTAAAATATAATTGAGACTCACCATACCATGATCTAATATTATATTAAAATTGTTAAATACGACCATAGTATTATTTAATATAATAATACTATTTTGTTTTTTAATCATATATTTATTGAAGAAACAGCTGTGCGTTAAATTCAAAATAAAAATAAATTAACATTGTTGAAATAAAATGTTTATATAGAAAAATATACTTACACGACATACAGACATGTCTGTATAAAGAGATACACAAATGCTTATATATTTTTATTGGTCTAACCTTTTGTTTATACTTTATTTATTTATTAATTTATTTAACACAACCCGTGCACTACCGATAGCTTACAAACGAAATACTGAACTGACAGATGTACCCGATTTTTTTTTTTTTTTTTTTTTTTTTTACTTAACATAGTATGGTTTTGGATAACATTATATTGTTATTTACATCACATTATTTTTAAATAATAATACAAATTATGTTCTAGTGATAAATTTTTAACAAAACTATATTGTTAAATTCTAACCATATCACACTTTTTTATGGATGTGATAATGTCATTATTAAATTCAAACATTTCTCTGTTTATCGTAACGAAATAGATGTTTAAAATAACAATAACTAGTTTTCAACGACCACACATTTGTTTCAGAGAACATAATATTGTTTTCTCAACCATTCTACAACGATATCTTTTCTTTGCGTGTACAGTATTGTACGACTCCAAAATCTATTTTGTTAAGAGGTTCACAAAATAGCAAGAAAAAATTTGGAAATTTGTTCAATAGTGATAATGTTTTAAATAAATTTTTCTTATATCAAGTATTTTGCATAGAAAATTTGCCAATAAAAATTTTTTTCTATCGAAAATTGTTCGAAACAAATATTTTCGATTCAAAATTAAAATTAAAGAAGAACTTATCTAATGAAAAGCTCTCAATAGTAAAAAAAAAATGTTTGATAAAAATTTGCGATTTTTTTTTCAATTTTTCTGAATGAAATTTACAAATACCGAATATTGTGAAGAAACTAAATCAATAGTAAAAGGTTTTTTTTTATAAAAAGTTGCTCAATAGTAAAAGCTTTCTTTGAAAAAATAAACAAATATGTAGCTAAAAAATTTATAGAAAAAAGTTCTCAACACCAAATGTTTTTTTAAAAAAAAATTTTTTTTATAAACCATTTCTTAATTGTAAAAGAATTCTTAATAGTAGAAGAATGCTTTGAAAAGATAACAAATCAATAGCAAAATTTTTTTGTATAATGGGTCATTTACACCAGCACAAAATATAGCAGATTTTCATTAAAATCTTTATGAAAATCTATACCGTTTAGACCAACTTTTTTTGACATTTATCAATATTTTTTATCCAAAACAAAACACATTAACTAAACTATTTCCAAAACTACAACCAAATAACTGAAATGTAGCTAAGCCACACACCTTTTCAAGCAGACCGTAGCTAATTCACTCATCTTTTTTGTAAATCTCTTGTACAGGGTAGTAAGAAATAAATAAAAATATTAGATTTTTATTAGATTTCCTACAAATCTACTGACAAAATAGATTTTGTTTTGTATGGGAAATCTAGTAAAAAGAAGCAAGATTTAGTTCGAAATCTCGTAAGTACCAGGGTTCAAATCGTTATATCCGTGAACGTACAACTCGTCACGTAAAAACACAATTTTCGGATTATGACATACGTGAACGTATTGAAATCCCATTCAGTTTATACGATTGACGTATCATTTAATTTGTTTTCGTACGATTGCCGATACGATCACGTATGTAACGATTTGAAGCCAGATTTCGAGGTAATGTAAATGAATTCCTTTACAAAAAAGAAATTAAATTTGTTATACAAGTTATTCAAACGGATTTAAAAAACTTTGAAATTTTAGCTCGACGTATTTTTTTATATCATTTCATTATCTTGGAGATCCATTTGCAAAAAAGTTGCGTATATAAAGCAGAAATCTACACCAACTGACACCACACACAGTGGACCAAACACAAAAGAACGCTCATGATGAAGGTTTAGTGGCCTTCGAAAACGGCTGGCTGTTCCGTTCAACTATGTGTTGTCAGAATATTTACAACTAACTTTGATGTTATTTGTTCATTAATAATGATCACATGTAATTTGGCTTACAAAGCGATACGAACTTTAGCGTGTTCTAATCAGAAATATAGAAACAAACGAAGTTCGAACAATAATAGTTAAATTAACTAAAAGTAATTTTTTTAATTTGTCAGTAGCTTTCTTTTCTATATTAACTTATTAAACATTTTCTTTATTATATTTACTAATAGCAAAGATTTTGTGGAGAAAATGTTCCAATGGAAAAATTTTTCTTTCTAAATTTTTTTTGCAATTTTTTATGTAAATTTTTTGAAGAAAAAAAATTTTTGTACTATCAAATTTTTTATTGAAAACTTTTTTTATAGGGAAATTTTCTTTGTAAAATTCTGTATTTAAAAAAAAACAAGCAACCTTATCACTTTGACTCGCAACAGATTTTTGTAAAAACACACTAACAAGTGTGTCAAACTCCATAAGCTTGTTTTGTTATTGTTTTCATTTAAATTATTTCTCCTTTACTTTTTTTTTTGCAAAGAGAAAAATGGATGCCATATTTTTGAATTTGTGTTTTTTTTTTTTTTTTGCTTAATGCCTTAGTTTCCCTGCTCTACATGTTTTAATAAAATCATGAATTTTTTATACAATCTACCTGGACAGAGAAGTTAATATATCACTTTTAGTGTTTTTTTAGCAGAGGTTTAATTTTTCCCAGCAAACATTTTGTAATTACAATGGTGTATTTTGTTCCTCTATTTTCAAGAAATCATTATTTGATCATATAGATGAAGCATAAGTGAATCCATTTTCAATCACCCAAGTTAGAAATCAATTTTTAATCATTAAGGGCGACTTTTTGGGTTCGAGATCAAGATTAGTTTATTTCTCTAATTAGGGGAAGAAGAAGAAACTGCCATGTTTTATTATTTACAAGTAAAATATTGCCCGTGTTAAAGAAAATCGATAAATAATATAAAATATATATATTTATTTATGTGTTTTTAAAAAAGTTATATATTTCACAAGTATATGTTGTCAATATAGGGTGTTTTTTATTGAGGTATAGAACTTTAAGTTAGCATCACTTTTTTAACTGGCGGCCATTTTGTCAGCTGTCAAGTGATTAATATTTAGTTTGGTTTGCCATTTTATCATGAACAGGTTGACAAAAGAACAACGCTTGCAAATCGTGCAAATTTATTTCGAAAATAATGGTTCAGTTCGCGAAGTTTACCGCAAGCTCCGTCCATTTTATGGTCGACATAATCGTCCATCAGAGCAATTAATTCGGTTAACCATGGATCGTTTTCGCACTACGTTTACTCTATGTGATAATACGCATCCGCAGAGACGTCGAACAGTGCGCACCGAAGAAATAATTGCCGCTGTCGAACAAAGTGTTGAAGAGGACCCGAATGAATCGATTCGCCACCGTGCACAGCAATTGGAGCCGACTAACCGACTATTTTGTTCCGAATTGGATGGCATGAATGTGGATGAGTTGTGGTTCCAACAAGACGGCGCTACATGCCACACAGCGCACGTCACAATCGATTTATTGAAGGAAACATTCGATGAGCGCATAATTTCGCGGAATGGACCTGTCAATTGGCCACCAAGATCGTGTGATTTGACACCATTGGATTATTTTCTTTGGGGATATGTGAAGTCGCTCGTCTACGCCAACAAACCAGAAACGTTAGGGGACTTGGAAGCCAACATTCGTGGCGTTATTGCCAACATACGGCCCCATATGCTCGAAAAAGTGGTTGAAAATTGGACCTGTAGAATTGGCTTTATTCGAGCCAGCCGCGGCGGCCACATGCCCGAAATCATGTTTAAACATTAATGGCATAAAATTATCCTTCCAATAAAGCCAAATTGATGGACATTAAAACGATTTTCTTGTCTTTTATTTCAATTCAAAGTTCTATACCTCTTAAAAAAACACCCTATATTAATGCATGGTTAAACCACCACGATTGCCCGCTTAAAATAGCAAGTAAAACCATATAATCGACTACCCAAAAATCACAAATGAAGATTAAGTTTAATTTAATGATGTATAAGTTGCTAAATGAGGAAAATGATTCTTTTACATTAAATCGATTACTTGAATAAGTTGTCAAATAAAAAAAGTAAGTACTTCTCAAGAATCGATTATTTTAGTCTCACGCCTTGTTAAAATCATTAAGTTGGTAATCCAGTAAGGAATAGCTTCCACCAAAAATGCTTAATTCCAAACTCGATTACCTTTTTTGAAATTTTTTGCTGGGTAACTTTAGAACAAAATACAACCCTGATGAGTTAATGTAAAAGCAATAACGATTTCGAATTTAATTTTTTGGCAAAAATGGATCATTTGCGATCGTAAATGATCGATTTTCATCAAAGAAAGAACGAGGTCTAAAAAATGTGTTCAGCTTGTTTTGACAGTTATGGCTCTATATCAGATTTGCATTTGCGTTCAAAGCACCATTTTGTCAAATATTTATGACGTTGACAATTTTCAATATCTGAAATTCATTTATACAAAGTTTGAAGTTTTTTGCACTTACTGTACATGTTCCCTATGTGCACTTAAACTACAAAAACAAAACATATTTAAAAAAAAATTTATTAAAAAAAAAACTAAAGAAAAAACAATGTGCAAGTCTGCAATTTTCACACCTGAAAACTTAAATTACTTTTTGGTTTAGTATGCGAGACTAAAAGTTGAAATAAATATTTTGTTTGTCATTTTGCTTTTTGTTTTAGAAATATTATTCAGCACTCAAAACCATTTTAATTGAATTTAAATTAATGGTTTTCTAGCGTTTTACATGAATTTTATGGAAAACATTAACAATCGCGGTAACGTTTTAAATATTCAATTATGTACATATTTGAATGAAAAATTGAAAATAAATAATTTTTTTTTTTTCAAAGGATTAAGTGATTGTTTTATTAAATAAAATTTTATGGTTGATAGTAATGAAAGGTTAGAGATTTGCGGGCATAACACCATAAAATTTAAAGGTAGAGGTGTGTGTAAACTCTCTTATAGAAGTTTTTTTTATTTGAATTCTGTAACTAGTCAAATTTCTACAAAATGTGGTGCGAGTCAAAGTAATAAAGTTACTTGTTTTTTTTAATACAATTTTTTTTTCTCTATAAAAGAAATTTTCTATAAAAATTTTTACAGTAGTAAACTTTTTCGATGGGCAATTTTCAATATCAAAAATTTTTAGTAAATATTTTTTTTTTACTATTATATTTTATGCAAAATTTTTATCAAACATTTTTGGCGCAAATTTATCACAAATAAAATCTTCCTTTTGTTATTGGCAACTTTTCTATGGAAAATTTTTGCTACCGACATTTTTAGTGTAAACTCTCTTATAGAAATTTATTTATTTGAATTCTGTAACTTTAGTTGAATTTAAGTCTTTTTTTCTCCCTGCCAGTTTTATGCAAGAATTGTAATAAAAAAATTTTATTAAATAAAATTCGTCACACTGAAATTTAATTAAAAGCAAAAGAATCACTTAATTGCTACAATACTCGCAAATTTAAAAATGTGAAATACATAAAAAAAATTAAATGCTGAAAAAAATAAGGTGAACAATTTTTAGGTCTCTTAAGCATTTAGTGTTATGGGAAAAGTTTCTCTATAAATTTATAGAGAAATTATATAAGAAATAAATACCAAAAATAAATTTCTTATAACAGCAGCATACTTTAAGGCTTATTAATGCAAACAGGTTTGTATTTTTTTTCTTCTTCTTAGTGCCATTACACTTGTTCCCTGCAGAAGAAAACACTTTTATACATTTAAGCAAAAGCTATACTTAAAAAAAGCTTCCTACTTTTGAAAATTTACTTGTAATGTAAATATATTTAAATTATTTTGTACTTCTTACTTGTGCTTAATTCCTTCCCTTTTTATTTTCTTACTTTTTTGGGGGGAATTTTTTTTGTTTACGATATTATTAAATAGATAACTTTTTTCAAATGTATGGAATCATTGTTCCTTAAAGACCCTCAAGTTTATTGTAATGACACTGGCCAAAAAATAGATTATGGTAGCACCAGCTAGAGACTAAAATGTAATAATGCTTAAAATTTAAACTGCTGTTATCCTTTTAGAAATAAAACAGGTAAACTTTTAAAGATATTTTCAAGCACATACACACATATACATACATACAAAAATACATATCTACATGTTAAGCTTGCCAATTTATTTATCTCTTTTGAAGCTTTTGTACAGCTAAAAAAAACCTTATAAATAATAAATTATAAATACTTTTTTAATTTTTTTAAATTATTATTGTTCGAACTTCATTTGTTTCTATATTTATTATTTGATCAGGCTAAAGTTCGTATCGCTTTGTAAGCCAAATAACATGTGATACAGTAGTTTTCGCTTATAGTCACATTTAAAATTGCACAGAAATTGTGGACTATATCGCTTATGTGACTATAAGCCTAATTTTTTTATATGCCATATAAAAGAATTTCCATACAATCCAATTATGTCAATTACAAAACAATGTTGTATTTAAAAGGCACATTTGTGTGGCCTTTTATGCAACAATGTTTTGTTCTAAAGACATGTTCTTCTACTAAACAGTAGATGGAGGTTTTAATTTAGATTTACTTTTTGGTTTATGACTTAAAACTAAAAAAAAAAAATCTGTTGAAAATTTTTGTGACTATAACGCGAATTGTTTGCATACAATTTGGATTTTGACTACCACAAAGTTGACTATATAGTAAATGGACTATATCGTCAACTTTTTGAATGAAATTAAGTTCAAAAGTCACAAAAAAAATTAAATATGGACTATATCATTAATGTGACAATAAGCAGTAGTGACTATAAAGGAAAACTACTGTAATTATTAATGAACAAATAACACCAAAGTTTATTGTAAATATTCCGACAAACACGTAGTAGAACGGAACAACTAGCTGTTTTCGAAGCCCACTAAACCTTCTTGATCAGCGTTCTTTTGTGTTTGGTCCAATGTGTGTGGTGTCAGTTGATGTAGATTTCAGCTTTATATACTCAGCCATTAATGCAAATTAATCTTATTTCAATTTGCTTACAAAGCGATACGAACTTTAGCCTGATCAAATCATAAATATAGAAATACTTTTTTAATTTCTTAAACTTTTGCCCATTTCGCCTTTTAAAAATGTTTTTCTAATATTTTCTTCGACTTAACAGCAATATATAGACCCAGAGCTGATGGCCTATGTAGCTAGTGCTCTTTAATTGAAATTTAATCTTGGAATTAACTTCTTAAAAATTAAATAAATAAATAAATAAATAAATAACAGCAATATTATAAGATTTAATTTATTTGTTATACGCTTCACCAGATATAGTAAAGGATATATATAGGTCTTTGATTCCGTGTGCAATTTCCACAATATATATATGCGACACATAAAGTATATACATACATATGTATATTCCGGGTAGAGCCGCTCACGTAAAATAAACATCCATGTTTTTTCTCATTCGATTCATTATTAATTCACATCGATGTTATTCGATGTATCAATTTAAAAAAACATCGATGTTTACGATGCATCGTATTGATTAATTGGAACCAAGAAAATTTATTAAATAAATAAAAGTCGATTTTAAAATTTCATAAGGATTAAGAAAAGCATGTGTGCAAAGCAAGGAATGTGCTTTTTTTCAAAGGCCAGTTCTGCAGCTTTGCAAATCGGACCAAATGTAAGTTGTTAAAGTAATATTTTCCATTGTGTGTAATTTAGTTTTCAATATTCCTGATAAAGCGTCATATTTTTATCGCAGCAGCTTTACTTGGAACTTTAAAATGCGGTGATATAACTTTCACTAGGTGTCTAAAATCTTCTGTAACAGTAATTTTAAGCCAAATATATTATTGATTTTAACATCAAATATGGAAAAAGAACTTACATTGCTGATTATTAATTACCATACAATACCAAGAAAGTTTTGACAATCTTTTCTCAATAAAAATATATATTTGGATGCTGTAAAATAACGCTGTTGCCTCGATAACGCTTTGTAAATTGACAAACAATACCTTTAGTATTGTGTTGTTATATCAAGCGATTTTAAAACAATTTTAAAATTTCAAAAACGTTTTAAAAATCATTCTTGGAGGGGTTTTTTATCACTACATTAAATGAGTTGCAATCATCAATATATACAAAAAGTCGTCTTCGATACATCGAATAGAAACATCGATTCACATCGTATGATATCATACATCGACATTTATTCGATGTATCACAACCAAAACATCGATGTTTACGATGCATCGATTGACATCGAGCAGCTCTAATTCCGGGTCCTTATGAATAGGGAAGACGAATAAGCGACGTTGCCAGAAAATATGATTTGACACGATTTGACGATTTTTTTCTCGCCAAAAGCTGAAGGTATAAAAAAATTAATGTGCTAACTTTATTTACTATAAAGTAAGCATACACGAACATTCATAGTTTGTATGAAAGAACTATATTTCCAAAACCTGTCACTTGATAAATTCAGTCGCAGTTATGATTAGTAATCAATCGCTGTGAAAGAGCAACCGATATTGAAATATCGCTCATCTTTAGTGCACAACATTCCAAAATTAGATGCATTAAAATATTCCTGCAGAAATCAGCGTTTTAATCGTTGGCCTCTTAAACAACTTATGTTTTTGTCACATGCAAATGCCTTGATTTTTGTGCAGTTATCTTGAAAACTAACAATGTTTCCCAATCAAACTAAGCAAAAAAAAAAAAAAAACTTAGGGCTAATTTAAAGCTACATATATTGGCAAAATAAAAATCAATTTTATTTTGACTGTTTTTAACTTTAAATGAGTCACGTTCGACATTGTGGAAATAAATTAATTTTGTAGTAACTAACTTTGACGAGCCTAGTAACAAAGATCTGGATGTTTTGTAAAACAAACCGAAGTCTTTGATAGGAACCGAACCCACGACCACCAGACTAATATAACAACAAAGATAGAACATAAAAATCCCGAAAATGTTTCATTTGTCTTAAAAAATATTGCAGAATCTGCAAACATCATTACTTATTCTGCATTAAATTGTATTAATTTAATAAAAAAAAAATCTTTATCATAGATTCACGTCGGCTTTCTTTCGACATGCATAAAATTAAATAATCATAAATAATTTTCACTTATTATTTGCCACGAAAGAGAAAATCAAAGTCATGAACAAAACGACAGCAAAACAATAATGATGCTTGTACTTACAGCAAGACGAATAAATACTGACATAAATTAAATAAAATTAAATAAAAAAAACGAAATAAAATAAAAGCTGACAGCAAAACTGACATAAGCATTCATCAGGTACTTGAATTTAAAAAAAAAAAACTTGAATTGAAAAAAATCACGAAATAAATCTTTACAACAAAGTACATTTGCAACAATTGAATTTTATTGATTTTCAAAAAAAAAAAAAAACTAACAAACAAAACGATTTTAAATTATGACCACAGCACAGCATGAATGAATGAGAATGAGCAGAGTCCTCGTTCGTCAAGTTCCAAATAAAAATATCAACCATATAAAAATTAAAATTTGTTCGATCTACTCAACAATTACAACAAAGTTAAAGAAAGTTTTCTTCACTCTGTTAGTGGAATTCAAGTAACTGAGAAGAAACCTTTCAGTTGTTTTCGTTTCTAGCGTGGCTGCTTTTTGACTTAAGAAAACAATGGCCCAGCCCAGGAATATTAGAAATGAAGTTTACGTGTCTAGTTTTAGGTGAATGTCGATTGTTTTTTTGTTTTCTTACTTAATTCTAATTCGTGCTATTCTTTTATAGTGTCATTGGTCATTCATTTTATTTGTTCTCTCAACACAACGTGATGATTGTTATTCTTAAGAGTTGTTAACCCATTAAAAGTATAATTTGGGTACTCTGATGGTTAGTCATTTCTTTTCCAAAGTAATTTTTCTGCACTGAAAAACGTAAAGGGTAAGAATTGTAGGCCTTTTTTGGTACTTTTTGGTGTAAACTATTCGTATATGTGTATTCCGAATATTTTTTTTTTTTTTTTTTTTTTTTTGTAATGAGGTCCTTACAATAAATAGAAAATTATGCCCTAATTCTGTTCGACAATTGTATCGTCTTATCAATGGACGGAAAGAAGTATTAGTTGTGATTCCTTAAAACAATTATTATTTATTGTCTTTGCTAGAAGTTTCGTGTATATGCTTCACGCATTTGTTCCGAACCATTATATCTAAAGCGTGAATCACCCTATTGGCACTGATTTTCGTCGGTTCAGTGACTCATAAGTAAGAATCTAAATTTGTTTTATTTCTCAACTAATTTAAATTTAAAGACTTAATTGCACCACACTGCATTGGTAATAAAGTTATATAGACTTATTCCAGAATTAATTGAGTAATAATGCTATTTTGGCTTAGTACGAAAATCGGAACACTGTGCAGATAGTGTGATCCAAGCCCAGCACATATTTTTTCATATACATATTTTTAATACTTTATTTTTTTATATTTTTATTTTTCATTAGCAAAGACGACAACCTCTTTTTTTTAAGGAAATGATTGGAAGACTTTAAAAACAAGCACGCAAATATATTTGCAAACAAAAACGCCCTAAATCTTCTTACTGAATTACGACAACCCTTAATTTGGATAATTTTTATTATTCTAGGGGATAAAAAATGTACTTAAAGGTAGTAAATATAAGAAAAACTTACTTAATCCAACTTTAAGCACATTAAAGTAGTTTTTTTTCAAAATTAAAATTTTTCAATATATTTTTTTTTCAAACAGAACTATTTGCAAAAAGTACTTTTAAAAAAAATAATTTTTCAAAATTAATTTTTTTTTCAAAAGGTACTACATATTTTCAGAAGGGTACTTTTTTCAAAAAAGTACTATTTTCCAAAAGCGCCTTCTCCTAAAAGTACTTCTTCCTGTGTCTGAAACTTAATAAAAATTTGTCACTTAGTTTTGGATGAAGAAATTTTTTTCGTGTTTGCGCTTTTCGGAACAAATTTTATACAGTTCAAAATATATTATTTTTTATGTTTAAAAAATGTTTATATAGAGCTAGAGTTTTTCACCGCAGCTCCATTGACAATTTGGAGCAAAATCCTTCGTTGAATCCACTTTCGAACCCCACTGTCTTTTTCTTTTTTATTATTTTCCTCAAACAAAGCCAAATAGGTTTGATCAAAAATTAACTAAAACGAGTACAAATGTAATTTGAGTACTTTGATGGCAACTCATTTATTTTCCAAAGTACTTTTTGGACACTTAAATGCATGAAGGGTAAGAATTTTAGCTCTTTTTGGTACTTCTTAGTATAAAATTGTTTTTTAATTATATAGATGTGTATATGAGTGTTCCGAACAATTTTTTGAGCTCCTTGCAATAAATAGACAATTAATTTGGAAAATTTTTATTATTCCTGGGCATAACAAATGTACTAAAAGCAGATAAATACAAAAAAATCACTGAATCCAAAACTATTTTAAGTACATAAAAAAAAGAATTTTTTTTTTACAAAAAGTAACTTTTTCAGAAAGTACTATTTTCAAGAAGTACTATTGCCAAAAAGTATTTGTTTTTCAAAAAGTACTATTGTAAAAAAATACTTTTTTCAAAAAGGTACTGCTCTCAAAAAAGTGCTATGTATTTTCAAAAAGTGCTTTTTTCGAAAAAGTACTTTTTTCAAAAAGATACTACATTTTTTAAAAAAGTACTATATATTTTCAAGAAGTACTATTGCCAAAAAGTATTTGTTTTTCAAAAAGTACTATTGTAAAAAAATACTTTTTTCAAAAAGGTACTGCTCTCAAAAAAGTGCTATGTATTTTCAAAAAGTGCTTTTTTCGAAAAAGTAATATTTTTAAAAATGCTTTTTTGTCAAAAAGGTACTTTTCTCAAAAAAGGAAGTATTTTCCAAAAGCACCTCCTCCTAAAAGTACTTTTTCCTGCATCTAAAGTTTTATAAAAATGTATCCTATAGTTTTGGATTAAATAAATTTTTTATTTACTTTTTATGTAGAGCCTTCAAACTTCAGCTCTATATAAAAACTATTTCGCCGCAGCTCCGAGCTGAGCTAGAAGCCACTTTCGAACCCCACTGTCTTTCGCTCTTTTTTTAATTATTAACAATTTAATTAGGATAATGCTCCACAACAAATCACAATAAAATCTTCAACATTTTCGATGTAAACTTATGTCTGATAAACAAGTTTTTATATTTTTAACCCCCGACGAAAAAAAGGGGTGTTATAACCCTGAAAATAATGCGACTAGTCTATACATGCATGTAAAGACTAGTCCAAAGAGGAGCAGGAGTACCACAAAACTACTCCAAATATATGAAAAAAAGTGGTCGATTTAACATTGCGATGTCCTAGGTTTGGACCACATGGTCCAACTTTGCATTACATGGGACTAACCCCAAAACTACTCCATATGGAATAGTTATAGACTACTCGCATACAATTTGTGAGTGCCTAAGAAGAACGATCATATTCGTTTAAACACGAACACTTATCGTGCAGCATTGAATGCTTGTATGAAAACGACATGATCCATGACTGCATTACATGGGACCATGATGTAACTAGTCTGTTTCATCTAGATTGGACCACGTACTCCAATATTATTTGCAGGGAAGTTTGTAGTGTGTGTCTGTGTATCTGTGTCTGTTCGTGTCCACGTACAGGCCAAACGGCTGGACCGATTTTCATTTAGTTTTTTCTGTTTAAGAGATGATCGAGAGGGTTCTTAGCTATGTTTGAAGAAAATCGGTCTAGCCGTTTAGAAGATATAACATATTTTCTGAAAAAAGTCGGGGGTTCTTAAAATTTTTAATTTTTTAATTCAAAGTGTAATATTTGATTAAATATTTTGATTAAATATTTTGATTAAATATTTTGCTTGATAAATTTTCTTGTGTTTTGAAAAAAAACATCTTATAGAAATATGGTAAAACATATTTCAATAAAAATAATTTCTTAATTAAAATTATCAAATTTTTCTTTTATTTGCAGGTAAGCAATTATGACTTTAATGGAAACTGTGAGTAGAAATATAACATCAAACATTATCGTAAGTTCAAAAAAATGTTTTTGTGGTGACAAATATATTCTGCTCTACTTCCAAAATCATTAGTCCTTATTTTAAATTTTTAAGCGGTTTAGTAGATTTTTGTTAAATAATTTTGTTCTTTTGATTTCTTCTACTTTCTTAGAGTGTTAATGAAAACTTATTAAGTTTTATTAATAAAAAAAAATAAGAAAAAAAAATCAGCTGCTCCTGTCACTTTATAGGAAGAATTGAGTGCAAGCACAAGTTTAAACCAATTCATGTTGCAACCACAAAGACGCGTCTGTTTTTGCTGTTTTATTTGTCAGAAAACGACGGATTTTGTAGTTTTTGCTTTAAGAATACATTGAATAATTGTTGAATGCAATATTCACACCCTACAGCAAGTCGTAAAATAAAAGAAGTCATATAAAACGGGCTAGCCATAATTGCAAAGATATTTCAGTTAAACATTTTCTCTTAATTTGTTTCTTCGTCAAACACGTTTATAAAGCGTATGTTATCTAAGGGAAAGATAGAGTGATAGGAAAGGAAGGGTCTAAAGTTATGAAGTTCCCAGGCAGAGCTACAAAAAGCTGTTTTACTGCTTTGAATGGGAGTTCTCATCCAAACAGCTTCAAAGCATGAATGTCCTTTCGCTTGCCCCTGAGATTTATATCTCACTTCCTAGTGAGAAGTCCTAACAATATCTAGCCAAAATCCAGTAGTAGATTTTATAGAGTACTCATCATGTCTGCCATCGCTCACTACATGCAACAAGCAATGTATGTATGTAGATATATCTCTACTTATTATCGTCAATTGCTTTAATAACAACTATTGCTGGTTGTTGCATTTGTTGCTGTTGCATTTTATTGTTATTTATACTTTTTTAATGCTTTTAAGCAGAAACCACAGATGGACACCAGACACACACAGCTTATGGGTAAGCTCTAGCCAAGAGTGATGACGATTGTTGGTGCTGAATACATTGAATATAATTTCTGCCACCTTTACAATTGACAGTTAGAATGGCATTGTTCTTGTTTTTGTGTATTTTCTGTTGTTGTCCATATAAACAAAGTGGCATAGAAAAAATAGTAGGGAAAAACCATGACACAAATAGTAATTTATACTGAGCATAATGTTGGTGCGTGGTAAAAGCATTATTTAATCCAATATCCTCCTATTTTCGTTATGCGTTGGTTGGTCTTCTTCAAAATAAAAGAAATAATTTTTATGTATAAACAATAATTTAAAAAAACTCAAGAAATTCAACTCCTAAATCTTGTTTAAAATAACGAACATTATTTCGAACTTTCGAAATTGATTGCGAATTTTAATCGTAGTCTACAAAATTTGAACAAAAAGTTTTGTATAACCAACTCCATAACTGCCAAACTAATCATTTCACAGAGCCATACATGCTTTGCTTTTGATAACAACCGATTCAATTCAATTTTGAATTGAATCTTGTATGGGGTGCTTTATACAAAATTAGAAAAATAAATAACACAGTTCCCGAGCTGGGAAGATTAGACTTTTTTGGTATATAAAAATAACTAAGTAAAACTATTTTTTTTTCTTTTGTTAATTAAATATATTCTATATTATATATATTAATCAAAATTCAGGGTTGGAAATAGGTTTTTTTGTATATAAAGTAACTAAATAAAATTAAATCTTTTTTTTTTAATTGAACATATTTTATATATTAAGAAGGCCTTTATGTATTACGAATATTTTTGTATTGTTATTGTATGTATTACGAATATTTTATTTTTTAATATGTATATAAGAAAACCTCCGCTGGAACGTCTGTTCATATATAAAGGTTCGAGGATAAATCTTAAAAATATATATAAATAATTTTTGGGTAAAATCAAAAGCATTTTAAAGAGACATTAGTGCGCAATAGAGATGAGCGATCCCGTGATTTTTTAATAATGTTGCTTTTAGTGAACGTGATTTCTAAATCGCTGTTCTCTTAAACTGTGACCGCGATCACATTTTAGCAATATTTTGTTTGTAGCAGTTGTGTTATTATTATTTATTTATTATTATTTTTATGTATAAAAAATTATTTTTTAAAATCTTAAGAAATTCAACTCCTAAATCAGGTTTAAAGTAACGAACATTATTTCGAACTTTCGAAGTCTACAAAATTAAAAAAAAAAGTATTGTATAAAAATTTATCTATTTGTCGAAAAATGAAAATGTCCTTATTTTAAAATCAAGTTCGAAAATTCGAACATTATTTGGAACATTCGAATTGATGTCGAGCATTCATTTGGGAGCCTTAAGTTTTTAAAACGGAGAGAAGTTTCTCATTTTTGCACAGATTTGAAAGTTCGAAACTAATTCCGAAATTGGATCAAATTTATCTCATTTTATATATACCTCTTGTACATACAATGTATGTGAAAAAAATCATATTACAAAAATATAATCTAATTTTACAACTGTCAACATCTTTCTAACTCCAAAATCAAAAACAATTGCAAACCAGTGAATATTACTTCGAGCTTTCAAATTGATATCATATATTAATAATATACCCGCATAGTCATTAAATTTAAAATAGTTTGAAATATATTTTATTGCAAATTTTCCATATAAAATTTTCTCGAAATAAATTTTAAATAGATACATTTTATTTCTTTTATGATAGGCTTTCCTAAAAGGAAAAAGTTTAGGGTCAAAATGTAAACTTAATTTAAGTTTAAATATTGAAATGAATTTTGAAATTTGCAGAAAAGTTCCTTTCATAATTCATGCCATAATTTATTTATATAGAAAAAATGTGTAACAGATGTACAAGAGGACTTAAGCTATACATATAACATTTTGAACTACGAAAGCAACTTTGAAATTTCGAAGATCATTTCGAATATCAGTATTAATACTGAATATTAATCTTAGACTTTAAATATGTAAATATGTCAGTTTTATATAAATTTTGAAATCCTGCAAAAATTAAATTTTATTTTTTATTTTCGAAATATTTTACATATGTATGTGCATATTTCAACACTAAAATTCGAAATTTCGAATTCAAGCTTTAATTGAAGTAAATTTTGGGCAAAAGCTTTCAATTTTAGTTCACTATCCTTATAAAGCTTTTAGTTAAACATAAATAAGAAATTCCAAAATCTTTTCAGAAAATAGGCAAATTAAATTTTTTATCATCATTAGTTAAATTGTTTGTGAAATATTCGGGAAGTGTAAGGTTTTTAGAATGTTCGAAAATTTGAAGTTAAGTTCGAAATTTAAAAATGTGTCCAAATCTTTGAAAAAAATGTTTTACTTTTATATTTTATTGTTCTAATCAACCAAATGATCATTTTGCCTAATATTTGCAGAATAATAAAATTTCGAAATTAAAAATTTTATCACACAATTTACTTTTCTGTAAGATTATATCACGAGTATTATAACCATAAGGCTGTGATAATTTAAAAATTTTATAAATTTTCCTATTTGCTGCTCATAAACAGAACTACTGACGTAGCAACGAAATTACTTTGTTTTGTATCCAACATTATTTCTAATTTGATTTAAACGGTCCACATTAATATTTCTAGCAGATTGTCCCCAACAAAATTGTCATTTCTTCAAACTCGTGGTAATATTTTTTTCTTTAATCTTTTTTTGCTGCTGGCCAACATCACGATAATCTCTTGCTGACAATATTCTTAATGTTGCAAATATTTTATTTTGCTACTGGAATACTAGAAGAGAAAAGAAGTTAAATAGGAAATGAAATGCATTTTATAAAAACATAAGCAACACATTCTTCCATAATTACAGTAATTATAGTGCAATGATAATGATGATAATGATGATGATGATGATGATGATGGTGGTGATGATTAATAATGATTTAAAAATGAAAATATTGTAGAAATTCCTTTCATAAACTTTGAAAAAATAAATATTATGTGGCAAGTATTTCGCTTTAGCGTTCGTTCTACATTTGAAGTAGCATTGTTATTATCTTATGATTGTATCAATGTAGTAAAATGTTCACCTTAAAAAGTATCCGTCATATGTTTAATTTAATAATTGTGGCAAGAAAATGTCTTCTGCCATCCAACCGTAAGCGGTTGAACATGTTTGGTGTTGCTGCTGTCAACTTTAGGCAAATTTTTGTAATTCATTTAAACTGGCTTCAAATTTTACTCGCTTGTAGCTTTATAAGGTTTCTTTGCAACAGAACCATGTGGCTATTTTTCGTGAAAGGAATTAAAAAAATCAAGCATATTTATAATCGTTTTTATTATTATTATCGCATTAATTATAATATTACGAGTATTAGCTTGGATACGAAAAGTAATTTTAATTGTCTTCAAAAAAAAATACTTTTTCTCTGGGCTGGTGAGAAATTTTCCTTGATATTTTCACAACAAAAAAAATATTTTTAATCAAAGAGATTCCCTTGTACTTTTAAGATCTTTAAAAGTGCTTTTTTCGTTTAATAAGCTTCGTGGTGCCAGACATAAAAAATATATCATTTGGTAACAGTCATAGTGAAATAAGTATGATAGCTGGCATCATTGTTGTACCAGCTGACTCTTGTAGAAAGTAAGCATATGTATGTATATTAAAAAAATTATTTAAATATAATACCAATCAATAAAATAACCGGCCCTGTTCTGTAAACCGATCGATTTGAAATCGCACGATTTTAGAAAACTAACTCTGAAAATGTAAATATTTTTTAAGATTTCTTTAAATTTTTTCTCAAATATCATATTTGAAAGAAAATTATCGTGTATGCTTTTAAACACCTTTGCAGGACCATTAGTAATTTTCGGATTCACAGAACAGGGCCGAATGATTTCTGTTGCGATTATTAATTCAAAAGAGAAGGAAATTGCTGCATAATCGGCTAAGCCAAAGACAGTGTACCAGATCATTAATAAGAAGGCTTCGTTCCGTACGGACACTAAATATGTAATACTATATCAACTTTAACCTATATAAAGGGTCCACCATCTAACGTTTTTTTTCAACTAGTACTTATTTCGTGAATGGTAACACTTAGCTCATGTCTGATTTGACAGATAATTAGTTTTATCCTTCCGCTGAACGAGCCAACTGACCATCCAATGCGTTTTCGCTTCGCTAAGTGGGCCTGCGATCGACTTACAGAAGATGCCGATTTTGCCCAAAAAAATCATCTTTTCAGATGAAGCTGATTTTGCTCTTGGCGGGTATGTAAACAAGCAAAATTGTCGCATATGGGGCACAGAAAACCCGTACGCATACATTGAAAAGGACGCACCTAAAACGAGTCACTGTTTGGTGCGGATTTTGGTCCAGAGGCATAATTGGGCCATTTTTTTTCGAAAATGAGCAAGGAGTTGCCGTTACAGTCAATGGCGATCGTTATCGGTCCATGTTGAACGAATTTTTGTTCACAAAAATTGAAGAGGAGGATATTGGCAACATTTGGTTTCAACAAGACGGCGCTACGTGCCACACAGCCGAAGCTTCAGTAGTTTTTTTTATAGTATTTTCAAAAAAAAAAAAAGTTATATGGCGGAACCTATGTATTATCGTAATCGAATACTTTACCTGGTGTAGACATTTTTTTTAAGTTTAAGTAACCGGTATACTTTTTTCGGTTGTAACGATCCTTTTAGTTTTGGCGCTTTTTCTTAGTTCTGGTGCTTTAGTTTCGTTTTTGGGATTAATTTCATTTTTTGGCATTTTTTCGGTATTTAACCTTTTTTTCGTTTTGCCGTTTTCATGTTTTAGCAATTTTTTTGGGTTTTGGCGATTTATTTTGGTTTTATAGATTTTTTTGTTTTGGCAATTTTTTTCGATTTTTCGATTTTGTACGCTGGGATGATTTTGTTAATTTTGGGATTTTTAGTTTTAGTGGTCTCTAAAATACAGCAAGTTGTCTAAATTACATTAATTAATATAATACCTTTTGATTTTGGTTTTTTTAGATGTCATTGTTTATTGATATAGTCCACATAAAAACACCCTAACTTTGAAAATCAAATGTTTATATTTTTATAATTTGAATTGCATGTATATAACATTGGGATTTCAACATTTTTCGTTGCTTGCTTTAGAAAATCCTTTAATATTTAACTGTCATATATTTTTTGTATTAGCGGCCAAGGTTTTACATATTCTCTGAAAATTGATGGTCCGTAGATCGCACGTTTCCCAAGAAAACAAACTGTGACAGACAGACGGGCGGACGGACATCGTAGCGAAAACAGTAGGGTTCCTTGTACATGCCAAACGAAAGCATATTTTATTTTAAAAAAAATCGGACTGTACACAAAAGCAAAGTCCAGCGAAATGTGTGAATCTTACAGCCTCTTCCACGATATTGAAAAAAAAACAATTAAATCTGAAAATATGCTAATGTTTTCTGAAACTCTTAACCCTTGACACGATCCTGCTAATTGACCAGAGCCCTGTTGGCATATAAACATATTTTTTCGTCAACTTACAGCAATAAAGTTTTAAGTAATAAATAAATTCAGTGAAGTGCGACTTTGACCCGCGCACGAAGGGTTCCGTACGGACACTAGATATGTAATTCAATACGAGCTTTAGCCTATATAAAATATTCACCCTTATTCCAGTTGTCGACATCGACGTCACTTTAACACAATGCCAAAAAATTGGAGGTTGTTTACCCGTTGTCGAAAACAACTGACTCCTGTTGGCAGGTTTATGCTATTTTCTAGACCGTAGGGAACCGAAATAGATTGTCAGTGTCATAAGATTGTTCTGCAGATTGAGAAACCAAGCGCCAATTTTTTTTGTATTGTGTTAAAATGAAGTCGATGTCGACAAATGGAATAAGGGGTATTGCTTTGGCATTTTTTCGTTTTTGGGCTTTTTTCGGTTTTGAGCGTTTTTTTAGTTATGGCGTTTTTTCTGTTTTTGGCGATTTTTTAAGTTTAGGCGCTTTTTTAGTTTTGAAACTTTTTTCTCATTTTGGCGATTTTTATCGGTCTTTTTGGCGTTTTTTGATTTTGGCAATTTTTTTTTAATTTCGGCGACTTTTTTTCATTTTGGCGATTTTTTTTTCATATAAACAATTATTTTGGTTTTGTCGCCTTTTTCGCGTTTTGGCGATTTTTTCGGTTTTTTTTTGGCGTTTTTTTTTTGAAATTTTGGCGATTTTTTCATTTGGGCGATTTTTTTTTAATTTGGCGATTTATTTTAGTGTTAAAATTTTTTTTTTAATATTGGCGATTTTTTTTCGTTTTGGCGATTTTTTTTTTAATTTTTGACGATTTTTTTCGGTTTGGCAGTTTTAGAATTTTGGGATTTTTAAGTTTTACCGTTTTTGAAAATTTCAAGAGTTTGCCTCTTACGGTTTCCAAGATACAGCAAGTTGTCAAAATTACATAGTCAAAATTGCATTTACTGATAGAACACCCTTTAATTTAAATTTTTTTTAAATTTTACTGTTAATTGTTGTAGTCTGTATAAAAATACACTAATTTTACAAATTTCAATTTCATACAATTGTATGTATATTACATGGGATTTTAAAATTTTTCGTTGCTCGTTTTGGAAGACCCTTTAATTTTTAACTTTCATGTATTTGTTGTTGTAGAGGCCAAAGTTCTACATACTCTGTCCAAATTTCTTTGTTTTCAATATACATAAATAGGCAGACGAAAATTTTTGATTTTCTTCCACAAGCTGATAATTAATGCATGTACTTCAAGTCCCAGTTATATCAAAAGTTTAATCAGTTACAAAAGTCTTGTTGATTAAACTTTCTGGCTTTTAAATAAGGATTTTATTTAAAGTAACATATGCCATTAAATATAAGTTGAAAAAAAAAACAATTTTTAAAAGTTTGAACTTCAACTTAAATTACATAATCCTAAATAACAAAATTACAAAAAAAAAAATGATTTAAAATGCGAAAAAAATTCATATAAAAAATAAATCTTAAAAAAAGAGAAAATATAATCCAAAAAATATGCATATGATATGTACCAACAACCAACCATACATCTCCTCATATTTAATTCATCTTACAAAATGATAATCATAAAATCATACCAACATACAGGCCGACAGACAGACCGACAGACAGGCAAGCAACAAAATATTTTGAATACAAGCTGCAGCAAATCCGGCTGAAAAAAAAACGTATACGTTTTTTTATTCAGATATTTTTTTTTTGCCTTAAAAGGTAGCAAAACGGCAGTATTGTACAACGATTTAAAGGTCAATGACTAGTGTAACTACAGCATATATAATACGAGTATTCTGTCATACTACTTGGCATCACAACAGTGTTTGAAAAACAACAGCAGCACAACATCATACTGGTACAGGGTGGGCCAAAAGAAACCAAGGGGTGTAAAAGTTTAATAACTTTTTTGTTTAATAATTTTTTTTTTATTTTTTCTTTCAGATTATATAGACAACACTTGGAGAATTTATAATGGAGAGGTTCACAATTGAACAGAGAACCAGAACAATAGAATTTTATTATTTAAACCAGAGATCAATTATTTTAACGCAAAGAGCATATCGTCGACATTCATTTTCATTTGAATGGCTTTGTTAGTAAGCAGAGCTGTAGGTTCTGGGGTTCTCAAAATCCAAGAGCCATTAATCAACGCCAATTGCACCCCATCAGTTGTACGGTATGGTGTGGGATCACATCTGAAAATGTCATTGGGCCCTACTTCTTCGAGAATGAAGATGGAAGTGCTGTAACCGTAAATGGAGAGCGGTATCGGTTTATGATAGAAAATTTTTTACGTCCTGCTCTTGAAAACAGACCTGGTATGTGGTTTCAGCAGGACGGAGCCACTGCCCATACTGCCCGAGACACAATGGCACTTTTAAGTCAAATTTTTGGAGAGTGAATAATTTCTCGAAATTCGGAAATTATTTGGCCAGCGCGATCGCTAGATTTGACAGCAGTCGACTATTTTCTTTGGGGTTTTTTGAAGGAGCGAGTGTATGTCAACAAGCCAGAGACAATCCTTGAACTCAAGGCAAACATTGTTGCAGAAATTCGAACGCTACAGCCACAAGTTTTGAAAGATGTTATGGAAAATGCTCTAAAAAGAGCCCATCAGTGCGAAGCTGAAAACGGTGGTCATTTAAGAGACATCATTTTTCATACTTAGTGTAAAAAAATTTCCATTTTGTATATTATATAATCTGAAAGAAAAAATAAAAAAAGTTAATAAACAAAAAAGTAATTAAACTTTTACACCCCTTGGTTTCTTTTGGCCCACCCTGTACAAGTGTATGTACTCGTATATTTGTGTGCAAGTGTGAGCAGTTTCACTCATATGCAAATATACAGTCTTAATATTTCGTGGTCCTAAAATAAAAATAAAATACATATTATCGAGATGAAATTTTATTCTTTCGAAACTTTGGAGCTCATTTCGATAACGAGCTGTTTCGATCATGTTTTTTCTGTTCGAGATTATAGCATTCGCATCGAAAAATACAATAATATGGTACAATATCGAATGCCATAATCACAAAATTAAAAAACGTGATCGATTCAGCTAGTTATCGAAAGCGACGATTAGACCCCTGAATTAAAGCTGGAACTTAAAATTTAAAAAATTGTGTTTTGATATACTCGTAGTTTTCCAGTTTGTTTTGTAATCTAATCGTAATTTAAAATTCGAAATTTTCGAACTTGAAAAGTCTAGGACGCTTGGTGAAAATGTCTTCACAGCTGCAAGTATTTTGAGCACCGCTATTTAAATATATTTTTCTCTTTGATACCAACAGCAAATAAAACAATAATAATAAAATAAAAAAAAACAACTATAACGTGAATGCCAGAAAAACACCAATACATAGATACAAATATTAAAGTATGTATACAAGGTACCCTGCAGTCAGACTGGGGCCAAGTGTCTCTATGTCAACACTAAAACTCTAGTAGTAGTTACATTGTCTACAATTTCCCTCTTATTCGTCAGTATAAAATAAAGAGAGAAAACAGATGTGGTGTATTTCTGGTGGATTTTGCAACCACTTGTCAATATACATAAATTAAGGTATAGAAATGTACCAGTAAATTTCTGGTTGGTATGACTCCATGTTCCCATAAGAACTATGAATTCACTATTTAGTCAATTGTTTTAGTGTTACTAGTAGAATTTCAATGACAAGCACATGCTAAATGTCTATAGCACAAAGTATTATATGGGGAATAATTGTAGAGTAGTACTGGTGACAAAGTCAAAAGCGACTCCGTACATTTTCACCATCGACATTTCCTTCAGGGTATATACAGTATATATACAGCATGTACTTGTTAAGTGTATGATGAGTGTGTCTGCTTTAGTGCTGGCAAAACTTTTGTTTTATTTTTGTTGTTGTATGCCAAAAGAAAAATATATTTTCATGGAAAACTAAAACAAAAAACCAAAGTAAAATTCTAAGGGAAAGGAAAACATTAACAACAACAAAAACCAAAAAGGTTAAAAACCCATATCAGTACAAAGGTAGCAAACAACAACAGCAACAACAACAACAACAACAAACAACCATCTACAAATATTGAAGCAAATCGCTGTAAAGAAATTTTCATGTTTTTAACATATTTTTTTAACAAATATTCTCCATTAGTATGAGAACGAGGGTAGTTTAGAAATAAACTCAGTAAAGTGCGACTTTGACCCGCGCAGGAAGGGTTCCGCATGGACACAACCTAGTATGTAATGCTATAAACATATAATCGAATGTTTTACCTGATGGAGACATTTTGAAAAAAAAATTTAACTACCTGGTAAACTTTTTTGTTGTTTATAATGTTCATTTATTGAAAAAAAAAAACATTAGGTTTTGGCGATTTTTTTCGGTTTTATGATTTGAACAGGCTAAAGTTCGTATCGCTTTTTAAGCCAAATTACATGTGATAATTATTAATTAACAAATAACATCAAAGTTAATTGTAAATATTCCCACAAACACCTAGTAAAACGAAACAAGTAGCTGTTTTCAAAAGCCACTACACCTTCATCATCAGTATCTTTTGTGTTTGGTCCACTGTGTATGGTGTCAGTTGATGTAGATTTCTGCTTTCTATACTCAGCCTTTATAACAAATGGAATATGTCAATTGTTTTTATTCATCGTATTACAATTTGCTGAAAGCTTTTTTTTTATGAAAGCTCAATTTTACCATCTTTAAATTTACAACAGTCTCGCCATTGTCGTTTGTTCTTCACTAATTATGCACATGTTAGTTAATTTGCTAATTTTTTGTTCTACTTAGAGATGAGCTTTCATTACAAAAAAAAAAAATTTCAGCAAATTTTAATACGATGAATCAAAACAATTTACATATTCCATTTGCAATAAAGGCTGAGTGTTTAAATCAGAAATCTACATCAACTGACACCACACAGCGAAGTAAACAAAAAGAATGCTGATGATGAAGGTGTAGTGGCCGGTGGTGGTGGTGTTCCGTTCTACTACGTGTTTGTCAGAATATTAACAATTAACTTTGATGTTATTTTTTCATTAATAATTATCATGTGCAATTTGGCTTACAAAGCGATACGAACTTTAGCGTAATCAAATCATAAATACAGAAACAAAAGGAGTTCGAACAATAATAAGAAAACTAACTATATTTTTTGTTTGTTTTCTTTTTTAATACATATTTTTAGTTTACCGACTTTTATTAATTTTAGTGCTTTTTTTCCTTGTAGCGATTTTTTTTTGGGGTTTGGAGAGTTTTTTTAGTTTTTTTGTGACCTTCCTTTTTACTTTTTGTGATTTCTTTTACTTTGGCGATTTATTTTATTTTTAGTGATATTTTTCATTTAAAATTTTTTTCATATTGGCGAGTTTTTAATTTAAGCCTTAAAATTTACATCTCAATAATATCTGTTTTTTTTTTTTTTTTTTTTTTTTTTTTTTTTTTTTGATAAATGGACCCTTTTTTTCCTAAACTTTAAGGACATTCTAATTTTTTTTTTAATCAATGCGAATTTCCAGCTATTCTGTTCTGCAAGGGTAAAGTATATGTTTGCTCTGCTCAGAAAGTGCAGTGAAGAATATTTTACACAAAAATATACAATGTCTATATCATTTTTTCTAAAGTTAGACTGTTTTTTTTCCTGGCAAACAACCCTCGCAATTATTTCACGTATAAATACAAATGCATAAATAAACGTATGCATACTTTTAGACAAGTATTGTTGGGTAAACAAATAAATTCTTTTTAATGTTCTTATTTAATGTATTAAATTTTCTAGAGTGTATATCTTATAACCCTCAAGTTTTTTTAATTTCTTTGCTGGCAACCCCCTTAATCCGGCATTCGTTGTGATTATTTTACTCTATCTACTTAAACAAATATTTTGTGTATACGAAATAAGAAAATACAACTGCGACAATTATTCGACTACTGCTGTACCATCCCCTAAATGTATGCTAGATTTCTTGAATTAATTATTCGTAAATTAATTATGAAAGTCGTCATGAAGGCCATTAAATTTTTTCTCTGGCTTTTTTCATTAAATTTTCTTCTAATTATATATGTATATAAAAGTTATTTTCTTTTATTCCATTTAAGCAGTATTGTGTTAAAAATTAATATACAGTTGGGGTTTTGAAGGGAACGTTACAACCTTACTTTTGAAGGGAACAAATAAAAATGTCTTGGCTGTTAAATTATTACTACCAGTTAATTAAATTATAAGGTTTTAACTACTAGACGTATTTCAAATTTAATAGATATACTTGAGGACAAATTATATACATACATACATACACAAACCGCTGTATTAAAACAACAGCTGGCCATAATTTTTAGGGGGCTTTTTTAGTTTGTTGATTTTTGATTTACAGTTTTCTCTTCGATATATTCTCTAGGAATATTTGAAATAAATATAAATATTTATTTAGCTTACAAAAAATTTAAAAGCTTCTTCGTGCTTGTAAAGCATGAATTGTGGCTGTTATTGAAATATGTTGCATACTTTGTGGGTGGAACTAAAAATAGTTTTATATACATATATTGGTGTAGAAGTATTTAAACTATTTAAGATTTTCGTAATATGAATAAATGGATTTTGTTGTGTAGTTGAAAATTTATGTAATTGTAAACATTCCACATCAATTAAAAATCTTTTTTTTTTTTTTTTGTTAAGGTTGCAATCTTTTGTTAAAAAGATTTAAATTCGGGGTTAAGCAGGATCACTATATCACAAATTATGTCTTAATTAATTATCTTCACAGCAGTTGGATGATTGCAATTATTTTAATTTTCCGAAAACTGGCGGCTATCAGAAAATGATAACGTTTAGCCGCTATTTTAGGAGATAAAGACGGTATTACTGCAAGAGGTCCAATTTATATCATGCACATTTAATGGTTTCAAAACTTCCGGTCTGGCAAGGCTGTCAGCTGTTAAATATCTGCCATCTTGAGTGTCATTTGTGTAGTGAAAGATTTGTCATTTATGAATGATCACTTAGCAACCGAATAAAATAAATAAAATGTACTACAAAAGTGGTGGCCTCTTTTCAAGTATTAAGGAGTGATTATCGTTGGCATAGTCGAAGGAATAGTAAGGAATTGGCAAGATTACAAAAATAATTGAAGAAACAGGTGTGGAAAGGCTTGTCTGGACTATCGAAAATATCGCTTCTGTTAGTAAAAATGTGGCGGATAGTCCGAATTAGTCGATTTCACGGCGTTCTCAGCAATTTTGCCTATCATACGGTTCATTATGGCTGGATTTGCACCTCCATTCATATAAAGTCCAACCCACGCAACAATTAAAGCTGACTGACCAATGCTGATTATTCGAATAAAAAAAATCTTCAGCAATGAAGCAAAATTGTCACCCACAGGGATCGGAAAACCGGAACTGTTTGTGGGAAAGCCATTGCATCCGGTAAAACTAACTGTTTGGAGCGCATTATGGTCCGGAGGTATCATTAGGCCGTAATTTTTCGAACATGACGCTGGAAGAACCGTTACCGTCAATTCAGAGCGCTATGGCCGAATAATAATCGTCTTTTTTGCCTACAATTGAATATTAGGAACCGGACGATATGTGATTTAAATAAAACGGTGCCACGAGCAACGTTACAGGAGTGATTTTGGCTTTATTGCATGGAAAGTTTCCAGAAGGCGTAATTTTACGTTTTCCGACGTTTAATGGCCAATGTATCATGAGATTTCACGCCGTTAGACTTTTTTGTGCGGCTACGGCAAAGACCGTGTCTACATGGTCTTTTCCATAATAGGTTTCATTTTGATATATGTGTACATGAAATTCCGAAGCATATTTATTTGACATAAAGTCTTTATTTATATAATTTGAAAATTTGTCTTGTCTTTATGGATAAACAATTGTCCATATGAATTTTGTTCTCGCTTTTGGAACTAGTCAGTAGACGTAAAACAAAAAAACTTTTGAATTTTTTGATCTTTTTTTTTTAATTAAGTACCCAATAAACTCTTTTGGTACTGTTTCTTAGTTTTGGCGCTTTTTTCCGTTTTTTTTTGGGATTGTTTTCGTTGTTTGATTGTTTTTTCTCATTTTTTGCGATTTTTTTCTGTTTGGGCGATTTATTTTAATTTTTGGCATTTTTTTAGTTTCGGCGGTTTTTTCGTTTTTTTGGGATTTTTTTCATTTTAGCGATTTTTTTTTTTATTTTTAACGTTGTTAAAAATTTCAATAGTTTGTCTCTTACGGTTTCCAAGATGCTGCAAGTTGTGAACATTAACTGATAGAATACTCTTTAATTTAGATTTTTTTTAATTTCAGTGTTAATTGAAACTTTCAAGTGTCTATATATAATTGCCTGTATATTACATTAGGATTTCAATATTTTTCCTTCCTCGCAATAGGACATCCTTTAATTTTTTATTGTGATATTTTTGTTATTGTAGTGGTCAAGGTCCATAGCTGTTATGGTTCTCGAGAAAACATTCTGTGACGGACAGACGGACATCGTAGCGAAAACATTAGGGTTCTTATTCACCTTTGGCTTACCTAACCCTAAAAAATAGGGAAGTTTTATATTCGCATAAATTTTGTAACGGAACTGTTTATTATACATAATTATTTTCTAAAAAAAAAGACCTTCAACAAAAAATTTGGAAATGAATATTGTTTAATTAGACTTCTTAGTAACACGGAAATAAAAAATTATTGCTAATTTGTATTCCGTAAATATATTTTAGCCGCAATGTCTTGTGTTTAATTAATAATATCAAAATTACCTAAAATATTTTTTTTATTTTTTTTTTGCATGTATTTATTTATTGTATCTTCATATGTGAACTAACAATAAGTATTCAAATCTTAAATCTATAAAAAAAATTATTAGGCCCGACCAGTGTCGGACCTAAACTTAGTGGTAGTTATAAATAATACATTAGTAGTGATAATCAAAAAAAAAGGGGGGGGGGGGGGGGAAAGTATTTTCAAGTAGTCCCATCTGGAGTCTTAGGTATAAGAGCCCGTGTGTCCCTCTTTTTTAAGCGGATGTGTCCAGTAAAGTTCAAAATATTACGAGCAAGCGGATTAGGATGTGATTCGAGTTTTGTTAAATATTTGCCTGCGTATTTTGCAATTTCTTCAGTCACTAGTGGCATATTTAAATCACGATGTATAATAGAATTTTGGATGTACCATGGAGCCGATGTTATTAACCGTAAAATTTTGTTTTGCCTTCGTTGGATTCTCTCGACATTGGAAGCTGAAGCAGTGCCCCATAACTGAATTCCGTAGCACCATATTGGCTTCAAAAGCGACTTGTACAGTAAAAGTTTGCAGTCTAAGCTGAGTGTTGAGTTTCTGCAAATCAACCAATAGATTTGAGTTAACTTAAGTTTCATCTGAGTTAACTTAGAGTCAATATGATGTTTCCATGTAAGTCTTCGATCAAGGTGTATACCAAGGTATTTCACTTGGGAATGTTGACGAATATTATGATTGTTGATTCGAATGGGGGAGCAAGTATCTCTTCTTAGGGTGAACGTTATATGGACACACTTTTGTTCATTGACTTTAATTCTCCATAAGTTCAACCATATTTCCAGCTGAGTGATATGTTCCTGGAGATTGCGGGATGCCTCATAAGGGTTTTCGTGCACACTCCTACAGGCTGTATCATCGGCAAAAGTAGAAATATGGATATTATTGCTCACAGGCATATCACAAGTATATATTAAATACAAGACAGGACCCAGAATACTACCCTGGGGCACACCAGAAGATATAGATTCGGGCACACTCGTGAACTCTCCTTCCACAACAGTGAACTTCCTATCAAGAATATAACTTTCCAAAAGCTTTTGAACGTTTATTGGCAAATATGTCTTCAATTTTAAAACTAGGCCTTCGTGCCATACTTTATCAAACGCCTGAGAAACATCAATAAAGAGAGCAGAACAATACTTCTTTTCTTCAAATGTTCTTCTTACAACTTGGACCAGTCTATGCGTTTGTTCAATCGTGCTGTGCTGACTTCTAAAGCCAAATTGATGGTCCGGGATGCACCCATTATCAGTTAAAATTTTGGACAATTTAGTCATGAGCAGCTTTTCGAAAAGCTTTGAGATTGTAGATAGTAAGCTTATAGGCCTATATGACTCAGTCTTGGTAAGATCTTTGCCCGCCTTTGGAATCATTTTGATCTTGGCCAGTTTCCAGTTATGTGGAAAATACTGCATTCTTAAAATAGCATTAAAAGTAAATAGCAGGATTCTTATTGCAATATGAGGCAAGCTCATGAGCATTTTGTTACTAATGCCATCAATACCTGGAGCTTTCTTCGGGTTGAGTTCAGCAATTACTTTTTGTACTTCACGCATCTTAAACCTTAAGGGACGAGGGGGTAGAGAAACTACACTCGGTAAATCAGCAGCACCCGTACATGAATTGGGAGTGAATACAGATTTTAAATGCTCAGAAAATAAGTTACCTTTCTCACTATCACTTCTTGCCCAGCCTCCGGTCGCAGTACGCAATGCGGACGTTACATCAAGACCTTCTAAATACTTTTCCAGTAGTGCAGTTTTTTCCGACGATAGCAGCTCTTTGAGTCGTTTAGTACATTCTTTAAGTCTGATTTTATTTAGGGGTGATCTGTGTTGTTGCCATTCTCTTCTAGCTCTCCTTTTTTCACATACAAGACGTTCAATTTCCGTAGAATAAATTCTGTTAAAGCCGGTCTGCGGATAGGAGGTAGTGGCGTGTTCAGCAGCCTGTTTAATATTTTCGTTAAGATAGGCAATGTTAAATTCAATATCATCGCATGATCTAAGCTGAATGTTTTCTACGCAGTGACTACTAAGATATTTTTTGAATACCAGCCAGTTGATTCCATTAATCATCTTCACATATGAGTTAGTTAAATCACTCCTTAGTGGGTTGAAAATTGTAACTATTGTTGGAGAGTGATCGGAGGACAGATCTAGAGAGGCCTCTACATGAATTAAGTCCCTATGAATATTTTTAGTGACGGCAAAATCTATAACATCTGGAATTTTTCTTACGTCAGTAGGCCAGTAAGTAGGCTCCCCACTCGAAATGACATCTAAGCCCATTTTTGAAATTGTATTGAACAAGGCTCGACCTCTAGGTGTAACCAGACGCGATCCCCAGTACGTATGTTTTGCATTGTAGTCACCAGCTGCCACGAAACAAGATCCAAGCGATTTGTAGAACTTCTCATACTGATCTTCGGTAACTGAAAATCTGGGAGGTGAGTAAATTGATGATATCACGAAGTTCGCACAAAAATTTTCTACGAAAATATTCGTTGCTTGCAAATATTCTTCACTAACGTTGTCAAGGACATAGTCAAGGACATAGAATTGCTGATCCATCACATGCTCTCTCTCTCGGGTCCTTTGTATCATATAAAGTGTAACCATTTATTTTAAATAAGCTTCTTGAGGTCAGTTGCTCTCCAATATTCCAACGCCTATTTTTCTTATTTGCGAAAGCATCATAACAACAATAATGTTAAATTTCCTCAATCACACTCAGCAACCTTATGGCTAATTCTATATAAATTCTACAAACATTAACCCTATTTGTACCCAAGCAGATCACAATTACTTCTATTTTATATATTTAATATGTCCATGGCTTTTTGTTGCTATCGTGTTTTGTATTTTTATTGGTAGGATATCTTTATACGGATAAGAATACTCGAACCTTATTGAAGCCTGACCATAAAAATTCTGTTTTATTTCGATGTTTTTTTTTACTGCAATATTTTCTTAGTTTCGTTTTTTTTTTTTTTTTTTGCCATAAAATTGTCATGGTATTGGTTTCATGATTCTCTGTGTCATTGTATTTGAATTCTTTTATAGATGAATTGTGACAACGACATCAAGAACAACCATAAGGAATTTGTGCTTTTCATGAAATTCACCAATATTCCACACAACAGCACCACAATGTCAGCAACATGCCAAGACAATTTTGTATTGCAATTTTTGTTCGTTTTTATTTCGTTTTGTGTTTTTCCCCCTACGGACAATTTTTGTTTGTAACATGATACTTTACCAATGTGAACACATATGTGTATACACATACAATGTGTATACATATGTATGTATATATGTAGTCATTATATAGAGACGACTTCTTATGTGCTTCTAAGGCCATGTGGCCAAAGTCTGCCTTGCCTTACAAAGTATTTTTATTGTGATATTTTTTTAATACGAGGGATGCTAAAAACGTCTTTGATCATTTTCGAATTAGGCCATTTGCTAAATTATATTTCTCCTCATTCTACTTGGAATATATTCGAAAATTCATAAATTAATAATTAAGTGCCTCATGGCAGTCTTTGCCGAAAATCCTTGCGATCAGAATTTTTATTTCGTTTTCAGCATTTAAAAACTATTCACTGAAATTAAGCAGGCAGCTAATTACCACATGAAACACTATTTCGAATTTTTCAGTCGTCAAAAAGTTGATTTTACTGTTGCACACTCGGTAAGACTTGGCTGGATGATGTTGGTTGTCAAGATTAATAAAAAAAATATTAGCTGAAATTTTTAATTTCGAAAATTGGTTTTCAGCTGCATAAAAATTAAAATTTCCGTTAAACAACTTTGAATAGAATCCAACGAAAATCTGTAACTACTTCTTCAACTGTACTCTCAAGGTCCCGCATAAATTTAATTTCGTGTAGTATAAGGACATGACTATTTTCACTAAATCCTTGATTTGCAAATATTTGATAACACGTACAATTATGATGTTAATGTAGCGAAAACTTATAACAATTTGTAGAACAACAGAGTCAACTATCCTGCTGAGTTTTATTCCAATCGGTGAAAGGATGCTCATATCTCCCATATATCCTTTATTTTAAAATTATAATTCTGGACGAAAAATGTGGATAAAGATCGTTGAAAATATTCTTGAAATTATGCAGGAAAGCTCAGTGTTTAACTTTATTTTAATCAATGCAAGGACAATGTGCAAATTTGTAATATTAGTATCTTTAGTTTAAAAGTTATATCTTAACCACAATTACGATAAGATTGCAGTTAGCTTTTTATCAAACTTTATTACATTCGGTGCACGGATATATCTGTCTACCGTGCCCAGAAGCCGATGAAAATCTGTAATTAAAACTAAACATATATTTCTGTTACTAATTTTATTTTTACTAGTGCAAGGACATGTCCACCTTCCATATATCCTAAGATTTAAAAATTCAAATTTCGTTTAAAATTTTGAATAGAATACAGCGAAACTACACAATAAATATCTGCAATTAATTTTATTTTGACCAGTGCAAGGACATGTCTGTCTACCTTCCATATATCCTGAAATTTATAAATTCAAATTTTGTATAAAATTTTGACCGAATCCAGTGAAAATCTGTAACTACTTCTTGCGCATTAGTTAAATTTCAAGTGGTGTAAGGACATAATTACTTTTCCTAAATTTTAAAACATTATATATATATATATATATATATATATCAAGTTATGCTCAAAACGAAAAGAGGACCTCATAACAATTTGTAAAATAATACAGTCAAGCATTTAGGTGAATTTTGTTCTAATCGGTGAGAGGATGCTTATATCACCCATATATCCTTTATCTTAAATTTATTAATCTGGATGAAAAATCTAACCAATTAGATCAAAAAATATTCCTAGAATTATGCGGTAAAGCTCAGCGGCAAATTTCATTTTAATCAGTTCAAGGACATGCCTACCTGTCATATATTCTTAATTTTAAAAATGTAATTGTTAATGCAAATAAGAGTAGCATGCATTCTAAATTAAGAATTGTTGCTAGAATTATACTGTAAAGATCTGGGACGAACTTTGTTTTAATCGGTGCCAGGATCTGTCCATCTCTCATATGTCCTTTATCTTAAAAATTTATTTGCAGCTTTTATTACAATTAAGAAATTATAAAAATGTTACTAAATTTACAGTAGCTATATTTCTATGTAGTGCGTTTCAGTTCGATGGGTGGCAGGAAATTTTTATCTCCCACATATCCTTAATTTCAGAATTGAATTTTAGCAACAGCTATGACCACGATATAGTGAAAACTTATAACTATGTATTGCTAAAAATCATATATGTGAGATATCTGAAGAATAATACTTAATTTTTTTTAGAAGGATATGGCTGGCTACCATATATCCTTGAGCATAAAAATTTAATTTCGTTTGAAATTATGACTAAAATGTGCAATACTTCTAAAGCTGTACATAAAGGCTCTAGAGTCAATTTTACTGCAATTCATTCAATAAATTTTATGCATCCCATATATCCTTAGTTTAAAAAATTTTATTGTATCAACAATTTTAGCTACACTTAGGATCAGGATATAGTGAAACTTTGTAACTATTTCCAAAATCATAAATTTTAGCTTACTGGATAATTTTATTGCAAACGTTTAAAGGACACAGATACCTCCCATATATCCTTTTATTTTAATATTTAAATTCTAGCCACAATTATGATAACCACATAGTGAAATTTGATAAATATTGCTAGAATTGTACAGTTAGCCACTCTAGCTAATTTTACTTTAATTAGTGGAAGGACTTGTTTACCTCCCAAGTATCCTTTTTTCATACATTTAATTTGTGGCTACAATTATGATTAAAGACCACCTAAAATTGGTAATTATTTTCCATAGAATTGTAGAGCAAATATTTTTAGTTAAATGTCATTTCAAGCGCTGCAATGGCATTCATACCTTCCATATATCCTTAATTTTATAAATTAAAAATAATGGCTCCAGCAAGGGAATTTTAGAAAAAAAAGTTTCTCAAGTTTCTCATTTTTCATTGTTAATAAAATTTGCGAATAAAATTTATCAATTAAGGGAATTTTTACACAGAAAATTTTGTTGCACCCTCGTAAATATGTATGTATGTTTATCTACTATAATCATCCATAAAAGAAAATGAAACAAAACACGAACTCTATGGTTATTGTCCTAAAACAGTAAAGAACATCAACATCAACATTCGCAGCGTCATCTCATCGATGATTTGGTTTATGTGAGCGTGTGTGTGTGCGTGTGTGTGTGCGTGTGTGTGTGCTGTGCTTTCGAGTTTGTGCTAAAATGCAAAGAAATAAAAATCGTATATCAAATGCATTTTATTCCTCTAGTGTTTGTTGCATGTATGTACATACATGTGTATTTCTATTTTTTTCTTCTTCTTTCTTCTCTGCAAATATAAAACTAGTTTTTAAAGATTTTTCAATTCCTTTTACAAATTTTAAGTAGATTATTGGTCGGCATAAAAGAGCTGCTAGAGGCGCTAAGAAAATTGGGAGAATTTGTTATCCCAAACACAATATATATTCATACATACATATGTACATACATATATTTGTAGAAATTGTGGATCGTAGATTCCCATACAATAATAGCAATAACATGGCATGCAGCTGCATGCACGCTTCGTAGGACCATATATAGTATTTGCAATCGATAAGTCTCTGTTTTTTAGACTTTAATTTTATTTATATATTTTTTATTTATTTAATTATATTTTATTTAATTAGATAAGCTTACATTGTCTTTAAAAGAAAAGCTTAACTCTACAGTACCTTTGTAGGGTATTTTAAAAAAAATAATAATCAAAAACATTTTTCTTCATATAAATACATAAATCAAACTTAACTCAAGTTTTTTGTTCAGCCTCAAATGCTACACGAATGTACGCTCGCATTAAACTGCATAAAGCCAAATTGCACAATTACACACTAAAAAAAGAACGGGGAAAAATCATACAAATAAAATAAATCAACATGCATTAAACATCATACACAACCTGGAAAATCATACAGAGGAAAACTACATTTTCTTTTAATAATCAATACATTTATGGTTCAAGTACTGCGAGTATATTTATGCTCTTATAGTACTAATCTAGTTTACTTTTTTTATAAAATAGTTATGCTCTCGACTTGTAATCGGTATTTATGCTTTTCTGGCCTTTGTTCTTCCTTTATCTTATTCTATTTTCTAATGAATGAATAAACGTATAATAAATAGTATATTAAAAAAAAGAAAACAGGAGTTAATTTTATAGGATTATAAAAAGTGCTAAGCAGTGGCCATAGCAGTTATGAAAATAAATAGTAAAGCAATATTAGCCTTTAAATTATAAATAGAAGAGAATTTAAAACAAAAATTTCAAGTTCCCGACCATTCATATCCTACATTTTCCTTATAACTAGAGCTGGGACTTACATGCAACTAAAAATTGATTTTCTGCGCTTAACAAATGCAAATAAAAATTAGAAATATGCGCAAAATATATTAAATAATTACCAAGCACCAGAATTAAAATGATATGTAAATATATCTGTGGCAAAAAGAAAAAAGTGCTTAAGTCAAGATAAGCTGATTTTTAGTTAACGGTACCTCCGTAATCTGCAAATTCGAAAGTACCCCTGGTCAAAATCTCAATAAATTTGTGTGATTTTTAAGGAAGTTAAATCAGTATGACTTGCAACTTATATTTTTTAGACTTCTAATATAATTTAGAATAATAGCTTAATTGAGGTTATACTTTCGTATATTTCGACTTAAATGTATTACCTATAGTGTGTAGGACGACGATTGCTTGAAAAAATAAAGTTAAACAGAGAATTTCCCAATTTAACTGTAAAAAAAAAATTCTGAAAATCGACTTGAACGCTTAAAAGTGCTTTCCTGAGAAACAGTAAAATATGACTTAAGCATTTTATTCTTATTGCCACAGATATGCGTTTTAAGCGACTAAAATCACTTTAGTTTAAAATTTAATTAATTTAAAAAGTAAGCAGCACTAGTATTTTAAAATGGGCAATTATGGTTTTTTGCGTTCCAGCAATTTCGGAGAACTTTTGCACATTCAGAGAGTAATTTTCTTTTTACACTCATCAGTCCGAACTTGTACGAAATGTTGTGGAACACACCTAATAAATATTCTGTGTTTGCACAATACTGCAATAAAATGAGAAACCTGCGTATATAGAGTTTACATATTTTAACGCTAAGCCGCCATTGTGTTCAAACAATCTTTAAAAGTAATAGTGAATTAATAAGTAATATAAAGTGTGATTTTTTATCAACTTTCTTTTTGGCAACACTGTTTTTGGCAGCTCAACTGTCTTGGTGTAACATATGTTACAGTTCGATATGTTCCGTTTGGTCTAAAGTTTAACCATGAATCGACTTACAAACGAACAACGCTTGCAGATTATTGAGTTTTATTATCAAAATTCATTCTCGATTAAGAAATTGCATCGTGCACTTTTTCCATTTTATGGTCAGTTTGGGCGACCTTCTGAGGCGACTATTTGGAATCTTATGACTAACTTTCGCATCAAATTAAAATTTTTGGAGATTAAACCACTAACACGCGTACGTAGAGTGCGGAAAGAGGAAAATAACGCACCTCTAACCGCCAGTGTTGTTGGACCGTGAATTATCGATTTGGCGCTGTTCGCAGCAATTTAGTCTCTGTTACTCCACTTTTTTTTTTGCCCAAAATAGAAGAGCTGGACTTGGCTGACTTGGTAGCCCTACATGTTAAGGATCATATTTATAGGAACAAGTAGAGAAGAACATCTAATGTATCGAAAAATTCAAAAAATCTCGATTTAAAAAAAAAAATAATGACTTCCCAGCTAAAAAAAGTTATATATGGTCCATATATTTTTAATATATGAATGTATATAAATATATATGAGTATGTATGAATTCATGTATGGAAATATATGTGATTGGACATGGCAAAACTATTATATATGAATTAATATATGGACTAATATATGAAATGTATTAAAACATATGAGCTCATATATGGAAATTTAATTATGAAGCTCTTCATATGTGGATCCATATATATAAATAAGATTTAATATATGGAGCCATATAAGAATGTCTGCATACATGATATCTCACATAAGATCGTGTTTGCAATCAAAAAATCTTGGTATTTTATCACTGGTGATTTGCAAATCCATTAGAAAATACATACAGTATGGAAAGTTAAAAAAAAAAACGTTTTAAAAAAGAAAAACTTTTGTTTCCAAAAAAAAACCATTCTAGTATGATTTTATACATTGTGGCCCCATTCAATATATTAAATAATCAAAGCGATAATCCCGTCATTAACTTTATAGAAAATAACACAATTCTCTATTCATATTACTGCAAAAAATTATATTGAAAACTATTGTTAGACGGATTATTTTTTCTTTTATGATTAATTGCATTAGTTTTTAATCTGATTTTTTAAATTAAATTTTATGTACGAATATGAGTTTTGTGTTTTTTAAATAATTGACTTTTGACTTAAAATGGTGAATGAAATGACTTTTATGGCCTGTTTAACAATAACGAAAGAAAACTGAAACGAAACTTTCGACTGAAAATTTATATTGAAAACAACAATGAAATATGAAAATTTGTTTTTGTTTTCAATATAAATTGTAAGTCGAAAGTTTCGCTTCGTTATTGTTAACAGGCCATTAGTTCGTTTTTAATTATTTGTACAAACAAATGTTTCATTAAATACAACCTCCCTGTTCAAAATCTAAAAAAGTAATTTTAGTAATTTAATTTATTGCACAGCAGTGCGCTTATGTAATCAAGAGAGAATGAATATGAACTTTGCATACTGTAGAGGGAATATTTACACATACATGTATGAAAATGTATGAATATATGTATATAATCATATATGGCCATATACCCTCATTTTTCGGATCCGAACCATATGTGGGATATCATAAATATATGCTCCATACATATTTTTTTAGCTGGGTTAGGACATTTCTATATTAAGGTAGCGATATATTTAATGAAATTAGTAATTTAATTTTATATCTTTATTTCGTTGCTTTATCGCATTTGTAATGTAAAATTTAATAAAAATTTGCTGCCGCCACCTTATTAAGCGGCGTTGCATTATAGCATAACCGGCATATCACTATTCGATCAGTTGTTCAAGTAGAGTACAACTTGTTAACTATACGTAGCGAAAAAATTTTATGAAAAAAAAATTGCAGCCATTACTCAACTCTTGAGTGGAGCGAAACTGCTGTGAAACAAACTCTCAACGGTTACACAACAGTTACGTCCTTTGAACGCGACCACTAGCTATGTTAGGACGTTTAAAGCTATTGTACATATTATGCATTTCAATCCGCGAATGTTTTCTTTTTAAATTATTTGAATATGACTCCAGTGCTTCGAAAACTTGTTTCAAAATATCATAGTTCATGTTATTCTATATACTATTAATGTTTAACTATATTTCCGTTGAGGTTGGCAATGTTTAATTCGGATGTTCTTAGTTTAATGTTTTCCGTTCAATGACTACTGAGATATTTTTGAAACACAGCCAATTAACATTGAAGATTGACTGATCATCTTCACATATATATGAGTGAGGTAAATCACTTGTTAGTGGGTTACAGATTGTAATGAGGGTGGAAAAGTGATCGGAGGAGAGATCTAGAGAGGCTTCAATATTAATTAAATCCCTAGAGATATTTTTCATGACACGAAAATATACAACATGCGGAAGTTTTTGTATGTTAGTAGGCTAGTAAGTGAGCTGGCTCCCCACTCGAAATGACGTCCAAGCCCGTTTTGAAAATGTGTTGAGCAACAATTGACCTCTAGACGCGAACACCAAAACATATGTTTTGCATTGTAGTTGCTACGAAGCAAGGTCCAAGCGATTTGTAGGAATCCTTGTATCGATTCTCAGTGATTGAGAAACTGAGTGGGGAGTAAATTGATGATGTCACAAAATTTGTACAATAGCGTACTATTAATTTTCGAATTTTCGCAATTTGTATTACGATTATTACGCGTTATGTATTACGAATATTTTTTTATAACTTTTGGTTGTTTAGTATTTAGTACATAAGACGCTAAGACGTCTGTTGAGTATGAAGGTTCAACGCCAAAAACAAAAATTTTAAAATATAAAAATTAAAATAAGATAATGTCGCAAATGAAAATTTAAATCATCCCTGAGAACTTACTATAACTGTAAAACAGAGACACTTCCATCTTTGGCACCTAATCAGATCACAGCGCTCACTTTTAACATTTATTTAAAAAAATGCAATAATTGTTGTCAAAGATTTTATTATGCAAGTTACTTAAATCTATGAGTTCTAACAAACTAATAGCTAACTTAAAGCAAATAAAACAATTAAAGAGGTACAAGTGATTGACATGAAACTTAATTTAATTCAAGTCTGCAAAGTTTTTGACCAGTCAACCAAACAGAATGTTATGCATATAAATGCATTTAAACTAGAGACGACAAGTCCAGCAGCTTTTCCGCCGTCCACTATCTCTATATAAATTTCATTAAATTAAAAAAAGCCCTTTTGTGTCAAACCTTAAAAACCAAAGACACCATTACAAAAAGTGTCAGCAAAATGTTTAATACTGCAGCTAAAAACTTATTTTATTTTTGTTTTTGTGGGAAAAATTTGCTGCATAACATAAAAGTAATATTTAGAAAGAAAGAAAAAAAAAGTAGACGCTTCATTGTGGCATCTAAACTTTTGTTTTAGTTTTTAATTTTCTGCTACTTTTCACACCTGCTTTTTTATTATAATTCTAAATTGCCAAAGTTTTGCTGAACTATGTATGTATGTATGGGGGAACAATGAGTATCTGTAACATTCATTTGAAAAAGGAGCTAAATTAATTTTTGGTTTTACTAAGAAAATTTCCATAGTGTATATTAAGGGATAAAATGAAATGGATGTATAAAGCATACTTTAAGGCATGTGAGCTCAGTAAAGAGGGTTATTTGTTAGTCTTAAGCACTTGCAGACGGTAATATTTAATAAGAGTGTACTTGAAAAAAATTAATAACTATTTATGCTCTAGTTACTGTCGAAATTTTCTTTAATAAGCTAAACAAGGCTCTCTACCTTAACTTTCGCTAAAGCAACTAAACATCTGCCTGTTTACAAGAGCCCACAACACCCACAACCGCAACATAAACGTCCAATAATTTATGTGAAGTAACTCATTTGTGCACTTGAGACACTTTAACACTAAACAAAATCCCCAATGAGCATGAAAAAAAAGCAGAAAAACAGTATAACAACAGGACATAACTTTTAAGGATGAGAGTAGTACATTAGTAGACGAACGTACACATTTGAATAATTACAACCATGCGACATAATAAAAACAAAAGCATTTCGGTTGTTTGCTTCAACAAATGTAAAACAGTCTACATAAATGCTAGCAAATGCGCAATAATCTCAACCAACCAGTCCCCACCCCCCTCTCACCATGTTTTGCATAATTTATTGCATGAAAGCAAAATAAAAAATGTAGCATACTTTTGGGGGAGGGAACAAATGCCATAAAATAAAAAAAGGTGTTAAGAGAAAAACATTTTGTAAAGAAAAATCATCTGTTTAAGGGATAAAGCAGGAGAAAGTGTATAAAATAGATTATTATTAATTAAAGCAATGTAATTAAAAATTAATCAAAGTAAATAATTTTTCGAATAAAAAGGTAATACTCGCATTTATTAAGCATGTTAGTGAAATTGCATATTGGGGAAGTGGGATAAAAAAATATAAATTACATAGAAATAATGGCATTATAAGTAAAAATCTGTGGCCAAATGGAAAAAGTGCTTAAGTCGAGATAAGCTGATTTTGCGTTAAAGACAGCTCTGTGATCTTGATAGTTGAAAGTACCTTAGGACAAAATCTCAATTATTTTGTGTGATTTTTGAGGAAGTTATAGTGCAATACTTTGCCGCTTATATTTTTTTACTTGTAATCTCATAATGAATAACAGCTTAATTCAGCTTATACTTTGATATATTTCAAATCGAATGTATCATTTATATTGTGTAGAACGATATTTTCTTTAAAAAATTTAAATTATCAACTAATTTTAGAATTTAACTGCAAAAGAAATAAATTTCTAAAAATCGACTTGAAAGTTTGAAAGTGTTCTACCATAAAACAGTATGACTTAAGCAATTTTTCCTTATTGCCACATATATATATGTATAAGTAAGGCCGAGTTTACATCTGTGTGCCATGTGTCCAAAAAAACGTAAACACTAATTACTAATGAAAAACTGTTTGATTCAGATATGTATTTATGTATTTAAACAGTTTTCAATCATGTTGGATTCTACAAAATTGTCTATTAGTTATGTATGAAACTGTTTAACTTAATAAGAACGTATCTGAATCAAACATTAGTAATTAGTTTTTCATTAGTAATTAGTGGTTACGCTTTTTTTGGGCACATGTGTGCCAGTTGTAAACTCGCATTAAGAAAGAAGTTTCAATTAGAACTCCTAAAAGTATGCATCAAATGTTGATAAAAAGAATACAGAGTCCTTATACTCGTATAAAATAAAAATGCGATCCATAAGATAATTAATTTGTGGCACAATTTGAATTTTAAATCGCTTTACTACCAAAAGACTTGCAATAATTTTTTGCTGGTATAATAAATAATAGAGACCTGCGTAAAAGATCTTTAAATGTAAATACGTCATGATTTTTAAATGTATTCACGTCGCATGTATTATACTAAACCAATAATAAATGCTGTCGTACTATAAGCGAAACACGACGGATGTATTGGTGTATGTGTATATCAGTGTTAACAAGCGATATCGCAAGACAGCTTGTTTGTAAAAAAAAAACACTCAAAAGAAGTACTGTTGATTAGTGTATGCTTGTTATTTTTCATATTGTACGTTTGAGTGTGTGTGTAATATGTAGATTGAAAACTATTATGTGGTTAAACGCATACAACTAATGTTAATGCATGTGTGTGCCTTTGCATGTGCGCAGAAAAATAAAAAATCATACACACATACATGCATGACGTTTGTACACGCGCTCATGCGTAGAAAGAAGCAAGTATCACACACAAATTCTTCCGTCACGAAGTGTTTTCTTCTTTACTCTTATATCTACAATACTCAAACAAACAGTGCAAACAGTGTTGTTAACGTTTGTTTTATAAGATTTCGCTGTGGTAAAGCATTTGAAAAATCCCTCAGGTCTTGAAAGTTCTTATAAGATGTCTTATGCAGGACACTAATAAATAATTATAAAAAATAACAAAAGCAGAGTGCATAAATAAATATACCTACATACATACATACATACATATTTATTCTCTTTAAGTACTCGTATATCTCTACCCTTATGAATATGTACTTGCAAAAGCTCTTCACTAAATGCTTTCCTACTTCCTTCTTCTTCTTCTTAGCCAATACTTCCGAGGCCGGTGCAAAATTATCATCTATTCACGTGCTTAAGTCGTTATTTTGTTGAATTTTTCTCTGTTTAACATATTACAAATGCTTTTACAAGCAAAAACCAAACGATTTACATTGTTTTATGATGGCCCTAAAACATCGTGAAACATAATTTCAACATGACAACAACACCCTCCTAGACTTCCTGGTTGCAATCTGTTTGTTTTTTTTTTTTTTTTGATTTTTTTATATTTTTCACTTTCTTTTCAACAGTTTAAACGTACTACTGTCATTATCATACATATATACATACATATGTAGATACGACACATGTGCTTCTAAGTGTTCCCCGTAAAAACGAGTCAAGAAGACGGCAGGGTGAGTTTAACATATGCTATTCATAGCTGGCATTTAATTTTTTATTTAAGAAATAAAAAAATAAATTATACGTGAACACTTACAAAAAAAAAACATGAAGTAGCTAAAGAGGTGTTAGAGGTAAAGTGTATGTTGCAAAGAATACCAGACGTGCCTCTGTCGTGATTCAAAGCAACATTATTATATCTTAATTTATGCTAATCAATGTTCTGAAATCACTCATACGCCACCATTATTTTTTACAAAGAAGGCGTTCACTCATATGTTTGGTGAATCCGCACAACAAACCATTAAAACACCTTGCATTTTAGGTATACAATCAGGGCAATTATGAATAAAATTCGAGAGAAATTTCTCCTTTTTCCAATTAGATTTTTTGGTTTTTTTATTTTTGTTGGAATTGTTGTTACCCGGGAAAAATTTCTCGCTAAATTTTATTCATAACTAACATTAACTCTCTAACTTTTCTGCATGTGAGTCTCTTTTGTCCATTTCGAAGAATTTTCGTGGGAAAACATGCCCGTAAAATGTACTACAAAAATTTTTCATATAAAATTCTACCAAAAGTTTTTCAAAACAGCAACGATCGAAATTAAATTTGAACAGCAGATATTAGACAAAGCTTAATATACATTTAAGGGTTAATTTCGTACATATTCAAAACTGCATTTTGAGTAAGTAAAGTATTCAGCACTTTTATGTAAAATCTTACGATGAAAATTTTGTTGGAGCATTTTCACCCTTTACTTTTTGTCTTTCTCCACACGCAGGCATATTATGCGCTAAAATGTTCTTAAAAAATATTTGCCATAAAATTGTACCATAAAGAAGAATATTTTTGCGGAAAATTTTAGCACTGTAACTCTTATGAGTCTGGGTCTTTTTGTCCTTAACTTAACGCCGCCAAGCCAACTGGTTATATAACGGGTTAAAATCTATGGCCCATATTTGTAGAAAAGAATGACAATGAGTACTCAAAAAACATATACTGAATATATTTAGTCTTAATTTTAGTAACTGCGTATAATCATAACTGTAGCGCAAAAAAATCGTACCCTCACATATTATTTCGCAAGCAACTATAACCGGATTCTAACATACAAGAGCTTCTTTACTTCGTTTATGCCAAAAACTAAAATACACTACAACTACAAATAAAAAGGCATATGCGTATAAAGCTGAAATATATATAATCGGAGTATGCTTATAGTCTGAATATAGATATTCGATTGGACAAAAAAATATACTCATCTTACTCGGCATATTTATTCATCATTCTCCACCCTGTGCATTCATTTGTATTAATAAAATGGAATGAAAATTGTGTTTTTTTTTCTCTATGTGTGTGTGCAAATAAAATAGCCCTCTATATACGTATATGTAGCCGATTAATAGTCCGGCTATTTTTATACTCATGCGCGTGATTGAAGCTCATGCAATCTAAAAATTTTAGTTACAGCCGTTTGTGCCACGTAATTAGAAAAAATGTGTATTAAGATAATTCTTAGATTTTTATAGTTAGTTGTACGCATTCAGTTTAAAGTGTATTTAAATACGAGCGTGTTTTTTATTTTTAGCTGTACGTCGTCGTTTTCCATCCATAATAGAACCATTGATCCTCAAATGCATTTAAGTTTTTGTCTAATTTCTATGTTTGAGTTGAGACCAGGTTTAGATGGTAAAAGATATCTAGGAAGCAAATTTGAGTTTTATTCTTTAAACTTTAATATCCCTTCAATTACAACTTTCTGCGCAAACAATTTCATAAGCTTAACTGAAACTAAGTTTCAAGCTTTTCTATGTTCAGCAAGTTTTTAAAATAATAAATAAGTTCTCTGCGGTCAACTCCACGGGCATAGTTGAAGTTATACAAAATTATTCGCTTATAATTTGTTTACTTACTTATAATTATTTTGTCAATATTAAATTCTTAAATTCTCAACTTACCCCCTGTTTGTGTAAGACGTTTGAGTTAGAAATCTTGGCGTTTCTGTAATAGATTAAAGAAAAGTTTTACAATTTTCTTTTAATCTATTACAGAAACGCCAAGATTTGTAACTCACACGTATTACAGAAACAAGGGGTTAAACTTCCAATTGCAAAAAAAAATTCAACCATATGTATAACCACAAAAATTGTACAACAACCGCAAATTAAACAAATTTCTTAAGTGCTTGATTTAACAACGAATTTACTCAATCATCACTGAAAAGGCTACAAACTTTTATAGGTTTATTGGCCTTTTTTGCTCTTATTTGAATACCAAATACATATATGTGGACATGCATGTGTTTTATTATACTTGTGCCAAAAATTGGCATCAATTGTTGCCGTAAAGGATTCAAAAGCTGCAATACTCTCACTGTAAATGGACCTCCTTAATGTAGCACACATTTATGTGCTAAAAATATTTATTTGCCTTTTTGCAATACCCCGCTAAACCCTGCTGCCCCCTTGAATAGTTTATAAAATATGGTACAATTTTCCATGCTACTGCAAAAAAAAAACTTGTGTGTATTTTATTGACCTGAATTTGTGGCAGGACCAGAGAAAAGATATGATGGCAAAGGACCGCACCGCAATCAAATGATAAACTGTTTTAAAATATATTTTGCAAACTGTAACATTCAAACACCTCCACTTGAGATGGGTAAGAAAAATTTAGTTTCATTTAAACTTTAACCTCATAGACACATTTAAATGTGTAACATGTTGTGTGGCAAATATTGGTTTGTTGCACGCATACAATGTGTATGTGCCTGTGTGTGTGTGTGTGTATGTTTTATATTTCAATGTTTGTTTGTATTGACCGGAGAAGGAAAATTGATTTAGGGTTTGGAGATCAGAACTTAACAAAACAAAAAAAAATTATTGACGACTACGGATTATATGGGACTGGTCTTTGACTACTTTGTCGCTGTCATCGATTAATGTTTCGCATTAATGTCGTATGGCGACATGTTAAATAATTCAAAATTCACAAAGAAGTACCCTTTGAGAGCAGAAATTTCCCTAATAGACTTAATACATTTTGTTAAAAATGCAATCTGTTTTTATGCATCTTCGAACTGCATAAACACTCACTGTGTTTTATCTAACTCGGGTACTAACCACATTTCCTATTCAATTAAAACTTGTGCAGTAAGTACGAGCTTTTTTTGGCACTTGATCACACTTTCTTTGAGTACCGTTGAAGATATTCTAGTGGATGTATTTCTCGGAATATACCAGTTAGTTATTTTATGTGTCTATGTGTGGCATGCTTATGTGAACTTGTACTTCCATCGTTAACGAAAAGCAGGAAATTAAACTTTTTAAATCTGATACTTAAATCTTTCAAGCAATGAAGTGTAATAACAATTTGTCGATTGAGGCTTAAGTATTGAATTCTAAAAAAGAAAGCAAGGAAATGCACTAATAGAAGTTAAACAATAATTTTACATCTCTTCTTAAGAATATTGAAGTAAGGGAGTCCTAATGGCTGCAGTTGGTGATTAAAAACAAAATGGATTTTGTTAACAGACATCTTCTCAGTAGGAACGCCCATAGTCTGCGGGAAAATTCAAGCCTGCACCCCAGTTATACTATACGAGTACTTAATTAAAAAATATAGTGTACATTTTATAATAAACTAAAGTATTCTTTTGGAACTGAAAATTTCCACAAATTGCAACAAAAAAAAAATTTTAGTATATTAATTTATTTTCTAATGTTTTTCATTTTCTAATTTTGCAGGAGCTCAAAGAGAGCTTTAATTATGGCCTCTTTTGTCCACCCTCTAATGGCAAGGCTGGCAAATTTTTGGATGAAGAACGACGTTTGGGCGACTATCCCTTTAATGGCCCAGTGGGCTATTTGGAGGTGAGTTATTTTATTTCTTTAACCTCTCTGTAATCCTAAAACCAATTAATTTACCTTAAAACAAAAATTTTTCAGCTCAAATATAAACGTCGTGTTTATAAAATGTTAAATTTAGATGAACGCCAATTGAAAGCGTTACATACACGTGCCAATTTACGACGCTTTTTAGAGTGCATCAATGGTGGTCACGTGGAAAAAATTGCAAAAATGTGTGCCAAAGGGCTGGACCCGAATTTTCATTGTCCCGAAAGTGGTGAGACTCCACTGACAGTGGCCACTGGTGCCAAGAAACCAAATAAATTATTGATTGCCTTGGTCAATGGCGGCGCTCTATTGGACTATCGTACTAAAGATGGTACAACTGCTTTGCACAGGGCTGTGGAAAAGGATTCGCTAGAAGCTGTAACGTAAGTTTCATTCACATTATGATGATGTCTTTAAAAAAAAATTCAGAAAAAGTTCCTTTAAAAAAGATTAATAATTTTAAAAAAGGAATTAAATTTAATTTTTCCAAAATATACAGCTTAAAAAAAAGCCTTTTAAAAAGCTTTTTAACATAAATTGGCTTAAAAAATTATATATTTTAAAAAAAGTACTATTTAAAAAAGCATACTTGCAAAAGTACATTTTAAAAAATTGTCTTCTAAAAGCCGCTTTTTTTGAAAAGTACAGTTTTAATTAAGTAAGTTCAAAAAGAATACATTGAAATTGAAAGAGAATCTTTAAAAAAAAATACCTTTTAACAAAAGTACTTTTCAAAAAATACCTTTTCTTTCAAAAAATTCTCTTTTAAAAAATTATTTTAGACCAAAACTTTAAAAATTTAACTTTTATTAAATATATGTAACTTTAAAAAAAAGAAATTTGCAAATTACCGTTTCAAAAAGTACCCATTAAAAAATTATCTCTAAATAAAATTGCCTTTTACAAACAAAGCCACTAAAAAGTAACTTTGACATAGACAGTTTCAAAAAAAAATACATTTTAGAAATGTTAGAAATTCTTTACTCGAAAAAGATTGCTTTAAAAAACCCCTTTAAAAAATACTTTTAATAAAATTACCTTTTAACACCTCTTTAAAAAATACCTTACAAATTGCTGTTTAAAAGGTTTTTTTAAAAACTTTCTTTTTACAACAAGTGCCATTAAAAAAATAATTTTGAAAAGCCAGCTTTAATAGAAAGTACTTGTTTAAAAAGTTTATTTGGAAAATGTTCCTTAAGTTTTTTAAAAAGTACTTTTTTAATTTAGTGCCCGTTCAAAAAAGGACTTTTTAAAAAACTTATTAAAAATACTTTTCATAAAATTGCCCTTTAAAAATATACTTAAAAAAGTACATCAAAAATTACCGTTTAAAAAAAGTACCCTTTAATAAAAGTACCATTTAAGAAATGCATTTAAAAAAATTCATATTGCAAAAGTTTCTTAAAATAAAATATTTAAAAAAAATTATATATTATAAAAATGCTGTTTTAATAAAAGGGCATTTAAAAAAATAAAAAAGGGAAATTTTTAATAATATAAGTAATTTTTCAATAAATTACCTCTTACAAGAGTACCATTAATTAAAAAATTCACCTCTTAAAAAGTGTCTTTGATTGAAGTTCAAAAAAATTAAAAGTACTTTTTAAATAATCACATTAAAGACTTGTTTTTTAAAATATTCTTAAAAAAGTACCTTAAAAACTACCATTCCAAAAAAGTACCTTTTCAATTCATTTTAAAAATTTCTCATCTTTATAAAAAGCACTTTTAATGGTACTTATTAGAACCATTCATTTAAAATATGAACTTTTTAATAAAGTATCTTTTAAGTATCTTTGAAGTCTTCTAAAAAAAAGCACATTTTAAGAAAGTAGCTAAAACAATATCTTATAAAAGTGTACATATAAAAATATCTTTTTAAGTTTCTCTTGAAGAATTGTTATCAATAATTTTATCGAAACGAGTTCACATTCTATTAAATTTAAACTTTACTTTTATTAATTTATTTTCTTTTTACAATGAACTTTAGTACCCTTTTGGAACTGGGAGCTTCTCCAAACTACAAAGATGCTCGCGGAATTACGCCCCTGTATATTTCCATAACGCGAAAATGTGAACCAAAAATAACTGAAAGTCTCCTACACGATCATGCCTCATTAGGCATACAAGATAATCAAGGTTGGAACGAAGTACATCAGGTAAGTACAATTAATTTTTTTTTTTTTTTCTATTAAAAAATTCTCAAGATGATTAGAGTTTATAAGCAAAAATTAAAAAAAGAGTATAATGCAAACTTAAAAACATAGTAGTTCAGCAAATTACATATTTATCAAGTAAAAATAATATTGAAAAAATACAAAATCTATTAGAATTGGTGATGGTAATCTTTAATTTTTCTCACTAGCAGCATTTGTGTTTAGAAACATAAAAGTTGTAGCAACATGTTGCTTTGGTTTTCCGTTAACTGAGAATTCTGTAATTTTAAATACATAATTACAAAATTGTTATTCGCAAAAAGTAATTGTGCTACACTTAAAATAATTGTTATTGTAGTTAGTTACATTTTAGAAAAAATAAAAAATAAAATTGGTAATCCTGATTAGCAATCATTTTTGAACAACTGACAACTCTAAAGACATTTTATCTGAAGCAGCATGTTGCATAAATTTATGCTAAAAAATTTAATAGATTTCTTTTAATATACTCTGGTTTTCCTTTTTTGTTTATTTATATATATATTGTAAATAAACTAATTAAAAGAAAATGCAAGATGAAATTACGCCTAAATTATGTATTTTTGCTAACCATAAAAAATTTTATATTTCTTATATGTTCTACTATTTTCGGTTACCAAACATAAAAAAAAATCTTCTATAATTAATGGAAACTCTAATTAAAAACTATTACTACCATAAAACACTACTACCAAAATTCTACCACTACTACCACCTTCAAAACAAAAACAAAAACAAAAACTATCAAAAACCAAATACATTTATGTAAAATCGATTAAAAAATAAATAAAAATCGATGCATTAGGCCTGTCGTCACGGTCTTGTCCAGCATTTGGAACATTTATTGTTTTATGGTGCGGACATGGATGGCCGTAATGCTTCCGGTAATACACCATTGCATGTATGCGCTGTTAACAATCAGGAGGCTTGTGCTAGAATGCTTCTTTTTCGTGGTGCCCAACGAGGTGCGCTAAATTATGCCAATCAAACTCCTTATCAGGTATTTACTCTTTCTTTCTTCTCTAAGCAATAAGGTTTATATGTTGTTAAATTTCTTAATTAATTCTATATAATTTATTTATTATTAACTCAGAAAATGTATTAAAAAATAATTAATTAAAAAATAATAATTATATTTATAATAATAAATCGAGGGTTTGCTTTTAACTTAATTGTAAGTTTTAGTTGGATTTTATTTTATTTTAATTAAGTATATCCTTAGATTTGCTTGTATATTTTATTATTTTTTTTTTATTTATTACTAAAACTTTTTTCAACTTCTACTTTTTAATAAAAAATAGGTTGCTGTTATTGCTGGCAATTTGGAATTGGCTGAAATTATACAAAATTATAAAACTGAAGATGTCGGTAAGTTATTTTTGCTTATATTATTTTTAAAATAAATATATTACAATTTTAATTCATTTCATAAAAATCACCTTTGTATCATTCATAAAAAGAGACTTCATTGCCATTTTCCTTTTTGATTTGGAAATCATTTTTAAGTCCGTTGAATTTTAAACTTAAGAGATTTTAAAAGATTTTAATCTAGAGTTACAAAGCGAATTGAATTTGAATTCGCTCCTCTTCCTCTTTCTTTTCTTTTTTTGTTTTATCCTAGAAATGATAAGCTTCCATGTAACAAAATCGAATGATTTATATTGTAGTTATTAAGGGAAGGATTCTCGGGTTTTCCAAGGCTTACAGGTTCTTTACAGTATCCCAATTCACAGTCTTATGCAAATGGTCTTGCATCGTAGCATGTGCTCACCACTAAGAACTGTTAAGTGGTGAGTACCAATATGCTGTACCATTTTGCACATGCTACAATGCAAGACCATTTGCACAAGATTGTGAATTGGGCTAATGAGTTTTCATACGTTTTGTACACTGTGACTTTGTTCACTTTTGTTATTTTCTTAATATGTGATAGGCGATACCAAGAATAATAGAAATACACACATAACGCCAACACAAAAAACATAATAATAGTATGTTTCCACTGACTTTATATCAAGTAGGTTTAAGTAAATTACTTCAAAGTGTTTCCACCGAGCTTGTGAGTGATTTGTTGTTCGAATTTTCGTATTCAATTTATGAACGTCGTTTATAAGGTGGACGCAGCAGCTGTAATGTGAATTTTATTCACAGGAACTTGACATTTAAAATTTATTAAATATTCCTTAATGTAATTTTTTTCGAATGCGTCAATCACTAGTGGTGGATGACTCATTGATGGAGCTTGTAATTTTAAAATCAACGCAGGGTTGCATAGATCAATCCAGTTCGAAAAATAGTCACCCTTATTCCAGTTGTCGACATCGACGTCACTTTAATACAATACCAAAAAACTGGTGCTTGTTTACTCGCTCTAGAGAAAAGTTTTGTGCTACTGACAATCTATTTCCGTTCCCTGTGGTCTAAAAAATATTATAAAACTGTCAACAAGAGTCAGTTGTTTTCGACAGCGGGTACACAAGCACCAATTTTTTGGTTTTGTGCTAAAGTGACGTCGATGTCGACAACTGGAATAAGGATGAAATGATTTAAAATAAATCAACTATGGTAAATCATGTTTAAATTAACATGATTTGCTCAAATCACCATCATTTGTATAAATCATGCCGGTGGTGGAAACATACTATTAAAGGCGAATGACTTCACTCAAAGACTGACATCCAAAACGTCAATAGCTCAATGGCTTTGTCTTCAAACAAAGTGTAGTGCATCATAGCAACGTGAAACGAAACGTTGAGAATTACTTTTCAAAATGTCGCTGACAAGAACACCACAAATAAGCAACCATTGCATCGGCTTCAAAGTTAATGTTTTTGGTTATAATGTTTCACAACTGTACCCGATATAAATACATACATCGTAAATGTATACAAACTTTGTACTGATATCAGAGAATGACAATGAGTACTCAAAAAAATATGTACTTCAGTAAATAGTCTTAATTTTATTAACTGCATATAATCATAATTATAGCAAAAACAATGGTTACGCTCAACTATTTTCGCTCAAGCAACTGTGTCTTTAGCCGATTCCAAACAAACAAAAGCATCTCTATGTTGTTAATGCAAAAAACTAAAATATGCTACAACTATAACTAAAAAGGCACAAGCATATCATGACTTTCTGTCAATCCTATAGTCGGAGTATGCTTAGACTATGGATATTTAATCGGACAAACAAAATATACGCATAATACTCGGGATGTTTATTCATCATTCGCCCCTGTATACATATATACACTTGTGAATATAAAATATAAAGGAAAATGTTTTTGGCTGTTAAGAAACATGCTTTGTGTGGGTGTGTGTAAATAAAATAGCCCTGTATGTATATACGCATGTGTGCGATTAATAGCCAGAGTATTTTTAAACTCATACGCATTATTGTAGCTCACGCAGTCTATAAATTTTAGTTAGTTAGTTGTTTGTGCTGAATAGTTCAAAAAATGTGTATAAACATTGTTTGTTGTTTGTTTGTAATTATATTGTATTCGGTTCAAAATTAATGCGCGTGTTTGTTATTCCCTGAATTCCATCAGTCTTGAGCATCACACCCACTGTAAAAGATCAAAACAAAACGAAAGCAAACATTTCCTTCTGTTAATTTGCATACTTTGCTAATAAAAACTCTCGCTCAACTTGCTTTCCTGTGTAATTTCTGTGTAACTCTATGACAAGCTTAAAATCTCTTAAGACAACGATTTTAAAATTTTCAATATCAACTTAATAATTTTATTATTTTGCAAGCCCTTTTATTTTATTTTCTATCAATACAACCATATAAATAATAAAGACAATTCGAAAGAAAATCATTAAAGGAAATTTTTCAAAACTTTTTTTAATATTTTACATAAAATTTTAAACTTTATGTTTTTACTCAATCTATTAAACAAAAAACAATATTATTTGATTTTGAATCATACAATATAATTTTTGCTAAAACAATAATTTTACTTATATTTTTCCATGGGACATCAACGTTAATTTTTATTAATTTAATTTGTGTATGCCTTCGTTTCGCCATTTTACTTTGTATTTCTTTCCCCTTAACGTCTCGTCAATATCATTGCCATTCTGTATCATGGTTAGAAGCATTCGCACACTCACACTCAAATGATCAGCATTTTTTTATTACAACATCTTTCATTAATTCAATATTAATATCACTCTGACAATTTGTATTCGTTAATGTGATGTATTTTTTTAATTGTTGTTTCGTTGTTTGTTATGAGTATAATTGTCTGATTTAAAATAATAGTAGAAATATATACATAAATAGTAAAATATACTTACATATATTTAAAATGCATTTACATATATTCCAATACATATAGTCTGTATGTCCACCATCAAACATTCCCCCACCGCCCACTATTTTCCTTAATTTTCTAAATAAGTAATTTTTTGATATTTTACTGAAAAAATTTATCTTTTTCATTGATACAGGGGTCTTACCGTCGCTTTCGATAACGAGATGATTCGATCACGTTTTTTCAGTTTAAAATTATAGCATTCGATATCGAACCATATTATTATATTGCTCGATAGCAAATGTCGTAATATTAAACTGAAAAAACGTGATCGAATCAACTCGTTATTGAAAGCAACGATTAGAACCCCCCCCCCCCCGCCTTTTTTTAAACCACATCGAGTGTTGTTTGTTTAGTTTTCTTTAATTTTAATAACAAGTTTTTTTAACCTTTCAATATCTCAGTAGTTTGGTACAAAATGAATATTTGTTGCAAAGTACTTTCGTTATTAAATGATCATAAAACTTAACATAAGTAAAAAGTTTATAAAAATAAATTCAAAATCTTGAAAATTTGCTGAATATAGAAAAGCTTGAAACTTAGTTTCAGTTTAGATGATGAAATTGTTCGCTCAGGAAAACTTAAATTGTATGCATGAAACGAAATTCATTTTGTTCTCTCATTCGATCTGTCAACCTGGCATATTGAAAGAACGTGTAAACGCAAATGCAAGTTTAAAGAATGATACTTAAATTTGCTTTGCAAGAAAACTTTAACCATCTAAATCGGGACTTAACTCAAAACTTTAAATGCATTTGAGGATCAATGGTTCTATTATGTATAGCAAACGACCTTTAGTTGCATTGCCAATTGCCAAAATTTTACTACGCATAGAAATTGGCAAGTAACAGATGTTAATTTGAGTTGCCAACCACGAATTTTTAGTTGCTGCATATTTTTTAAGGCAAAAAGTTGTTAAAATTAAAATTTAATTAAATAAACTACTTTTTGTGTGGTAAGGCGAAACAATAATTTAACCCACCAAAAACAAGGTCGGAACTAGTTCCAAAGTTTTACCACTTTCATTGCATACCAATCACTACAGGTACTGAATTTAATAATCTAAGGCTGTTGTTCATATAAAAAATATTTCTAGGCAACCTTTTAAGTGCACACTATTCAGTTATATGGATCACTTCCGTCCTCTGGCACTCATGTGTTAAATTCATTGATGTTTCACCAGAAATATAACTACTTGAAGCTAGAGTTCATTAATGCTGTAACTTATGATTTAAGTGTGCATTTCTAATTTCAATTGCGTTGCCAGTTGACACGCTAACTAAAGTTCGGTGGCCATCCATTTTCTTTATGGCTTTAAATTTAAACAAAACAAAGTGTGTGTGAGATACGAGGGCGGATTAGTAAGTCCGCGACTTTTAAAATGATAAAAAATTAATTTATTTTCTAACGTAGTCTCCTTTAAACTCTATACACTTTTAATTCAAATTCATTTGCTGGTGGTTAAGCATGTCCATATGCATTTCATTGGTGCTTTGCCAAATAATCTGTAGACTTCAACCATTCATTTGAAAGAGTCACTAACCTCTTATCTTATACGCAGACTTTCAAAAACCATTTGAGAATTCACAAATAATAATATTTTTGAAAATCACGAAATAAGAAAATAAGCCTAGTAGGCTTAAAAACTTATCAAGTCCAATCAAGGCCTCAATGGCTAAGGTTGGACATGATCTCATTGCGCCTATTGCAAGAAGACACGCCAATCTCTGAACTTTAGAGTTTTTAGAGTTTAGTTTGTCGCCACAACCTGGCGAGTCTTTTGCCACCAAACTACCGCGCCGTACGTTATAATTGGCCTAACAATCATTGTGTAGATCGACATAACCATTTTCGGGCTCATGCCCCAGGTGCACCCAGCACAACTCTTCACCGCCCAGATCGCCCTAGTGGCTTTCTTTGTTACGCATTCAACATGTCGGTTCCAAGTTAGCTTACTATCAAGGGTAATCCCTAAGTATTTGACATCGGTCCCTAGACCAAGTTTTCTTCTAAGAGAAAAAGGTACCAGAATAGTCTTATCAGAGTTGACCGCCAGGCCATGTCTCCCACACCGTGCCGTTACAGTGCACAGAGCATTGTTCATGATAATGTTGCCAAATTTTCCAGTTGACATCACAATTAGGTCATCAGCATACCCTATAACTTCGTGTCCTTGTTCACTAAGAATGAGGAGAAGTTCGTCAATCACCACTGACCAAAGTAGTGGTGATAAAACACCACCTTGGGGACACCCTTTGACTGCCTTAATAGTAACCGTATCATTACCCATAGAAGCAGTTATGTCCCTGCTCTCTAGCATAGACCTGATTCATTTCAGGCTTGGTAACAAGAAATAGTTACTTGTGTATCTTAAAAAATAGTCGCCATGACCTCATTAGCTGCGAAACCTAGCTTGGCCGTCTTTGGCATCGATTAACGCCGAGAAACCAATTGTTTTCACTCATGTTTTATTTCTGGTGTGGTGTGGTGTATCCAGGATTCGTCCATGCTAATAGAAAGGGGCCAAAGCTTAACAATATTGCGGTTGAACAATGCCAAACACTCCTGCAAACTTTTCACACGATTGAGTTTGGGGTCGAATGTGAAACAAGGTACATATCTTTTGGGAAAGGTTTCTCATACCCAAGTCATCATTCAAAATTTAAACTACTGTGTCATGTGAGAACTCCCAGGTTAATCTGTAATAGATTGCGGGTGTAGTAATCCTGGTTTCCCGAGATTGTTATATTTTTAGAAAGAGTTTTATTTTATACTATAATACCTAATTTACATTAAGAATTTTTTTTTCATGAAATTAGTTGCATGAAAATTTTTTAATTGTCAATAGGAGACCTCGAGGAGCAACTTATATCAAACAAGTTGTCAAAAATGCATCAGAGATTCAATCTACGCCCTTTTTTATATAAAATTCTCTTTTATAGCGCTGCAATTAGCAAATAGAAAAAGTTGCGTGCAACAAAATTCATGAAATTTCATGAAAAAACGCTTAATGTAAATCAGGTATAAGTCTTGCAATCCATTCTACTCAAAAATACAACTCTGAAAATATTAAGCAACTACTATTGAATATTTAGTGTCCAAAAAATTATGCAACTACTCAATGCTCGGTACTCACTGCCCAGTACTTTGTGCCTGCAGGTCTTGATCGGTACCAAATATTTTAGGATATGCAACTTGAAACTTTCGCTTTCTCTATGTGATGTATGCATTTTGAATAGTGTAGTTACAGCTAAAAAGAAATTATCTTTAATCATACTAAACTTATAATTATTTTAATAAGAAAAATATAATAATATAATGTTAATAAGAAAAATATAGCAAAAATTATACCAAATGTGTATGTTTCATAGATTGAGTAAAAATTTTAAGTATTTTTCATCTCATGCCAAAAAAATGCACTGAAAAAATATTTTAAAAAATCGAAAAATATATTCTCACTCTTGCGAGATTTATAATCTAAAACTATTTTCAAATAACGAATACATGTGCATGTTTGATTTAAAAAAAAAATTAAGGCAATTTAATTGCGCTCTAAAATCGATTGACATATTTATTGCTGCCACACCTGTGCAATGTAAAGTCTCTATATCTCCCATGTGAGCGTCATTTTGTGTCTAAGAATAATGAAAAAAAAACTATATGAAACAATATCATTAACTTACAAATATTCCCCTACAAATCTTTCTACCTAAAATGAAAATGAAACACACACACATACACGCAAGTAGTACCCCTTCGCGGACCACCACGTTACAATCCAAAACGGCGTTCGGGCATTGGTTGGCTGAGTGCCAACGGTAGTATTGGCGGTGGTAGTATAATGGGTACATTGACTCGCAATAGCAGCAGTATGTGTGGCCATCATGGACCACCATCGCCCTGTCCATCCGAACACATGCCATATAGTTCAGCCAGTTCGAGTTTATCTGAAGGCTCATCGGGTCATCGTTCACATGAAGATGACATCAGCATTGTAACAGGTATTCATTTTGTTTTATTACATTTTATTTACCACATATTTTATTATTGTATTGGTTTTCCTTTGTATCTTATAATTTCTTTTGATTTTTTGTTTGGTGGAATTCTTATTACAATATAAAAAGTAAATATTTCAAAGGGGAATGTGCAAATAATCGGTTAACCAAACCGTTTGATCACTCAGCCAATAATTCCGAAGGCGAATTGCATTATTCGTTTGCAAACGAAACTCAAATGATTTCATTGGAATCGAAATTTACATATTTTCAAATTTCGTTCGAGGTCGAATGATGTAATTTGGACCCGGAATTATAAAAATTGAGATAATAAAATATTTTGAATTATTATTTTGATTTTGACATTGCCCAATTCACAAAATATTGTATGATTTGTATGTTGTATATAAAAAATATTTGTTTAAAAAATGCCAACACTTAGGAGACTGGTTAGCATAACAACCAATCACACGGAGATGAAGTCTTATCTATCCAATGGGACTGATAGAGAATATCACATGCAGAAAATACGAGGGGAAGGAGGAGGACAAAACATTAGAACACTACCTGTATCATTGTCCAGCGTTTAGTAAGCTTAAAAGACAAATTTCCGGGACAACGTACCTGATTTTAAATGTTTTAGGGACTAAGATTGGAGAGACCTAAGAGTATACATAGAACAAATTGGTTTCTTGGCGTGACCGGTTTATTTAATATGTTTTTCTAGGCAGATATGTACATAAGGGCTACCTCTCATCATCGACTAGAGCGCACAACGTACCGTATTGGGCATAAGTGTAACCCCGTATGGTATTGGGTCAGCGTAGATACTCTCCTCCTCTTCTTCATCATTACAACTGGAGCACTAATCATTGTACGGGAGACTTATACATTTAGCATGGGTTCCATTTTTGGCCGCTCAGTGTGGCCTAGAGATTCCTCAGGTGCTTCCTAGCAAAGTTCATGAGGTTTTTAGTTCTGTGGGGGCTTAGCCGAAGCCATACACGGAGTACGGCTCCCCTCTTTGCAATATCATCCACAATTATGTTTCTCAATTATTTCCGCATCCACGTATCCAATTCAATATGATAATTACATGTGTGTTGTGCAAGCTTATCGAGGCTTTACGACATTCCTGGACAAGGAAACATGTGGAGTACATACCTGTAAGGGACTAAATCCGTGGTCAGTAAAATAAGGGCGCCGCGCCTTTAAATATACTCATCTATTACGTAGGTGTACACACGCATTGTTGAGAACAAAGAAAATAATTGTGAGGAGAATTTATAAATTTTTTATTTTCGGAAAATTATTATGGCAAACCCAAAGGTTTGGCTTGTCAACGTGCGTTGTCGTGCATACGAAAACGTCACATGCAAAGGCATTTGAAGCTTATATTTAAATTATTTAAAAAAAAAATTTGTACAAAACCATCTTTTTACTCACCACTACATTGTCGTAGCAACAACAAAAGATGCCTTTCTTTATAAACTAAACATGAGTGTTTCTTCTGACCATAATAAAATCAAGTTTGCTTTGGCGATTTAAAAATTTAAACCAGGGAAATGAGACGAAATTTCACTGGCAACACCGGTTTTTGGTGAGAGTATAACTCATACAATCGTAAAATGTAATGGTATATGTTGCCGATCAGGGGACTAGATTGCAGATTGGCTATTTATAATATGGATATCTCTGTTTGATATCCGATAAAACCTGGTTGCTCGTTTAATAGCAAATATCTCTGCCTGTAATATGCTACATTCGTCCGGAAGTCTAAAGGACATTTCAATTCCGAAGTCTTCCCCACCCCCACCCCCTCATCTTGAGCCATCCGTGAAGTCCTATAGGACTATATCCAGTGACCAAAACCCCTCTGTCAATGAAATACGAAAATTCCTTCTGAAGTAGGGTTTGGGAGTACAGTAGTCAATGAAATCCGGAATTTTGTTTACTGTGTTTAGAATGCTAACATGTCTCAATGATCTATAGTTTCATGCGCCTGTTGCATTTGGTCTACCGGAAGCCACAATAGTGTATCGTAGGTCGCCTGTATCGGCGTGAATTTGAGAGCACCTTTTATCGTTAGTGCCAATTTGTGTAGAATCCCTTCTATACGGGGCTAATTACTCGCTGATTCTAGTGCTTTCCACCAGACTGAGAAGAGTCTAGATTTTATGGAGAGCTAAAAGCTCCTTGGTTATGTACACTAGATCAAATTTGGGTGCCCCTGTGGCTGAGTGATAGCGATGCTATTCTCTCAGTCCAAAGGTGGTGGGTTCGATTCTCGGCATAGGCCCTGGGTGTTTTCTGCAGACACACTATTTGCTTCGTGGTTTGTGTTTGTTTGAAAAAAAAAAATTAAAAATTTACCAATGCCGGACGTCTCTCAACGAGATGGCGAGATAGTTTATGCATAGAGATGTTTTGGGGGTTAAAATACGAAACTGTGCTGAACCTCAACTGCCGAATTGGCACACTACTCAACTGGTCGGAATTCTGATGAAATATTACCAAACTCAAATAGAGCAAACGCGATTATTTATTCAATATACTACTATCTTCTACTACTACTATCTCTGAGGATCTACCATCCTAGAAGTAGTTCCAAGAGGAGATCAGCTTTGTAATAAGACACTGCGTTTTAGTGTAATACATGCTAGTTGATTATATCTGCCGCATAAGAACTTCTTTTGTGGCGAGAAAGAGGAGAAAACTGTTAAGCACGCACCAACGATGGAAAAGCAGTGCAGAGAAGGTGGTTAAACGTAGAAATATTTTGTTTTGTGGTAGCAACTAAATATAGCTTGTTTTGTAACTTGTAAATAAGTTTACTCCAATAAAACCTGAAAGCAAATTGACACACTCGATTTAGACCGAAATAAAGGGTCCGCCAGATAACTTTTTTTTTGAAAAAGCTATAAAAAAAAACTACTGAAGCTTCGGCTGTGTAGCACGTAGCGCCGTCCTGTTGAAACCAAATGTTGCCAATATCCTCCTCTTCAATTTTTGTAAACAAAAATTCGTTCAACATGGCCCGATAACGATCGCCATTGATTGTAACGGCCACTCCTTGCTCAATGGCCCAATTATACCTCTGGACCAAAATCCGCACCAAACAGTGACTCGTTTTGGGTGCGTCGGCTTTTCAATGTATGCGTGCGGGTTTTCTGTGCCCCAAATGCGACAATTTTGCTTGTTTACATACCCGCCAAGATCAAAATGAGCTTCACCTGAAAAGATGATTTTTTTGGGCGAAATCGGCATCTTCTGTAAGTCGATCGCAGGCCCACTTAGCGAAGCGAAAACGCATTGGATGGTCAGTTGGCTCGTTCAGCGGAAGGATAAAACTAGTTATCTGTCAAATCAGACACGAGCTAAGTCTTACCATTCACGAAATAAGCACTAGTTGAAAAAAAAACGTTAGATGGCGGACCCTTTATAAAGAGGATAATTTCTAATTAATCCAGAATCGGGATTCCAAGAAATTTCAAATTCTTTGTGCTTAGAAATGAACCACATTACATAAATATTCGAGTTATTTTAAGCCCCGACCAAACACAAGGGTGTTATAAGTTTTTAGTGTGTGTCTATACAAGTTCACGTACAGATCGAGAGTGTTCTTAGCTATGTTTGAAGAAAATCGGTCCAGTCGTTTAGAAGATATCGCATCTTTTTTAGATGTCGGGAGGTGTTTTAAAATGTTTATATATTTTTAATTGGAAAGTTTGATGATCGAAAAGAATTGGGTCGTGAACAAATTTTCAACACAAAAAAGCATTCCCAGAAATAAAATTACAAAGAAAAATAAGAACAAAATAAAATAAAACAAAGATTAGAGAACATTTGAAGTTACTGCCCTAGATTTTATTATGGGCTTTATTAATTTGACAGCGATTTATCTTAAAGTTGCAGACCTATTCTGTTTAATCATTTAATTAAATTTCTTCTTCGAAAATTCAGAAAATAGGCCTCAAAACAACCGTGCATACTTCAGTTTTGACAGCTTGTTGTCGGTAGCTGCTGTGGACTATGTAATTGCCTTTATACTGAATTTTTTTTTAAATCTACTTGAGTTAAATTATTACATTTGATTTTTTTTCTTTAACCTTAATTAAAAACTTAGCACTTTAATTTAAAACATCAAACCAATAAACGAGAAAAGAAACTCTTTGACCAAAGTTTATTTTAGAACTAAAATAACATTTAAGAAAGAACCATAAGTATAGTTACATAGTTATTCTTATTCTTATATTTTTTTGTATATATTTGAAGTAATAAAAAACCTCTAAGTAAAAACTTTTTAATAGCAACTTATAAGTTTTGTAAGCAGCAAGAGTTAAGAAGGAAAACTAGCAGCAATATTGCAACAAATATTTAGCAGCAGCATGTTTTAGCACTTTACAAATATTTATTTAATTTCTCCTCTTTCAAATATTTCGTGTGTCTGGGTGTGTGTGTATATGTGTGTATGTATATGTGTGTGTGAGTCTTTCGTATTTCAACAAATTGCATGTTTACTTTTCTTAATTGTTGCAACAAAATATCTTTAAATACAAACATCTACTGCATACTCTCGTATAAGAGAGAGAAAGGAACTTTAAATGCTTTAAAATATATTTTATGTTTCTTCACTGTTATTTCGTTTCTTATACAAATGTAACAACAAACGGTCTAAAACTTCATATATTGCATGCCACATACAACATACAAAGTATTTGTATTTGTATTTTTTTTACTATTTACGACTTTATTGTATTACGTTTTACAGATTCATATTCACTAATATTTGGATTTAAGCCAAAATGTTGAAATCCAAAAAAAAAGTAATAAATAGTTCACTCGCAAAAACACAACGAGTTAAAAAAAAGGATACGATGAACAGAACATAATGAGTTGGTTTTAGAATTTACTGTTAAATACTATTTTAATTTTTCTTTTTGCTATTTTCTATTTTTTTTTTTGCTATAGATAAATCCCTCGGCGATACCAGCGATATTATCAGCGATTCATCGGGTGTTGGCACCAATTCCGATTCTGCTGCCTGCTCAATAGGTCACCCTAGCACAACGGTGGTTTGCATGGAACCCTATGCTGGCAATTCAGTTGGCCATATACGCCTGCAAGTGGGCGATGTTATTGAAGTTGTGGGTTCGACTGACTGTGGCCTACTCGAAGGCTATGTTCGAGGCACCAATCAGGCCGGTTTCTTTCCGGCCGAATGCGTGCAAGAGGTAAATTTGCGCCAGAAGAATATAACAAATGTTGCTACAGCGAATCCAAATCAATCGCCCTATCAACATTCGCCGGCAGCATCGTCTGTTCACCAGGGCTCACCACAATTGAGCTTAGGCGGCAGTTCGGGTATTGGTGGTATGGGCAGTATGGGTGGCACTTTGCCCAGACCCAGTCTCATGCATCATCAATCGCCATCATTGTCGGTGAACAGTAATGGTTCAATACAGGGCCTGAACAATGGGCATGTCATGAGCGAGAACAATATGTCGATGAAAATGGCAGGAGGGCTTGGTGGCGGAAGTCAGCACCAAATTGGTCAATATAGCAGTGCAACAGCGCCCAGGATAAAGAAAAGGTACGCAAACTATTTATACTTGTATTAGATCCCTTATACACCCAGCGAAAAAACTCAAAAGACCTTCTTACTTGATTAGATTTCTTTAGATTTCTTTTGATTCAGTTACTATTTTGACCTAACTGCTAAAGGCTCTTGCTCACTATCCTACACAATAGCACGACTTATGAAAAAATACAACCCTGATTTAATGGATTGTCATTGTCTGTTGAAAATTTTCATAGACTCCATTATACCAGGATTGTATTTCCTCAAAAGTCGCACGATTGTGTAGGATAGTGAATCTTATCCTTATAAAAGGCATCGATTCTTTCGCATAAAATATAAGATACACATTCCACATTTCCTTCTAAAAGAATGGAGCATAGAAGGAGTAAAATTTTTTTACCAAAGCAAAATCCATTAGTAGTTTAAAGGCCTTTTAGAACCTCTAGTGAGATCGGAAGGCTTACTCCGCAATGGCAATGCGAGTTAAAAGGACTTCTGGAAGGCATCCTTACTCCTTGTTTTTCTCGCTGGGCAGTTGTTAGATGTTCCGCTTGTAGATAGGGTATTTTACAGGAGTATACAATAAACATGTTTGCTGGAATTTCTTTAATTTAATTAATTAATTAATAACAAATCCCTAAAAAAATGTGATCAAATTCTTTAAAAACATGCTCTTAGGAAAAATGTAAAAAATTAAATAGCAAGAAAAACTATTTAAGTTTCAAAATGGATTGAAATATTTCCCACAAATATGCTATAACGCATCCAAAAATTTCGATAACATCGACCAAGCTTCTTTAAGCTTTGTGTTAGATGCATTTCGTTGCTGCAACTCATGAGTTGACTTTAACCAGAATTGAAGTCTACTGATGAGTTTCTTAAACAATAGCGAAATGCATCTAAACGTGCTTAACCACGATAGATAAAATTTGTAAATTCCTATTCATTTTGATAGATATCTAGCTAGAAGCTATATAGCTTTGTACTGTCTACGATGGTATAGGTAGGGCTAAAACTAGCAGAGAGAGAGAGAGAGAAATGCTTGTGTGTTTTCCTAGATAACAATCTTTCTTTAACACACAGAAAAGGCTAAGGAAAGAGCTCAATGCTTACTACTCATGCAGTAACTCCATAAAACGGAACTGGTTTCGACAACCGAAGGTAGTAAACTGGATTTACACGACAGATGTTAGACCGGTTATTTCCTATGGTTATGTGTTGCATGGAAATTCACAAGGGTTTGCTTGCTACGGTTCAGAGGTGTGCCTCTCTGGGCATCACAGGTGCTCAAAGGAGTACATCTCAGACTGTTTCGGACGTCATTCTTTAATTACTTCCTATACAGGACTTTGTGGTGAGAACGGTGACTAGAAGTCACCGTTTGGTGAAGACAGGAGTAACAGGTCGCACATCAATCTTAAATGAGATCAGTCTTAGCAATCAGACATCCGTAACCCCTGGGTTCACGAATTATATGTCGTTGAAATTGATTTTAGTACAACACACTCACTGGTAATTCCGACTAGGGAATGTTGTGTCTGATAAGCTATATGAGCATAGAGTAGTCTTTACAGACAGGTCAAAATGGAGGAAGGCACAGGGTCTGGTGTCTATATCTCAGGTCTTGGCGATCCTCAGGGTAACGGAGCTAGTGGCCAGAAATGTAGCTGAAGGCGAGAAAGTAACCTACGCCAACATAATATCAAATCAAAACTTGTTAGTGACTGTAGGAGAGCCTTCAACTTGTGGTCAAAGCTTGACTCAGGAAGATCCAAACTGTTACTGGATATGAATATGAAGGCCATGCGAGTCATCAAAGGTGCGTTGATTTGTCACTGCTCGGTCAGAGCAAGGACCAGCATATGGGAAATTGGCACTCCAGAATTTTGTAGGATGTGCAGGGATGAAGAGAAACTAGAAATCATTGAACATATTATCTGCCATTGCCCGAAGCTGCAACGCCATAGGCTTAGATGGCTGAGCAGATGTTTACATGAAAGCATTAGTGACATCGGTAAGTGTAAAATAGAGGATATCAGGGGCTTTATCATGGGAATTCAGTGACTTAATGGCAGATAATTGGTGAACTTCTGGGTACAAATGGGAGTTGAATATTATTATTAATAGGTGTCAATAGTAGGGAATTAGAGTGGACCCAACTGGGCCTCCCTTGCTAACCTAACCTAACCTTGAACCACTTAAATAAAATAACAAAGATATTTTCCATCATTAACAGTGGTTTAAGCAATTTTATTAAGCAAAAATAAACTTAAACAAAAAAATACACTTTAACAAGAAACTATTTTCAATATTAGAAAAAAATCAAAACATTTATTTACCAACGAAATGCATAAATTTTGTTTTTGTTTTCAGCGCTTTTAATGAACCCCGTACTGTTGTTTTACATCGTGCCAAACGTGGTTTTGGCTTTATATTGCGTGGTGCCAAAGCTTCTTCACAACTCATGCAATTAAAGCCTTCGGATCGATTTCCGGCTTTACAATATTTAGACGATGTCGACCCTGGAGGTGTGGCCGATATGGCCGGTCTGAAGCCGGGCGATTTTTTGCTAGCCATAAATGGTGAAGATGTGCGCGCAGCTTCACATGAAAAAGTTGTTGAAATGATACGATCTGCTGGGGCTTTGGTATCCATGACGGTGATATCGCCACAGTTCCCTAATCAGATGCAGGCTACACCACAATATATGCCAACGCATCATTTGTCTTCGGGCCCCAGCACACCACAAACCTCGCATCGACAGTGTGCCACTTTGCCGCGTAAAATGTCGCTTGGACCTAATGCAGCAGGTGCTGAGCGGCAAGGTCGCCCAGCACCTTTGCCGCCACGAAGAGATCCTAAGACTACCTTGTCGGTGGGTAGAGCACGAGCCAAATCGATGGTGGCTGGGTTAGAAAATGGTGGTGAGAAAGAAGATGAAGAAATTCCCCATACAAAATCTTCTTCGGTGGAGTCAATAGTAACGCCTACTCCCACCCATCCCGGTACACCAGTACAGTTGCGCACAGCTAGTATCAAAGCCAGACCTACTTCAAGCCGCATAACTGCCGCTGAATTGGAAGAATTATTCCAGCGGCAACAGGGTGAAGCAGTAGACGGAGCGAACCGTTACTCTACCATGATGACCACTTCACGTTTCCAATCGGGCACTGATAGTGGTGCAGCCACACCACCGGCCAACAATAATTCACCTCTAAAGGGCCCGCTAGTTTATGGCAGTGTAGCCGAAATGAAACGCAAGGCTAAAATTAAGAATGGCACACTCAGAGGAAAACCATGCGCAATACCTACAGTGGGAGCTGGTGCCCGGGATTTAAAACGTTTCCACTCTACACCAGATCTTAATGCTACAGCAGGAGGCTCTTCCTCCTCTATTTGGACGGCAGCCGTTGGCAAGGGACACCACTCGCAAGATGATGTCGCCACCTTGCATGCCTCCATGTCACGTCTAAACGCTTTACCACCACCCACACATCCACCACCACCACCACCAGTTGTTGGTCAAGTCGTTAAGGTGGAAACACGTCAAAGTTCAGAATACGAAAGCACCTTGTCGTTACAACAGAAGCTAAAGAAACGTGCAGAAAATGATGCCGTTACTGCTACAGCCATAGACGGTGTACAGTCGAGCTTTAAACCTTCAACAAATGCAAAAATTTATGCTTCACCGCAAGAACTGATAGCTTGGAAATTAAGACAGACACAGGAGGTAAACAATGTGCAGAATAAGTTTTTATGATTATGCATATATTTATTCCTTATTCCCTAGAACCGTCAGCAATCATCTAATCAACAGCAACAACAAAATAGTCAACAACAATACAACTCGAATCAAGCGTTACAACAACAGCAGCAGCAGCAACTACTACAACAACTTCCACCGTCAACACCACCACAACAGCAAAAACAACACCAACAACAACAAAAAAATCAAATTAGCCAATATGCTCAACCCTCAGCTCTATCACGCACCAATTCCAATTCGAATAACACTTCCTCCTCCACTTCCGCCAGCCAATATGCTGTTAGTCAAACTGGTCAAAATAACGTTGCCATCAATCATACCACTCAAGTCAATAACAGCAGCACAAACAATAACAACAACATCAATAATAATGGCTTGTCAAATACAAGTGCCGCCGCCGCTGGTCCAGCACCACCCATACCAGAACCTGACTACAGTCTAAGCGAGTCAGATGGCGAAGATGAAAATTCAATATTGGTGGCACGTAACACAAAGCTTAACGAGAAAATTGCTTTAATTGATGTGCCGGAAACGAGTGGAAATAGTCAAGCAAGGTAGGTGCACAAAAAAAATGTAATAATAATAAAAATGCTTAATCTAAAAAGGAGAGTTGTTGTAAATAAATCAGTGGTTTCATGTGATAACGAAATAGTTCTGATATAAGTTAAAAAGAATACGGGAAATTTCTAAATTAACCTATCATTGCTGATTTTGTGGTTGGACAAACGGTTTTTCTTTGATATACGTAAATGTTTGAATAAACAAATTAGTCTTTTATGATTTTATTTGAGGCATAACCATTTCGAAATTAAATTAAAATTAAATAAATTAATTTGAAATTCCTAAACTCCTCATATTAAGATCAAAGGAAAATGTCTGCTTTACTTCGTGCAGCTAAACTTGTTAAAATGTATTTCGTTAAAATAAAAGGTAGAAATCAAAATCAAAAATCAAATTTTCGAGACCACTGAAGCAAAGTTTTGACATTTGGAAATACATACATACTTTAAAGTTTAAAAATTTTTTTTAATGTAAACACAGTGGAATTTGCTTATAGCGGCCACTGGTTATAACGAATTATCGCTTGTAACGGTAGCAAAATGTTTACGATGAAAGCGAAATTCGCTTATAACTAAGGCGGCTTTTCGTTATAACCGAACTCCACTGTACAAAAATATTGTATGATAGATAGGCAAATAAACTTGCTTTATTTCGAAATAATGTTTCAGATTTAAAATAAACTGAAAACAATAATATTATATAAAATTAAAGTTAAAAAAATATAGTATTTTGCATAACTTAATTTCGAATTTTCGAACATTATTTAAAATCTCAAATTTTTGCTTGTATACTAAAATATTTATAATCATTAATCAAGAAATAATTTCCTAATCCGGCTTAAGTTGAGTATTTTTCTTTTACAGAATTATAATCATTAAATTCATAATAATAATTAATATCAAATAAATAAGATTTCCTAAGTCCCTGTCCAGACTTGCAATTTTTGTTGCAGAAACTCTTGAGTTTATTGATGAGAGGTCACCACACAGGGGTACATAGTTTCATGTGCTCTGCAATTCTCTTTTGATTTAAAATTCGAAATTGTTAATTTCAAATTGTTAGTTGTATTTGACGTTTTTTATTATTTTATTTCTTCAGATGTATGGAAAACCAAAAATATATTAAAAAGTAAATGGAATTGTTAGTTTTTTCATAGAAATTTGTAGTATAATAGAATTTTTAAATTCATAATTGCAAAATTAGAATTTCATAATGTTGACACTTGTGCAATTTTAAAGCAGAATTTTAGAAATTGCAACAACAAAAATTCCAAGTCTGGACGAGGACTAACTTAGAAAAATAGTTAAAATAGCAAATATGTTGTTGAAAATTTAATTTTCAAAATGTTGCTAATAATATAATACAGAGCTTTCGAAATCATATTTCAGTTTATTTTTATATTGCAACGTATTCTCTTACAAACCTCGAAATTTGCATTTTTCCTCTAGTGTACAATGTACTCTTATGTGTAAGAGTTGAAAAAATTCAGATTTGAAATTTCGAACATTCTTTAAAATTTTCAATTAAAAATATGCATGCATAACTTTTTCATAAAAAATTCTTTTTCTGTGAATAATTTTCGCAGTTTCTAAAAAATTAAAAGAAACTGAAGACATATTATATTACTCACTTACTCAAACAACGCTATAACTCAAAAAACTAGTTTGCCAGAAAACGAGTTTAAATTTTATTTTGCTTTCAAGAGTTGTATAAAATTTTTATACAATATGAAGAAAGATATGCGGAGAATTAATTCTGCATCAATAACTCAAAAACTCCATTTTTTTACTTATCACGTTATATTAGTAAATGATCGATATGTAGCCAATAAGAGAAATGTGTCTTTGGATTTTAATATAAAAGTTTTCATCATATCCACAAGTTTGATTTATTTGTTGTTTGTTTTATTTATAGCGGCAGCAGTTCTGGCTCCGGCTCAGGCTCTATTTCGCATTCCCTATCTGTTGATGAAATTAAACGCATTCGCAGCAATCTAAAAACATCCAAATCTTCCCCTAATGGTTTTGATAAAAATGATGAAAAGTCACCATCCAACGAAACTGAAACAGCCAAAAATGATAACGATGTTGAGAATAATAATAACAATGACGAAGAAGAGGGAGAAAATAGTTCCTCAGGCGTAAGCAGTGATCAGGAAATTCTGGCAGCCAGTGCTGCATCAGGAATATCAACTGCAGCTAAATCCACTGATACCATTAAGAAAAAGCCAACTGTTACCATAAATGAAGAGCCAAAAACAATTCCCGATCAAGGTAAGGATGAAACTGATAATAAAGCCACGGCAACACCAATCACAACAGCGACAAAACTGCCAAAAACAACAACAACTACAACTAAGCCACCTATGCAACACACAACAAACCAGGTAAGTGAACAACAACAACAAAAACAACAACAGCAGCATCAGCAACCACAGCAACAACAACAATTAGAAACTAAAGTAAAATCTACACCACCGTCTCAACATCGCAGTTCAATCACTGCAACAACAACTGCCAATATGGATAAAACTGTAACAACTAATAGCAATACCACAACAACTAACACCTCCTCCTCCACGTCTTCCTCAGCAATGAGTAACAGCTTGCAAAGCACCTCAAAAATAAATGTTGCCAATGCAAAGGCGGCATTTGAGGCCAAAGCCAACGCACCCACAATAGTCTCATCGGCCATACCAAACATTCCTACAACCGTAACCGTCAAACAAATGGTGCAACAGCAACATGCGCCGGTTATACAGCAACAGCAGCAACAAATGTCTGCTGGCAAAGGGCCCAAAACACTGCAGGCTCAAAGTCAACAGGTTGTGGCTAAAGCACAACCCTCTGTGGCTGGACGTTTAGCTCAGCAACAGCAACCACCGCAACCTCATATGAACCCCAACCAAAAATTAATGGCCACACAACAGCAGATCTTGATACAACAACAACAGCATCAACAACAAATGGCGCATCAACAACATCTGCAACAAATTCTTAAAGCCAAGGCCGCCGCAGCAGCTGGTGGGGCCACCACAGCTGCCATAGTGGCCAAACAACAACAGCAAATGGCCACCAACAAGACTAGCCTATTGTCCACACAGGACTCTCAAGAGGAACAGCGATCCGATGATGATGGTGATCTTAGTCCTTCACCACCAGCTAAAGGATTCCAGCGGCACAATTCGCTGACACGTAAACAAGCTGCCGCTATTGCCATGCAAAGAGCAACTCGATCAGCTGCCGTTTCGTTGGTGCAACTGCCGCCACCCATTGAGGCCGACAGTGATTCGGAAATGTCGCTGACGACAACGAATTCAAAGTCGTCGTCTGTTGCTAGTGGTGTTGCCGCAACTTCGGCGCAGCACAATGATGACGGTCTGGTAACGGAGAATATTGTCCTGGCACCACCGCCACAATTTTGCGATTGCAATGACACAAAGCATGCGCCTCAGTTGCAGCAACAACAGCAACAGCCAATGCCTCAGCAGCAGCAGCAGCAGCAGCAATTACATATGCAGTTGCAACAGCAGCAACAACGTTTGCACCAGCCGCAACAGCAGCTATCGTTGCACCAGCAGCAATCATTGCAGCAGCAGCAACAACATCAGCAGCAGCAGCATCAGCAACTGCAACACCAACAACAACAGCAGCAGCAACATCATCATATGCAGCAACAACAATTGCAATACCAACAATACCAACAACATTTGCATCAACAACAACAACAGCTACAGGCTGCCATGCAACTACAAATGCATCCGCAACATATGATGCAACAACACTTTGTTGCCGGCACTGGTAATGTTGCTACTACTGCTGCTGCTGGTGCTGCTGCCACTGCTACCGGCAATATGGGCACACTGGGACGAGTTCGTATCATTGGCACTCTGCCCAAAACAAATCATCGTCTGCATTAAGCTAGAAGTTTCTAATTTCCTACATACATATTTTGTAATTGTCTAGATCACTTTTGCTACATTTTTTTGCACCAAATGCAAAAGAGTTTTTCAAAGTTCGATTAGATGTACGCAGATGTGTTGGCGGCGACAGTTGAACGTTCCTATTGTGTGGGAATTTCTCAAAATATTTGAATACTTGGGAAAACTTTATTATTAAGTTGGGAATTTTTAAATTTGGCTTAGCAACATTGCTGCTGGTATTCGCATGATATCTTCTTTATTCTATTGTATGAATACGCACGCATACATGCGAGTAAGTATGTACTCATATATGTACATACATATATTTGAAAGTAAAATCCCGAATGATTAAATGTCTATTATTATCTGTAAATATGCTAAAATATGCAATAAAAACTGGCATAATCCCACATTTCTAAAAATATGCCTTAACAGCTAAAGTATGCACTAAGCATTCGCCATCAAATATTTTTCATAACTAGTCAATATCTTTTTTATTAGCACCAATAAGCATCACTATTTAGGGGCTTAACTGTGTCGCTAACGCTGCTTGCTTTTGATGTACAGTCTACTTGAACTTAAGACTCTTATTTGGGTGTTGCATTTTGGAAATATTTACATACTATACATATGTATGTCAAAATAGAGTACTGAGTATATTTTTATTCATTTCAATAGAATCGCACATTTCCCAATAAACCCTCTAATGAATAATATGATCGATCCTTAGCAGGGATAGGCCAAACATATGCACGAAACATTTTGTTGCTCTCTCCTTGTCGCATTTTTTATATAATTTTAGGCATTTTCCGATACTTTTGAGAGCAGGGATAGGCAAAGCTTAGGCACGATATGTTTTTGTGTTGCTCTCGCATTGGCACATTTGTGCATTAGCTTAGGCATTTTCAATGGGCGCTTAGCATAGTTAGATAGTTTGGAATGGACTGCTTTTTTTATTTTACTATTATTATTATTATTTTTTTTTTTTTTTTTTTTGGTAAGCTAGTTAAATTCTAGACTGGAAATACAATTGGACGCTCTGCTCTGCTCATATTGTGAAGATTTTTCCCCTCGAAATATTTTCCCTTTTCGTCAAATTTCAATCGTGAATAATTTTTCCCTAAAAATGTTTTCTCTTTTTTTTTTTTTTTTTTTTGATTCAACATGAATAATAATTTTCATGGAAAATTGGAAAATTTTCACTTTTCTTTTGGTTTTGTTCACTTTATTTCTGCAGACGAACCGAATTATTTTCATTATATAATTTCGATATTTTTCTTCAAATTAAATAATAGAAGTTATAAATAATTATTTTTAGGGTAAGATTAGTAAATAAAGTTCACGGTAATAATTCCTTGCAACATTCTTTTTTTTCATGGAGTATGAATCTCTTTGGTTCACACACTGTACATTTTATGGCGGTGCACCGCGGTGATACACTAAATAATTTTTTTTTTTTGCACTGCACCTAGAATATTAAAAAATACAACATTAAAGTTTAAAAGATTTCATTTAGAATCTAAAATTTGTGATTTTCTTATTATTAAACTAAAATTTATTTAATTTTCAATTAATTTTTAAGCTCTACAAATATTACTCCCTTTTTTATATTCATTGGGACTGAAGCGGGGAAAAAACTTCATGGGAGATTCACGATAGCATTTTTCCCTTTGAGGGGAATGAAAATTTCCCGGGAACAAAAATACCACTTGTTATTCACGATATGAGTGAATATTTTTTTAAACGATTTGCCGCTACTGAGAGGAAAAATATATTTGATCACGCAATATCCATGTCATATTAATGTGGAGCTGTCCTTTGAAGAAAATGAGATTAACCGTCTCTCATTTTCTTCAAAGTGCTGACATGAGAGATTGTAGAAACTTCAAAATTTTTTACATAATCTGTTTCTATAATTTATAAAAAAAAATCTTATTTTATTATGGTTTTCTCGAAATAGATAGGTAACTATATGTAAAATAAAACTACTTAAATTCTTACTCCCATATTTATAAAATTTTAAACGAATTTGAAATGTATTTTATTTAAAATTTTTCTAAAATGAATTTCAAATTCATTTTATCTTTTTATAAATATGGGGGTTAGACTTTTTGCGTTGCTCTTTCAAAAAAATCTTTTAAAGCTTTTTCTTTGGCATTAAAATTACAGATTATCTTTCTGATTTCTGGCTTCAATTAAGCAACAACAAAATGGAACATCAGGTATGCTATCAAGATAATATACAATACTAATACGCCTTAAGAAGATGATGTAGGAGAATATGTTTTAGCAATTCTCGAAAGTTAATTTGTTTCCTCTGTTTTCTGTATTTTTTTTTTCAATAGTTTTTCTGTTCACTATTTTTTTTTTTTTTTTGTGCAACAATTTGAGGTTTATGGTTTGCTGTATATTATATTTTATACCAACTTTATACCAAATTGTGGTTGTGTATGTTTGTCTATCCCTGATTTATAGATTTAAGAAAAATACATATAACAAACAATTGAATTTAAGATTAAAAAAAAATTTAAAAGAAAAAATTTTAAAAATTTCAAGAAATTGTTACAAAACTTTTATATGTTAAAAAAATTGAAAAACTAAGAAAAAATGCAAAAGAAAACTAAATTGATACAAAAAATTAACTTTGAAAATACTAAGAAAAAAATAAAATTTTAAAAAAGTCTTAATGGATTTAAAAAAAAACAAAAATAAAAATAATTAAATAAAACAAAAAACCTAATTTTAGTACAATTTATAAATAAAAAATAAACTGGCGTAGATGTAAAAGATATAATTTTTAAAAAATAAAAAATATATGTTTGTATTTAGTTTATTATTATTTTTCTTAATTTTCTTTATTTTGCTTATATGTATCTCTTTATAATTTAAATATTTTGCTAATTATGTGTGATATATATTTAAATTCTTACATATTTTTTAAAACATATTATTAATGCTCCCACTAAACACAACAAATAAATTCTAATAAATTATACCCAGAAAAATGAAATTATTACAATTTATTTTTCAAAAAAAAAAATAAAAAATAAAAATAAATAAATAACTGTAAATAATAACAATGAAAGTTAATGATTTAAAATTAATCATTTAAAAACAAAAACAGCTTTCTTGAATTGACAGCAATAAAGCGTTTTGGGAAAAAGTATTAAACAAATACAAATTCTAACAATTTAAGTAAAACAAAATAATTTTTTTTTAGAAAAAGTTATTTAATTTTTAAAATTATTTTTAACAGTAAAATAAAAGGAAACAAACAAAACATCTAATTCAATTTATTTTATAAAAAGAAAAGCAACAAGACACAAGAAAACATAGTCAGTCATAAATAAATATCCATCCATTTGTTTAGCAAAGAAATAATATTTCAAAAAATTATTATTATGCATATAAATATAAAAAAAAAAATACATTTATTACTTTAACAAATACATAAATAGCTGCTATATATCCCTCATAATTCTAAACTTTATACACAGAAGAAAGACAAATGCGCAAATTCTTACTCACATTTTATATTAAATTATAATACAAGGATTTCAAATAAGATGAACAACATTAAAATATAAGAGCGTTTTTATTAGATATTTTCATTTAAACAAGACTACAAAATATTTCATTTTATAGTTAATTAAATATTATATATCATATTTTTCTACAATACTGCAAAAATATGAATTTTCCATATATAATCGAAATTTCGCAACCAAATTTAATGTTTGAAATATAAAAAAAATTGGTTTATTATTAAAAATTTTAATTTTTTTGCATGTTTTAATAATGAACACAATTTAATAATATACACCATTTAATAATTGGGCTAATTTTAACCGTAATTTATTTTATTTTAAGGGTAATATATTAAAATTTAATTACGGCATCGCAATAAAAACGCCCTTAATATTTTTACGCCCATCTTATTCATGAATTTCCACATATAAATGTTTCAAAAGGCACTTGAATACAATAATAAAATTTAAAGCAAAAACTTATCGAAAATTTAATGAATAGAAATTTTATAAGATTTTGAATTTAATCAATATCTTTTTCATAATTATACAATAATTACAATTTACAACAACAACTGAATTAAATGGAATAAACTTAAGAACTTTTTTGTATAGATTTTACATAAAGAAGACAAAAAAACAACAACAACATTTTTTATCTGCTGCTTTTTCCACCCATAAAAAGAAAAAATTAAATAAAACAAACAGAAATTTTTAGAAAAATATTTAAATAAAATATTAATTATTTATAATTATTAAAATTATATAATGTAAACACTTAAATTAAAATGTAATTGCACTGATAGTCTTATTATGCAACAGAAACAAAAAATGAAAAATATGAATATTTTATGTTTTTTTTAAGAAAAAAAAAAATTTAAAACAATTTAAACAAAAAAGGAACGCACTTTTATATGAAATCAAACACATTAAAATTTTCCTTTTTTAGTTCGTTTTCAACATTTTTATAATTTAATTTGATTTGATTGATAATTTATTTAGAGCAAAAATTCGAAAACTTAAATTTTTTATGCATGTTCGAAATTTCGAAATTGAGTTTTATGCTTCAATTACGAAAAAAAATCAGATATTAAAGACCTTAATGTATTCCATTCTATTTCGAAATTCAGCAAAATGTTTATTTTGTGACATAATTTCGGAATTTAGAAAAAAAAACTATTATGAAAATCAAAATTTCTATTAACTTCATCTAGAATCCGCTTTATAATTATAAAAATGGCAATTTGTTTTATTTATCTCTTATACACAAATGAAAAGTGGTGAATTTTTCTTGTGTTCAAAATTTTGAAATGAAATAAAAATTTTGTAATTTATTTAAAAAAGTTTGATTGTTGTGTTTTAAGCACGTCTACATGCATTTTGTGTAATTAACAAAAATTAAAAAAAAAATTACTGCATGTTCGAAAATTTGAAATTTATTTATTGATCCTCAATTCAATAAATAAAGTAAATTTTACACGTTAAAAAATAAATTTCATTCAAATTCCAAAATCGATGTTCATAAATTACCGAATTTCGTCGGCCTACTTTAAATGTGAATTTTAGTTGAAAAAGTTAGGGCCTATTTAAACAAACCGACGGTTATTCTTAGAACAATTCAAAGCTTAATAGCTTTGAATTTATTTAATAAATTGATATAATATTTTGAATGCTATTATTCCAATTTCTTTTCTGCGCTCTCATTATTAAACAGAAGATTTACTTTTTGCCACTTTAGCTAGAGTTACACTACAATTTCTTTGCTACCAAAAGTAAATTCCAGAGGAAAATCAGCACAATTCAATTATTTATTTAATTTAAAGTTAAAAATTTTTTAAACTTCCTTTGCAATATGTGTTCTTAAAGCGCTTTGATTTTTAATTCCAAATTTTTATTATACATTTAGTTCGAATGCTTAGCATTGCAAATAATTTAAGAAAACAAAATCTAAACATTCATTAAAAATAAGCAAGCTTATGTATTATGTATGTAATTACTTTGTCTATTTTCTTTATTGTTAAATTAAAAAGTTTTAAATTATAATTTAATATTAATTAATTTTAAAAGATTTATTAATTTGAAAAACGTTATTATTTCCTTATTGAAAAGCAAACTAAATTCAAACAAGAAAACAAATTTAGTACTTTAAAATTGTTTAGGTTTTCAAACGTTTTGTGTGTGTGTGTTAATTAACTTTAGATTTAACTAGTGTCATCGTCGTCGTCAATATTAAACAAAACAATTATTTAATATTATTATTAATAATATAAAAAAATATAATTATATTAACAACAAACTAATTTAAGCAGTTTTTAGTATGCAACATTAAATACATTTAATAGATTTATTTGCAATATATTTATGGCACGAATAATTAAATAATTCTTGTGAAACGAAAGAAAATTATACAAAAGAAATCATAAAAGAGAAGGAGTATTTATGCATCTAATTAAATACAAAAATAAGTCAGTTATAATGCATTGTTGTAACCATATATGCATATTATTAAATAAAAAATAAAAAAAACCAATATTCATAAAAATTACACAAAAAAGAAAAGTTTTATTTAACGATGAACAGAAATTCAAATGTCCCGAAACTTGCAAGTTTTTAACCGAGTTGTCCCTCTTATGTCTAGCGAACTGCTTGATATATCTTGACATTTATTTGACAATTATTAAATTTCATTATGTTCTCTACGAGTCTTTAAAATTTCATCAAATTATCTGCAAAAACGGAGAAGATATTCCAAATAAATGCGTTTTATTCTGTTAATCGTTATATCTCCCGAAGTAATAAACGCAGAAGGCTCAAATATGACTTGAACAAACCACAAACTCCCATTCTAAAAAACTGTAAAATTTCATTTCTCTATATTCAGTAACTTCAGAGTTATAGCTAAAAGTATGAAAAGCAGAAGTGACCGGAAATCGCAAATTCTTGAATAAATTGTAGTTCTCATATCTTCGGAACCCTTCGGTATATTTTGATGAAAGTTTTTTTGGATGAAAGCTCAAACCCTTAGCTTCAACCCACTATAGGTTGTAGACCTCCGAAACCCAAAAAAATCAAAAAAAAAACAAGCATTTTAAAATAAACTCCCACTTTTACAGGTTTCAGAGTGGGCGTGGCAAAAATTTATTGCGCTATTATTATTCCCCATAATGTTCTCTACGAGTCTGTAAAATTTCATTAAATTATATGCAAAAACGACGGATATATTCCACAAACAGTAAGTGGGTGATTTTCGACCTGAAAATTTTTTGAAAGAATTGCTTTTTTTTTTGTGAAACACCAGGTCAACAGAACCCGGTAGAAGGTGGATTCCTTGAATTGATTTTTTTTGAAGTTCTATAACTCCATAACCGTAGGACAGATTTGAATGAATGTTCCACCCATATGATAGATTGGAATATTGGCTACAAGATGAACAACCTTTGGCCCGCGTGGCATACCTCCGTGTCAGTTGAAAAATGCGTCTTATTTTGTTAATCGTTATATCTCCCGAAGTAATAAACCCAGAAGGCCCAAATATGACTTGAACAAACCACAAACTCCCATTCTACAAAACTGTAAAATTTCATTTCTCTATATTCAGTAACTTCAGAGTTATAGCTAAAAGTATGACAAGCAGAAGTGACCGGAAATCGCAAATTCTTGAATAAATTGTAGTTCTCATATCTTCGGTATATTTTGATGAAAGTTTTTTTGGATGAAAGCTCAAACCCTTAGCTTCAACCCACTATAGGTTGTAGACCTCTGAAACCCAAAAAAATCAAGAAAAACAAGCATTTTAAAATAAACTCCCACTTTTATAGGTTTCAGATTGGGCGTGGCAAAAATTTATTGCGCTATTATTATTCCCCATCATGTTCTTTATTCTGTTAATCGTTATATCTCCCGAAGTAATAAACGCAGAAGGCTCAAATATGACTTGAACAAACCACAAACTCCCATTCTACAAAGCTGTAAAAGTTCATTTGTCTATCTTTAGGAACTTCAGAATTATATGTAGCAAAAAGTATGAAAAGCAGAAATGACTTGAAAACGCAAATTCTTGCGTAAATTGTAGTTCTCATATCTTCGGAACCCTTCGGTATATTTTGATGAAAGTATCTTTGGATGAAAGCTCAAACCCTTAGCTTCAACCCACTATAGGTTGTAGACCTTTGACACCCAAAAAATCATGAAAAACAAGCATTTTTAAATAAACGCCCACTTTTATTGGTTTCAGAGTGGGCGTGGCAAAAATTTATTACGCTATTATTATTCCCCATAATGTTCTCTACGAGTCTGTAAAATTTCATTAAATTATATGCAAAAACGACGGATATATTCCACAAACAGTAAGTGGGTGATTTTCGACCTGAAAATTTTTTGAAAGAATTGCTTTTTTTTTGTGAAACACCAGGTCAACAGAACCCGGTAGAAGGTGGATTCCTTGAATTGATTTTTTTTGAAGTTCTATAACTCCGTAACCGTAGGACAGATTTGAATGAATGTTCCACCATATGATAGATTGGAATATTGGCTTCAAGATGAACAACCTTTGGCCCGCGGGCAGACCTCCGTGTCAATTGAAAAATGCGTTTTATTTTGTTAATCGTTATATCTCCCGAAGTAATAAACGCAGAAGGCCCAAATATGACTTGAACAAACCACAAACTCCCATTCTACAAAACTGTAAAATTTCATTTCTCTATATTCAGTAACTTCAGAGTTATAGCTAAAAGTATGAAAAGCAGAAGTGACCGGAAATCGCAAATTCTTGAATAAATTGTAGTTCTCATATCTTCGGTATATTTTGATGAAATTTTTTTTTGGAAGAAAGCTAAAACCCTTAGCTTCAACCCACTATAGGTTGTAGACCTCTGAAATCCAAAAAAATCAAGAAAAACAAGCATTTTAAAATAAACTCCCACTTTTATAGGTTTCAGAGTGGGCGTGGCAAAAATTTATTGCGCTATTATTATTCCCCATCATGTTCTCTACGAGTCTGCAAAATTTCATTAAATTATTGCAAAAACGACGGAGATATTCCACAAACCGTAAGTGGCTGGCTAATTTTCGACCTGAAAATTTTTTGAAAGAATTGCTTTTTTTTGTGAAACACCAGGTCAACAGAAGAATGAATGAATGTTCCACCATATGATAGATTGGACTATTGGCTACAAGATGAACAACCTTTGGCCCGTCTGGCAGACCTCCTCGTCAGTTGAAAAATGCGTTTTATTCTGTTAATCGTTATATCTCCCGAAGTAATACAGGTATGTTCTCACACTCGCAAGGTTTTCAAATCGCATGTGAGTTGCAAATCGCTAAACTTGTTTCTGCATGTTCTGTAACTCATGCGTTTTGCTTGCGACTTGTCATATTGATTTATGCTCAAATCGCCAGAGTATAAGAAAACAATGGAGAGGAAAAATGAGCAAAGCAAAAAAGCTTTTTTTAAATTTAATATATTTTATTAAAATTGTCAGCAAAATCGTCTAGTTTTGATACAAATAAAAAGAAAACATATTTAATTTAATATATTTATCATTTTATTGTTTGTTTAAAGTTCAGTTTATTGTAATTTCATCAGTTCACTTCAGTATACCCTTGCGAGTTCAATTCGCCAAAATTCTGGCGTTTGCGATTTACAGAACACTAATCTTGCTAGTTCAAGTCATAATCGCAAATATTATACGAGTTGTTGTGTGAGAACATGCCTGACAAACGCAGAAGGCTCAAATATGACTTGAACCACAAACTTCCATTCTACAAAACTGTACAATTTCATTTGTCTATCTTTAGGAACTTCAGAATTATATGTAGCTAAAAGTATGAAAAGCAGAAATGACTTGAAAACCCAAGCTTTTAAAGGACTTGTAGTTAACAATTACAACTACAGGAATGTCGCCTAATAACTTTCAAGTAATTATATAACATTTTTTTCAATAATATAAATCTTTTATTGGATTTTTATTATGTAAATAACATAAAGTTTAAAAACTAGAAACTAAAAATGATTTGCATCATTTTAAGAAGAGTACATACTATGGCTGAGTTTACATCTGGCATTTCTTGTGTGTCATTTGCACAAAAAAGCGTAACCAACTAATTATTAATGAAAAAGTGTTTGATTCAGACATGTATTTATTGATTGAAACAGTTTGCAATCATGCTGGATTCTATAAAATTGTCTATTAGTTATGTATGAAACTATTTAACTTAATAAATAATGTCTGAATCTAAAAATTTTTCATTAGTAATTAGTGGTTACGCTTTTTTTACGCTTGTGTGGCAGAAGGCACACAGATGGAAACCCGGCCTATCAATGAAATAATTATGCAAGTATTAAACAAAATATGTAAGATATTTGAGTTCGGTTCAATGTGAATTACTTGAAAGTGAAAAATTGGCCAAAAAATTTAATTTTTTGGCACACGATATTAATTTGTTTAGATTTATTCAGGTTTGGAAGTGGCTGTAGTGCGATTTATCGGATTTAAAGTGATAATTTTTGGTGAAGTCTGTATCGTTGTAGAAACAGAAGACGATGGCGATGATGATGACGAATGCGATGAGGACGAATTATCCATAGATGATGTATCTTGTGCAATTGATGCAGATTGTACAGGTGATGACGTTATTGTGACACTTCCAGGCGGTAATTTTCTTACAGTTAAATTACGATTTAGCAATTGAGTAGTTAAGTGAGATGGCAATTGCTTAAGTCCTCCCGATTTAACAACAATATTGCGTATTTGTGGTTTATCGGTTGAGATAAAGGTGGCATTGGGATTGTTTATTATTTGTATTTGAGGTAAATTTTTTGTTTGTACATTTAGAATGCCCGGCTGCCGTGTTGTTGTGGTGCCAGATGTGCCCGAAGTGGCTTGATTTAATGCTTGTAAATTGATTTGTTTCACTGTCGAAGTAATGGGCGATGCACTATGTGCTCCCGGCCTGGGAACTATTGTCGTTGAAGCTGCTTTAGAATTGGTTACGACAACTTTGGTGTATTTGTTCAACTGCTGGGTTAGATTAGAGCGTGATATAATATTGGGACAAGGTTTCATTGTATTACGATTAATGAATACAACTTTGTTGGGCTTGTTGTTGATTGACATCTGTTGAGATTGCAAAAATGTGCCTGGTTTATTAATGACATAAGTACCAGTAGATGCCGAGGACGTAGCAGCAGCTGTTGAACTTGGGAGATTGGCTTCTTTAATAATTTTTTGGCTAATTATCAATTGTCCTACACCGGATGAACCTGAAAGTGCAAAATCGTTTAAGAGTCAATTATTTAAATGAGAAAAATTAAAATTCTGGTATCTGATGGAAAACGACTGTTTTCAAAACGATTTCAAACCTACCAGTTTTAAAAGATGTGATGAATTCGCATCGATTCTATGTATAATTTTTTTAGCAAATCTTAAGCAACTTGAAGATACAATATAAACGACATAATAAGACAGCGAAAAGAAACATCAAAAATGTTTGAAAAAACTATTACAAACAAATTTTAAAATTATTGTCAAAACGGCTATAGCAAACAAACACATCACTCCTTTTAACGTTTTCAAATTGGTTTTGTGTCTACATCGTTTTTCATCACATACCTGATTATTTCATCAATATTTTCATCTATATAAAAAATATACATATGTACACATACATATGAATGTATATGTACATATATGCATGTGGCATATAGCCTCTGAATCAGTTTTGTTAATTATACAAAAGGCCTTTTCGTATCAGTAAACTGTAAAGCTATTGTGAATTATAAGCTCCAACTTGCCAGTTTTACTAGTAGTTGTTGTTTTACTCTCTGCACTGGACGTATCCGAAATATTTCCTTCGCTGTCAGCAAATAGAATCGGCATATCGATAATATTCGATAGATCTAAATTACTGGCAGACGTTGAAGTCGTTGGGGTAGTTGATACGGGATGTAAAGTTTTAGCCGCCGATAACTGCAGCGCCGTACTGCCATTTGCATTTTTAATAACAGTATACTTGGGTTGACCGCCTGCAGCAGTTGCAAACTGAGTAGTCTGGCCATTGGGTGTCTTGAGTGTGAAAATATGCTGACCGCTGCTGGTAGTATTTGGGCTTGTAGTAACAATACTGCCAATTCTAGGACCCGATGAGCCATCACTTTGCGTTGCAGCTACTACTGGAGTTTTTATGGTGTAAATTTTGGACTGCGATTGTAGAGGTGTAGGTTTCAATTGAACAAATTGATTGGAAGGTATCATTTTAATTTTGGTACCTACTGGCGGAGTAGAACCAATTATCAGTTGTTTTTGTTGGGTGTTTAATAGAGTCGTCTTGATGGGTGATGTTTTCGTTTGCGGCACTAGTTCAAAGTTTGTGATGATCTTTTGAGAATTCACATCAGAACCGGCATTGCCCGCATTTAAACTGTTATCATTATCATCGCTTATTAACGATTGTATAGCCATATTTAGATCATCATTTGTAATGCTGTTGGGTGATAGGTGCTGCTTTTTGATCGTTTGTGATTTACCAACCATCACCGGTGTTGCGCCCTGTATTTGTGTTAATTTTCCTGCTGCAGTTGCAGTGGTAGATGTATTTGGCAATGGGCGCGTGCGAGGACGACCCACTAAAAGATAAATGTTTAAAAGTTTTATTTGATGGTTTTACTTGGTTGTTAAAATTAATATATAATATTAGTTGTAAAAAAAAATTTATGAAAATGTTACCCCTTCTTTTAACTTGAAAAGGATCTTGAATTTTAGGTTTCTTGGGAGGTTTTATTTCTTGATTATGTTTGATAGGTTTTTGATTTTCATAAAGTTCATGAAATATGAAAGAAAAATAAAATAAATGATATTTGCGACAATGCTTTTCATAGAACTTACTTAAATGTTTCGATTTAGCGGGCGTAGCCTCTTGATCACCAGATTCGTTTTTACGTTTACGTTGATATACTCCTGCGTTTTTCTCACCAGCACTAATTTTATTAATTTTAGCGTAGAATGCACTATTTATAACAGTGGGAGTACGCGGACCTGGAGGATTTGTTAAGATTTTCTTTATAAAGTCATAGACTTCGTCAACGACCATAGTGTCGACCATAGATTGGGTCACGTTTTCAATTTTCCTTTTTGACTTCGGTACTCTTAACATATCATCGGCGCTGCCAACAACTACTAAGGATGACTCAGATTGCATTTTCTCACGCAGGGATTCAATTTCTTCAGGACTTTAAACAAAAAACAAATGAATTACAAAATTAAAACCAATTTCTTCGAGATAATTTGTTTGAGTATTACCTTGATCTCGCCGAATTTTGTCCCACTACAAATAAAATTGGCACTTTGATATCTAATATACGATCATCTGGTGTGCCGCGTACACCATTATAGGTGTTATAAGCAAAACCCATGCACACAACACAAGCCACATTCTCGGACATGGCAACTTGTAAAGCTAAAGAAGCACCAGCATTGAAGCCAATTAATATAATACTGCGTTGAGAGCTTTCATTGCGTAATTCTTGAATTTTAACTCTCGTCAAGGAGACAATTTGTTCGGCCACCTGATCCAGAGGTTGGCGAGAAATGTGACCACCTGTACAAAAGAAAATGTTAAAATTTAAATTATTTAAACTTTATATTGTGTATATTTTTAACCAATTTTACTTGTCATTGGCAAAGTAACTTGCACAATTTGAGTAATTGTTGCCAAGTGTTGGTACCATTTTTGCAAGCGATTCGGCACGGGGCCACTAGTCGGCATTGAAGGTAATGCCACAATAACAGCGTTGTGCGACAGTTTACGTATTTTTGTGGCTATTTGTGGCTCCCATTTTTTCTTCATCACAGGCGCCAATAACTCCTGGCTGATATTTAGCGGTCTGCCAAATAACATCTTATCCATTAGATTGGGTAATTTAGACTTTAACGTTTGCAAAATATCTAAATATGAGGCCATGTAAGTGGAAGGTAAGGAATCCATAAATAGACAATGCAGCCACTGTGTTAAACGCGAGTCCCAGGCCACAGAAGCCAAAGCTTTTCTCATTCTTGAAGCTGACTTGTCTACTACCACTCTACGTTGCATGGCTTCATTAGGCCGTCCAGCATTTGCGAGGCGGCCCAATTGGTCATTATCCAAAATACGGGTCACCTTTGAAAATAAATTCTTTTGCATATTTGACCATCCAGTTCTGTGAAACATGTATATTTAGTGCTTTCTTTCTCAGTCAAAAACTATTTCAACTTACTGATTAACTTTTGTTTCCCAATCATCATCATCGGGATTTGTATTCTTGACATATTTTGCTATTCTTGCACATTCATTCATAAGCTCCTTGGCCGCAATTTCGTTGTACGAAGGTATGGTTGCTTGATGAACATCGGCCAAATCTTCCTCCACAGGATTCGTATGACAAGAGGGGCATTGTGGTGGTCGTCTGACTAGTATCGTACGTGCTGGTTGCAGACCATTTGTAATTTCAATATTATTCACAGGTCTTACTGTTGCATCACGTATATAACTATGTTCCATTTTGCTGCTTTCAGTTGAAGTATCAGCGGTAGCAGTGGTACTCTAAAGAAATTTTAAATATGTATATACATTTTTTACTATGGTTTTAAATAAATTCTAGGATGTTTTTTTACAGATACATATGTCTAAAATTGACCTTTGAGAATTTCAAGAAAAATCTTAATATGTTAGTTACATTGGTACATATGTAGATAGTCCCCAATGCAAAAAAAATGTTTTTTTAGTAAAATTAATGCATAGCAAATTCTAACATAAACCTGAAAATTACATTTGCTGGTAAAGGTGTTATTGATGATGGAGTTGTAGTTGATGTTACTCCTATTGGTATATTGTCAGCCAAGACAGACGTTTTTGTAGCAACTATAGTTAATTGTGGTCTTTTAGCAGCAACAATTGCCACATTCAAATTTCCACCAACTTCACTTCGTCCACTATTCTTCAAAGGTGTTGTCGTGGTTGCTGAAGATGAAGCTATTACTGGTGATATTGTGGTTTCTGTTGCTGCTGTTGTTTGTATTGTTGTTTTACCTAATATTGGCTTAATTATTCCCTTAAAGTCTTTTAAAACAACTTTGCCTAAATTGGTGCTATTCACCCTGCCGGTTGAGGTTGTTTGTTTGGCTGTTAAAGTTGTATACAGTTGTTTTTGTTTATGTTGTGATTGTAACTGTTGAGATTTTTGTATGGGTGTTAAAAAAGTTGTTTTTGTGAGGGCTATTCTGGGAGCAGTTGTTGTTGCTGTAGTCGTCACGTTGTAAGGTGCAGATTTCTGCAAAGCATTTGCCTTTATATCGTTTTCAAAATCGGAAGACTGCATTTTTTCATTTTAATCGATTTAAGACAAATATTTTAGATATAACTTTTTTCCATTTAGTTAAGCACTAACTTAAATCAAATGAGCAAGAGGTTGCTTTAATCTCTTTTCCTACACATGTACAATTTCCAACTGGACTTTGCTTGATGTAATTTGCAAATTTTCTTTTATAAAATTTTTTTTTTAAACTTAAACTGTCAACGCAAGTAGTTTTAGCGTATAATTATATTTTATATTTAGGAATTAGTATGTGGAAATTCTTTTTATGTTTATAAAAAGTTTTCACACGAGCCGTACACAATTATATATTTTTTACAACTACAAATATGGCGTCACATTATTTACCAATATTGCCATATCTTTAGTGTACTGTATTACCGACAAATTAATGTCAGAGAGGTAGTTTAGACGAGAACAATTTTTAAGCCGCACAATTTTTGTTCTTTTCCAAATTACACGAGACTAATTCGTTTGGTACAAAATGTATACGTATACACAGCTGTGTGTGTGTTAGTATTTTTAGTATTCATTTAACATTTGCTGTTTTTTAAGTTGTGTTTGTATTGGTTTTATGCTGCTAATGCGGGGTTGAAGCTGGTTGAAAAGTTATGCCAACTGGCATGTTATGCCAGCACAATTATGCCCGTGTAAATCAGCGCAGACAAAAGAACATCAGTAGAAACATCATGTTCTAGTAACTTTGCGGCTACACGTTCAATAAATTACTATAATTTTTTTCACACCTATTGTTTGTCAAAATTTGCTAAAATTAAGTTTTGACGTAGGCTGCAACCAATCTGATTTCCAATTTTATGTTCAAAATGCCATCGTCGAGGAAACAATTAAAAATTTTTGCCTACATACAATTTTACTTCAGTAAAGAAAATTACTTATATCTTAAACTTTTTACAAACATAAAAATTATTTTAAAACAGGTATTAAATTGAATGAAGCGTTGAAAGAAAAATTGAAGTCAACCTGTTATTCAATTCCCAATGTGTGTAGTAAAAAAGTGTGAATGTATTGAACTTTGAAACAAAAAACGAAGCAAAAATTGAACGTGTAACCACCAAGTAAACGTTGCATGTTTCTTGTGGAAACTCGAGTTTCCTTTTTTGTTTCTCAAATATCAAAACTTTTTGATACTTTATGTCCTGGTCCATACTTGCAATTTTTCTTACAGGAACTTGTTTTTGTGAAAAAAGCTCGATATACAAAATATTTATGTTTCTATTTAAACACTCTCCCACATATTCAAGAATTGCTGGTAACGAAAATTGGAGACATTTTATAAATTAAAGTGTCCAGGAGACGTACAAAAAAAGCAATCAATCGGTAAGAATGTGTTAGTGTCGTTTAATTGATGATTTTTCCGAGACGTACAATTAAAATCGTCAATCAGCATTTTAATTTTGTGTTCGTTGCGTCCGATGGCATATATGTCTTCATCGGATGATGATTTTTTGTTATTAGCGGCATTAAAACTATATGAAATCTTTGTATAAAAAAGCACATTAAACAACTATACAGAGCTAAATAATAATTTTATTATCTTCCACTCTAATTTTTCATCTTTTATTATTATTATTATTTATAATAATAATAATTCTAGTTCTTCAAAACACTCTAAAAAAACACATATTTTCTTTAAAAAAAATTCGAAACAAACAAACGATTTTTAATATAAAAACAAGACATTGGGTGTGTGAATAAAAAAAATATGTACATACTCGTATGTATTTGCTTTTTAGTTAAAAATTTGTTTTAAACACAAAATTCACATACATTAATATACCTATATGCATTTGGGGTTTTAAAAATAATTTTTAAGTGATTTTTTTTATTCACACTACCCATTAAGATTAGAAAAATTAGTAAATATAATATAGTATTTATAATAATCACACAACTGTTTGTAGACTTTTGATTGTTTGGTTTTTTACAAAGATCAATGGTACATTTTCATAAAGTGCAAGTTAATTTTTTTCATCCGCGCACTTCTCCACGTCGTCACAGAACAAATAACACAAAGCAAATGACGTTTTTTTCGTCAATCAGATTTGGAGACCTACAAATAATCAGCCGTCAAATAAAAATATCAAAATTTTTTGATTCTCATCAATCAGTGCCGACCATGTGTACGTGTAGCCGAAAAGAAACGACTGCAAGCACACAACTATGTGATTGATGGGTTTGTTTGTACGTCTCCTGGACACTTAATACCGCACACCAAATCATAGCAAGCCACAACTCAAAAAATTTCAGATGTTCGCCAGTGGCGAAAATTGTTAATACTTTACATATGACGCAAGTATGTAACATAAAAGAGGATAATGGTATTTTATATTATCAATTTTTTTACTATAATTTTTCGACCTTTGAATTAAAGTATTTGTTCAAGTTTTAGGTCTGTTTATATTTTTATTTCGATAACTTTCGTTTAACTTCTTCAGGACATTTCATATTTTTTATTTTGTATTTTCTCCTTTCAAGAAAACCGTATCAAAAGAAATTTTTCGGGTCTTAGATTTGTTTAGTGAACTGCTTTATGAAAAACAATACCATTTTAATAATTCTAATTGGCCCCATTTTAAGATTTAGTGTGCGCTATAAAATGTGATTGCTATACAAGTAAAATAAAACAAAAAACAGCATCATATGAAAAATTAAAAAAAAGAAATACAAACATTTAAAAGATGCAACCATAGAAATAGTGAAATAGCTTTTTTTTGTTTAGTAGTGCTCCATAAAATCAAAAAGAACTGATGTTTCGTCTGGTTCCAATATCTATATTAAGGAAGGAAGCATTAGAAACACATACTTCTTAACATATTCCTTCGTCTGTAAGCTCCAAAAGAAATACTTGACAATAATGTAGATCATGGCTTGCCAAGAAATTTTTTACACTGTATATGTACTTTGCTTCCAAGGAGTGCGTTTTGCAACTTATAAAAACATATCTTCCAAGCAACTTGCAATTTGTGTATTCTCGTGGAAAATATATATACATATTTTGCATTTTTCATTGATTGCTCCTTGTAAACATAATACTTACTCCATCATCTTCTAAGATTTCATTCCCTGCTTCAGGCTCTGGAAGAGTCTGTTCATCTTCGCTTAAGAAGGTTGTTAACACTGATTTAGAATCATTATCTTTCTTTTGCACGAACTCTTCAAACAATTTTATAAATGACATGTTCTTGCTGGATAAAAAGCGACACAACACGCGATCCAAACAAATTTCTATATAAAATTTAAACTTAAAATATTCTGCTATACACTTTTGTCCCTAACTTTAGCAAAATTTGTTAAAATGATGTATTTCCTAGAACGAACTAAGTTTAATGTCAAAAATATTGGACTTTTTGTCCGCTGCAGGCCATCTAAACAATTCTTGAATGCGACGCCGTGCTTTGTTTGGCGAGATTGTGTTGCTCTATTTTATTAACTTAAGCAAAAGGATTTATAATTTTCGCGACAAATGTTTACTTTTTGGTTTAATTATTGGAAATGCAAGTTTATGCAAAGTTTATTAAATTGTGTGGGAAAACACGATTTTTGTCACTATATTCTTTAATAATTGTTGCTGTTGTGAAATTTTTGACGTTTAATTTTTCACCACAGTCCGGTGTTCGTGGTGTGGTGAACCGTATAAGTAAATACGCAGGGTTGTATTATTTGTGCATTAGAAACGTTTCTAAACCGGTTACCTTGAGTAAGAAATTTTTGGGCGCGTTAAAGATTATGCTTATCGATTCTCGCTCTCTGAATATATGTATGTATGCAAGAATGATAAAATAAAGGGTACGCCAGCGCGCAAGAATAAAAAACATTTCTGCGCTAGTAAAATTCAACTGAAGAACTATTGTACGCACACAAACTCACATTTCATATTTGCTCTTTTTCTTATCTCTTTATTTTTATTTAGTTTTTTATTTTTTTTACTTTTGCAGCCTTTAAACAACAACATGTAATTTTTTTCTTGGAGATCTCTCTGAGTAAATTAATCACAGGGCTGCCAACTACAACAAAATACATAAATTTTTTGCAAGAAATTATAAATTTCACATGTGATACAGACTTGGTAACCTTTGCGAGGGGACTATACGTCATCAAACGGTAAATCATGCGCAAGGCGTAATCTTTATGCAATTTTTTATAAATCAAAATGTGGAAGATTTTTACTAGAAGGCGGAGAAAGTGCTGTTAATTTAGTTTTTAAGCGATTGATTCATTGTCCTTATAGAATCAATGGAGCAGGCGTATACAAATTTTAGTTTCACTATTCAGGAAAGTAAAAAATATTTTTGAAATTAAGAACTAGCTATGTATATCCCACTTTTTACACGAAATTAAAAAATTGGAGAAGTATTGCACAAAAGCATATTAAAGAGTATCCATCTTTTAAAAACTTATTAGAACCCAAACCATGGTACTACCAGCAGTGAATTCGTGAGTGAGATGCAGGGCTTCTAGAATGGGCTTTATTTCCTCCAGATCTTAACATAATGCAAAATATGTTCGAGTTGCTTATTAGAAAATTATACGGATGGGGCTTAATATCACTCACTGCATTATATATGTATGAAGGGCCGCTTTAAAGATCGATTCCTAGCCGAACTTTTGAAGTGTTATGAGCTTTTGTGTGTCCCATTTTTTAAATTCAAGATAAAACTGCTTAATTTTTTTGCATAGTAACATTCGTCGATTAGAATTTCTATATCTGGTAATATTTGTAAAATATAATACAAAATCTTTATTAAAGTGATGCATCATAATAAACTCTTAAGTTATTATAGGTAAATAAAAAAACATATTTTGTTTAAAATAACAAAAATTAAACATTTTAAAAACCCCCGATATATGTATGTATCTAGAAAATATGTGATATCTTCCAAACGGCTAGACCGCTTTTCTCAAAACAGCTAAGAACACTCGATCAAGTCACATTTCAAATAAGTCTGCACATGTACTCGTACAGACACACACTACAAACTTTCAACATCGACTTTTTTGGTCGGGTGTTAATGAAAGAAAAAATTTTTTTCAGAATGTTCGCCAAATTAAGAGTAAGAACATGAAGTTTAAAGTCTACAATTTTGTAATCCCCCAATATCTGGTTTAGAAGATATATTTGTTCAAAATTTGTGATATTAAATTCCTTATTTAAGTGATTCGCAGTGTCTATAGAATTTTTTAATTTTTTCTTGACAGTCGCTATCGGACAAGAATAATAAGGATTATGAATATAGAATTTATTCCAGGGAATCCCAAATTTTCTTCAAAGTTTTAAAACTATTTTTTTAATTAAAAAAATTAAAAAAGTAAGAGTCCATTTTTCTCAAAAATGTATTATTTTTAAACAAATCGCATTTAATGCTTAATCGTTACCGCAAACGAAAAACACAATAACTAAAATTTTCGTAATTATACAGGAGGAGAAAAAAACGTGTTAAAATGGAAAATATTGAGGTGTTCAATTAGAATTTTCCTAATGTAATAAAATTTGCTATTTTTGTTCGCGCAGAGTTTAGGTTTTTGTTTCGCATCACGGAATTTAAATTTTTTGTTTGTTAGATATGTACATATGTATGTAGGTACTTACGTTAATAATAGTTAATTTATATACATACATAACTATGACAGCATTTAAATTTTAAACCGATGGCAGCTTCAGCCAAGAATCGTTGCATCTTAACGTCCTACAGCACATATTTGAAAATATATTCACATGTAGGTATAAAGTCATTATTTAGAATTTAGTTAGCAAAACACAAGAAGTGGAAATAAATTTTCGGAGCACAATAAAGCCATGTAATAAATTTGTAAGCAAAACAAAATGGAAAACTGGTTCTTGCGCAGCATAAGCAATGGTAGGAATTCCTTATAGGTGGTGAAAATGACTGCGACACTAGTGCAAGAGTTTTTATGATTTATCGTTCTAGGAGAACATATGTATATTAGCTGGAGCAATTGGCCGAAGCAGCACAGTTGAGCATTAACTAAGAAACTAAACAGTTGCAAATAGCACAAAATAAAATAAAAATATTGAAAAAATATCTACTGCAATTACACAAGAGTTTGAGAAAACAAAAAATTATATATGTATATTTTTTATATTAAATACTAATAAAAAAATTTTAAACAGCTTTATGATTAAAATATTACGGTACTTATTAAAGTTAATTTTGAAAAGTGATATATTAACACTTTAAAAGTGTTAAACAATTTAAAAAGACTTTCAGTGGAAAAATTAATTTATCAAGTTTTTGCAATAAAACAAATTTCTACATATACATATATAGAATATAATATCAAGAGAGAAATAAATAAAGCATTAAATCTACAAATTAATAAAATATCAAGAACAAATAGTGAAACATTTATAACATAAGAACAAATTTAAATTCGTCACTTGGAAAATTTTTATTGATTTATAACATAAATCTAAACATAACGTTTAATGTAACTTACAGCACAGAAACTTATATGTATATACGTATACATATTGTTGCACTGTAACAGCAGTGAAATATAAAAGAAACGACTGCTTCAGCAATCAAACGAACGAGCAGACCGAATCATACATATAATAGTCAATGTGCAAGTGCACCGGAAATAAACATAGTGTGAGATACGAGTAAAATAATAGAGAGCGAGAGCAATTGTAACGTAAAGACACTCTCACATAAAAAACACACACAAAAAGTGACAATATCTCACTCTTACTATCACTTTCAATAAATAACAGTTATTGTATCACAATACACAACCTCTAACAAGGACAATAATTCCATACAGCAGAAGTAACAAAAACTTACACAAAAATATCTTATTCAATTAAAACCGTAAATTCACGTATAGGCATTATTTTTTAACCCAATAACCTAGAAATTCTGTGAAATAATAGACTCACTTGTCAACTCTTTTAAATATGTTGCCATAAACTACTCATAAACGCATTTTTCTCAATTTTTTATATTTTGTTTTCTTTTCTTGAAAATTCTATTTTTGCTACTAATACTCGTAGTGCCAAATATTTGTAAATTTTTATATTAACAAAAAACTAAGACCAATTGTTGTCTATTTGCAACAAGCCGCTGCAGCGACAACATCGAGGCGCTCTAGTGTGCCGCAAGTGGTGTTTGTCGAAATTTGTAATCGGATTCGTGAATGAATTCTTATTAGTGTTCCACAAGTGTGAGTAGGACCAAGAAAACAAAAATACACAAAGTTAGCTCACTTTCTTTATACCTAAATTTTGTAATAAAAACCCACAAAATTCCGCCATTTATCGCATTTGCGTTTGCGAAACTATTTTCTGGCGGCCTCAAACGTAGCAGATTTAAACCAATGCATTTAGGTTTGAAACATCAAAAACCAACAAACAAAAAACATCATAAACGTTTTTCCGGCAGTAATAAGAGAAAATGTCTTTATCCCGAGAATTTAATTTACGGGTAAGTTTTACACATTTAATTATTTATTGAATTTTACGATTACAGTTTTGTAGCCTTTACATGAGAAAGTTAAATAATTATTTTGAAATACTGTACTAAAAACTTAAAATTATATCGTTTCAATATTTTTTTACTAAAAATCAATTTTGTGGAGCTAGATTTACATAGAATTTTCCAATACCGCCTCTACAAACTTAAGTTATTGAATATTTTGAAAGCAATTTACTAAATTAATAAATGGGCGTGACACTGTGTTACTTTGACTTTTGCTTGTTCTATAATTTTGGCTACAAAAAAAATTCTGCTATTATTGAGTCATCGACTGCAGCTGCTCGCAACGATAAAGTATGATGATAAATTTTATTTATGTCTTACAATTTCTATGAAAACAATTTGTATGTATTAGTGATAGTTATTTAAACCGATTCAAAATACTTATTAATTCGAGAGAAAAAAAAACACTGTAAAAAGGTGTAGAATCCAATAGAATGATTTTTTTTAATCTTCAGTCATGCACAGTGTGCACACCTAATTTTTTTTAAATTCGGTAGAATCGACAAAAGAAATCGGTAGATTTGAATGAAATTCGGTAGAAAATTTTTTTTATTCAGAGAAACATAAAAAATAACAATTCACAGAAACATAAAAAATAACAAAATATACGTACTAGGGATGCCAAACGGGAGATCCCGGGACTTTCGGGATTTGCCAAATCCCGAATCCCGGGATTTGTAAAACTCAATCCCGGGATTTCATTTTCGGGATTTCTTAGCAATTTTTATATAAAAACTTTATCCCTCATATTTATAAAAAAATAAAATGAATTTGAAATTCATTTTAGGAAAATTTTGTATAGAAAATTTTAAATAAAATACACTTCAAATTCGATTAAAATTTTATGAATATGGGGGTATAAATTCAAATTTTCGTTGATTTTAAGGTATGTTTTATAATATCTAAAAGTCCCATACAATTTTATACGTACAGTTTTAACATGACATATTTCTTATAAATTAACAACAAGAGCAAAATAAATAAACTACTTTCCTACGATTATTTTCATCAAAGGTGCTACAATATATGTACATTTTAGAATTATTTTGAAAACAAAAGAAACATATTACCTTTGGAAGGGAAATAACATTTGAAAAATTCAAAAGTTTGACAAATTTATTCCGTCTTATTCTATATTATGAGGGCAATAATAATTCAAATACCACGAGAAATTTTTCCCGGGGAATAATTTCAAACAGTAGCAAATAATAGGACAAAAAAAGTCTAATTGGAAAAGGGAGAAATTTCTTGTGGAAATTTATTCATAATTGCAGTATATAACTATCTGTATGTCGAATCATCAACGCTAAAAAAATTATCTACTTGTCGGTAACAATTGAGTACTATTGACACCTCCTTACAATTGGAGTAGAATACAATACAAGGCAAGTGAAAACTTTTTGTTGTCGGGTTGACGTAAAAGCGAGAAATATTTACAGAATAATGCGGAGTATTTTGTCTAAAAAACTGCTCGAGTGTGTATGTATGTTTTTTACATTGCAGTTCAAAATTATTTTGTTTTTTATTTAGACCGTTTAGGTCGTTTTTGATACAAACCTAAGATCAAACCCATTTAAATTACATTGATTTGATAAATAGTTTTAGTCAAAAACGACCGACTGAATGAGTTCGACTCAATTATAGTTGTATTTGAGTTGCAGAGTAGAAGGCCAGGACACTCATAACGTAGCGAACGTATGAATACATACATATGTATGTATCTGTTGAACTTGTAGAAAAAAACTTAAGTATGAATTTAAAATTTTTCAGCAAAAGTACTGTTCAAGTGCTCAGGCAAACTTTTAATGTGCCTATACAAATGTGATATTTAGACGTAATTAATCGAATTTGATTAGGATAGTGTATACATTTCTTTTAATTTTTCGACATGTTCAGCCTTATTAGTCGTAACGAAATCGATAAAAAATTAGATAATGCTTGGTATACATACATATGTAACAACCGTTATACTTGTTATTGATCAATCGCAATTAAAAAAACGTTAGTAGATATATTTTTAACAAAACAATATTGTTTTTGCAACTTATTTGTATGAAAGTGAATCTAAAAATTTTCGTAAGTCAACTTAAGCGGTAGTGCTAAAAGTCCACCGATATGTATATTCGTTTTGGTTTAGATAATAGAAAAACATTTATATTGAAAATAAAAACAAGTTTTCATATTTAGTTATTGTTTTCACTATAAATTCTCTAACATCAAATGTGATTAATCAACTTAAAAATAGACGAGAAAAATTCTTTTGATTTTTATTTCATACTCGTATTAGAAAATTGTTCACTTTAAAGACAATTGTGCAATGATAAATTATGAACATAAAACCTTTTAAAATGCATTAAATTGTTGTTAAAGTAATATTTATTTAAAAAAATAATTTATTTTACGAAAAATATTTAGATCTCGAAAATCCCGTGATCCCGAAAAATCCAGGGACCCCGAAAATCCCGAGATCGCGAAATTTCCGGGATTTTCGGGATCGGGATTACAAAATCCCGAATCCCGGGATCGATCCCGATTGGCATCCCTAATACGTACTTATATATAAAGGGTAAGTGCAAGGAGTATCAAACTAAACAGGTTCCAAAAGCGCATTTAAAACTTCACATGTAATTGGAAATTAAACTGCCGTAAACAATGAAGCATTTCCAATAAAAAAAAGTGTCATCCACAGTTATTTGCCCTTACCCTTTATATAGATATGCTATGCATATATAAAATAATATACATAAATAACATTAATTCAGTTTTTGTACATAGGTTTTATAAAGCTACTAAAATAACTTTTATTTGACAAACATTTGTAACTACAAATATTATATGTAAGATCCATTTATGAATTTAAACTTTTGTCCAAAAATTATTAAGCTATTGAAGTATCGACTATCGATAAATATCGTCGGTTGGTTATTGGTTTGCGGCACAGTATATTCAAACTGCATTATGTCCGCAGCAAACCAATAACCAACTGACGATATGTTAACATACATATATTGCAGCAGTTGTCAAAACTATGATATTGTTACTGGAGACAACTCATTGCTAGTGTCTTGCCATAATTGTCAACAGTTTTTCGTTGACAATTATTGCGAACATAAAATGTCAAATTCGGTGTTAATTTATGTTCGTCTTTCCTCTATTGCGCTTGACATTTAGATAATATTAGCGAAATTGATAAAATAAATGAAAAAAAAGGAAAATAGTCTCTTGAAAACGTGTGTAGTAAAATTATTTTTATAGTAATAAGTTTAATAAAATAAAAAAATTGTTGGATTAACCAGATTTTTACGAATATTTTTGCTATGTCGCTATTCACACTATGCCTTTTTAGCCTGCCTTGTATTGACAATTTTCTTTTGAAACCCCTACGAAAAGTCACACACATTTACATTAAGCCTTTTTTATTCATGCCTTTTTGGCATTTATATACACGTTTAATACTGAGAATACGAAAGAGGCAAAGAGAAATGTCATAAATCCCCTCGAATTTTCATTTCGTGCCTTTTGTTCTACACCGCAAGCTTCTCACCCCCTCTCACCAATAAACTAAAAAAGCCTGCCTGCACAGGCAAGCACAAAAGGCATAGTGTAAATTAGAGCTGCGTAAACAGTCTTGAAATGTAAAAACGTCATGATTTTTAAATGTATTCACGTCGCATGTATTATACTAAACCAATAATAAATGCTGTCGTACTGTAAGCGAAGCACGATGGATGTATTGGTGTACATACGTGTATATCAGTGTTAACAAGCGAAAACGCCAAGACAGCAAAACAAAACAAACACTCAAAAGAAGTACTGTTGATTAATGTATGCTTGTTAGTTTTCATATTGTACGTTTGAGTGTGTGTGTAATAGGTAGATGGCAAGCTATTATGTGATTAACCGCATACAACTAATGTTAATGCATGTGTGTGCCTTTGCATGTGCGCAGAAAAATAAAAGATCATGCACATACATGCATAGGGTTGCCAGACGGCCTGGAATGGCATGGATTTTCCAGTTTTTTAGAGCCTCATCCACAGGGTGACCGATGACATTTTTCGAAAAGTGGCACAAAAAGGGGATTTTAAAAAAAAAGTAGCACCAAAAAGGGGATTTTTTAAAAAAAAGGGGCAACATTTAAAAAAATTAAATAACTGCAATAAACTTTTGTTTTTAATGTATTATGTTCAATTTATTTAAAAATAAAAGTTTACATTCCATGTAATATCTATATTATATATATTATGTTGAATTTATTTCAAAACAATTTAATACCTACATATCTACATGCATAAACAACACATACATACATATCGGTCATTTACTTCAATAGTGGCACAACTCAAAAAAACCAGTTTTGCAAAAAACGCGTTTTAAGTTTTCAATTTGCATACAACAATGGAGAAATGAAAAAATAATCTTCTCTCAGGAGGTAATGGCACAAGCTATTTCTATGAAATATGATATACGAAATGCCGAATCTTTCTGCATTATTAACTCAAAAAAACTATTTTTTGAGTTATGCCACTATTGAAGTAAATGAGCGATATGTAGATTATGATACCTTAAAGATTTATATCTATATGTATTACATATACATATAGTGTTTATATAACTACTAAAAATATATGTAATTTTATTAATTTAAATGATATGGTTTTGTTTAGTTTATTAAAAATACAAAAAATATAACATATCGTCGCTGTTTTATCTAACTGACCTATCTAACATTTTAAAAATTTTACAGGAGAGCAGCTTTTATGATTGTTTTATACATGTATTCGTATGGAAACATCTGAAATATTTTTACTGTTATAGGCTCAACAGTAATGTTTACAGTCATACAAATGTAGACAAGGTCTATTATGACTCATAAAGTCTAGTAGTGGACTTAACTCATTTTTCAAAAAAAAAGTTCAGTTAAGTCGGTTAGTAAAAAGCGACGATATGTATGTACATATGTAATTATAAACTAGGATCGCCCCGTGGTCTCATTTCGACCACTTGACTCGATTGTGTACATGTGTACTTGGAACTACAAAACATATACGAATTAGAAAGTTGTTTGCTTTCAAGCGAATTCAAAACGCGATTTACAAATCTTATACTGAGAATTAAAAAACCAATTTATATATTGTGCATATCTACGAAAAAATATGTATCTTTTAAAGCAATATTGGTAGACGATAAGATACTGAAAAGTGTACTACAAAAAGTATGCGTCGTATTTATATAAGATATTATATAACCAAGATATTATCTGTAGTATGTATAATATAAAAATATATAAAAATAATTTTTGGTGTTTGAGGAACCTTTAAAAGAAATTTTAAAAACTGATTATACCAATATTTAGGGTGCTAACATACATATATGTTTATTTCACAAAAATTAATTCGAAATTATACCAACAAGAATATTAACAAGAAAATTAAAACTGCATTGGACAAGTTATGTTACAGGCATAAAGTACATATCGTACATCCAGTTCAATAGTGTCATAACTCAAAAAATTAGTATTTTCAGTTAATCATGCAGAATAATAATGCATTCCGTAATTTATCTTGTACAAAAATTTCATATAAATAAAAAAGTACAATTGAAAAAAGGGGCAAAAAGGGGCAAAATATCACAAAAAGTAGCAGATTTAGCTTTAAAAAAAGGGGACAAAAAGTGGCAAGGCAGTCGAAAAAGTGGCAAATTGCCACTTTAGTCGGTCAAACGGTCACGCTGCTCATCCAGTTACCAGCTACATAGAATTTATCCAGTTAAAAATTATTTCTTAAATTTTGAAAAATAATTTCTTTATCAATTATATTTTTTAATTAATTACACAGCGGAACAGTGGTTTTATTGCTTCATTTTTTTTGCATATTTTTGTCTGCTGATTACGATGGCGTCATTAGTTTTTCCCCAGCAGCTCTAGTTTTAAAGATATAGTGACAATTAGCATATGCTTAATTTATGCCACTTTTTTATAATTCACTTAGTATATCACGAATGGTACCCCAAACTTAAAAATACTTTCTGGATTATTAAATTTCATTAAATTCTATTTGAGTAGATGAACATTGAGTATATCATGATATCGTACTCTTATTACATGGATGTTAAAAATCGTGTCTTTTTGGTTTAGTTCTTAAATTTTTTTATTTAAATTTTTGAAATTAAATTAACTGGTTCTTATGTATTTTTGTCCGCTGATTACGAATATAGTTTTATTATTTATCTATCACCTCTAGTCTCACAAAAAAAAAAGAATAAAATTTTTCCTCTCTTATGCCTTCCAAAAAAATTTGTTTTTTGTATCACATATCTGATCAATGCAATTATTACGTATAATAAATGTTGTATTGACCAGTCCAGAAAATTTTTGTTTTATTTGTAGTTATTATATCGAAATTTGCAGCTTTTACCAGAAAAAAAACAATTTTAAGGAAAACTTTTAATTTTTAGTGCAAAATTATTGGGCCTAATCACGAGTGTGGTATTTCGAATTCTACTACGACTATTTTGTACAAGACTAAAGAATATTGCTTTACAAACTCCTCGTATTCGAAATACGACACTCGTAATTAGGCTCACTAAAATAATCAGAACTTATCAAAAAATAGAGGCTACATTCAAAATCAGCGACGTCATATTATTAAAAATAATATTTTTGATGGCGTAAGAAAAGAAAAATTCGAGATATTATTTTTTAAATATAATGCACAAATCTCTGAAACTAGAGGGTATAAGAATATAAGAAATCTTTTTTCGTAATTAGCGGACAAAAATTCATAACGACTAGTTATTTAAGTAAAAAATATAATAAAAAAGTTTTATGGACTAAACTATGCTCCTCAATGTAAAGCTATCGAAATAAAGGAAATTGTTTTACAGATTAAAACTAATGACGGAATCGTAATCAGGAGATAAAAATACACAAGGATCAGCTTTTCTTATTAAAACAAGGCAAAAATTTCTGTTTTCTGGTTGTGTTTTTATATCTTCTAAAGAAAAATTTTTAATACTAAATAAAAAGAAACAATAGTGCTTGCAAATGTACAACCAGTTGTAATTTTTCCTAACATTGATTAGTTCCTCTATTTTGTACATCACTGGCAATTTACAACCAAAACAATATTTTCAAAAAGCATCAACACTTTGATTTTTAAGCTTATTTTTAAATTGTCCAGTTATTTTTTAAAAATCCAGTTGAATTTCTTCCATTGTCCAGGTATTTGACTTTTGGTATCTAGCAACCCTATACATGCATGACGTTCGTACACGCTCTTATGCGTAGAAAGAAGCTAGTATCACAAATTCATCCGTTACGAAGTGTTTTCTTCTTTACTCTTATACCTACAATACTCAAATAAATTTCTTGCAAACAGTGTTGTTAACGTTTGTTTTATAAGATTTCGCTGTAGTAAAGCATTTGAAAAATCCCTCATGTCTTGAAAGTTCTTATAAGAAGTCTTATGCAGGAGACTAGTGTAAATTGCATCTATGCACCTTTCTTGTTGACTTTTTACATACTCGTATTATGGATACGATTTCCCATACCCTTAACGTAAGTAAAACAATCAGCAATATTGTTTCTCTATTCTGCCGATTTTATTGCTTTATTGCTGAGATATCTATTGCTAGTCGAGAAGAGGGTTAGATTTCAACTCACATTTTCCATAACATTGTTTAAATATCACAAGAACTCATGCATACTCATATAAGGTAGACTCGCCTGAATTCGCTTTGAAAATTGTGCTTTTCCGATGTCAAAATCAGTTGCTAACGCAAACTCAAAAACGTGTATTTTGACATTTAAGAAGTGATGTTTGTTTAATATTTATTTTCTTTTTTTTTTTGACATCGGAAAAGATGTACTCACCTGATCTGTCGAGATCACCTGTTATGAATTCGCCTTGGCAAAGACACATTAAAACATATTAAAAAATTATATGCAACTCTATAATAAACTTAGGAATATAAAAATAATAGACATTTTATTTGTGCAGCACAGAAGCATACGGAATTTTCTGAATAATAAAATTATGGCATAGGCCGGGAATATGTATGTTTTCACAATATTATGTTCAGTTATGGATACAATTTTTGGCTGAATATGTATATACATATATCATCCATAAAAATTCTGAAATCATTAACAATTATTCTTCAAAAATGAGGCAATAAAGTGTTTTTTTTTTGCTATTTGCGGGTCAAATTGTATGAGATGTTTACTGAAAGGTAATATATTTGTATAAATATATACATATGTATGTATATATATTATGTCCTGTGGTTTCTATTGGGAACAAAGGGCCAAGTAATGCAGTCATTAAACGAAACATTTTGTGAACAAGTTGCTCCTAGAAATAGTCTAGTCAATAAGACTAGAGAGATAGATTTAGATTAGATTTGAAGATTATTTTATTCCTTACTCTCTAACAAGCAAGGCAATATTTTAGATAAATGATACAAAAAAAAATGCTTTTGTGTGAAAGTTTAAATTTAATTAAGTTAACAATGTAAAATAAATATCTATATAATTAATAGGCAAACATGTTTTTTGTAATCCCTTTTACGCTGGTACCACTGCACCGATTTTAAAAAGATTTATATTGTTTTAAAGGATTTTTTATACAGATGTACAGAATCTATATTTTATTGAAATCGGTTTAGTATTTTGGGAGCTATAAGCTTTTAAAGTTGCTACTACTACATGCAAACATATCACACACGCATTTATTAGCTTACAAGTAAAAAAAGAAACTAACTGTTGTTTTTCTCTTATTTGTTGTTGTATCAAAGCCATAATACTTAAAGGAAGAGAATTGAATAAAGTGAATTAGGTTGGTTGAAGGGATTTTGTTTATGTTTTTTTAATTTCATGTATTATTTAATTATGCTTGCATATTTATGTAAGTTTGTGTGTGGCTGTGTTTTAATGAATTTTTTATGAAGTTTAGATACATTTTCTTTGAATCTTAAATTATTTAAATTTTGATTCTAGAATACGGACGAGTGTGTCGTCCGTTTGGCATATCTAGTATAAATAAATTATTAAGCAATTGAAATAACAATTAAATACGCAAAAGCTATTGACGTATATTATGAATGAAAAAGAAAGGCAACTGCTACGTGCTAGCATTTTTATATCACACATATAAACATTGCACTGTGGGGCAAACGAAACATTAACTTCTTTTTCAGATTTATTCAAAATTTTAAACAACAATACAGACGGCACCATTTCGCAGCATTTCAGGTGGGAGAAATCGGATTCTAAATTTGTAAAATATACAGTAGTGAATTGAGTGTGTACATAGATGAAAATCCGGTCGAAAGAACTCCGAACGATAGAGTATATCTTTCCGTTCTGGCACATTTGTTATCAACTTGATAAAGAATGGTGTTAAGATTTCGAGAACACATCGTGCCACAACCGAAAAAAAGCTTTTAAGCGACATAATTTTCGAATTTAATTTTTTGACCAAAATCCGTTATTAGCGATTGTAAATAATCGATTTTCGTAAAAAAAAACGAGGTACAAAAAATGTGTCGGCTTTTATAGCGGTTATGGCACGACATGCTTCTTTTTTTCGCAATAATTATTTTTGTTTTGAGAACAAAATATTCTTATTTATTGCTTAGTTGTTTATTCGACAAATGTCATTTTTGTTAGATATAGTTTTCCTTTAAGCTATCAGGCCTACCGTGTTTAATGTCAATAAAACTGCAATTTATTACATGTTGTCCCGACGTTTCGTGAATTTTTTGTTCACTTTTCCAAGGGATGTCGTCTATTTAATAAAAATAAGAAAACAACAACAATATTGTGGACATTTACATATATAAAAATATTTTTTATATAAATGAATTCTTAGACTTTCTGTTATGTATCTCTTTCTGTCGTTGTTTACTTTGTCTAGTATTTTTATACCGTTAAAATCTGGTTTGTGTTTAGTATACTAATTCAACAGAAAATAAACAAAACGATGAATATCAAAGAAGACACGGACAATTTGAGCGCAAACTACAAATTAGCAATTGTCAAAAACCTGTGATACACCAAAAGGGGAAAAACATTTTATAATTTTTATTTTTCACAATACACTTGTTTCAACAAAGTTTAATTTCTATATTATTCATGTAATTTTAAAAAATACAGTAAGTTTTACATTGTTGTATATAAAAAAATATTTTTATATATGTAAATGTCCGCAATATTGTTGTTTTCTTATTTTTATTAAATAGACGACATCCTTGCAAAAGTGAACAAAAAATTCACGAAAACTCGGGACAACATGTAATAAATTGCATTTTTATTGGCATTAAATACGGTAGGCCTGATAGCTTAAAGGAAAACTATAACTAACAAAAGATTTTAATGGGCCAAATATATCAACAAAAACAAATGTCATTTTTGTTTGGAGAACAGTCCGTTATTGATTGTTCTAATTTTTCTTTCGTTTTGACAACCCCTTGTTATTTTTTATCTTTTCGTTCTCGAATAGAAAGTGTTTCAAATTTCATCAAGCAATCCTGGGTTCTACATCTGGAAACAAAAGTAGTAGTTGAAAATTTAGGAACAACAGTTTTAGAACGCCTTAAAAAAATGTGCATGTATTATAGAAAAAACATTGTTAGTTCTAAGTTCAATGTAAGTAAATAAATAACTATTTACAATATGACCGGCCCCACTGTGCTTTGTAAAAGTATACATTATAAAGGCTTACGTAAATAATAGTAATAATAGTGTAGGATACAACACGATGCCTCATAACAGTTTTTACAAGAAAATCGATCAAAAATGTTGCGTTGGTGTGAGTTTGAAGACAATTTGATTCATTGTTATTATACATTTAATGGTTCTTTGCTTTTTTAAGTTATTCATAGAGATGAATGGACGTTGGTTTACAAATTTTAAGAATTGTAAATTTATACAATAAACACGTTGTTTGTTTTTAATTTTTACTAAAATTCCCCCAGAATAATTTAAAATAATGTGTTGACTTTCTTCGTACATAGACTGACAATTTTCTAGCAATTTGCTTTTAGATGGTTGTATAAATGTCAACTTATGCAGACAACCAAATGCTCTCTAAAATAAATCTCTATATAAATGCATGTGTATTAAGAAAACTGAAATTTATGTCATGCATGTATACACAATAATGACCTCAATATGATGAATCTGTTACAGTTTTAATTTTTGCATGGCCTAAAAGTGTTTATTGGTGTGTTTGCTTGATTATGCTTTTTTATATACACATCTATCTATATACATCCACGAAATGTCTACATCTAATGCATGTACGTACATACATATGTACATATATATGTATGTATATATGTATGTTGAATGCAAAAGATGTTCATGAACTTTCTACAATAACAGCATTAAGTAAAACATAATTCAAGTTACGCAGATAAACTGAAAAGTTTTTCTAAAATATTCCCAATAATTAGAATGAATTTCTCACCCTCTCTTGTTTCACATTTCAAGTGTCTTCTCTATTAATTTATTATTTGGCAAAATCGAATCTTTAAATAAATTTCAAATTATATTCATACATAAAAAATGTTCTTAAACATATGATGATAAACGAGTTGCAGCATATTTCGATATTTTACTCTGGGATTGGAAACATTTGTAGGAGATTAGGAGAAATTCGTATATAAACAATAGCATACTTTTTGGGTTTGTCAGAGAGGAAGCAGTAATTCAGTGCGAATGATTGTTATGGAAATGCAATAATTATTTTAAATAATAGTTTTTTTCCTTTGTTCTAAGAAACTTTGGGTAAAGTTTCCCTGATGATCTGCATTAGCAACAGTGAAATGCGCATAGGATCCAGCTAAACCCCTCAATAATCAATTTCAATGTATTTTTAATAAAAAATATTTTGCTTAATAAGTAACATAATAAGAGTCTAAACACAACTTTTGCGGTGCGGTGCGATTTCTCGTTGCGGGAGAGAAAAATAAACATAATACAACGGAAGACGGCGACGGCAATACTTGTCATTGTTTGTTTAAATTTTTATTCATTTTTTGGTGCATACATTTTTATAAACAATTTACTCTTTGTGTTAAATATTTTGTAATGGCAAAAAAAAAAAATTATTAACATTTTATACATTCGCTGATATATTTGATACATTTTTTAAACTTTTATATTTTATGACAAAAATTTTTGAACTTCAAAATTATTTTTTTGTGTACAGTAATGTTGTGAACACCGCCAATTATTCAAAAACTATGGCAACATCAGAAAAAGAAAGATGGTCAAAAATTGAGAGAATAAGAAAGTCCGCAATGAAAATAAAATAGATTTTAATTTTATGCCGTTCCGCACTGCGGTTTTTTACTTCAAAATCGTACGAAAAACCGCACCGCAATAAATAGTCGTTACATTGTGTTCAGACTCTAATTTGGGATTATTAGTGCGTTAAAAAAATTTTAAACTTAATTTTTTCCAATTTGAAACATTTTAAAATTTAAAATTTTTTATATAGACACCTCATCCGATGTGCATGCGCTAAGAAGACATTTACGGAAATTCGAATTTTAGGATATGTAGTAAAAATTGGTAGAAACGGGTAAAATCGTTGACTCTACATCTCCGGAACTAATAAAGGCTACCACCAAAAATTTTATTTCAGCTGAATTTATGCAAAAAATAAGTTGACAGATGTGTGGTACTTTTTGATTTTTTAATTTTAAATGCATTCATGAAACGGGCGAAGTCCGAGTATAGGACTTTTTTGTATCCCATTCAGTGATGCCAAAAGTAGGGGCAAATCCTTACATGTAGGTATTTTTGATACTAAAATGGAAGCGTAGAAAAAATCGGACAGATTTTTCATATTCTCCAAAATGTACGGATTTTTTCTGCATGTCGCGTTATTTATGAAATAAATGCAAACAACGATTTTTTAGTAATATTTTCTTTTTCAAAACGGCTCAAAAATATTATTTTCGTTAAAATTGCTTAAACATACATACATATATATGCATGAATGTGCCAAGGCGAACTCATATACCAAGTGGTGTCAAGCCTGCAACAACAAAATCTGCCTATTAGCTTATTGCAATGAAAATTGACAAATCAAACTTCCTACAAATTATATTGCAATGAAATTTGACAAGTCAAACTTCCTAAAAAAGGCAGCTGTTAACTTGGCATTACCTGCCACATAAATTCGCATTGGTATATGTTGTTTCTAAGATATCATTCAATATTGAAAGATGACTTGAATTTATACTTTAAAATTTTATTTGAAAAGAACTATTCATATTAATTTTTAAAGACTTTATGTTGTTTTAATTGAATTTTATTAAAAGTTCATATATGTATATATGTATATGTATTATTCTTTTAGTTTTGTATGTATTTTTTACCAAAGCTTTAATAACCATATACACATATTTTTTATAACTAATGGTTTTCTTCTATTTTAATGTGCAAAATTTCGTAGGGATTTTTGTAGGGGAAATTTTTTCAACGTGTAGGGAAAAATCGGATTTTTTTTAGCATGTGTATGTATTTTTTCGAGAAATTTATTTGCAACACTGATCCCATGCATTTTCGTCAACTACACACGGCAACTTTGCCTGCGCAAGCCTCACATTTATTACGTAAAGAGATAGAGAGAGGGACAGAGAGAATGTAATGGCAACCCTTTCTATCTTACCTCACCCCCCCCCCCCCCCCCTATACAAAATATTCAAAGTTGTCAAGTAACCATTTCATGTGTTAACCCACTCTGAATAAATTTTTTACATAAAGCAGCTGATTGTGTGATATTATTGAAAAAAGAAAATAAATTTATACGCTACAAAAAAAAAAAAAAAAAAAAATAATTCTTAAGGATATATTTTGTAAACACAAAAGATTTTTTCGTTTAGAAATTTGTATTTTTCATAAAAATTTTAAACGTTTACAAACGAAATTTCTTGCAAAATCTGCCTATTAATAGAAGGACTTACTTTTTTTTATAAAACCACTTTATGTACTCGTATGTACATATGTATACACCAAAAAAGAAAAGAAAAGAAATTGTCATACTAAAACAACATAATCGCTGTTCGTCGGTTTAAAAAATAAAGAGAAGTTCGTTGCGCATGACTTATTTCTGATGTATTTAGTTCTCGTCTTTCGTTTCAGTTGCATTTACAACCACACACAAAAAAACACCCCTCTCAATGTAGAAAATAAAAAAGGAAAAGTTTATAATTTTAAGAATTTTCTAAAATTTAAAAACAAGCATGTGGAGTTAATGAATTTAAAAAAATCAATGGCCCAAAAAACTTCAGCAAATCAAAATGAATGCTTTAAAAATTGTTTACGAGAAGCAAACAAAATAATTTTCCAAAAAGTATACATATGTACATGCATGGATATTTATTACCCTTGCTTCGTGAGGTTTATATGTAGTTATAAGTGGTGAGCAAAAACTTAGACAGCCGACTATACATATAATTATAATGACGCCTAGTGGCATTACAAGGCAGATATGTGTTCTATTTGTTAACATATTTTTGAGACCATCGCTATACAAAATTGGCAAAAGTGATTAAGAATTAAGAAGCACAAATCTGCTACAAAACATTTGGGCAAGTACAATATTTTTGAGATTATAATAAACATAAGCGCATACTCACCAATTACTCTTGGATACTTTTGTCCCTGCTCTGCCTCTCCCTATCTCTGTTTCTTTCCTTCTCATTCGCTCACTTTTTGTTTTATTTAAACGTGCCCAAGTGTCGCATTTTTGCACTCTCATGGTTTTCTCTATGCAGTTACTGCAGTTGTTTTAAACATATGTTGCTTCCGTTATCCTTTGAAGTCCATTGACTTTGGTAGCTCAAACAGGACAATGCATGTAGAATCTACATTGTAGATAATTATGATGATGATGATACTGTGTGCTGTTGTCAATGCATGTAGTTCTTTGTTTATGTTGACCTTTCTTTTGAACATGACCCATTGATGCTGGCATATCTTTTTTTTTTTTTTTTGCATATACTTAAATAAATAAGAGCTGTTTCTGTATGTTTCGAATTTTAGTAGTGGAAGCTTACTCATCACATGTTTTAGCCAATAATGTGTGTTTCTTCCGTTTCTTTATTAGTTGATGTAGTGTAAACTGCAACTTTTGTTTACTTTTACAGTTGTAAAAGTACTTGGATTTCTTATTTAAATGACAACACACTGCAGCATGAACTATGGCAAAAATATTTTATTTATGTAATTGTATAAATGTGTAAGCATAAAATATATTTTGATAATGACCCTAATCTGAATTTCTTTTGATATTTGTGAATGTGATGTTCAAAGTTTGTATGTGTAAAAGTATAATAAGCTTTGTCGTATTGTTTTATTTTCTACAGTTAGTTTACAACAAGCCTGTGTGGCCATGACCGAATTCATTTGAAAAAAATACTGTCAAGAAAAATACATAATAATGGCCGTTAAAAAACTGAACGATTATTTGCGCATTTGATAGCTAAAAATGTTACGCTAATATGAAGGTTACTATTTATTTATGTTGTTAGCCAGATTTTAAAGTAATATAAAGCTCAATCATGATTAAATAGTTTTAAAAAATATCAAGAAAATTTAAAGTCAAACAAAAGTAAAGCGTAAATTCCTTTCCAATAATGTATCTTTATTAGTTGGATTTTTGGTATTGTGAATAAAAGAAAGGATTTACTTCTTATTTACACTATGTATATGTGTGTATATAATTGGGAGAATCACACGGTAATCTTAAGTGTCATAGTGTCATGTTTTAAATTATTTTTTCTTCTAACCAAAATTTTAAAACATTACGACACTATGACACTCAAGACTACCGTTTGAATACTCCAAATGTGTGAAAGTATTTTTTTCCATAATACATAGCGTCGATTCATAGAGTTTTACTTTTGTGTCTAAAAATGCCGAATTTTATCTATTCAAATAAATAAAACTGAAATTTCTTTTTGTAATGTCAACCATTTTACGACCTTCGTTATCGCACAGATTTCTACTTGGAAGACGGTATTATGGTCAGGCAATAGGAATTAAATTTCGGTCTCCAGTTCTTCTATGAGGAAACATAGTCCCGTTCTTTCTCTTACCTTCAGTCCATCCATGTAGCAGTGAACTCCCGCGGATTTTTGTTTTAGTATTCTATTGATGCAGGAGTGTCTTTCGTACCAGTGCCTCACATTGTTAAGCTAAGTTTTGATTTAATTATTATTAGCCTTGGAAAAAATTCGTTCACGTCAAACATCGAAAACATTGTTTTTCTGAGGAATGTGAAAAATTTTCGAGTCGAAAATTTCTTTCATCTTGTGAAACACAGACAAGGTGAGTAAGAAAGAAAAAAAACTATTTTTGTTGATATTTTTTGTAAGTTTATTTCAGTGGCAATAAATAATAATGGCTTAAATTGACATAAGTGCTTTTTTCATTTTATTACATGTTCTTATTCTCTTCTTCAAGATATATCACTCAACTAAATTTCAATTAAAAATGTCATTATTAATAAAACTATACGCATTTATATTTTAACTTAAGTCTTCTTGGAAAATAATACGTAAGACATAACATCTTACCTCAACTTCATTTTTTTCGGTAGCTACATCAATATTAAAATATTTGAGCATAAAAACTTGTATACACTTAAGGTAGAATTAGCCGAACGTCCACGTAAGCTAACGAAACAGCTGATCGTTTTTGTTGATTGAAAACAATGCAAACGCTTACCGAAATTTGACGGCACGTCTCAACCTGTATAAAATAGAATTTCCTAACGTTGTTAAGTGACGTTTGTAAGCTAGTGATGGTACCATTGTAATTTAAATGGAATAGGGGTATTTTGGCTCTGTTTTTTGGTACTTTTGTTAATAAATCTGTGTGAAAAAACATAAATATATAAATAAATATTTGGGTATGTACATATATACATACTTATGTACACAAATATATACATGCATGTGTATGTATATGTGCTTATATATAATAAGGAAATGCATAAATATGTATGAGCATAATATAAATGTGATATGCATTAAAGGATTTAAATGGTATCTAAACTTCTTCTTGTGTATGCACACATGTAAAAATTATTTCATGTTGCATACATATCGTTGATCACAAGTAGAAAGGCCCTAACTCAAATAATTGTAATTTTACAGGGGAAAATAAAAACATAATATTAAACAGCACAACTGCTTTGTTAAACTGCTTTTAAAAGTGTTATTTTTACGATATTGCAATAAATTTTTGTGAAGAGGTGTACTTGTGTCTATCGATATGTATGTATGTATGAACATATTTATTTGTTATAAAAGTATAACAGACAGTATACAGTTTTAGTAGCGTTTACATATTTTAGGTACTTTTTCTTCGCTACATCCACAATTTGAACTTTTTTATTTCCCATCACTGTTTTGTGAACAGCTGTTCCTTTTTAATATTAAAACAACAAAACGAAGTAAAGCATACGCACGTTTTTAAATGTTCTATAAGTGCTCCAACGTGCTAACAGTACGGTACGGTACGGTACAACCCAGCCTTTAAGTTCAACAACTAACATCCCATCCAAATTATTCTTCATTAAAGAAAAACTTATATTTAACTAAGCTTTTAAAAAATTATCTCAGGTTTTCCGCATTTTTCAATTTAACCTAAAGCACTTACCATCTTACTTACCATCAATAAAAATTATTTTGCCTTTCAATATAATAGCTTAAGTGAATTTTAATTTTTATTTTTCTAGCAATGGATTTTTTCATAGCATCTTAATTAAAAAACAGCGAATGTTAACTAATAAAACGTTTTCTTTTTTTTTTATAAAATTAACAGTTTTGTTCTAAATAAATGTGCATCTTTTTCGGAGGCTAAAAATTTTATATAAAAATCAAACACAATTAATTTTAGACAAAACCCTTAATATCTCAAAACATGAAATTTCGACTTAAGCTATTATTATTTATTGGCACAGATTTAAGTTTTTATATGAATAGCCTTGTATAAAATAGGACAACAAAATATAATTATTTAGGGCCATCCTCCTTTGTTGGTCAGGCCTTTAATTTTTCTCGATGCGAGAACTTCTCACAAGTTGCAGAAATGAGACAGAATGAATAGAATTTATCTCTGAATTTTTTCGTGATTATCTTATCACACCGAACCATAACCGCCAAAAAACCTTAACCGACACATTTTATTAACCTCGTTTCTTTTTGACGATTTTGGTCAAAAAATTAAGTTCGAAAATTAACCTTTTTTGGTGTTTACAGCAAAACAGCTTAGTTATTAAAAAAAAATGCAGTGAACATTTTTTACATTTATAAAGAGAAAATTTATAAACTACAGAAATTCCTAAAAAATCCTTTGAAATGGAAAAGAATAAATTAAACAAATTTCAGAGAAAATTTTTATACGGCTATATATATATATATATATATATATATATATATGTATAAAATATTTTTTTTTATTGTTACTCGCTAACTTTTACAAATATTTTTTTTATAAAATTTATCATGTGTATGTAACCTTATGAGAGATCGCCAAAAATATAAAAGAAAAAATTAAATTTCTTTTTTAATTTTTGATACAAAATATTGCACGATATAATTGCAACCAATTTAACAAACAATCATAATAAAGAAATTAACTAATGTAATGACAAAACATGCAAACAATCTAAAAGTTGATAATACAAAAGACTATCAAGCAAATTAACCTACCCCCCCCCCCCCCCCCCCCGCAGCAAGTGCAACTAATGCATTGTAAAGAATGCTTAAAAATAAAATAAGAATTACTGCGGCTTATTGATGTCTGCACAGGCATCGCTATGTCCTTGGCTACAGAAATTTGAACTGACTATTTAGTGGATGGTTTAAGTATAAACAAAGACAATTAAAAGTATAATGCACGTAGTAAATGAATGATACTTTGAAAATAAATAAACCATTACGTCATTTTAATATCAATTAAATTAATTTGTAGTATTTTACAACAAAGGAGGTGGTCGAAACTTGGGTGTAATCAATACGAGGGGACGTTGATAAGTTTACTGCAGAAGAAATTAAATAATATTTCGCAAAAGAGAAGGAGTATACAATTCTTCGTAAATATTTTTCGCCTAATTAATGACGAAGACTATTCGCCTTTAATTACTGGTTTTCTTTTTTTTTCAAGCAGACTGTATAGACAACTACACCCACATCCAAGAAAAATCACTATAGAAAAGCAGTTTTACACTGATTCCACTGCACGACACAGAAATAAATAACTAAATGTTAGCGATTGATTCTGGCCGAGAACCCTAAACAATAATATACCTAAATAGCAGCTGAAGGTGGGGAATATTTTGACCATAAAGCCCTTCTACTTTAAGTATAGAATAGGTTCAGCACTTCAGTTTTTGGTGCTCACCATATATTTCTATTATAAGTTTCTGAATACGCCAATACACAAAATTCATTAAAATTAAATTAATTAAAAAGCTAACAGTAGGAATCAATTTGTTATGATTCAATGAATAAGTATTTAAAATAAGAACTTTCTGCAAGGATCAGACCATGTTGAAATCATGAGAAGCTATGCACTTTTGCAATATATCCGAAAATTTAAATTTTCTTTTTCTTTAGAAGTATTATTTCCGCATCAGGATCTGCAAAGAAAATTTCTCCCAAATTTTTTATATTTTTCCCATCATTTTACAAGATTCCGATACCACCCTCTTACATAGAACCATTGCGACTACAGTTTTTTTCAAAATGTTTTTTAATGTTGTTAAATCGATTTGAGTTTGTTAACGATATCCTTTTAGAAACAACTAAATAGCACACTAGTGCTCTTATTTTTTGTTGTCGCAAATAAAAATGGTTGCTTTATTTTCCTGCTAATGAGGAAAAGAAAGCACAATATTTCCGTTTTATAGCGCCATATTTTTAACGTCAAACTCAAGGTTAAGTACGTGAAAAAGGTTTACAAATGTAACCTTGAAATGCATAATAAATAGAATTAACAAATAATAAATAAAAAAGAACCAACGCAAAAATATTTAAGGCAGCACTTGACAGTTTTCAAAAAAAAAAAAAAAATTAAATTGATGTAGGTGTTGCATTTACAAGAAATGCAAATACTCTTGTAAGAGATTTATTTATAATAATTATAAGGGAAGACAAAAAATTAAGCAAAATAAACAAGAATGGTTCAAATCTTAAGTTTCACTTATTAAAAATATTTTTATTAATGTTATTGTTTATCTATTTGCAGGATTCCCGGGGATCGATGTACTGCGCGAGTGAACCGGACCCAATTGGTCGAGTCCAGTACCAGTCGGGAGGGATCATTCACTCCAACAACAGCAGCAGCATTGGCCAAGCGACTTACAACCGCTCTCATTCTGCACTTGATCGTAATTCCACCGAAATCATTGAAGTCGTCTGCCAGCCACATTATGCCCGAGACGAAGACTTGGAACGGCAACGACCTATGGTTGCCTGTTCACAGCCGCCAGCCCCTTCCCTACTCACCGAGTGTCAACAATCGAGTGGCTCGCTTTTCTCTGTTGTCTCAGCACCGCCGCTTCCGTTGGCCGAGTTGGATGTCAAGCAAATGGATACGCTGGGTGTGGGTCTACAGCCGGGAATTGGATTGGGTCTACAAATGGGTGGCAGTGCACAAAACCCTTTCATTACCGCTCACTCGAATGTTTCAATTGCTGATGTTGCCGCCTCTGCCCCGGGCTCTGCCACGTCTACCATACCGCGGCGTCCGGCTACCCTACCCATCGATCAGCCCTACTGTCCGGCGCCAGCCAGCCGTACATTGCACGCCAGCTTGTTGGAACATCAGATATCGGAAATTGAAGAAGATGATAATGAAAACTTATTAACGGTCTCAAGTATTACGGCACGGCCCTTAATTGCCAAATCCCGTGAATTACGCTCTAGTCGTGATTTATGCAGCAGTGCTGGTAAACGAAAACGTGGCAAAGGTGGTCATAAATTGCCATCTGGCATCTCAAATATGCCCAGCAATACTGATTCGAGAGTCAGTTCTGGCCATCCACCATCATCACGTTCTTCAATCAGTACTGATCCGCCAGATGGCGGTTATGGTTGGTTTATTGTATTCGGAGCGTTTTCGGTACAATTTTGGGTGGCGGGTTTGGTGAAATCCTATGGTGTTCTATACGTTGAGATCATGGAAACATTCCCCAGTTCAACAGCAACTGTGGCTTCTTGGATCCCAGCTATACTCTCGGCCTTATGTTTAGCTTTAGCACCACTATCAAGTGCACTGTGTCAGCGCTTTTCTTGCCGCACAGTTGTTTTCATAGGTGGTCTCTTTTGTGCTCTTGGCATGTGTCTTAGTTACTTTGCCACCAGCCTCCTACATCTACTCTTCACTTTTGGAATTCTAACTGGCATAGGAGGCGGTCTTTCCACCACCCCAGGCATTGTTATAGTCTCCCAGTATTTTGATAAGCATCGGGCTTTAGCCAACGGTATCTGTGTGTCGGGTACCGCAACGGGTAGTTTCATACTGCCCGTTCTCATCAAGCATTTGGCTGAGAATTTCGGTTTTCATGGCACTATTTTAATACTGGGATTTTGTATGTTGGATGTCTGCATATCAGCTCTACTGTACAGACCTTTGGAATCTTTTCATACCGACGATGAAAAGAATATTGAAGAGGAGGATGCAACTAAGCCTCTAAATGATATCAATCCTAGCAACACTGATATGTTAACTAATTCAACCTATTTGGATACATGTGATGACGGTTTGAATACTAAGTTCATAGAACATTTGTTTATGGAGGAGTCAAAAAATCGCTTAAATGACTACTACAATAATAGATATAATGGTAGGTTAAGACCTTCTTTTAAGTTATCATAAGGCTTAATACATAAAAAAAAACATTTTCTTTTTCAGCTTCTGAAAAATCTGTTCCTACTTGTGCTCAAGAGAGCGATGATGAGGTTAAGGATATAATTGGTGAGACTACCTTTATTAAGCCCATGAAAAAAGTAAGAAGTTCCGGCATCATGCACTCCGTAGAAGATCTAAGTACCACCTCTACATGGGTGTATCGCAAAAACTCCGGCACTGATTCAAATCGTGGATCTCGTCGTCGCCGCAATATATTTGCCAATGACGAAATTATATCTAAGATACAAGCGCATTTGGAAAAACCTCTCTCACCACCCGCCGTTGTAACACGTGGCCTCAGCAAGAGTATGGAAATACCTACACCTGTCAGCAACATGAGCGAAATAAAGTCTATAGAAAAAGAACAGGAGGGCAGTTTAGTGGGCGCCAATTCTATAGAGGAAGATGTTGAGGTTGTACCTCTGACATGTATCGAACGCATCGAAATATATTTGGATATAAGTTTGTTAAAGGATCCAACATTCATACTAATGTGCTTATCGGTGACTCTAATGTCGGTGGGATGTCCCTATATGTTGTACTATTTACCCGCTCACGTTATATCGATTGGTGAGTATTACGATTAGAACTTATATATGTATATATTTTATTTTATATTTTTTAATGAATTTCCGTACGTGTAACTGTTCATGATTAAAATCATTTTACTTCATAATAATAGTTCGTGTTAAGAGGAGCTTGAAAGAAAAGAGTTGCTCAAAAATTAGAAACGTCTAGATGATCTCAAAAGTAAAACTTGAAAATGTCAACAACTTAAAAAATAATGTTTATCAACAACATTACTCTACATCTTCAAAACTTTTGGAGCACTTTCCATTCTAATGCAATTTTTCCAATAAATTCGGAAATGAATTTATTATCATATAAATTTATTTTTAGCGCCTTAAGACAGGTGAAAATTTATTTAATGATTTCCTACCAAGGACATATTCCAGGCAACATAATAAGAGAGTTTTGAGAAAAAAATTTACTTGATGTCTGTTAAACATGAAATGATGTTAAGACAAAATGTTGAGAGTGGCATCTACGTACTCATGTTATAACAATATGTATACATACATATGTTCGCTCAACTCATCTTTTTTCTTTTTGGGAAAAGGTAATGCTTCTTTCATGGAATTAGAAGGTGTCTTACAATTTCTGATAAAGAGATTAGAAAAAAAACTGATTTTCTCTAATCAAAAGCGTTAAAAATCGAATTATTGAACGACGTAAAAAAAGCATTAAATACTAACAGCTTTATTTATAAAACTTAAAAAGTCTTTATAAAGATTTTTTAAAACAAATTTTCATACAAAATTTTTCTTAAAAAGCCTTTATAAAGCCTTTTCATGTTTTATAAATAAGGCTGTAACTTTTTAAAATACGTCACAAAAAGAGAAAAAAAAATTATAAGTTTGTAGTGTGTGTCTGTGTATCTGTTTGTTTTTACGAGTCAACGTACAGACCAAACGGCTGGACTGATTTTAATTTAGTTTTTTTTGTTTGAAAGGTGACTTGATCGAAAGTGTTCTTAGCTATGGTTAAAGAAAATCGGTCCAGCCGCTTAGAAGGTATCACATCGTTTTTGGATATATTCTGTTAGATCTGTGTGTCTTTGACGCCGTCGCTCCCGAACGGCTTGACCGATTTTAATTTGCTTTGTTTTCGTTTGAAAGGTAACATGATCGTATATCTTCTAATTTATACTTGATGAAAATCGGTATAGTCGATTGGAAGTTATCTTAAATTTTCTATATATAAATTTTTCTATATATTTTGCTACTTTAATAGAATTAGTGGAACATAGAGTTCTTAACTTATACTACAGCGTCAACTGCGGCAAAGGTTCTTAAAATTTTTAAGTTTTGTTATTGATATTTCTAAATATGTTATTGAAATCATACGGTTTTCGTGTGTAATGGATAATTTTTCGTTTGTTAATAAAAAAATTAAACTAATACACATACGTGTCGTTTTTTGCAAACTTTTTTAAGATTATTCGAATATATTTTTTTATTCTTTGTTCGTTCGAATATTCATACAAAAGTACAAAATTATTCGTCTGTTTGAACAAGAAAAAAAACCTTGAAATTTTATTCGAAAAAATATAAAAGACGAATAATTAACAACAATACTAAATATTCCCTCTACAGTATGCAAAGTTCATATTCATTCTCTTTTGATTACATAAGCGCACTGCTGTGCAATAAATTAAATTACTAAAATTACTTTTTTTTAGATTTTGAGCAGGGAGGTTGTATAGTTTATATATAGTTATAGTTTTCAATATAATTTTTTGCCGTAATATGAACTTTGTTTCTTATCTAGAGAATTCTGTTATTTTCTATAAAATTAATGACTGGATTATACTTTTGATTATTTGATATATTAAATGGGGCCACAAAGTATAAAATCATACAAGAATGGTTTTTTTGTAACAAGTTTTTCTTTTTTAAACGTTGAGGGTACGCATGTAAACTTTGAATACCGTATGTATTTTTTAATGGATTTCCAATTCACCAGTGATAAAATCCAAGCTTTTTTGATTGCAAAAACGATCTTATGTGGGATATCACGTATGCATACATTCTAATATGGCTCCATATATTAAATCACTTCTATACATATATGAATCCACATATGAAGATCTTCATAATGAAATTTCCATATATGAGCTCATATATTATAATACATTTCATATATTAGTCCATATAAAGGGTGTTTTTTATTGAGGTATAGAACTTTAAGTTGGCATCACTTTTTTAACTGGCGGCCATTTTGTCAGCTGTCAAGTGATAAATATTTAGTTTGGTTTGCCATTTCATCATGAACAGGTTGACAAAAGAACAACGCTTGCAAATCGTGCAAATTTATTTCGAAAATAATGGTTCAGTTCGCGAAGTTTACCGCAAGCTCCGTCCATTTTATGGTCGACATAATCGTCCATCAGAGCAATTAATTCGGTTAACCATGGATCGTTTTCGCACTACGTTTACTCTATGTGATAATACGCATCCGCAGAGACGTCGAACAGTGCGCACCGAAGAAACAATTGCCGCTGTAGAGCAAAGTGTTGAAGAGGACCCGAATGAATCGATTCGCCACCGTGCACAGCAATTGGAGCTTTGTCCATCAACTTTATGGAAGATTTTGCGCAAAGATCTTGGCTTGCGACCTTACAAGATCCAGCTTGTGCAAGAATTAAAGCCGCGAGACCATGCAATGCGTCGTGATTTTGGTGTATGGGCCGAAAATGAGATTGATCTCGATGCTGATTTTCATCGCAAAATTTTGTTCAGTGATGAGGCTCATTTTTGGTTGAATGGCTACGTCAACAAGCAAAATTGCCGCATTTGGAGTGAAGAGAATCCACATGAGACCCTTGAGACGCCATTACATCCACAAAAACTGACTGTTTGGTGTGCTCTATGGGCTGGTGGAGTCATTGGGCCATACTTCTTCCGAAATAATGCTGGAAAGTCAGTTACCGTTAATAAAGACCGGTATAGAGCCATGATAACCGACTATTTTGTTCCCGAATTGGATGGCATGAATGTGGATGAGTTGTGGTTCCAACAAGACGGCGCTACATGCCACACAGCGCACGTCACAATCGATTTATTGAAGGAAACATTAGATGAGCGCATAATTTCGCGGAATGGACCTGTCAATTGGCCACCAAGATCGTGTGATTTGACACCATTGGATTATTTTCTTTGGGGATATGTGAAGTCGCTCGTCTACGCCAAGAAACCAGAAACGTTAGGGGACTTGGAAGCCAACATTCGTGGCGTTATTGCCAACATACGGCCCCATATGCTCGAAAAAGTGGTTGAAAATTGGACCTGTAGAATTGGCTTTATTCGAGCCAGCCGAAATCATATTTAAACATTAATGGCATAAAATTATCCTTCCAATAAAGCCAAATTGATGGACATTAAAACGATTTTCTTGTGTTTTATTTCAATTCGAAGTTCTATACCTCTAAAAAAAACAACCCTTATTAGTTCATATACAATAGTTTTGCAATGAATAATCCCATACATGAATTCATACACATTCATATATAGTTATATACATTAGTGCCCTGCACAAGACTATTTATAAGACCTTTTAAGACATGAGAGATTTTTTCCAATGCTTTACTACAGCGAAATATTCTAAAAGAATCGCTAAGCAACACTGTTGGCAAGTAATTTTTTTCGGTGGTTTGTCTTGCCAACAGTGTTGTTTAGCGATTCTTTTAGAATATTTCGCTGTAGTAAAGCATTGGAAAAAATCTCTCATGTCTTGAAAAGTCTTATAAATACTCTTGTGCAGGACACTAATATACATTCATATATTAAAAATATATGGACCATATATAATTTTTTTAGCTGGGTAGTTCTATTTATTTATTTAATAGGGTCATAAATATTGTTTTATTCCAGGTTATAACAAAAGTGAAGCTGGTTATTTGGTAACTGTTAGTGCTGTTCTAGATCTTGTTGGTCGCTTAGGACTGGGATGGCTCTCAGATTTACAACTCTTCGATCGCAGGAAGACTTATATATTTTGGTAAGTCATTTGAATTAATGATATTTGATGGTAAATCAAAGTATTATTTTTTATTTTTGTTTAGTATCTTGGGAGCTGGCATTGCTGTACTTACTATACCCTCGGAATATACTATATACTTAGTGGGCCTGTCGGCAGCTATTTATGGTTTCTGCCTGGGAAGCTGGTATGTCTTGATGCCAGTCTTATTGGCTGATATATTCGGCACCGATCGCATAAGTTCCAGTTACGGTTTAGTACGTATGTTTCAAAGTATTGGAGCCATATCCGTACCACCTTTGGCCGGCTTTCTAAGAGACTTATCCGGCAGTTATGCCATTGTATTCTATTGCATGGGTTCTTGTATGGTCTTGGGCTGTCTACCGCTTTTAGTGTGGGCCATTTTAGATTGTCGAGAGCGCAAACTTTATGAGGATAATGAAAATAATGAGGATACATCATCGGTATCTTAAGTTAAAACCTTTTGAAAGATAGATATTCAAGAGTATTTGAAAAAAATTTATATATGAGTTATTTCTTTCAACAATTAGCCTATTATAGGTTGTTTTAGGTTTAACAAACAGCAGCAAAAATATTTTGTATAAGGTACTCCATGACCTAAGGAAAAAAAATAGTTTAAATTGCAAAAGGTAGTTTATGCAGATGAAAAATAATTTAGTTGTACCCCAAACCTATTTACGAACTTATAGATTTAAAATAGCATTTAAAAATACAAACACTACGAGTTATTTATAGTAACAAAACGAATAATCAAACGCTATAATTTAATAAGAAGTGCTAAAGATTATCAAACCAAAATAGTTTCACAATTAAGCGTATATCTTATCTTTTTTATTTATTTAATTTTTTATTTTTGGCTATTAAGTAGGAATCAGAAAGACTTGGCAATTGTCAGTACTGAAAAGTGATGTAGTGTAGTAACAAATTACAGCTTCTTAGTAGGATTTAAGTATATGTACGTTAATCTAGAATATAATTTTTGGCTGTTAGTAGTATACGCAAATATTTATAACTCTTCTGAAACTCTTGCATTTCCAGCTAGAAAAGTAGGCATTAATTACATAAATAATGGGAGAAATAATAGCCGAATTCACAATCTTGTGCAAATGGTCTTGCATCGTTGCATGTGCAAAGTGGTATAGTATATTGATACCCACCACTAAGAATTGTTAAGTGGTGAGTATCAATATACTAGCCCAATTCATAATCTTGTTCAAATGGTCTTGCATCGTAGCATTTGCAAAATGGTATAGTTTATTATCTTCCAAAGCAAGACAATGCATTTCCTTAGAAACGAGAGGGTAATTTTATCAAACACAATAATTACAAATTGATTACCTCGTGCATTACCACATCTACAGAAAAAGAATGTATAGTTTTTGCTTGTGACGAAATAATTCATTACTTTCCTAGTACATGTTCTGTGTTAACAGTAATGAATTCTGGAACTAAAATTATACATGCTGTGCATTACCTTCTGCTTTACTATTCATTACCTTTTCCCAATGGGTAGGTACCAATTACTGCTTCTCTTATATATATACCCAGTGGGAAAAGGTAATTAATAGTAAATAAGAAGGTAATGCACAGCATGTATAATTTTCATTCCAGCATTCATTACTGTTAACACAGAGCATGTCCTAGGAAAGTAATGAATTAGTTTAATGGTACATTTCTTCTTCTGTGGTAATACACGTGTTAATCAATTTTAATTTATTGTGTTCGATTAAATTACACTCTCGTTTCTAAGGAAATATATTCTCTTGCCTTGGAAAATAATACATTATTTCTCCCATTCGGGTATGTTCTACATTAAATTAAAACGAGTGAAATTGCCATAAAATTGTTGTTGGAAATATGTTATTATAACATATAGATATAAATATATTTTCTTTTATTAAGAAGTGTGTGTATAAAACTTTTAAATTAAATTTTTACACAAGATTAAATATGATACAACGATATTTTCTGTATTATTAATTTCAAGAACGCTGTTTTTGAGATATGTTTGTGTTGCAATAAATGATGTGTACATTAGAGTGGCCGTTAGTTGCGTGGAGATTTTTTTTTTTTGACTTGTTATATTCTTTACCCCAAATCGGTTCAGTTTTATGTAAAAAAATACAAAAAAATTTCATAGCAATAAGCTGTGTTTTAGAGAGTGCGTCCGGTCCTCAAAGTTGGCCCTCAAGGCCATATATAAAATGTATTTTTTTAGTTTTCTTTTGGAGATGTGAAATAATTTAATAGATATAAGTTCTTATTGAACATGGTTAATATAAATAATTTTCATATAAATATAATTTTGGTGTATATAATTTTTGGTATTTTGTTGGGTTATTTTGATCATTATTTCCTAAAATATTAATTTTAGCAAAAAAAACTTTCTTTGAGACTAATGTTGTAGACTAGAAGAGGTAAAATTTGTCCATAAATAATATTCTTGTAAAATGTTTTTTTTTAAGATAGTCATATGCAAACAAATTACATTGAAAATGGCCTTGAAGGGCAAGTTTGAGGGCGGACACACCCGCTAAAACACAACTTATCGCTATGATTTTTTTTTTTTTTTTTTTTGTATTTTTATACATAAAACTGAACCGATTTTTGGGGAGAGAACATAAGAAATAATAAAATAACAGCCAATCTAATGTACATACATATATTTTTATTTTTGTTGATAAGTTGAGTGTTCACGCATCTGTATGCAATTTGAAATTATTGTAATTTGATTTAAAAAATTAATTTTTAACCCCCGACTAAAAAAAGGGGTGTTATAAGTTTGTAGTGTGTGTCTGTGTATCTGTGTGTCTGTCCGTGTCCACGTACAGGCCAAACAGCTGGAACGATTTTCATTTAGTTGTTTCTGTTTGAAAGATGACTTGATCGAGAGGGTTCTTAGCTATGTTTGAAGAAAATCGGTCCAGCCGTTTAGAAGATATAACATCTTTTCTGAAAAAAGTCGGGGGTTTTTAAAATTTTTAATTTTTGTTATACTAGTTTTCACTGGAAAAAAATAATTCTCATAATATCGCTGATTCGTCCCATGCAAAGGATTACAGAAGCCGTATGGATGTTTATGTATATATTACTGGGGGCAAATTGAATGAACATTTTTTTCGATATCGAATGCGGTAATTCGCCCTCAGGTCATTTAAAAGTAAATATTTAAAGAATTAAATTAAATTTAATTTTTATTTGTTAAATCTGTAACACTTGAACGTGTATCGCCGAAAACAAATCGTACGAAAGTTGAAGAAAAAACGTATTTACCTTCTTTAAAGAAAGAAATGCTCAAAACTTTATTTGTAATACAACTTCAATATAGAAAAAGTAACGATAAGGTTCAGAATAGTTAATCCTAAAGGCTCAGTTAGCCGACTGTTGTAAAGTAACTGCAACAGTAGGAAACAGCTGATCGATATTGTTATGTAAAAAGTAATGAAAATGGTTAAAGGCTCAGTTAGCCGACTGTAATGTAATGTAACTGTAACGCCGAAAACAGCTGATTGATATTTTTATATGAAAAGTAGGTTACGTTACATTACATCTCTATAACCATTTTCATTACTTTTCACATAACAAAATCGATCAGCTGTTTCTTACGTTGCAGTTACTTTACATTACAGTCGGCTAACTGAGCCTTTATAGAGATGTAGTGTAACGTAACCTACTTTTTCATATAAAAATATCGATCAGCTGTTTTATACGTTACAGTTACATTACATTACAGTCGGCTAACTGAGCCTTAAATGTCATTAATTTTTTACTTTTCGTTGCCGTTCTGAGTTGCCATATTGTATGCATATCCACAGCAGAAAAAAATGTTAGCATCAAATGCTTAACCCTACGTCTACACCAAATATATTTTTATCATGACAAATATCAAATTCCATATAACAAAAACAGCTAACATAAAAAAATTATTTTTCAATATAAAATTTGACTTTGTCATGATAAAAATATATCAGGTTTAGACGTAGGGTAAAGTTTGCTTTAAAATTTGCCGATAGAGCAAAATTTTTGTTAGCTGTCGCTCACTTTTAGGTTTAAGTTAACTTGAAATAATAAAATAAAATATGTATCTGACCTAACTTTAATGATTCGGAACTTATTCGTGTAATGATTGGCCTTAGTTGTTTAATACAGAAGAATTATAAAACCATACTATTTTGAGAGACAAGTAAATATTTGCTTTTTAAATTTTATGTGTTAAAAATTGTTTAAAGAGGCTATGTGATATATTTTTGGTAAAAAGTTTGCGTGAAACTAAAACCGAAATATGTATTAATAATTGTGTATTTTGTTCAAATTTTGTGGCAGAGCAGACAAACATATATATGTATATATTTATTAGTGTTGCCAGAAAATGATGATGGGAGAATGCTAAATCGGTTCAAAATTTCCGCTAAAATATTATACAGAAGAAAAATGAAATGCTAGATTTTAAATTGGATTTTTAGCAGTTTTTTTAAAAACGAAAGAATATAAAAATGCTAAAATATATACGTGGCCATAATTATGAAAGTGGCCTAAGTCATATATTTCTGTGGTCGAGATATTTAGTGGATTACATTTGAACAAATTAAAAATTATTTTTATATTATGCAGCATTTTAATTTAGAGTTGTACTACTCTCGAATTTATATAAAATTACTTAATAATTTTTTTTCAAGGATTTTTTTTGATATTTCGAAGCAAAAACGGACATGACTTAGACCTCTTTTAGAATTAAGGGCTCATACATGTATACAGATATATGTATGTACATATATGTATATTGACGCCTTGATATAGAAAAGGAGTGTCTCAATTTTTCGTTACTTTGCAGGAGAAGAAAAAAATTATTTATAAAACCTAAAAAAACTTTAATAAGAAAAATTTTAAAGGTCATAAATTCTTTATTTGTGGCAACATCATAATTATTTTTTTATAGAATTTATATATAGAACTCAACTACCAAAAAATCTCAATCTCTTCTATACTAAGCCAACGATATATGTACATATATATGTACATGCTATACAATGTTACTTTTTAGTTTTAAAACAAAAGTTTGTACTATAATTAATTTACAATTATTTTCGAGAAATAAGTTGCATGACAATTTTTTCATTTGTCAATAAGAGCCTGGTAAAGGAAATCATATAAAAAAGTTGCAAAATATGCTTCAGAGATACGTCATTTTTTATACATATGTATATCACTCTCCTCTATAGCGCTGCTAATAAATAGTGAATTGAAAAAGTTGCTTGCAACAAATTTTATCAAAAAATGCATAATGCAAATAAGCTATTACAGTGTAAAATGATAAAACATATTCAGCCTTTTTTGCAAGATTGTCGTAACGGAAAAAAATAACATATATTTAAGAATATTGAATAAAGTTTTGAATTTATTAACAGTTTAATGCTAAAATATCACATAATATGACACATTTTACTCACAAGAAGTCAATATACAATATATTTGTATGAAATTTTTACATATTATCAAGAACGATATAACGATTAATTGTAATGTTAAAATAAAAAAAAAACTTTTAGGAGTTACGACTCGTCTGCAGCAAGGCCTCATTCGATATCATCATAATCTTTAAATGATTGCTGCAAGTCGCATAATAAAGTCATAAAGCTAACTAAAGACTAATTTTCGCTTGAAATTCTTTAAGCGAATAAAATAGAATATTAGACATTGTTTAAAGAATAAATTCTTTATTTAAAATACAAAGATCAATCAATCAATTATTAGCAAAAATAATGAAATTTTATATTGCCCTCGCGTTACGCCTCGATTCCGCCATTTCTTACATTTATGATTTTCATGTTTCACAATAACCAAAGAACAAATCAACTTAAGCACTAAAAATGCGCAAAAGAACTGAGTTAAAAAAATAAAAGACATTAAGAATTTTTCCAATTGGTCTAACACTGCCAATTGAAAATCAACGCTGACTTAAAACAGAGTTGCATTCAACCCATTGGCATTCGATTAGACTGCTAGGGAAAATTTTAATTTAAACAAGTTTTATTGTATTTATAATATTATAAAAATGTTTAATAAATACTTAAAAAGCCGTATTTGAAATTTCAAATTTATAAAATCTTTATAAAGTTTTTGTGTATTGATTTCTATAAATTTAAAATTTAACTATGAATAAGGCAACTAAATTTTAATAAGGTATTAAAAAAACAAGAAATATATATTGACACCTGCATTATTAATATTAAAATCGTAAAAATAAAATATTATACATACATACATACATATTACAATATACTTAGTAATAATAAAAATATTGGCGCATAGTCATAGTCATAAACAAAGTACACTTTAAGAGGTTAAAACCAGTATTGCCATACAAAATACTGATTTTAAATTCATAAAGTATACTTTGTTTCGACTATGACTATGCGCCATTCTGTTTAGTTGATAAATTTAATTACAGAAAAAAAAAATTAAAAAAGAAGAATTTAAATGTTCAACACAAATCAAAAAATACGAGTAAAGCGTAGTTATAAAAAATTTAATGTGAAAAAATAAAGTTTAAAAATACAAAATACAAAAGATTTAAGATTGATTTTTTATTTTCAGATTAACTTTATAAGAAAATTTCCTCTTAGACCTTGTCCACACTATGAAACATTTGCTACAAAACTATTGAGTTTGTCGATGAGAGGGGAAAGACGAATGGAAAAGGGTACTTTGTTTCATGTGCATGCAGTTCTTGTTGAGTATCTCATTCTCATGCAAAACAAAAACTTCATAGTGCGGACACGAATACAGCTTTAAAATAGAATTTATAAATGTTCTGCAGGAAATGTTTTACTATGTGGACGAGGACTTAACGACCCAACGCTTCCATAGCAGGCAGCTTCAAAACAACGCATGTGACAAATAACTCTTTCACGAATTCTTAATTTTACACGAACTTACTTAGGCTGAGTTTACATCTGGCATTTCATATGTGCCATGTGCCAAAAAAAAGGCGTAACCAGTAATTACTAATGAAAAACTGTTTGATTCATTTGTTTGATTTGTTTGATTATTAAGTTAAATAGTTTCATACTTATAGAAAATTTTGTAGGATCCAACCAACATGGTTGGAAACTGTTTAAATCAATAAATACTTGTCTGAATCAGTTTTTAATTAGTAATTAGACTTGGGTCGAACTCGTTCACTAGTTCATTTTTGCCACAAACCAATTATCAAACCCATTTAAATTACATAGGTTTGATCATTGGTTTGTGGCAAAAATGAACTAGTGAACGAGTTCGACCCAAGTCTATTAGTAATTAGAAGTTACGCTTTTTTGGCACATGGCACACAGATGTAAACCTGACCTTAGATACTAGAGCCCTGCACAAGACCATTTACAAGAACTTTTAAGACATGAGATTTTTTAAATGCTTTACCACAGCAAAATCTTCTAAAAAAAATGCTAAACAACACTGTTTGCAAGAAATTTGTTTCAGTTATTGCATGTATAGGAGTAAAGAAGAAACTACTTCGCGACACACTCACGTTGTGTGTATGATCTTTTATTTTAAAAAACCTCCCTTAAACACATAATAGCTTACCATATATATCTTACACACACACTCAAACGTACAATATGCAAAATAACAAGCAAACACGCATCAACACTAGTTTTATTGAGTGTTTGTTACGAACAAGAAGTCTTCGCGACATCGCTTGTAAACACTCATATACACGTACATCAATACATGCATCGTGCTTCGCTTATTAAGAGTCATCATTTATTATTGGTTTAGTATAATACATGCTACGACAATACATTTAAAAAACAAGACGTATTTACATTAAAAGACTGTTTACACAGCCCTTTATTACATACATCATACTTAAAATTTAGAGTTTTTAAGATGCTTGGTGTAGAGTATCAGCAAGTTGATATTTACGGATTTTCAAGAAGTCACATTAAAATCTTTTAGATATTTGAACTAAAAACTTTAGTGAACTCAATAATTAATATTGAAATTAGTATATGGGTGTATAACTTCAAATGAATCAATTGTGTTCGGTACAGATCCCCGCTGATCGTTTGACCCAATTTCAGCTTAATAAATCATAATAGATGGAACCCTTTTGGTCCCATAAAGTACAGATCTTAACCTTGGCGTCATGAATGGCAGGCTTTGGAGTTGACTCGGTTTGGGATAAATTTTTTATCGTAAGTTATGATTCCATGCCTCTCGGCATCAACTGGATTTGTACCTAATTTTCTAACTTTTGGATAAATCCTACTATTTTCAAACGGTTTGAAATTGCTGTTTCAGTGGCTCCCTTGAAGTGACAGTTCTCTTCTTTTTTTTTTTTTCTTTTTTCTACTTATCAATTTCTAGAGACAGTATGGCAACTATGAAATCCAGGCCGAGATGGGAATTGTTTCAAAACTGCCGAGTTAATAGAACTTTGTGGGCAAACATAAGTGAAAAGAAATACGAAGAAATCCTAAATCTTGGCAAATCGTCACTGGAAACTGATCACGGGGCGACAAAACTGATAAAAAAGTATTTTTAAAATTAGTTAAAAAAATTATTTATATTAAAGTTATTTCTAAAACATTTTATACTGTCTGATATCATAACATACTCGTATACACAGAAGTTATTTTAAAAATTTATTTTTATATAAAACTAGGTGTACCCTGCGCGTGTTGCTACGCCGCCAACTAAAATAAATTTGAAGGAGACATTCCATTCATTTTGAGTAATTTTACTGATTTTGAACGTTTCTTAGGGACAGACATTTTCCTCCTATCGCCCTCCTGGTCCTAGGTTTTAAAAAATTAATGCCCTTAAATACTCCCGGAGTTGCACACACTAACTGCACCAAATTTCATTGCGAGCGGATGAGCGGTTTGGCCGCGCATAAAGGACATACAAACAACCATTCATTTTTATATAAAATAATTTATTTCTTTTTTAATCAAAAATCGTTTTAACATAAACTATTTAACAAACTTAACAACTTTACACTAAATAAAAACTGTTGCAAATTACCGCATTCAATTACGATGAAAACTTTTTTTAATCCATATCGAATGCCGTAATTTCGCCCCTGATTAGTTTAAATGGAGGTAATTAAAGATTATGGTCTCGTTAGAAACAAAGAATATTTACACACTCCAAAAGGAGTGACGAAATGATGTATAGCGAAGGTGTAATGTTACGAAACACTTAACAACAACAAATTTAAAACTTTTCAGCTGGTGGTCCATACTCGGAAGCGGGAGCTGCTGGAGGACCATATTGTTCGGCAGGTTTTTGCTGTTGTTTGTATTTGATGAAGTAGACCTCAGGCTTACTGGGTTCAGTAGGTGCAGGCGAGGGAATAATTAGAGGTTGTTGTGCTTCGGGTTTCTTGACCAGAACATAGACCAAAGTTTTGTGTTCGTCTTGGACAGGAGGAGGAACGACTTGACGCTCGGGTATGGGAGGATTTGGTGCCTTAATGAAAATTATTTTATAGTGCTTTTTTGGTATAGCTGATTGAACAGGAGCGGAAATAGGATATGATTCTGGCTCCTCTGGTGGCACATGAACGTAGACATTTTTTGTTACTACTGCTTCAGCAGGAGGGCCGTAGAAAGGAGCTGGTGGTCCATAAACAGGTAAAGGTTGTGCAGGTTGTTGTTGTTGGGCAGCTGGAACTCCATATTGCTCTGCTGGTTTAGGTGGCAAGTATTCCTTTTGTGGTGCTGGTGCTGGTGGTGGACCATAACGGCTTTTAGGTGGTTCAGGCCGGGCGGATACCAGCGCCAATGTGCAGGCCAATGTGACAAATAATTTCATGTTGAAATTTCTGTTTTCGCTATCAGTCCCGATTTAAAGTTGTTAATTGTTTAACGAATGAATGCAGTGTGACACTTTTACTGGCTGGTCTAAATGATTTTATACCGCAACGGAAGTTGAATATTGAATTATTTCAGTTATTTTACTGATGTAGTATTATTACATATTTACTTATTTATCGTTTTCGTTTTTATTTTCAATTTGAGTAATTTTTTTTATTAAATTTATTTTGTGTGCGTTTGTCTGTGTCTGTCTGTCTGCCTGGCCTGCCTGCCTGTCTGTGCAATAAAATATTTGTTTTTGTATTTGCTGGATTTTTGGTTTTTTGCATAATTTTTTTAATTGCGTATCCAGCGCGATCATGTTGTCTTATGCTATACGAAAAAAAAACAATTACGATTAAGCCGAGCACGTGGTTTGCATGCTAATTCATCTTTTCCGAGCATGCAAAGTTTTACATTTGTTTCTTTCTTGCAAATGCAACAGTGTCAGCACGATATAGCAATAACGCAATATTCCTGATATTTTCGTCTTGCATACATTTGTGTATAAGCGTGTATTTTGTACATACATTTGCCCAGTCGGATTTTTATTAGCTAGCTCAAAATATGGGTGACTTTTTAATAACTTATTTACAACTAGCTTTTGAACTAATTCATAAATGATACAGATGTGAGTCATTTGTTTTTTGCACAACTGTCTTCTTCCCGATAAGTATTGAACAAACTTTAAGCTAACTCAAAACTGATGCAGAGATTAGTGAGTTGTTTTTGTACAACTAACTTCTTAGATAAGTTTTGAGCTAACTTTTAGCTAACTCAAAGCTGATACAGTCAAAGTTCAGAGAGAAGATGTCAGCATATGATTGATGTCTATAATAACTATGTGCCGTTTATATTTTATATGGCGCGATGGCAAAGTGTTAAGTATGATGGCTGACAAACAAAGTGATCATGGTTCGATACCCGTTCTCGTTTCTTAAAAAATAATTTAAAATTGTTTAAACTTTAAGCTGACTAGAAAATGTTAATAAATAGTGAATAAATAATAATAAAACAATAATTAACTAAATAATGTATAACACTTTTTTATTTTTATTTTTTATTTGGCACAAGCTAACTCATAATGAGCTAACTCATGGTTCGTTCAAAACTAATGCACTCGTCCTGCGGCCACTCAATGTTAAATCTGATCACTTTTAACATGCAGAATGAGTGCTGAGTTTAGCCACCTCTGACTAATTTTTGGCTGATAATTCAATAACTCTGAGTTAACTCAAATTCCCACTGAGTGCTTGCATGCTTACATACATATCGTCGCTGTTTTAACTAACTGACCTAACTGACATTTTTTTGAAAAATTAGTTAAGTCCTCTACTAGACTTTATAAGTCATAATACACATTGTCTACAATTTTCATGAATGTGAGCATTACTTTTGTGCCTATATAAGTAAAAAGATTTCTGACGCAGCCATAAGAATGAATGTATAAAACAACCATAAAAACTACTCTCCTGTTAAATTTTCAAGTTGTTAGTTAGGTCAGTTAGTTAAAACAGCGACGATGTGTACATACTTACATAAATATATTCACATTATATTTATTATTATTGCCAAAAAAAAAGTCAACGCCATCATAGAGGCAATTTGACCGTTTTACAACAAACTTATGTAATTTCTGTGTGGTCAATAACTGAACAAATTTGGCGTCCATACAAAATAAACACCCTCTCATAAATGGTTTTTGTTCATACATACATACATACATACCTAAAAGAATATCTGATGGTAAATGCATTCAACGTATTTCACACATGTCAATCATTATAAGGCAACCTTTTGGCCTAAATGTTTAGAATACACTGAACAAAATTTTAGCTGCATTTAAAAAACTTGAGAATTAGTAAAATGTGTAAGTTTAATGAACTTTTTTAATTTTTATTATTTAAGCAACATAAGACTGAGTTATAAATCATGTGTCTTCTACTAAATAAATAATCAAATTCAAAAAAAAAGTAATAAAAAAAATTCGTGTGATTAAATTTTTAATAAGAAAAAAAATTCAAGACACGTACTCCTACACCCATTATTTTTTGGGGCGAGCGTGATTTACAATATTTAAATTTTTTTTCTGTGCGTGAGCTCTCACAGAGAGCGAAAGAGAAAATTGGTTTGATTACCAAAATTTATAAATCAAACTGCCTTGATAAAAATGATTTAAGCAAAATGATTATTTTTATGTAATACATATCCATAAAATGAGAAATGATAATAAGCCGGTATTTGGGTTGGGGTCAGGTAAAATAAGTTTTAAGAAATAAAAAAATTACCTACATAAACGCTTACTATTTTAGGCAAATACATACCAGGAAAAAATTGAATTATTGGATAATTATTATCTGAAGTCCATGCGATTTGAGTTTGCTTTTTAATTACTTGCAGTTAAATTTAACATCAGAGTGAAAACATTCTATGAATTTAATAGAGGCTTTAAAATGAGTTTAAACAATTTGACGAATAAAATAGGCTTAATATCGATTATGAATAGCAACCGAACTTCAGTTGCCAATGCACGCGAAATTAAAATTAGTATTGTATATGGAAACTTAATCCCGTCGTCTAAAAGTAAAGCATTTTTCGTATAGAAAAATTTAATGGGCTATACACAGTTTACATATAGAAAAATTTAATGAGCTTTAAACAGTGAAATTTAGAAGAATTTGATGGACTCTACACACCAAAATGTTCATACAGAAAAATTTAATAGGCTATACACCGCAAACATTTCAAAAAATATAATGGACTATACATATGTATATCGTTAATTTTTAATGAAAAAAATTAAATAGACATCGTCCATTTTTCATGCAAAATAAATAGATTATAAATCGTCCATTTTTCATGGAAAAACTAACATGGACTATATACAAGTATATCGTCCATTTTTCATGCAAAATTAATTTGACTGCACATCGTCCAATTTTCTTGAAAATCAATTTTTCATAATAAAAATATAATAGACTACACATACATAGTTAATTTTTTATGCAAAAAATGTTTTCAAGCAAAAAATTAAATGGACTATATATCGTCCATTTTTCATACAAAAAAAAAACGATGTATAGTCCATTTATTTTTTGCCATTAAATTTTATGTTGAAAATGCACGATATACAATGTATGGTCGATTTATTTTTTGCATGAAAAATGGACGATGTATAGTCCATTTGATTTATTGCTTGAACAATTTTTTTCATAAAAAATTAACTATGTCCCATTATTTTTTTTTTATATGAAAAACTGACGATGTACAGTCCATTTATTTTTTGCATAAAAAAAGACGATGTGAATTCATTATATTTTTTGCGTGAAATAATTTTTTGCATGAAAAATGGACGATGTATAAGATGTATTTATTTTTTGCATAAATAATGACGATGTATAATAGTCCATTAAATTGTTTGCATGGAAAAATTTTTTGCATAAAAATTGGACGATGTACAATCCATTTATATTTTACATAAAAAATTACGATGTAGAGTCCATTATGAAAAAGGGACGATGTATAATAGTCAATTGCATTTTTTGCATGAGAAAATTTTTTGCATGAAAAATGGACGAACTATAGTCCATTATATTTTTTGCATGAAAAATGGATGATGTCTATTCCATTTATCTTTCCATGAAAAAGTTTTTGCCATGAAAAATGGACGATGTATAGTCCATTTAATTTTTTTGCATTACAAATGACGATGTAAAGTGCATTTATTTTTTGCATGAAAAATTACGATTATAGTACATTAAATTGTTTGCATAATAAATTTTTACATGAAAATTTAACGATGTATAGCTCATTTAATTTTTTACATAAAAAAAGGACGATGTATATATATGATGTATTTTTTGCATGAAAAATTATGATTATAGTCCATTAAATTTTTTGCATGAAAAATTGTTTACATTAAATTTTTGCATACAAATTTAACGATGTATAGCTCATTTAATTTTTGGAAGATCTATAGTCCATTTAATTATTTGCATGAAAAAATTTTTTGAATGAAAAATGGACGACGTATACTCCATTTAATTTTTGCATGAGAAATGGACGATATGAATGAAGTCCATTAAATTTTTGGCATGAAAAAGGGACGATGTATAGTCTATTTAATTTTGTGCATGCAAAATGGAAGATCTATAGTCCGTTTAATTATTTGCATGAAAATATTTTTTGTATGAAAATATGGACGATGTATATATAATCCATTTATTTTTTGCAATAATAATAAAGATGTATAGTCCATTTATATTTTGCATAAAAAAAGACGATGTATAGTCCATTTAATTTTTTTAAAATCAAATGCTTTCTCTGTGGAATTTTTTAGAACGAACAAATTATTCTCCCGGTTGGCCTCAAATACGACTGTACCGTCCGGTTTTCTAACGATTGTCTGGCGAGCCTGAAATTTTATTGTCAGAGCTCTGTCGACGATTTTATTGACTGAGATAAAGTTTCCCTTTAACGCAGGAAAATTTAGAATATTTTGGAAAGTCTGACCAAATCGTCATGTTGAAGGTACATACATATGTATGTATGTATGTATATCTACATCACCTCTTCCGGTTGCTGAAATATATGTTTCCAGCTAACGCCATTTTTTCCTGATGATCTTCAAAACGTACGAAAATTTTTCTGTCGTTGCACATGTGAGAGGTTGAGCCGCTGTCTACATACCACGAGCTCAGCTTTCCTCTTTAGGTTCAGATGCTGCCATCTGAATCAATACCTTTCAATACCTGTTAATGCTTTTTCTTTTTGTCACATTGGCTGGCAAAATGACTGACTACTCCACAAATGTAGCACTTTCCTATGAAAGGTTTCTCGATGTTGCTATTGTTTCTCTTTTTCTGTCTGTGTGTAGAACTATTATTATAAAGCCTGTTCGGACATTTGTTTTAGAAAACTTAATCCTGGCATTGTAATCTTAATCTCTTGATCCCGCGTCTCCATTGCAATCACGAAGTTTTCGTATTTTTTGTGGAGATTGAATAACAACATTATTAAGAGCAGTTTTTCCTGCATTTCCATACCTGTTTCCGCAAGATTTTCCGTGATTTCTGCAAATGTTTTCAAATGTTCCATTATATTATCACCTGCGGGCATTAATAGGCTAATACAAAACACCTTTTGTATCGGACCCTTTGGTTGATAACATCGATAGAAAAAAATCTATCATTAATTTGACTTGTATGTAGATCATTACAAAAATTTTACTAAAAAATAAATTATTTACATACATATGTACATTTGTAGTACGTATTGTATAGGTATAGACATAATTTTCGAAAATTATCTTTATTCTCTCACATGCCTATACGTAATTAATTATTTTTTCTTTTTTTTTCATTTTCAATTCCAATGAACAAGTGGAAAATATTTTACTTTTTTTTTTTTTTTTGCTAATTTATTAAATTAAATGTCTCACCACCAAAGTAGTGAGAAAACATGGAGGATTTTCTGTTAAAACCGGCAATTTAGTGCATTCAACTCTGTGTCATCGGAAGAGCTCTACACAAAGTTGCTTGTATGCAGTGTTGCCATAAGGAAAAGAACTGTCCATATCGAAAAAAAAACTGCCCAACAAATTAAAAACGTAAAATTAACATAAAATGGCTGCATCAGAGTCAGAAGGTGTATGTGCCTGTACAGCATGCTGCATGAAATCAGTTATTCTATCTAGTGCTTTTAGCTCATAATTAAAAATATCACTTTTTTTAAGAAAATTTCCCAAGATTTGTTCTAAAATGTTGGCGTACGTTTTCGAACTTTACTTGGGGGGTGGAAGCCTGCCATACGTATCGCATATCCACATTTTATAAGGAAAAATTTATTGTCCAATTATAGCACATTTTTCTTATAAAAATATTTAATGGGATGTGCACAGCACACTTTCCACATAGAAAAGTTGAATGCGCTTTACATAGAACATTTTTCGCATAGAGAAACACAATGTGCTATAAACAGCGTACTATTAATTTTGAAAAATTTATTGTACCAGTTTTTATATAGAAAAATTTAATGGGCTATACATAGAACACTTTTTGTATAAAAAAAATTTATAGAAAAGTGGACTGTGCTAAACATAGCATACTTTTCGTAAATAAAAATTTAATGGGCTATACATAGCACACTTCAGATAGAAAAATATATTGCTATATTTATATGGCACCCTTTTCATATATAAAACTTTAATGGGGTATGCACAGCAAACTTTTCATATAGAAAATTTTAATGTGCTATACATAGCACACTTTTCCTACACAAAATTAAATGAGTTATATACAGCATCCTTCTCATATAGAAAAGTGGAATGTGCTAAATATAGCACACTTTTCGTATAGAAAATTTAATGTTCTATACATATGTAGTAGTGTCCTGCATAAGACATCTTATAAGAACTTTCAAGACATGAGGGATTTTTCAAATGCTTTACTACAGCGAAATCTTATAAAACAAACGTTAACAACACTGTTTGCAAGAAATTTATTTGAGTATTGTAGGTATAAGAGTAAAGAAGAAAACACTTCGTGACGGAAGAATTTGTGATACTTGCTTCTTTCTACGCATGAGCGCGTGTACAAACGTCATGCATGTATGTGTGTATGATCTTTTATTTTTCTGCGCACATGCAAAGGCACACACATGCATTAACATCAAGAGTACTTCTTTTGAGTGTTTGTTACAAACAAGCTGTCTTGACGTTTTCGTTTGTTAACACTGATATATACGTACACCAATACATCCATCGTGCTTCGCTTACAGTACGACAGCATTTATTATTGGTTTAGTATAATACATGCGACGTGAATACATTTAAAAATCATGACGTTTTTACATTTCAAGACTGTTTACGCCGGTCTCTAATATGTAGCTCACTTTTCAAGTAAATATGTAAGTTGAATGTGAAATACATAGATCATTTTTCATATAGAAAAATTTAATGGGCTAAACACAGCACACTTGATAAAGAAAAATTTATTGCACCATTTATGGCACGCTTTTCATATAGAAAAATTTAATAGGCTATACACAGCACAATTTTCAGTCAAATCTTCCATCTGAAAAATATACGAGACATGGATTATCTTAGGGATTCTAACTGGAAAAATTTAAAAAAATATATTGACTATGTAACCTGAATAATTTTAAGAGGTTTATGGTTCTTTATTGGGCACTCCCTCCCCTGATGAGTTTTAAGAAAACTTGATTTTTTTAAACTAAAAACTGCACGACTGATGGATATTTGGCAACACTTTTTGTATCCAACATGAACGTTAACTAAGAATCATAAACTTAAATGGGCCAACGAGATACATACATACTACACATTCAATTACATGGAGATACACTTACGCAGTTGCATGCGAATGCTAAAAGAAATCATCAGACTCATTCGTACAAATAAATGTGCGCTTTTTGGGAAAACAGCATATGTCTTAAAATCATTCCTTTTAAGAAACAAAAATTATTGTTCGACGTAATATTTCTATAACAAGTTGAGGAATGAAATGCTATAAGAAATAAAATAAAACTGTACGCAAATAAATTAAGTTGTGTCCACATAATAAATATTATAAAAACATAATTTTAAAAAGTGTCAGACCTGTGAATCGGGCTCACTGAAAACTATTTTACTCATAATAAATAAAAATCGAGCTATAACCGCCAAAAAAAGCTTAAGCAACAATTTTTTTTAAATTTTTTTTTATGAAAATCTATTATTTACGATCGTAAATAGTTAATTTTGGTCAAACAATAGGTTCGAAAATTATGCCGCTTAATTTTTTTCGTAGCTATGGCACGATATATGTACATTAGAGTGGCCGTTAATATATTTTTTATTTCTTATATTGGGCCTAATTACGAGTGTCGTATTTCGAATACGACAAAGACGATTTCGTACTAGCTTAAAGAAAAAATGTTGCAATGTTCTTTACCCCCAGTTTTTAACTTAAAAATTAAGTACGTAATTAGCTAATTTTTATTTAAAATTAAGTTGTAATTAAATACGATTTCATTTTTTCAGTGATTATTTAAAGTTATTATTAAATTACGTTGAACGTACGGTAGCACTGCAAAATTTCCCAGTATTATTGAAGGCTTTTCAAACAGCAGCTGTTTAACGTAAGCAAAAAAGTTAGGTTATCAACATGTAGAAAATTAAATTGCATAAAAACTCATTTTATGAGACCAAAAGAACATCATAATACCTTTTTATATTACTTTATTCCAAGATATGAAACTTTGTACTGTATATGTTATATATTTATGAAATTTAAACGAAATTCTTTTTAATACGAGCGCATGATGCTCATGTGCATGCTTTCAGTTAACATACACACGCTTAAAAACATATGGTACAATCATAAAACTTAAGTAGTGTTTAATTTCGCAAGGTTGGGCATTTAATTATTATTTAAATAAGCACTCAAAAACACAATTTCGTATTTAATTAGAACTTAAAAATAATTACGGTTTGATTACCAACTGAAAAAATGGGCATTAGTCTAGTACAAAATCGTCGTAGTCGAAGCCGTAATACGACACTCGTAATAAGGCCCATTATCTCGCCCCAAATCGGTTGTTTTATGTAAAAAAAAATACAAAAAAATTCATAGCAATAAGTTATGTTTTACGGGGTGCGTCCGCCCCTCAAAGTTGGCCTTCAAGCCTTCAGGCATTTATAATAAGATCTTATATCTGTTAAATTATTTCATACATATACATATAGTCAAAGGAAAACTAAGCAAAAAAAAATTACATTGAATAAATGGGCTTGAGGGCCAACTTTGAGGGGCGGACGCACTGCCTAAAACACAACTTATCGCTATGAAATTTTGTACTTCTTTTACATAAAACTGAACTTATTTGGTGGGAGAGAAAAAAAATCTCCATGCAACTAAGGGCCACTCTAATGTACATATGCCTACATATGTATCTAAGTACACACATATAAAAAATCCATAACAATGGAGGTACACGCTTGTTCATCACAACCGCAGAAATTCAATAACAAACTAATGAACGCCTAAACATAACAAAGAAGTTGTAAATAAAGGCAAAAGCAAAAGTCAAAATACAGCAAAATCTTGCATAAATGAAAAGAATATTTTTGTGCTCATTTAAACGTTAATGACAGTGACTAGCCACACAGACGGACTCACTTGGGGTACAATGCAAAATAAAAGCAAAAAACCAGCGATCAAGAGACGATGATGACGTTTAAATTCAGGGAAAAAAATATTAAAAAGGTAATTTTCGTTTTAAATGTATGTCAGATGCGAATTTGTGTTACACTACATATCGTCGGTTGGTTATTGGTTTGCTTCATACATAATGTATTTTGAATACACTGTGCCGCAAACCAATAACCAACCGACACAACATGGTATAAACATAATATAAAATTTTTATTAAAAATGTTATATAAATTAAAATTATTCAATCTATATCTGCATATCGTCAGCCCATTATTGGTTTGACCTATCGAAAATTAAAAAAATGAGTTAAGTATGGGGCATATATATTTCGAGTATCCGTTTTCTGAATCCAAACATATTTCGCGAAATTAATTAAGGTTTCTGAGATATTTAGCATTCATTTTGCTCCATTTCAACTATTTTTAGGTTTAATAAGTATTGTTTTGCTGTACGCGCCACTGTTTAACTATTGCGTCAAATTATTCATCCAAAAACGTATAAAAAAATTTAACTCTTGTTTTGCTTCATTTCCGTAATATTATAAACTCAATTGGGACGACCGAAGAACTTCGTATAGTTCGATGAACTTGCCTTCAAGAATTCAATCTCTGCCTTACTATGGATATATTTGTAGCACATGGATATCAAGTTATGCAAATATTAACTGCGGCAAATATAACTTACATATGCAAAAATTAAATGGATTGTGTACTTGAAATAAAAAGTAGTGCAAAAATCGATATCAAGTCTTGTAATTAATAAAAGTCTCTTAAACTCTAAAAAGGCAGAAATTTGGAATAAATCACACCTAGCACTGAAACTATTGAGTTTTAAAATTTTATTTTATGAACAAAAATATATATTTGAAGTTCAAATATTCCTCGAAAATATGAACAATTTACTTAGATATTTTTGCTAAATGCAAGAGTAATATATGCTATAATTCAAAGAAAAAAATACTTAAAACTGGAAAATATTTTTCCTAAAATTTAGAATACCTTTTTACATCTTTAAGTATGTCAAATTTCATTAACTAATCAGGAGTAGGTCATTTCCTTAATTTTTTTTTTTATTTAAAACGAAATTTACTACTTCTTAGTAATTAGTAGTAGTTCCCTAAGCTTATAATCATGTTCCTATTTTTAGTAAATATTTCCTTTAAGTCAGTAAAGATTTCCTTAGATGTAAATTTTTTTTTGCATATTTTTACATTAACTACAAATTAAATTGAATACGCAATTTCAGTTTATTTTTAAGAAACAATTAATATTTCACTGAAGGAGTAAAATATTCGCTCTTATTCTAGTTGTCAACAACGTCGTCAAAAAGCTGGAGCTTTTATACTCGCTCGCTAGAGCAACTTTAAGCTATTAACAGTGTATTTCTGTTCCCTAGGTCTTGAAAATAGCATGAGCCTATAAATAACAGTCAGTTATTTTCGACAGCGTCAAGCCCCAGTTTTTGGTAATGTATTGACGTGACTTCGATGTTGACAACTGGAATAAGAATGATTAGTTTCAAAAATTTAAATCTTAATAAAACTTTTTTGTGATTTTTTTAAGATTTTAAAATTTTTTAAGTTTTTTAATTTGCTTTTTCTTCAAAAATTTCAAGTTTTTTTATGTTTATTTATATTTATATTCCTGTAAATAGAAATTTAATGAAAGACCTCTTTTTACGTATATATGTATGCACATATATTAAAATATTAATTTTATTTAACAAATGCTTCGCATGATTTTAAATGCCCACTATTTGAGTTATAGCGCAACCTCTTTTATGAGCATTTAATGAATTCAAGATAAAGAAACCAACCAACAATAAAGAGAGTGAGAGTAAAAATAAAATGCGACAAAGAGTTCAGATAGGAAATACTGAAACTTTGGTATCCATGATTATTTTTTGTGGAGTATCCGCACTTTAGTATTTCGCAACTCGGCTACGTGAGTTGAACGATCGTTAAAAAAAATCGAGCAAAAATTAAAAAAAAAATTAAACTAGAATTAATTGAAAAAAAGTATACCAGTATACTTTCCATTAAGTGTTTGACGAACGTTGGATATTCGAAAATAAATTATAACAATTAAGAAATATTTTTTATACTAAACAAAACAAGCAAAACATGAAATGGTTTAAGTCTAGCAAAAAAGAAGATGATGAGGAAGATAATGCTCGCGCCCTGGTGCGACCAGACCCCAGGACAAATGTCAAAACAACAACTGCACAGTCTGAAACCACTAATACTACTACACAAAACTCCACCATATTTAATAACAACAAAAATACCGTTACATATCAGTCAACTAAGCAAACCGTAACATCGCGTCAAACAGCTCGTATAACAGAAATTACAAGTAGGCGCACCCCCACCCCAGAAGAAATTGAGGAAATGATGCGTCTACTGCATTTGAATAAAAAACCTGAAACAAAGACATTTACCACCACAACAGCAACTTCGAGTGCACCTTTACGACGTAATCGTCCCAGTAATTTACCAGCTCTACCCTCCTCGCAACGCAACTCGCAAACTGGTATTTCACCCAAAAGTGCTACAAAATTCAAAAGTTCTGCTTCGCCAATTTCTCGTCTTATCTTTAACTATGAATCATCTGCACAAGGGGCCAGCAGTTCAGGTGATAGCTCAAAAACACCTAAAACACCAACAATTGTAAAGACTTCAACAACAACAGTGACCGAGAAAAATGGTCGCACAATAACACAACGTGTTGAGGAGCATCGCATAAAATTTGATCCTAAAAACTTTAAACTCTCTACACCTAATTCTCCGCTAACAAGGAATTTTACATCAGAAGATAGCTACAAATTTGATGCTAGGCCCATTTTGCCTGCCCTACCGGCAACCTCTCGTCTAAGTAACAGTAGCAGTGCAAGCAGCATAACGTCTATCACTAAACCTTCGATCTCAAAACCCACCTCAACATATGCCTCGACCTATACATCACCTTATAAACAAAGAGAACTAAATCGTGTGACAACTACTGCCACAACAGTTTCTAACAATACAAAACCCTCAAACACCATTACTAGCAAAACAACATACACAAAACCCAGCACAAATTCCCTACTCACTGCAACTACAAAACCCATCACTACATTTAGTTTAAGCACACCCAAAACAACCACATCTACTTTCACTTCCAGCATTAGTAAACCCACTCCATTGTTCACCTCTTCCACAACTACGAAACCCTTTACACCGACAATTCTTGCTAAACCCACCACTGCCACCACTGGGAAAATCACGACACCCACTTTAGTGGCCAGTGGTAAGACTGTTACAACTCCTCTTGGTAAACCCGGTTATGCATACATTTTCAATAATGTCATCTTCGATAATCCCAACAACGAGGAGCGTGTGGGTAGTGCTGAAGATGTCAAGGCATTAGTCCAAACTTTTGAATACTACAAAATGAAGGTGAGCGTCATAGAGAATGCCAAAGTGGATAAGATTCGCAAAACTGTAGAAAAAAGTAAGTAAATAAATTACCAAGGCACAAATTACGACATCTTATATTGATTGAAACTTCATTACAATACAATTTATAAGGAAATATAAATAGAAATTTCGATCGATTTGTTATTGATTTATTGGTTTCTCAGAAAAAAAATTATAATCTAAATTATTGTGTTATTTTTTTAATACATACATGCATACATTTTCAATTTTTATTTACTAATTGCTTAAAAGCACAACAATACACAGTGTATTTTAGAAAGTCAATTAGACCTAGAGAGGGGCGCGTGTCGAATTTTTCCAACACGACACGACATGAACACGAATACTGAGATGTCCAACATATACAAAATATGCACGAAATCAAATTGAGTAACAAAAAAAAAAATCAATTTTTTAAGCTTAGCAGACCCAATGCTTTAAAAAAATTTGCTGGTGCTGCGTGCTTGACGATGCAAATTATTAGATTTTTTCTTTATTGGAAATTAATGCATTCATAAAGGGTGGTTAAATTTTAAGGGCCGATGTTGATTTTGAATAAAACACAAATTATTTAGGAAATTATTGTCATTTCTTTTTATTATGATAATATGGTATGACTCAATTATGTATGGAACAAAATATTAGACAAGTGGCCGCCAAGACCTCGGCAGCACACCTCTATTGGATGGTCTAAATTTTCGAAGACGCTGAGGCATAATTGAGGATCTATGCCGTTAATGTGCCGATTTATCTCATCCTTTAGCTCTTGAATTGCTGCTGGCTTACTGACGTACACTTTTTTCAAATGAAACCAAAGAGCGAAGTCCAACGTTGTCAAATCACAAATGTCGCGCAAAAGAGCCATTGTTTCGTTAGATGTGTTGCAAGTGGCACCGTTTTGTTGAAACCACATTTCGTCCATTTGTTTTTCGTGTGTTTTTCGACAATCACTCTTGGATTATCATTCGCCCAAATGCGGCAACTCTGCTTATTGAGTGCATCATCACTGAAGATGAAGTGCACGATATGCATTTTGATTTGAACGCCTGAATAAATTTAACGCGTTACTCGATTGTGTATCTTTGCATGGTTCAAATTGAGTTAGTCTAAGATTGAGAAATGTCAAATGAAATTCAGACAAAAAACTTGACGTTTAGGTGTGGTTCACGTTCAACATCGGCCCTTAAAATTTAGCCACGCTTTATTTTAGACCTAAAACCGTTTCGTGCTTTTCGTGTTAATTTTGCAGGCACTAAATCAGGGGGTCTACTCTGTAATTCGAAACTAAGAAAAATGCTTTCGAATTTGCGTGCTATTAACATACAAATTCGAAAACATTTTCTTGAGTTTCGAATTATAGAGTAGACCCCCAGATTTTTTGTCACCAACACTTGGACACGCGCTCATCTCTAATTTGACGCCACGAATAATTTATTTATGAGAGCGATTGTACCGGGGTTTTTATCACTGAGTGTAATTTATTATTAATTTTGAGATCTAAGAACCGTAAAAAGCACTAACGTGAAAAAGGAGTGAAGATCCAAACGACTGAAGTTTAAAAATGTTTAATATTTTCGAAACTATTCTCTGTTTAATGAAATATATCAGACGAAAAAGGTATTCTTTATACTGAAAAAATAAATACACCAAATTAAAGTAATTTAAAAAAATACACAAATTTCTTAAGAGCACTACTTATTGCTTTTTCTTAGTTTGGCACTAACGCTCAAAATTTGGCGTTTTGAGACTTCAAAAAGCACTAAAAATAGTGCCAAAAGTACCAAGTTGGTATCACTGCTTAGCACAGTCTTGTTGAAAATAATCGTCCTCCAAATCAATATTTTTCAATTCCAGCTACATATAAAAATCATTGATCGTCGTTTAATAGTGCAATGCGTTCACAGTGGCTCCAGCCTCATTTTCGAGAAAGTAAGGTCCAATGACCCCGCCAGTTACACGTGCCGCACTTCGATTCTTCAGTTCAATAAGTTGTCCCAACAGCTGAAATTTTTGCACCAGTGTCACAATTTCTGATCGAGAAGGTGCTTCACGGCGCACACAGTGACAAATGACCGAATTAGGACGACAAAAATGGAATTTTTTATTTTGTTAAATGTAACTACTAATTGCACTTAATATGTTCTATATACCAATACGCAATAAACCTATAAACATTTATTTTTTTCACCGCATTATATTAGTCTGTACGTGCGTGCAAAGTATTATTTTCTGTTACACGCACTTATACCTGGCAGCAGCACCTATAGCGTTTATTGTTGCTAAACTCGACAGATTTTTGTAAATTCACAGTTTAAAGTTCTTTAAATATATTTTTAAGCACCATGTAACTAATTTAATTTGCAGTTATTATAAAAACAGCAATTATGTGTAGTGTAGATACAGTGTACTTTTTTTTATTATGAAATATATTGAAAAATTTACTTTAGCTAGGGCTATAAAAAAAGTTCCAAGCATTTCCACGACTTTTCCTTATAAGTTAAAAATCATAACTACTATTAAGTAAAAAAAAGTCAAGTGGTGGTCCCCCCGTTTCCCCCTTCAATAAATAGAGCATATTTTCCTCAGGTAGCACACCTAATTCCCGTACAATAAGTTTTAAGCGAATTCGATAAATTTTTTAAAAATTGTTCTCCACATTAGATCCGCCATTTTGAATTTTTCAAAACTAATATAAGATTCGTAATCAGCGGCCCCAAAAACCCCGTGTTATGAGTTTAAAGCGAATTCGATAAATTTTTCAAAAATTGTCCGCCATATTGGATCCGCAATTTTAAATTTTTAAAACCTGACATCATATTCGTAATCAACGACTCTAAAAACTTTGAGGTACCTAGTTTTATTAAAATTTATTGAGTCCATATGAAGTAAATAATTTTGTCGCTCTAAATTTTCAATTTGTCCCTGTGTGCGGCGGCCCAAAAATGATTCAGTTTAACGAACGGTGACCACGAAATTTTCATCTTTTTCGTAGTGAATTTTAATCCTTTTAATGCGATCTAGAAGCGTATTTCGCTCCGTTTGTATTTATGTTGGAGATATTACTTGCCATCTGTCCAGTAGTTGCAGCTTGAGTCGTGACTACTGTTTTGAAGTTTGCTCGGGTTCAAACCCAAATGACCTGAGTATCCTCTGCACAATCTAGTTCAATCTAGGTCTCAAATAAAATAAATTATTCCTTTTTTAATTGATTTTTCGCTTAAACTAAAAAAATTTAGTGCTTTTATATATTTTTGAGCTGGAAATTATTGTTGCCTGTTCAGTTGGTGTCACTGGCTGTAAATGTTGCAAACCAGAATGAAAAAACATTTATGTACTCGTATGTACATACATACATGTGTAAGTACATACGTATATGTAAATATATGTCTGTATATATTTATGTATGCATTTGTTAACCCACTCATGTATGTATTCTATTTGGCAAACATTTTTACTTTTGCAAAACAAACTGAAAACAAATAAAAAATTTGATAACAGAGTTATAGATACAATCATTTTTATTCATTTCTAAATATTATCAAATCAACTCAAATTATTATACGAACATGCATAAATACATACACACATATTAGTGTCCTGCACAAGAATATTTATAAGACTTTTCAAAACATGAGATTTTTTCCAATGCTTTACTACAGCGAAATATTCTAAAAGAATCGCTAAACAACACTGTTGGCAAAACAAACCACCGAAAAAAATTACTTGCCAACAGTGTTGCTTAGCGATTCTTTTAGAATATTTCGCTGTAGTAAATCATTTGAAAAAATCTCGCATGTCTTGAAAGGTCTTATAAATAGTCTTGTGCAGGACACTAATACATATGTTAAAATTCGTAAAAGACGTTCAAACGATGCAAAATTTTCACAAAAGAAATTCTACCTCTAAGCACTAGTTTCTAATTGAAATGTTTGACTAATGTCCCCCACATTTTTAAATTCATATTTTTATTGTCCTTTGAGGTATTTAAGCAGATAAACAAACTCTCATTGAAAAAATTTTTAATTCTCAAAATGATAGTCAAACTTTTTGCTGATTTTCACTAAAATTTTTAATACAGTCGAATCCGCTTTAGCGCAACACTGGATTACTGAAAGCGATACAAGTCCCCGCACTGATTTTAAACTTAGCTAGTCTTATTCACTTCGCTTTAGTGAAACATCGCTTTACTGAAAATATCGTATTAATGAAAACCAAAAGCAAGCCCACAACTACTAATTGTGTAAAACTTACTTCGTTTTAGTGAAAAAATAAGCAATGACAAATTTATTTATTAGAAATCGATTGCATAACTTAGGTCTGAAAAAATTGTGCATGTTTTGTCCGTTAAAAAATTAAATGGCAAAATGTATTTGTCCTTTTCGCTCTTACGTACTTTATTGTATTTTTCTATTATATTGTCAATGCAAGTGGCTAGACATTTTCGATTTTAAAGAGTACGTTTAACTGTAAAAAATTTCAATAATCCGAACTATGTTTTAAAGAAAAAATCGGATAACTGAAAAAATTGGGTTTTGGTTATTTCCAGTAAAGCGGAGTCGACTGTACACCAAAATCTTTTTTTCTGGGCTTTGTGTGCTAAAAAATCTTTAAAGTTAGCTTTGCATATGAAAAGCATAAAATAAATATGCAAGCTGCAGGAAACCTCCAGAAGGTAAAATTATAACAACCGGTATTGCAAGTACGGAATTAGAACCATTCTAATGGTAATGCATAGCAGTCCTGGGGGCATATATTACTGAACTCGATATCGAACGAAATTACCAAATGTTTCAATTGAGTTCACATGGAAATATGTTAAGACTTCGATCGCTTTCGAATATCGTAATTTTTCACCTGTTCATTTATTTAAAAAATCCTATATTGCGAATAACAAATTTTTTACTACCAACACTGATAGTCTTGCCTGCATTTAGAAAAAAAAACATTTCGCACCGTCTGACCTTATCTTCAGATAATAAATTGCTTTGTTAGTAGTAGATTTTTATTTTTTATTTTATAGTGTGTAAGATTAGAGATTTTATGAATGTATGTATGTTGGCATTAGTCACATTCTGGATTTTGGTTAGACAGTTTTTAACACAAAAATTAAGTGTAAACTCAAACGAATAAAGGCCAAAAATATATAAAACAAACAAAGAAAGTCTTAAATAAATACAACCTTATATAAACAAATTATTAAGGCTTTATAAATGGTTTATAAAACAGATTTCATACAATATTTTTCTTATTAAGCCTTTATACAACCTTAATAATTTTTATAAATAAGTCCTATAGAGTTTAACAAAATTAATTGCTTTATTTTATGAAAAACACAGAGAAATAATTATTTTAAATAAAAATAAAAAAAAAATTCCTCTTTACATTAATGGCCCTTATTATGTAGCTCTATGCCAAACTTTATAATCTTGACCTACTTTTCTTTCTTCCGTCTTAAATCTGCTAATAATGAATAATGCTAATTCACTGCAAATATTTAATATTGCTTTAGGCTATCTCTATGCAAGTATAGTTTCCAAGGGTTTTAAGGCCGATATTCTTATTGTGCGTTCTAGATAGCACATTACATTAGCACACGAAATTAAGTACGGTTTTATCTAGCAACATTGCTAGGAAAAGCATTTTTCATCTGAAAATCGTGTGAACGTTGCCTTCGTCAAATTGTTGTCAGATATTTATCAGACATTTTATTATTGTCAGATGTGCAAAGTTTATACATCTGACAATGGCATCGTTGTCACAGAATTCTTTCTATTGCCAACACTGAACACACTTTTTTTTAAATAAAAAGGAAAGTGCAAAAATATAATAAAATATATATACAGCTAAAATCGTTGCCAATCATTTCTTCAGGGTCTATTATAATTTATATTTTCACTTATTAGGGTTCCGTACACCAAAGGTGAAAAGGAACACTATTGTTTTCCCTACGATGTCCGTCTGTATGTCACAGGTTATTTTCTCGCACCTGAAATTTGGCCGCTACAACAACAAATACATGAGTTTAAAATTAAAGGGTGTTCCAAAACGAGCAACGAAAAATGTTAAAATCCCATGTAACATACATACAATTGTGTGTATGTATGTATGTACCTGTATATAGACACTTGAAATTTGTTAAGTTAGTCCCGGTCCAGACTTGCAATTTTTGTTGCAGAAATTCTCGAATATGGACCAGGACTTAGTGTATTTTTATACAGATTACAACAACTAACACTAAAATTTAAACAAATTTAAATTAAAGGGTGTTCTATCAGTTAATCTAATTTTGACAACTTGCTGTATCTTGGAAACCGTAAGATTCAAACTCTTGAAATTTTCAAAAACGGTTAAACTAAAAAATTATAAAATCGCCAAACAGAACAAAAATTGCCAAAAAACCGACAAAAATTGCCAAAACGAAAAAATAGCGCCAAATAAAAAAATTCTAAAACTAAAATAAATCGCCAAAACCCGAAAAAAATACTCCAAAATGAAACAAATCGCCAAAATGAAAAAAAAAACTCCAAAAACGAAAAATAATCGCCAAAAATTGGCTTTTAGAGACTCATAATTTTGGGGAAACAAAATTTAATTTGTTTTACATTACATGTACATACTTACATATATAAACACAAACATTCTAAAATTTAACTTTTTAACCGATATCCATTATCTCTACTTTCAGTTCAAACAAAAGACTTTAAAGAAAATGCTTGCCTCGTTATTGTTATATTAAGTCATGGTGCCAGACACGAAGAAATTGCCGCCAAAGATGGCCACTATTCGATTGACGATCACATATTATTTCCCATCTTACGAAATCAAACACTAAACGATAAGCCAAAATTATTTTTCATACAAGCCTGCAAGGGATCCATGGAAACAAATGGTTATTATACCGATGCCGTACCCTTCTATCCGCCTGGAAGTGCCAATGAAATTTTAAAGTGTTACAGTACATTTGAGGGTAAATATGAAAATTATTTTAAAGTTTTTTTTTTATATAATCCTTCTTTTTTGTTATTTTTAAGGTTTTGTATCCTATCGCACGGAAAAAGGCTCCATGTTTATACAGGCTTTGTGTCAGAATTTAAAATTATTTGGCAGCACGAAAAACATTAAAGATATAATGGAGTTGGTGACGCAAATTGTTAAACAACAATCACAGTGAGTAGTTTAAAATGTATTTTTATCAAACCGGTATTTAGTACACTCATACGAGTGTGTATAATTAAAATTAAGTAAACGTATTTTATTGACCACAAAGCATTATTATTTTCTTTTATAAGTTACTTTATACTGCTTTTGTTTTAATTTTAGAATTTAATTATTCTTGATAGTTGCCTATTGCGTGTGCAAGCTTTGTTGAATCTTGACTTAAAAGTTCGGTAATTAACAGAGATGGCGTTTAAAGCAATTTGTTAAAACCCTTTTCTAAAAACCTGAACTATATACATACATAGATATGTGATATATACATACATATTTATGAAATTAGTCTAAGTCATATGCATTTTTGCTTCGAAATTTTAAATAAATCTTAAAAAAGCTTCAATAAATATTAAATAAATTTTCTTTAATCGAGACTAGTACAACTTGAAATTAAGATTTTGAGTATTAAGATGATTTATTCAAATGCAATCTCCAAAACATCTCGACGAAAGATATACGTGCCCTTAATTATGAAAGTGGTCTAAGTCATATATTTCTCTGGTCAAGATATTTAGTAGATTACATTTGAACAAATAAAAAAGTATTTTTATATTATGCAGCATTTTAATTAAGAGTTATACTAGTTTCGATTTATATACATTTATTTAATAATTTTTAAATATTTATTGATGTTTTTCAAATATCTATTTGATGTTTCGAAGCAAAGATGCACAAGACTTAGACCACTTTCATAATTAAGTGCACATATATGACTTAGACCACTTTCATAGTTAAGGGCACATACATATGTATTTATATCGAGACTTTGCTGCAATAAAGTCATAACTCAAAAAAACGTGATTTTTTTTAGTTAAAGTATACCCAACTCTTGAGAGAAGAATAAAATTTATTTTCCATCAAAGTTGTTAGTAAATTCAAAACTTCAAATTGGTTCCATGAAAAATCGCCCAAAAATAAAAATTATATAAAGAGGACTGCGCAAACAGTCTTTAAATGTAAATAAGTGTATATGAGTGCTAACAAGCGATGTCGTAAAGACTTCTTGTTCCTAGTAAACACTCAAAAGAAGTAGTGTTGATGCGTGTATGCTTGTTATTTTTCATATTGTACGTTTGAGTGTGTGTAAGATGTAGATGGTATTATGTGTTTAAGGGTGGTTTTTTAAAGCAAGCGCACACAACTAATGTCAATGCATGTGTGCGTTTATATGTGCCTAAAAAAATAAAAGATCATACACAGAACGTGTGTGCGTATGTACATGATGCATGACGTTTATATACGCGTCCAAGCATCACAAATTCTTCCGTCACGAAGTATTTTCTCCTTTACTCCTATACCTGCAATAAATAAAAGAAATTTCTTGCAGAGTGTTGTTTAGCGTTTATTTTAGAAGATTTGGCTGTAGTTAAGCATTTGAAAATCCCTCATATCTTAAAAGTTCTTGTAAGTGGTCTTGTGCAGGGGTCTAATAAAAAATCGCCCGAAATTTCAAAATGAAAAATCACCCAAAAAAAATAAAAAACCGCGGAAAAAATTAAATTTCGCCCAAATTTAAAAAACTCCATTAACAATCACCAAATTTTTTTACAAAAATTTTTGGGCAATTCTACATTTTTGTTTTTCGAGAGATTTTCACTTGGGCGATAATTCTTACATTACTGTGAAATGATAATTTATCGAAGGACGAAAATTTAAAACGTCAAGGAAAGCGCAGCTCATAGAGTCTAAAGTCCTTCCGTCCGCCAAAAGCTCGTTTCAAATTAAATATTCCAAAGGCAAGTAATCTAAAAACTTGCCGTAACCAAAGCCAAGATTTGATATACATACTATAGATTTTAAAATCCTTCCGTCCAGCCAAAGTCCGGCTACACGGACGGTCGTGGAAAGCACTTCCCAAACTAAGCATTCCGACATTGAAAATTGTCGTAAGCTCGCATCACTCTTCTTTTCTTGCTGTGAGGTTAAACGAGATTTTTATCGATACTATGTATGTTTTTCGACTTACGCTGTTATCGCTTGTGACATTAAACACATTGACCGCAGCAGGCTACCGACTACAATATGTTGAAAATATATTGCACATATTTATATGAGAACGATTATTTTGACGACAGCAAAATAATGCTGCTATTTCTGTAAGCGAGATAGAGAGCAAATACAGTGCTGCCAATATAATAAAAAATGTGGAGTGAATGATAGCTTACAATTATTTTATATTATTTAGCAGAAAGAACATCCGAAATTCATGTAAAGAAATAAATGGATTATTTTTTATAGTTTAGCGTAATATAAGTAAATTTTAGAAGAGTAATTTTATTTTTATAAATATGAAATATTTGAACTGAAATACACATGTATTTAACCTTGAATATCAGCCGCTTATGATGCTGTTGTCGTCTCTAAAATAATTAAGTAGCTGGCTACAAGGCGACAAATGCATGTGTTCATGTGTCCTGCTGTGGTCAACATGTTTAATGCGTTATTATTTTCACCCTTAATGTGTAGATGTAACCGTGAATTAAAAATTAACCACCATCGTATACTTGATTTACATACATACATATACATATATTTTATATTTAGTTTTTGTTTTGTATTAATAATTTTTTCTCTCTGTTTTCAGAAACAAGCAAATTCCAGCCTATACAAGCACTCTTACCAAACCATTTATTTTTGGAGATTATGTCAAATGGCCTAAACAGAATTAAAAAGAACTGAAACTATTACTAAGTCTAGTCTTAATTTAAATAAATAAAATGTACAGCAACTAACATTCGGAAAGAACAATTTCAAAGCGTCGGAAAGTATGTAAAATTTTAAAATAAAAATAAAATAAATAAAAATTAAGATTAATAGCTAAATAAATGTACCGCCACATTCATAAAATTTGAAATAAATTTCAACTGTATTTTATTTCAAATTCTTCATAAGAAATCTTCTTAAAATAGATTTTAAATACATTTTTTTAATGGATATCAGTAGTAGACTATTTTTTAAAATAAATATAAACAGTAATAAAATTAATTTACACATTGACAAAGTGTTTTATTGTGTCATATTTTCAAAATTTATATTGAAATGATTCAAAACATTGGGTAGTATGAATAAAAAAGTATTTGCATTTAGCTTAAAAATTTGTTTTGAAATCCCAAATATGTATGTGTTTTTTAATCAAATTTTTAAGTAAGAAGAAAATACTTTTTTTATTCAAACTACCCATTATGACAATATGACATAATAGCACAATTTGTGAATTGGTCATATATAATAATACATAAAAAGTAGTAAAACTACTGCTGCTGATTAAGCATGTATATATGCATTTAATTGGTGCTTTGCCAAATCATCCGTAGACTTCCAACAAACATTTGAACAGTCACAAACCTCTTATCTTATGCACAGACTTTTAAAAACCATTTGAGGATTTATAAATTATATTTTTAAAATCACAAAAGAAAAATAAACGTAGTAGGCTTAGAAAAAAAGCACAGCAAATAATTTGTATTCTTTAGGAATCTATTCTATTTTTCTACACTATTTCACTTAAATTAAAATTATGACAATATGTCAAATAATAGATTTCTTAAACGTTTAATAAGTGTACTTTTATTAAAGGATAGTGTTGAGTTGAGGGATCAGCTGGTAGAAAAGCAACATAAACAAAGATTGTCGCCTTTTCCTGAAAAGATATACGTGACGGAAATATGTCTACAAAAAATATGGCAAAAAAAAACAATGTAACATAACAGCCACTACTATAATACTTACATGTACATATGTACCGACGGTACATCGAATAAGTAAAAATAATTAATGTGATGATCGTAAAAGATAAGCAAGAATAGTTAAACATACTTAGGTAGAGTAATATAACTTCGTGATAACCTAAATAGAAAAATGGAAAAACAAAATGAAAAGTGATACTTACATATGTATTTACCAAAGGTAAATCAATAATTGTACACAACAATCATTTCTCATATTCCGTTTCATTAGAATTTACGTTAAATATCTGATATTAATAACAATCTCTACCCAAGTAGATAGACTAGGGTGCTGATGAAGTGCGTAGCTGCACAGAAAAATATCGGCATTTCCCCCAGCTAAAAAGTCTAGTTTAATTTTTCTTCTCTTCTTTAGAAAACAACATTAATTAATAAAAAATATTTCATTCAATAAGAATTGAAATTACTGAACTTAGCCCGAATAAGAAATTATTTATAATTAAAATTCACTACACTTCAACTAAATCGAAAAATGTCTCATATAAGTAAAGGTTAAGTAAATTTTAAATGAAACAATTGATGTTTGTAAAAAAAGCAAAAATTTATGCAAAAAGGCACAGCTGACAGAATTGCTTGCGGTGATACGTTTTTACTAAATAACACATAAACTTGAACGGTATTGAAAGTTATAAGGTAATACGATAGGTTTTTACTATCTCTCTCCTTCGTTCTCGCAGAAAATTATTTATGCATTAAACACATAGACCACAGCAGACTACACAACAAAACACAACTAAAAATGCTGTTGACTGCTATTTTCGCCGTGAAGTATATGTAAATACATATTTCAGTGGTGCCACTTTCAAATATTTCACATTTATAAAAATAATATAACACAGTTAAAATGTATAGGGTGTTTTTTTATAGAGTGTCACTGCTTTATTTTAGCACCCATTTAACAGGTGGTAGTTGCTTTTTGTTTAGTTTGCTTTGAAATTTCATTATGAATTGACTTACACCAGAGCAAGGTGTGCGAATTTTTAATCAAAATAATTGTTCTATTCGTCAAACTCATCGTGCTCTTCTTCCATTTTATGGCGTACATAATCGATCAAGCCCATTTATGGTTGAATGGGTACGTAAATTAGCAGAATTGTCGTATTTGGAGTGAGGAGAATAAACAAGCTTTTGTGGAAACACCATTACATCCACAGAAAATTAGTTCAGTCATTGGCCCATATGTCTGCAAAAACGATGATGGTCAGAATACGAAATGTTGTTGAAAACTGGTGTTCCAGATTGCGCCTTCCACGCGCCAGCAGTGGCGGCCACATGGAAGAAATCATATTTAAACATTCACTTCGTAAAATTTTCTTTCCAGTAAAAAATATATTTCCTTGTTTTATTATGATTTAAACTTGTGTCACTCTATAAAAAAAACACCCTTTACATACAGCACTTCTGAAAGAAATATTCTTAGTATATATGTATATGATGGTAGTTTGTATCAAAGTATGTATATTTTTTTAACATAAAAGCGAATCAATTTATTTCTTTGTATGAATTTGGAGATGATTTTACTGGAAAATAATTTTAAGTTAGCATTTATTTCACATTAGCGGAGTTCGATGTTTGATGCAAATTGTCTTGCGCAAGTGCAAATGCAAAATATTGTAGCTTTTCTTTCAAATCCAACAACAAAATACACACACAATCCAAAGAAAAGCTACGATATTTTGCATTTGCACTTACGCAAGACAATTTGCATCAAACATCGAACTCCGCTATTATGTATTATATTGGTAACACTATGGCTGACTTCCAAAAATACCGCATCCGAAAAGTATAAATTTTTTTATTGATATGTCACAAAAATATAAATTAACCAATGTTGGCGACAGCGACAAAAGTGGTCGTGTAGCCGTATAGTTATGAAGGCGCCAAAATAATCGTTTTCATGTAAACGTGTGTATTCTAGTTTTGACAGATTGTAGTCGGTAGACGGCTGTGGTCTATGTGTTTAATGCTTTATAATTAAAATTTATTTTTCAATATAATCAAATTTTATATTATGAAGAAAATTGGCTTAAAACAATATTTCAGAAACTCTGGTGAATTTTCTTCGATAAATTTGCGAAGATGTATTCCTTATTTGTGAACAATTTGAAATTTATTTAAAAACTTTCTTTATACCAACCAAAATACTTTCATTTCCCATCCCTGACTAACGATACTCTGTTAACTATAAAAGAAAGTAAATATTTATTGTCTCTGTTACTGTTAGTTACTGGGGGTGTCAAACATGTTGAAATTGTAGACGGAACAAATGTTAACTGCATTAATAAATGCAAATACATTTATTTATTACTAGTATTATTTGAACTCACATCAGCAGTCGATGCACAATAATCTTGAGTGCGCGGAATAAAAGTAACTTGATAAGAAGGCATTAAGTCAAGCGAATGAAACAAGAATAAAAACAATAAAAGTTAAAGTTAAATAAACAAACCAAAAAAAAAGGAAATGAATTAAACAATTATTAATAATGAAATAATTTGATACCTTTTAATTCTATTGTGAAAAAGTTTTTCTATAATTTTTTAATTTACATATTTAGTTAATTACAGTTTTGTTTAGACAAAAAAAAAGAAGACAAAATTAGTGTTAAGACATTGAACTTAAATAGAGTTTCCTAAATCCTCGAGGTACTCGTACGATTTTAATACAACACTTAGATTTTTCTGCAGTCGTTCATTCACAATTTTTAAGTTTCTTTGAAATTATATTTATTCATCCTTTGAGCAGAATTCCAATTGCCAGCTTGTCTCGTTTAAATCCTAGACATTGGCGGTTTTTGCAAGGTGTTCCCATCAGTGCTCTAGCGAGGAAATTTTTCGATTGCCTCGCTGCCTGGTTCACTGACAGCCGGCATTCTTGGTCAATTTTCGAGTTGAGATGTATACATTTTGTAAAGATCTAATGACCGATTTTCTGTAAATATCGCGCTATACTGAACTATAGTCTCGGTTTTGGCTTGAATAATGCTACAGTAGTTTAGTACCTTGGAACGAAACTACTTCCAAATTTTCTATAATCAACTGGATGTTTCATACTGAAAGTGATTCAAATCTTGACATATGCGAGTATATTGACAATTTCTCACAGTCATTAAATTTTAATTTCTCTGTATTTTTCAAATTGCTTATTGTGTTATTGATTGGCTAATTTATTTTCGAATATTTTTAAGCGAAAGTCGCAAACTGTCTCCCCAGTACTGTTTTGACTGAAGGATTTTTATGTACATATTCTTAAGGATACGCATAAATTCGTGTTATACATTCTGCATAATTTATTTAGTTTGCTTTCGACTAAAATGTCATTTGTTTTTACGAGTATTTTACTTTTGCAAAACCCACTATATAAGGCATATATAAGTATTTCACATTTTCTGTCGACAACAAAACAAACATATAGGTATACAAGCAGATGTCTGAGTCATACCTTTCCGATAAATTTCGAAATTTATTTGTGGACATTTCGTACAGATTTGTGTTAAATTTGTATACAGTAATTCAGGTAGATATTATAAAACACAGGTTGAGTGAAGTTCCATCTTTTGGTGAATAACCCTAAGTAATCACAAACGCCTTATATTTTAGCTCTAGGACATGTTCGATAGGTTTATGGGTCTATTTTACAACACAGTCACCTGACATTTGCTGGGAACACAACTGAGACGAACGACGAATTTTTATTTGCTAACTTTCGTCATAAAAAATGAAACACATTTGGGCATATGAAAATGAACACAATACCGCCGACGAACGAAATTCGTCGTGCATGACGAACTTGAGATAGATTTATTTCTATTTTTTACGCCGACGAACGACGAAAAACAATTTTCTCTCTTTGCACAAACAATAACTGACTTTATCAATTATAAGAACTGTTATTTATTCGTCGTTGTTGTGCTGCACACGATGACTTGAAATTCGTCGTTCGTTCCAGTTGTGTTATTTAAGAAAAGTATGCTGCTGACTGCCACAGTCAACTATAAGCAAAGTATGTCAACTTTTCTATAAGAAAAGTGTGCTGTGATTGCCATAATAAAAGTGGGCTGTGCTGCTTTTCCATAAGAAAGTGTGTTATGACTATCAAAGTTAACTTTTCTATAAAAAAAAAGTATTCTGTGACCGCCCAGTCAACTCTTCTATAGGAAAATAAAGAAAAAAGTACGCTGTTACTGCCCCAGTCAACTTTTCTATAAGAAGAGTGTGCTGTGACTTCCGGAGTATACTTTTCTATAAGAAAAGAGTGCTGTGACTTCCACAGCTAAGTGTGCTGTGACTGCCACAGTCGAGTGCTTTGGCTGACACAATCAACTTGTTTGTAAAAAAAAGTGTGCTGTGACTTCCACAGTAAAGCGTGCTGTAACTTTCTCAGTCAAGTTTTCCATAGGAAAAGTGTGCTGTTACTGCCCCAGTCAAATTTTCTATAAGAAAATGAATTGATTTTCAACCTATATACTGTCAAATTAACAATTAAAAGCTGAAATTTAAAACATTAACCGTACTTATTATTTTAGATTTCCTTTTTGTAACTGTGTATGTCTGTTAAATTAACCAAGAAAATGTTGCATTTTATTAAATTTCGCATTAAAAAATTAATAAAGTATGTAATTGCAAAAATATTATTTTGCATTTTCAGAATTAGCTATTTTTATAAAAAAATAAGTTTGAAATGCCACGTCATCCTACACAATAAACTGTAATAATTTACGAGTAACTTGATAGTTCTTATCTAAATTTCTTTTAGTACATACCACTCAATAATCAATTTTAATGTATTTTTGAGAGACAATTAATATTTTACAAGTAAAGTATTAATTGATTAATATTGTGTAAATTCAAATTAATTATATCGAGCCATAACCGCCAAAAAAAGGCTTAGTCACATTTTTGCCTCGCTTTTTTATGAAAATCGATTATTTACGATAGCAAATAATTGATTTTTGTCAAAAAATCGAGTTCGAAAATTATGTCGTTTAAGCGTTTTTGCCGTTATGGCACGATATCAACCAGAAAAATTGTTTATTCACTTAGAATAAAATAAGTCCGGACTGGTTAGATTAATCAGGCAAAATTATGTTTTTTCAATTAATATTAGTTATATTAACCTAGGAAATTGGTTACATTAAACTAGGAGATTTTTTTCTGTGTAAGGGCTATATATTGAGTGTTTCAATCGATAGAATTTTTTGTTTGCAGAATAGACTCGCTTTTCGGATTTTACAACAGCCAAATCATTGAACAACGCAAAGGCGTACAGTAATGTCAAAATGTTTACAGAGTTTTCCATCTATATATGATTAATTTTTCTCGCGAGAATTTGATATAAATACATACTTAAGAAAATTTGAAAATATAGAATTATTGAGTATTTTTGTAGCACTTTCACATTTACTTTTTATTTTATTTTATTATTTTCTACTTCTTTAAAACAAACGATTAAACAATAGTTTAAAAATTTTCATATTCTACCGATTTCAAAAAAATAGCGAGTTAGGGCTATTCTATATTAATGTAACTGTATGTATTTACATATGTACATAAGTATGTACAAAAATTTATGTAAGTGCCTAAACGATTTCCAATCACATGAAAAACCATAAATATTTTAATTAAATTCATTTCAAAAAAATATTTTTGCCTACAAAACTTTCTAGATTTCCCCAAATTAAAAAAAAATATAATCGTTTGTTTGCTATTGTCGCTGTACTTTTTTTTAATGGTCATCAATTTGAATTAATTGAGATGAAGTTGCATGCAATAAATTGATTTGTTAATTATTTATTTATCAATGTTTACAACACATGATATACATGACCATCATTCGTTATAATTAAAACAACAGTCATTTAAAACGAGATTAAAGAAAATATGAAAAATTGCCGTAGTTTTATACAAGACGATAACAAGGAAGTTAAAAACATTTATGAGTGCTTAATTAACACCGGTGCAATATTTAAAAATTAAATTTTACATTAATTTGTTCTTCTTACCGATTAAGCAAAAATGTGTTTGGTTTTAGTTTTTTTTATAGAAAACAACCCTACTAGCATTTGGAAGATTGTTTTATCAAAAATCACCTAACTAAGTCTTCCTCGAGTACTTTTAACGATTAAAAACTGATTAAGCACTTGCGCGCTTGAAAAAAGACTCGAAAATGATTCGCGCTTATGCTTAAAAAGTTATTTATTGAAAATACAATAACAAAACACGCAGAAATCGAAAATGGATCATACATATGAGTCTTCCGCGAGTACTTTTGACGATTAAAAATTGATTAATCACTTGCGCGCTTGAAAAAAGACTCGAAAATGATTCGTGCTTATGCCTTAAAAGCAAGGTTGGAAACCGAAACAAATAACGGTATCGGTATTGATACCGGTACAATCATTTTAAAAATTTCGGTATCGGTAACGGTAACGGTATTTTTTTATTTCGGTATCGGTATTACCGGTACATACCATTATCGAGTTTAAAATACCGGTATACCGCTATGACTGTGAAGTTTATTAATTCATACAGTGTATATAGCAAAAACCTCTTTTTATTAAGTTAAAAGTAAGTAATTTTACATAAAGTCTTTAGTAAACAGTAACATAAAAAAACTAAGTTTTATATCTTGCATAGATTATTTACACAAGTGTAGTGTAAACTTGTATGTTTGTATAAACATACATACATGCATAAGTATGTTTAGATCAGAGCTGCCCACAGAGAGAAAACCGAGAGTAATGTATAAGCATATGTGTATTAATTTCTATAAAAAGCCGTTTGATTTTCGGCACTCTACGCTTCTCTGGGCAGCCTGGTTATAAACGTTTATACTATTGTTTTTCAAACGGGATTTCCCGGAAAATGTGCGGAAATTCCCGGGATTTTTTGATATTATGGCAACTTGATGAGTGTCGGTCGTTATTCATTTTATGAATGCGATGGCGCAATAATAAGGTCATGGCACTAGCACAATAGCTAAAGCTTTACAACAATTAATGCCGAGTTTACATCTGGCACACATGTGCTCTGAGACTAAGAGGCCTTTATTTGCAATAAGCAGAACGCGACGTTCAAAATTTAATTCTACAATTCATAAAATTAACAACAGAAATGTGCAAGGAAATAAAAGAAAAATAACAAAATAATTTCAGATTCTCCTTGGTAAAAAGAACGATTCTATTAATGCTTATTCTGTACTAGTGATGCACGAATATTTGTATTAGAATTGCCGAATATTCGGCCATTTTTATATATTCGTATTCGTAAAATTCAGGCGAATACGAATATTTTTAAAAAAAATTAAATAAAGAAATGCATAAATCCTAAACCAAATTTAAATAAATGGATAAAAATATTAGTTTGTACGAATCCATTAAATTTTTTATAGAAGTTTTTGCTCATTTTGAAATATTATTTACTGACGATCATTGAAATTTTTGGGCAGTTTTATTAACTTTAAAGTGCGCCAAGAGGAGTATGAAGTTCTTTTTCATAACAATTTTTTAATATTTCATATTGCAGGCGTAAATAGGGCCCTAATTTAATGCCTATAAATTGACATTCGTTACATTACTGTTCTGTACTAAAGTCATATTTTCAAAGAAATATTTTGTAATATTTATTTAATAATATATTTTTTTTAAGTGCGGTCAGGCTTGTGTGTATTGTTTGGCCTTCGAGAGTTTTTCGTCCGTATAATCTTGTCGTTTTTTGAGGAATTTCTTTAACAACCACGTTGCTGCTTCCTATGTGAAGGCATACGACGTGTACAGTCAGTCAAAAAACTTTTTTAAAATACTGTTAATAACATCCTGGGCATATGGTCTAGTTACTCCACCCATGCTTGTTCAACACCATATTATGCAAATTTACTTTGTATAATATGTATCAATAGATAAATAATTTATTTTTTTGGCATTTACATATAATATTGGTATATATGCATTACTATTATTTAAAGAACTAAAATGATATTATTTTTTTACTAATGTGCTTATAAAACGTTTTATTTAATCGATCTCATGAATTATAATTTTTTTTTTTTTTTTTTTTTTTTGTTGAAATAATTAAATTAAAAATATTTTGTATTGTTTTGCACTGGGCGGGAATTTCCCGGGAAGCCGAAAAGTCGTTCCCGCTTTCCCGGGAAATGAAAAAGTCCGGTTGTTGTCGATAAAAAGTAGTAAGAATAGAGCTGAATAAGAACGTCTAAAGGGGAAAATGTTGTTTCTGTAATTAATTTCAAAAAAAGTTAATTGAAATTAAGTTTTGTAATTTTTTCTTTACGGAAATCGGTATACCGGTACGTACCGGTATAGACATAAACGGTATTGTCGATACCGGTATTTTCTAACCGAATTGAGTTTCGGTATCGGTATTGATACCGGTACCTAATTTTAACGGTATTTGAATCGGTATCGGTATTTTTACGATACCGTTTGCCAACCTTGCTTAAAAGTAATTTATTGAAAATACAATAACAAAACATACAGCAATCGAAAATATAGCATAACCTGTTTGAAATATAATTGTTTTGAAGTTTGAATTATATATATTATATTAAAATCTCTAAAAGTATATAAAAATAGGTACAATTTTGTGAAAAGTGATTTTTAAATAAAAAAAAAGTAATGTCAGTCAAACCCCTACTTAAAAATGTCGCAGAATAATGTATTTAACTCTGGAGAGTTTCAGTACACCCCAACTAGTAATTTAACAACTTGTAAGTAAAAAATCAAATCAATTGTTTATTTTTTTTTCATTAAAACAAAATAATTTTTTTTCTAGTGCAAAATGTTTATGTTTCTCACACCGATAACCTTCAGAATCTTGTTCTTCAGTTGCTCGAAGAAGTTAAATCTTTAAAGTCTGAAATCTCGGATATGAAAAAAGATATTAAAGAATTGAAGGACGGAAATAAGCGATCATTTATCAAATTGACTGAAGAGGTCATCGCAGTTAAGCTTGAAAACAGAAAACACCGCTATGACAACGTTTGATTCGATGAACAAAGTGATCTGCGAAAATTTCCTATGGTCGCTATGGCTGATATAGAAAAATTTGATCACGAAGTGCAAGAAGATGAAGACAAGCTTGGAATAAAAATTAATTGGACACGACTTTTTTTCGGTTCAATCTCACATTAAAGGATTAAAAAGTGGGGTCAAAAATTACCCAATTTATGTGAAATTGGACAGCTAAAAAATACGTATCCATTTAATTTGTATTCTCTACAATATAGTTATCTAAGTTTCATTAAGATCTGATAGTTTGCTTCGGTATACTTTCCTTGCAAGTATAATTGTCTAAAATTAAAAAAAAAAATTAATATTTTTCGTCTTAGCTATTTCCCATCACAAAGTCAAATGCACACAAAGATATGAACGCTGTGCTACAAAAGCATTTCGTACATGCGAAGGACCGGCTGACTAAGAAAAAATATTCAAATTAAATTTCATTTATAAAAATATGAATATATTTTTTTTATAACTAAATTCAATTCCTTTCTAACCCCCGACTAAAAAAGGGGTGTTATAAGTTTGTAGTGTGTGTCTGTGTATCTGTGTGTCTGTCCGTGTCCACGTACAGGCCAAACGGCTGGACCGATTTTCATTTAGTTTTTTCTGTTTGAAAGATGACTTGATCGAGAGGGTTCTTAGCTATGTTTGAAGAAAATCGGCCCAGCCGTTTAGAAGACTGTAATTTCTTTTAATAATATAAAAATGTATTTATTACATAATTTAATAATAATTTAATTTATATAATTTTATTGTAATAAACTGAAGTTATTAATAATCTAAATCGAAAAATATTTATTTTTGTAATCAATTACAAATATGACTGAAAAAAGAGTCAAAAAAGACTCGCAAACGATCAGAAATATGACTGAAAAATTACTCAAAAAAGACTCTTAGACGATTAAAATTAAGACTAAAAAATGAGTAGAAAAAGACTCGAAAATCATTGGCAATATAGCTAAAAAATGACCCGAAAAAGACTCGCAAACAATCAGAAATACGACTAAAAAATTACTCGAAAAAGACTTGCAAATCATTAAAATATATGAGTCATAGATGAGTCGAAACTGATCAGAAAAGCGGGTAAAGACTCCTCAAGAAGAGTCGCGGGTAGGGTACCTTTTTCTGCCAAACAATCATTTATGATCAGAAAGAAAATGAGCTCATATATGCCTATTTTAATCGCGTAGAGGAGTCGTAAATGACTCGAATATGATACATTTGTTCATTAAATGCTTGGAGGGAAACTAAAAATATATACCTATCTACACATATATGTACATATGTATATGTACATATTACATCCCTTCAGGAAAATAGGCGATAATTGTCTAAAAGCTACTAGTATAATTACTAGAAAGCAAGAACTAGTGCAAAATGGGTTAAAGTTGTTGTGTAAAATTACTATTCCTGATGAGTACTAGTATATGAAGTAGTTCCAAGGCACCACATTGTAAAATAAATTTTAACTGTCTAACAGAGCTCTTGCACTGTATGAAAATTGGTACCATATAATTACTAAAATTTTAGCTTGATCTAAAAATAATTATAATTAAATAATTATAATTACCCTTTTGTATTCCTGCATTTTGATAAATAACGGCAAATTTTAACTAGCGTTGTTACTGGGTAACAAAAGAATAAAACCACCAATTTTATAGAATTTTTCTTTGCAAAAGAACTGGTAATAAACTAGTCCTAAACTAGTACCAATGGTACTAGTAGTTTTCTAAACACACTCACTGCTAATTTGAGCATTAAGATAGTATAGGAAGGTTTACAGTTAGGAACTAGTGGTGGTGATTTCAGTACTACTAAAATACTAGTTGGGCACCAGTTCGTTCTCCTGCAGGGATATTATTATATATACATATGGGACTTTCCATAGAAAAATATACTTCTGAATATCGCCATCTGAGATGAATATCCTTAAATCTCAAGAGTTAAAATTCAAATTTACTATGTCCATATTGCCGACAAATAGTAAAAAAGTAATATGTAGTACTTTTCAATAAAGAAAAGTTTAAAAATATGTACATATTCATTATTTCCATTGACGTTATTGCATGTACCCGAAATTTTGAGTGTTGTTACAGTAAAGGCGTTTGCTTGCTACCATGAGAGGAAGTCAATAAATATGAAGAAGTTTATTTTTAAAATAGGAAATAAACGCTTGGGTTTGAAGGTTGGAATGATTGGACGACAACTGTCTGAACTGATTTTAAATCATTGACGGGCGTTTTTTGCACAATTCTGTTGGAATACATTCACACGTATTTTTATTGTCTTTCATTTAAGAGTATGCGTGTAAGACTGAAATATTCAAAAACATGCCGTAAAGGGTAAAATATGCAAAAATATGCACTAAAGAAATCAATGCCGAAATTCATAAAAAGTTCTGAAACTGATAAATATTAATATATCACACAAGAAAAAAACATGTAATTGCATATTTGCGGTTTCACTGGTGATGAATTTTTCTTGTGCTGACAGTGATCATGATCATGATCCCATCTCTACTTATGTATATATACCTAGCACTTTTATTTGTATAGATCAGAGAACAGCAATGAGTAGTGAAAAAGTGAGTAAAACTGAATCATGACTTATAATTTCTTGTACTTATGCGCACTCATACTTATTGCAATGTTGTCTATGAATCATATTCACTAGAAAGTTTGAAGTGCGCATCGAACTCATACTTAGCAAAATTTATAACGTTGTTGATTTCGACTTTCCTTAACACAATGCCTATGGACGATGCAAAATAAGTATGATTCACAATGCGAACTTCGCATGCGAACATTGAAGTTCTCATTATGAGCTTATGTGTTTCTCTGTTGTTTTTTTTTTTGCAGGAATTGAAAAACAACCCTATTTACTACTATTTTATACTACTGTTTACTGTTTAATGACTAAACTTTTAAATAAACATACATACATGAGTTGAGTGAGCTGAATCAATGTGAGTAATATAAGTATTTTCCTGAAATTAGATTTCAAATTGAAGTGATTTATGAGTGTGAGTGTGGTATGAATATGATGTCTACGTGCATTCATATTTATTTCAACACATACTTATAAATCAATGTCATCGTGAGTATCCGTAAATCAGAGTAGTTGATTTTAAATAATGTCTACTCACTTTATTCAAAATTTTATGAGTCAGTATGAATAGCACAAAAACGATTTATTGCCGATCACTGGCACAGATGTACACATAAGTACATATGTATTCATTTGTACCATCTATCGTTTGTATCGTTAATCTATTATTGTTGTTATTTTTGTTATTGTATACGTTTTTAAATCACTTTAAGAAGACAAATGTTTATAAATAAAAACGTTTTGTTAAATTTAAATTTCAGTAGTATTCAACAATATATTGAGAAGACAAGCACACTTGCTAGAGCCTGCATCGTACAAATTATATTATTCAATAAAAAATAATATCCAGCATTTAAAAATTGTAATATTCAATAAAAAAATTAATATTAAGCAAACCAAAACCAAAAATTAGTGCAAATAATAACATGCAATAAATTTAAAGAATAATATATTGAATTAATAAAAAATAATTTCAAATACAACATACATATAAGAAGTTTAATGTAAAAATACATAAGTATATAAAAAATGGATTTCGATCAAGTATTAGAAGAGATTGGAGAATTTGGCCGCTATCAAAAGACTAATTATTTGCTGATATGTTTACCAGTCATGTTTGCCGCAGCAAATAGTTTATCTTATGTTTTTACAGCCGGTACGCCAAGTTATAGGTAAAAAGTACTTTAAGAAACTGTTAGATTTATGTTTTTTTAACTATTGTTATTTTTTTATAGATGTTTAATACCTCAGTGTGATGATATAAATGATCAGCAGCTTTATCCGCCTTGGCTAATAAACGCTACACCGGGTAAAATCGATACGGATGGTATTTTTAAGCCAGAAACTTGTTATCGTTATCGCGTTAACCATTCCGTAAATGCTTATGTAATAAATAATTTGACGCAAGATTGTCCTCACGATTTGTTTTATGACAACTCCAAAGAGCGTTGTTTCGAGTTTATATTTGACAGCGAGGAGAGAACAATTGTACAGGAGGTAGGTAAAGAGTAGTGTTGTCATTCGAACAAAAATTGTTCGGATATTCGAACAACTTTTTATCATTTTTGTTCGAACGAACAAAAAGTTTTAATTTAGAATAAAAAATTATTCGAATCAGTTTTGTCGAATATTCGAACAATTTCCTTAACTAGTTTGTATAAAAGGAATTTTTTGGTTATCTGCGGTTTTTAAGTTTGTAAATGTGTATAAATAACTATACTTTTTAACTAATTTCGTTTCGGTTTTTAAATCCCGACCTAAAAGGGGTGTTTGTTTTTGTGTGTCTGTGTATCTGTATGTACGAGTCGACGTACAGACCGAACGGTTGCACAGATTTTGATTTGCAAGGTGACTTGATCGAGAGTGTTATTAGCTATGTTTGAAGAAAATCGGTCCAGCCGTTTAGAAGATATAACATCTTTTCTGAAAAAATCGGGGGTTTTTAAAATTTTTAAGTTTTATTTTTCGTTCGTTATTAAAAAAAAATAAAAACATACATTCGTGTCGTTTTTTATAAATTTTTTTTAAATTATTCGATTGCATTTTTTATTCTTTGTTCGTTCGAATATTCGAACAAAAGTTCAAAATTATTCGTTCATTCGAACAAAAAAAAATGTCATGAAATTTCATTCGAACAAATATAAAAGACGAATAATTAACAACACTACCGATTAAGAATCTAGTATTAGATTTTCATTCGAAATGGCCGATGATGAGAAATTTGGAAATGTAGCAATGGATAAAAGAAATGCTAGTTCAGAATCGAAAGTGAAATCGAAAAGAATATGTAAGAAGCAGAATTGGTTTTAGTTAAGTTTTTTTAAGTTGTTGTTTTTAGTTTAAGTTTTTTAAGTTATTGTGTGTCCCACGATGTCGACAGCGTTCGACTTGTCGCACACTTACATTCAAAACAAACACAAATTTTAAAATTTTGTTGTTGTTTCCAATGTAAGTGTGCAACAAGTCGAACGTTGTCAACATCGTGGGACAGGCCCTTAAATTATAAATCTGCTGTCTTTTTGATTAACAACATCGGATATACATATACATATCTGTTATAATTATCCATATTAAATTTTCAAAAGGTATGCCGATAATTTTTTTAAAAAACTAGTCCGCCAAATTGGACCAGCCTTTTTGAATTTTAAAAATTCGACTTTAAATTCATAATAAAAAACATTTTAGTAACGATTTTAAAATAATTTTGATCAGTTTAAAAAAAACCCATCCGCCAAATTGGATCCGCCATTTTAAATTTTTTAAATCTACTACCAGATTCGTAATCACGACCCCTAAAAACCACTGAGTGACGAGTTTGAAGCAAATTAGATAAATTGTTTGTCACATCAGATTCTTTTTTACTTTTTAGGTCCGTTTTAACTTTACCTGTCGCATATCAATATTTGGAAAATACAATCTGAGCTATACTAAAAAATTATGATCAAAATACCAAAATAAAAGGAATTTTATTTAATAGATAACTTTTAAAAGATTAATCAAAAAGCACATAAAATGTATCAAAAAGCATATTCAAAATATAAAATGGAAGAAATTATTTTATTTTCAATCGCTCCTATTCGTGTTGTATACTACAATATATACATACGTATATATACTTATATGCAATACTCTTGTATCAAGGCGAGATTTTCTACTGTGAATCAATGTATGTAGTTATATACATAAATCTAATGTTTTCAATTCTTTTTATTCATTTCAGTTTGACTTAACTTGCAAAGAAAATACCTGGAAATTGGCATTTGTTGGTACAATGCATTTTGCTGGTTTAGTAGTCGGCACAGCGGGTTCGGGCTATTTAGCGGATCGGTAAGAAATAAATTAAATTACACAAAATATGAAAATGTAAAAAATCTCAAATATCGCATGCAATCTGTTATGTATTCAAGGGTAATTTTTTTTATTAGATAAGTTTTCGTCAAAATTGCGTGTGGCAAAATAAATTTTTAAATCTGAATATATTAGATTATTTTTAACGGAGTCTGGCCATTGGCCCCATTGTGGTACACAGAAGACTATTTGCCTCCTACATTTCCACAAGTTATTGTTTGAGAATCATTTAGAACCTTTCCCAACAAATCTGCTAGTATCATCTGCCTGAAACTGTCAAGGCTCTCAAAGAAGTAAAATATAAAACAACTAACTAAGAGCCTAGTTGTCTAAATCACTTCACCAAAGTGATATAGATATGTATATTTACATGAAAAAAAATAATTTTAAATTCAGAATTTGTTTGTTTTTTCCGTGAGCAATTTGTGTGAAAAACAAAACCATTTTTAAAATTACTAATACAATTTACTTTGTCACTAGATTTTGTGGAAATCTACTTAAAATGTAGTAGAACTTTGTGATGCAGTTGCTTGGTTGTAGTTTAGGAAAATTTCTAATTATTTTGTTTTGATTTGGAGAAGAAATCGTGATAAATGGCAAAAACTTGATGTGAACAGTATAGATTTTCATACAGATTTTAATTGCAATCTCCTAGATTTCGTGCATTTCATACATTTGATTTAAAATCTTTTTTATTTCTCCTACAACCTTTTTACAATTAGTCGTCCATTGGGTAACAATAAGAGTATTTAAAGGACAAAGTTAAAAACAAAACATTCATTAATTCTTGGCAACCATTTAGTTACAAAGGCCAAATGGTCGGTTGCTACTCTCTGAAATAGTTTAGGTTCTGAAACACACGATTTTTGATGTTTCCTATAGGAGGAAAATTTAGACGGTACGACATGCGTGTGATTTTGCAGGGAGATGTCATAAAGCCAGCTGGAATACAAATGCTACGTCATTTTTTTATATATCACTATATTTTATAGAGCTGCAGATAGCAAATAGAAAAAGTTTCGTGCAACAAATTTCCTGAGAAAATCTCTATAAATATTATTTTTAATATCATTCTAGCTATGGCCGCAAAATCATCTTCATCGTATGTATTATATTCATGGCCATTACGGGTGTGGGCCAGGGTTTGGCTTGGGACTATAACAGCTTTTTGATTTTTGCTTTCCTAAATGCCGTGGGCACATCTGGAGTTTATCCTTTAGCATTTATAATTGGTGTCGAAATGGTAGGACCGAAAAAACGTGAAATGTCTTCAATAGTATTAAATTATTTTTATGCACTTGGAGAAGCTTTACTAGGTTTAACTGGTTGGCTTTTGCATGATTGGCAATTGCTGCAATATGCTCTTTCCATACCGCCATTATTTTTCATTGTCTATTATTGGTTGGTACCCGAATCGGTGAGATGGTTAATAGCTCGAAATCACAAAGAGAAGGCGGGTCAGATAATACGTAAAGCGGCACAAGTTAATCGCAAAGAGTTGTCTATGGCTTTACTGGCAAATTTGCAAACAATTTCTACAGTGGAAACAAATAAAAATCAGGACTGTTTCAACGATGCAAAAGATAAGTTAAAAGTGGACAAATACGAAATATGGTTGGCGGTCAAGGAAGTATTTAAATCGAAAACTCTGCTATTCAGATACACGATAATGTTGTATATTTGGTAAGCTAAAATATTTTATTGTAATATGTGGTTTGATTAAACAATTTTATTTCTTAAGGGCTATTAACGCTATTGTTTATTATGGTCTGTCTTTAATTTCAACTAACTTGAGTGGAAATAAATACTTGAACTTTGCTTTAGCATGTCTTGTTGAAATTCCGGGCTACACATTGGCGTGGGTAAGTATCAGTTGGTTGGTTAACTGTACGTGCTTTATATTTCTTTTTTTATTATTTAAATATCTTTAAGATTTCTCTCAGTAAGTTCGGTCGTCGTTTATCGCTAACAGGTTCATTATTATTATGTGCCATAACTTGTGTAACGGGCGGCTACATAGCTTTAGGTAATTTAAAATTATCTATGTTTATATGTGTGTATATGTCTGCTTTACAATTTTTTTGCGCTTTTTAAGATTGAGTTGGAATCGCGAAATTTTTACTTAATCTTCGAAAGTTCGAAGTTATTTTCGAATTTTCGTACATACATGAGAGTGAAAAATTTCTCCTACAAAAGAGTAGGTCAAATCATTTGCATTTTCAAACATCACAAAATAAAAAAAATCGCCAAAACGAAAAAATAGCCAAAAACCGAAAAAAGTCGCCAAAACTAAAAAAAAGCGTGAAAACTAAAAAAAAAGCTAAAACTAAAATAAATCACCAAAACCGAAAAAAGCGCCAAAAAGTGAAAAAAAAATTCCAAAAACGACAAAAATTTTATGTTCCTATGTTCCTTATAAGAATTTCAGAAATAAAATATTTGATTTTTTTAATTCTGAACGAAATTGTTCGCAGTAGAAATTTATGAAATGTTACCGAATTAGAACATGTGATATTTTTTCATTTCCGTACGAAGTCCGTGACACAGCTAAGAGCGAACTTTTTTGTGGTACGCGAACCAAAATTGCTCAAAATTATCACTTTAAATTAAATATATTCTTACTTTTATATTTATGCAATCGTGTTGTTTTCTTCTATCTGTTGGTTTCAAAATATTTTCGGCACGAAGAGTTAATTAAGTTCGTTTAGTTTAGGCTAACTAACCAAAGGTAACTAGTCCCTCTTAAAATTTAATTTTTGGCGCTTAAGCTGATTTCATACCAAGGATTCAATACATTTCTTCGTATTCCAAATTTTAATTTTAAGAAGCGTAATGACATTTATGTAGATATTTTTGTGCATATTTTTTTATTAATTTTATTATATTTAACAGAATTTCTTATTATTCTATTTTACTATTCATAAGTGCAAACCAAAATGGAAACACGTAAAACTTTCTATAAAAAATATATTCTTTACCACTGTATAAAAAAAAATCCTTTAATTCCATAAAAATATTTAAAATCAAACAATCATCTATAGAAACTTAAAACTGATCTGACTCAACTTATTTTCATTGGTACTAATTAATACTGCGTATGGTGGTAAAGAATATTACTGAAATAAACAATATGAAGCCTGAATTTTAACTGAAGCTATTTCAATTTTCAGGTTCCAATTGGATAATAATATTGTTTTTGCTTGGAAAACTTGGCATTACATCCTCTTTCGCGGTTATTTATGCCTACACAGCGGAAATGATTCCAACGGTGAGTGTTCAAGTATAAAATTTTATTATTTTTTTAATTAAATTGAGTTTTTTTTCTAATAACACGCAGGTTATACGTAGCGGAGGCGTTGGTGTCATGTCCACATTTGCCCGATTTGGTGCCATGTTGGCACCATTTGTGCCTTTATTGGTATTTTTACTTAGAAATATTTCTTTAAATGCATATTAATGTCACATACATACATATTTCTATCAATTGTTATCATAGGGTCTTTATTATGAGCCATTGCCTGTACTGTTGTTTGGTGGAGCTTCACTGTCTGCCGCCTTATTGGCCCTGCTATTGCCTGAAACATTTGGCAAAAAATTACCAGATACGGTTTGTTTATTTCATTCCTAGCATAAAATTTTTTTAGTATTTAAAATTAATTATGTACTTAACAACTGTATTTCGCTAATTACATTTTAGGTTGCTGAAGCAAAACAATTGGGCAAATCTAATAAAATCAGTAGCGAAGAAGCGTCGCAAAATGCAGTTTGCGGCGATCAAAACAGATGTTATGAAAATTGCAGTGTTAATGAATCAACACTTCAGTGATATTTGTAATACACACTTTAAAAAAAAATATAAAAGATAATAAACTCTTTTTTTTACCAAAAAATATCTTTTCATAAACAGTTTGAAAAATGTTTTACAATTATAATTTTATTTTGTATGTTAGAATGCAGTGCACAATTTTTAGGGATTGAGTTTCGAGCTTTAATATATCGATGCTTATTTTCGACATAATCGTGACATGCAGTAAAAAATTTACTTTTTTTTTAATTAAAATTGTATGGGATTATACATAGTTCGAAAAAAATTGATTTTTTTTTCTACAATGTAATTAAAGTGACCAAAAAGATTAGATAAGCATACTAAGAGTGATACATATAAGTTCATGCTATGCAGAACCAAAAATTTAATAAGAAAGCACTAATGAAAAGTTTTGCTTAAAAATGTATACCATTTCTCGTATTCCATTTCATTACAAGTTTATTTTTAATAAATTATGTTTATAACTAATTTAAGCCGCAGTAGGTAGACCTGGGGGCAAATTAGTATCGAATGCCGTAATTTGTCCCCTGGCTCACGATTATTAGACAATGGCACAGAAAATACAGCATTTCTCCAGCCAGTTTAATTTAACTTTTACAGGTTTCTTTAGAAAATTGCATTTTAATTTCTTATGAATGAATTTAAAAAATATTGAAAAGAGGCCTTTCAATTCATTATTGCGATGAGCGCATATGCTAAATATGTATATATATTAAATGGTCACTTGTGCATAGTTTTTAGAAGAAAAAATATAATATGGATTAAATAAATCACTTACCGGATACTCAAAATTATCTTATCTGGAGGCAGACATTTGTTTTGATTGAAGCCTTATATTATTGGATTAATAGAGTAAGCTGTGTTTTTATGACTATTTAGATTCAGCAATTTAAGATTAGACTGGAAGCAACTCATTCAGCCAATTGTTTGTTTTTTTAAGGAAAATTTTCACATAAGCCTAAATATAAAGAACTTAAGTCATTTTCTATTCTATTTAATATTTGTCAAGCACATGAAGCAAAACTACTATCAAACCACTCTACATATGACGGAAATTTTCAATACTACAAAATACGAGTTGGTTAAAACAGCTTTTATCATTTAAAGAATATATATTACAACAAAGATCTACTGCTAAAAAAAGAGTTTAGGAAACAATTGTTATTGTTTGTCATACAGTCTTGTTGGAAATTGATTCATTCATGCAATTTTACTCCTAGCATTCCAACTCTATGTCAAATAGTATTTATGTATGTACATAGCAAATTTGTCCAAAAGTTGTATTATTACTTACATTTAACAACAATTCTGAAGAGAATCACCAACTTGATTTAATACTTCTTTTCCAAAATAGTCACAACAAAAAAATCCAGCGCACTTATTTCTCATAATTTCATCAAGTTTTTTTATTCTAAGTAAATTAATATAATATTAATTACTCTCCAAATATTGAAGCAAATGTTTCAGGATCCTCAATTTTACCAAATCTCTGCAATAATGTATATTTCACTTTATCATCACTGTATAAACAAAGCGATTGATAGAAGTCAAATTTTGAAGGATTTTTTTTCTCGCTCTCCGGTATGACATCCTCTAATGCTACACAAACATCATTTCTCTTGCCCCAATAATCAATATAAGCCAATTTCAATTTATCATCATTATCGTTTATATAAATAATTCCAATTAAGTTTTGCATGAACGCACTACTTATTGCCAAAGTACACCAGCTGGTTATACCAATTGAAGTTATTAACAAGGCCATAGGTGGTGGCAAATAAGAATTCATTTCTAAAGCAAATGCTGCTGGCACCATTATGATATTTAATATACCATATGGTATCTTAACACGATTGAATGCAGAAGCCCAAGTTATGATGGGCATGCGATATAATATTCTCCATTCATCACTACTGCTGCTATTTGGATTTGGCGTGCTGACATCAGATTTTGTGGCGAAACCTGAAGTTAGCGGTAAAAAATTTGGTTTGTTTTTTAAGAGATTTTGGCAACATTTTGCTGAACGTGAGTATTGTAATGACTTTTTTAAGCACCTCAAAACAAGAAGAGAAGACATCTTGAACAAGTTTTTATATTTATTAACTTCTTTACAGAATTCTTTATATTTACCTTTAATGTTCTTCAAAACAAAAATTAAATTCTTGCACAACACCAACACACCACTATAAATTCTTTTGGTCTATGTTCTTTTGCAAGCACTAAACAGCTGCGCAGAGCGGTCAAACCTGTTCCCGCATTTTATCAGATTCATTAACAGAAGTCGTCGAAATGGTAACTCTTTTTGCCAATAGCTATATTTTTTTAATTGTGCGTTTAGATGTTTGTTCCACTATAGAGCGAAAACCGGTTAATGGACTTCAATGAAATTTGCAAGACGGATAACATATGACCCTTGTTAAAATATGCGATACTCTTGAAGGGGCAAACACGGAAAAATGTATACAGTTTATAGCCTACATTAACATAAAATGTACCTTCTTGGGGCTAAAATGGGCAAAAGATAGTACGTCGGAATATATTCATTCGTAACAGGTATAATATATTTATAAACAAAAAGTCACCACATTTCCCAAGAAATCGTTTATTGACAACCCTGCGATTGTGTAGATTCATATCAAAGCTGCCATATCAAAATTTCCGTTTTGTAGTTTTAACGATTTAATGAAAACAATACAAAAAATTTGTTTCTGTTTTCAATATGAATGCTCACAACAAATTTTCTATAAATTTTTTTAAAACATGCAGCAAATTTTATAAAAAATTATTAAAGATGCTTGAATTAGTTATTAAATTATTTTCGATTTTATCGTAAGCGACAATAATTAAATTTTTCAGGTTTTTTTTTTTAAATATTCAAATATGTTTTGGTGTGTAAATTGTTGCTTACGATAAAATTTTAAAATTTTGTCATTCTGATAATTCTAAACTATTGGCAGGTATATAAAATTTTAATTTCAATAAAAAAAGTACATTTTCGATAACATGTCGCTAACGATAAAATCGAAAATAAGGCTCGATATCATGGCTTTAATAAATTTTCACTCTTATTTGAAAGGACACAAAATGTTACATTTATTTTTAGAAAATATAATACCATTAGTTAAATAAAGCAAGTGCATAGATACTTCTAATTAAGGCCAATATTAAATTATTACACCTTATCGAGCCTTGTTTTAAATAAATAAATAAATATTCAAAAAAAAACCATCTGAAAAATTTAATTTTTGTCGCTTACGATAAAATCGAAAATAGGACTCGATATAATCTTCAGAAATTTTAAACTGCAACAGTTTTATGATAAATAAATTTAGTCAATTGCATACATATTGAAAAGTTACAACAAATATTTTTATTTTATTTCCATTCGCTATGAAGTACAAAGTTCATATTAAAAACTAATTAACTAAATAAGTAAATTCATCTGAGTATTTGATTAACTCTGTCTATGGTTGAATTTCATATTTTCTTATTACAACTTAATATGTATATAATAAATAACAATCAACAAAATAACTTTCATGACACCTTAAAACTAATCGCGGAACGTAATGTTATTATTCCTCTTTCTTCTTTTCCGTTCCAAGTAAGATCTTACGTACAGCCGCTATCTTAAACAACGGTACCGAGAGTATAGCGCCAACACAGGCACCAATCCAATAAACAATAATATGCTCCAGATTCGTGTGACCACTACAACCCCATTTTAGTGCAGTAGCCAAGACGGGATTAAAATAACCGCCGGAAAAATTAAAAGCTGAAAACATCATATAATTAAAAGCGTAAACTGTATTTGAGAACTATACAGGTGTTCCAGGCAGGCGTGAATAATATAAGGAGTTAGTAGTTGAAAATAAGTACATTCGACTTACCAGCTACCACCAGACTAGTACCAATAAATGAATCAATTATGCTACAAAATTTGGGATCCTTTTCGCTTAGTGTTTTGGAAGCTAAGCGACACAGGAGAGTGGCAAAGCCTTCTATAACAGCCCCCATATAGGGATGAACCTGAAATGTTATTTTAACGATTTTTATACACATTTTTATTAATTTTATCTACTAATTTCTCATATGTACCTGTAAATCTGCATTACATTTTTCAAATGCACGACCAGCATGAGTCTCAGCAAACTCAAACCACCAGAATACTTGCACAATGCGATAAACACAACAACCACCCATCAATTCAGCCCAAGTACGTAACGCTACCTCTTTAAGAGACATTTTGCCCTCCAGCATATCTTCCATGTGAGTGTAAGGACAAGCAGAAGCATCTCCCCAAACTTTTCCCCACCACACAGTTAGCAGGAAAAGAAATACCGCATAAGCTGCTACGCCAAAATTATCAGCCACTAGATGGAACCAAGTTCGAATTTAATATTAAATCTGAATTGCAATACTTACATATTTCTCTTTTATTTTTCAATTACAAATTCTCACCTATTATTAGTTCAAAACAACAGGCACATAACTCTGCCGCAGCTATAGCTTCATTCATTAATATTGGTATAATGCCTTCATCTTTTAGGACATTTTTGGCTACGCGACGGGCAATTTGTGCAGCTACACAACAGCCCACCATAAAGGCAGTGCTTATACCTAATGCTGTCATCGACATTATGGAGCGAATAGAAATTCTAAATATGTGTATACATAAGTCATGAGACAAATTGAATTTTCTCGAAATTGTTCATTACTTTTTTCGTGAAAAACTTAACAAAAAAATTTAGCTCATTTTATTATTATTATTATTATTTTATTATCATTATATATTTGTGCGAAAGTTTATATACATATTTTCGAATTCGTAACATTTTATTTTTGCTTCTTTCATGTTCCCATAAAGTTTCTCCAAAAAAATCAAATGTCTTAAGGTGCTACTTTTAAACAGTTTTTCACGCACAAAATGAAAGATTAACTTCTTTATTTGCACACCTAAAATTATGCATCAAATATTTTATTATTTAAATGTGTTCGGAATGTAGCTTCTTCTCCTGTATGAAATGGAAAGGAAAGCGTAACATTTTCGAGTTTTCCATTTTCTCAAAGAAGCTAATACGTTATCATTTTCACTTTCGTTCAAATGTGATTGCTGTGACACACTTGATGAACAAGTAATGTCATCGTAAGCGACAATTTACGTATGTAAAACAAATTTAAATACATATTATAAAAAAAAACTTCTGAAAATTTAATTTTTGTCGCTTGCGATAAAATCGAAAATAAGGCCATACAAAGTCGGTGACAACAACAATGATAACTAAACGCATAAATAAGTAAATATAGAACTTCCTAACCTGATTGGCACCGACTTCTAATAGCATTATAGGTAACACATACACAAAAATACAATATTGAAAAAAACAACATGGCTTTTTAGCTGAGACAAAATGTCAAAAATAGAATTTGTTTAACAAAATAAAAAATTAAAATTTTCACATTAAGTTGAAAAACTCCTACATGGCGGCTACCGCTAACAAAATTTGCAACGTTAAGAATTTTTCAAAATGTTTTCCATTTGTTCTTCATACATATTTTTAAATTTGCTTACAAATTTTTTTTTTTTTTTTTTTTTTTTTTTTTTTTTTTTTTTTTGATAAAATTATTTTTTTAATAAAATATTTTTTTAGTAAAATAATGTTGAAGCATTTTTTTTAATTTCTTTTTGGTAAACAATTTTTGTAGTGTCCCGGCAACCTTAAATTAAAACAAATAGGTCAGCGGTGTCAACGCTACCTGATGAAGGTGCCTTGGAATCTATTTTAATTTTAACTTATTTTTGAAGTCTGTTCAATTTTTCTTTAAGTTTTATGTGCAAAATTTGTATAGAGCCGTGTAAAATTTTATGAATAACGAACTTCTAGTAGTTTTATTTCACAATGTTAATAAAGACTAAACCAAATTAAGCATTTCGAATTAAGCGGTTATTCAAGCCGGTTTACCAACCACAAAATTTACTTAATTAGAATTAAAAATTATTGTCATATGATGCTACTAAGGTCATTTTTAATAGAATATTTTTTGAGTTGCACGCAATCTTTTGATTAATAAATTTGCACTTTAAAAATTTAATTTATTTTATTTTAAATAAAAAAAATAAATAATTATTGTCTTAGAAATTTCCCACAGTTTTACATAAATTATTATAATTTTTTTTTTTGTTATCTGTTATTATTTTATTTTTCACTTTTATTTTGAAATCAAAACAAATTTGGCAAAAATTATTCCATTCTCTTGACGAGGACAGATGTAAATATTGAAAATGTTTTATTTGTATGTACGTTTGTGAGTTCGTTCACTTCATTTTACATTTCAATTTTCAATTTTCCGAAAAAAAAAATATTTTTCTCTTGCATCTGAATACAAAGCAAGCGAAAAAAAAATCAAGAAACACACAAAATCATATTTAAACAAAAAAATCGCAGAGCCAAATGTAGCTAAAAATAGTTGAGTTTTTCACTTTATGGTCCTTAAATATTATTCTTCTTCTAACTTTTTACGCAATATACTTTAATTTCGGATTTGTTTCTAAAACCCTTTATACCTTTATTTGCAAAATATTAGCACTTAATTTTTAATGCTGGTAAAATGAGATAGATGAAAATAATTGTAGAAAAAAATTTTAAATTTTAAAACTATTTAATCTTTTCATTGTGCCGTTTAACGCCCAGTAAAAAAAGCACCTGAAGTCCGTTGAACAAACGCGTAACAACTAAAATACTCATCACGAAACTATCAAAAGCAATTTCTATTCTATTTGTAGTTTTAGGCACTAAATTACAGTAAAGCCTTAGCAAATATACTTTCAATTTAGCAAATAATGAAACTGCTATCTCACGATATTAATTTAAAACAATTTATTTTCCTTTAAAAAAAATCCCAGTTGAATTCTGCAGTTACAGTTTTTTTTTCTTTTTTGAATTATTAAACTGTCTTGTTATTTAGGTTCTACTGTAATTTTTAAAAATTACACTTGTCATTAAGTATTTCTAATGGATTTGCTGTTACAATTTCATTTGATTTAAGAGCTCAAAGTCGAATTTCACTCTCTTGAATATTAAATAATTATTCGGATTCTCCTAAAATGTTTATGCCTACACATAAAAATAATTAATTTAATTTGTTTGTAAGCATATAAATATTTATAAACATACTTACATATCGCTCATTTAGTACAACAACGTCACAACTAAAAAAAATCTAGTTTTACAGAAAATGAATTTAAAGTTTTAAATTTGCACAAAACTTAATGGAAAAAGAAAATTTAATTTTTCTCACAAGAGTTATACTCAACTATATATATATATTTTTTTTAATTTGTTACACAACATAAACAATAGTATGAACATTAATTCTGGGCTATTATCTCAAAAGTAGCATTTTTTGATTTGTGATGTTATATTAGTAAATAAGCGATATGTACAGACGTAGAAATATTTATGTATAGAAATTTATTTAAATTTTTGCACACAATATCGAAATGACGTAGTAATTTGTTTGAAAATAATAAACATCTGTCAATTGGCATTAGCAAAAATGCAACAAATTATTTTATTGCATAGTTTGTTTTATATTTAAAAAACCAGTGATAGTAATTTTTGCCTGTTTTTTTAGTTAAGCAGTGTTCTTACTAGGGATGCCAATCGGGATCGATTTTTGGAAATCCCGGGATTCGGGATTTGGTAATCCCGATCCCGAAAATACCGGGATTTTTCGGGATCACGGGATTTTCGAGATCTAAATATTTTTCGTAAAATAAATTATTTTTTTAAATAAATATTACTTTAATAACAATTTAATGCATTTTAAAAGGTTTTATGTTCATAATTTATCATTGCACAATTGTCTTTAAAGTGAACAATTTTCTAATACGAGTATGAAATAAAAATCAAAATAAATTTTTCTCATTTATTTTTAAGTTGATTAATCACATTTGATGTTAGAGAATTTATAGTGAAAACAATAACTAAATATGAAAACTTGATTTTTGATTTCAATATAAATGTTTTTTTTTTATTATCTAAACCAAAACGAGTATGCATATCGGTGGACTTTTAGCACTACTGCTTAAGTTGACTTACGAAAATTTTTAGATTCACTTTCATACAAATCAGTTGCAAAAACAATATTGTTTTGTTAAAAATATATCTACTAACGTTTTTTTAATTGCGATTGATCAACATTAAGTATAATGGTTGTTACATATGTATGTATACCAAGCATTATCTAATTTTTTTTATCGATTTCGTTACGACTAATAAGGCTGAATGAACATGTCGAAAAATTAAAAGAAATGTATGCTCTATTCTAATCAAATTCGATTAATTACGTCTAAAGATAACATTTTTATAGGCACATGCATTAAAAGTTTGCATGACCACTTGAACAGTATTTTTGCTCTACTGAAAAATTTTAAATTCATACATAATTTTTTTTCTACAAGTTCAACAGATATATGTCCTGGCCTTCTACTCTGCAACTCGAATACAACTATAATTGAGTCGAACTCATTCAGTCGGTCGTTTTTGACTAAAACTATTTATCAAATCAATGTAATTTAAATGGGTTTGATCTTAGGTTTGTATCAAAAACGACCTAAACGGTATAAATAAAAAACAAAATAATTTGGAACTGCAATGTAAAAAACATACATACACACTCGAGCAGTTTTTTGGATTAAATGCTCCGCATTAATCTGTAAATATTTCTCGCTTTTACGTCAACCCGACAACAAAAAGAATTCACTTGCCTTGTATTGTATTCTACTCCAATTGTAAGGAGGTGTCAATAGTACTCAATTGTTGCCGACAAGTAGATAATTTTTTTTAGCGTTGAGGAGTCGACATACAGATAGTTATATACTGCAATTATGAATAAATTTCCACAAGAAATTTCTCCCTTTTCCAATTTGAATTATAATTGCCATCATAATATAGAATAAGACGGAATAAATTTGTTAAACTTATGAATTTTTCAAATGTAATTTCCCTTCCAAAGGTAATATGTTTCTTTTGTTTTCAAAATAATTCTAAAATGTACATATATTGTAGCACCTTTGATGAAAATAACCGTAAGAAAGTAGTTTATTTATTTTGCTCTTGTTGTTAATTTATAAGAAATATGTCACAAATAGTCATTAAATTGTTAAAACTGTACGTATAAAATTGTATGGGACTTTTAAATATTATAAAAAATACCTTAAAATCAACGAAAATTTGAATTTATAAAGTTTTTATATAAAAATTACTAAGAAATCCCGAAAATGAAATCCCGGGATTGAATTTTACAAATCCCGGCATTTCCGGGTTCGGGATTTCCCGTTTGGCATCCCTAGTTCTTACCCACCAGTAGACTTCAACCTAAAAGATTTTTTGCATAAGCTAAAAAAGACTTCTTTACAAAACAAGCAACTTCATTCGATTTTGCATATGACCAGTTTACCCCACAACAAACAAACTTCATTGTTCATTCTACCTTAAGTTTTTAAAAAATACAAGACGAGACATATCGAGCCTTATTTTCGATTTTATCGTAAGCGACATGTAATCGAAAATGGACTTTTTTATTGAAATTAAAATTAAAATTAAAAGTTTTATGGGCCTCCTCATAGTTTAGAACTATCAAAATATCAAAATTGTTAATAAATTTTAAGATACAGGCTGTAAAATTTTATCGTAAGCGACAATTTGCGAACAAAAACATATGTATTTGAATATTAAAAAAAAACTCTCCTGAAAACTTTAATTTTTGTCGCTTACGAAAAAATCGAAAATAAGGGTCGATATTATATAAGGGGTCATAATTAATTTAAATCTATTCGCTAATTTTGATTTTATTAATTTCATTCCATAGTTATAGAGCACAGGGTGGATGCGAAAATATAACTAACAAACAAAAAAGATTTGGTAACCCTGGAAAATAAAATAACTTCCACAAAAAATGCTGCAATAAACAAAATGTTAGCTGTTATGTTAAGTTACGTTTTATTTTTTTATGTGTTGCTATGTTGCTTCAATGTTATGTGGTGTTATGTTAAGTATATTATTTTACCAGCGTTATGTACTAAACATGAATTGCTGTTAAGACGTGATGTGTTGTTGATTTTAAAAGAGCGGCATGTTAACGGTATGAGCAAGAATTTTTTCAAAAAATAAATCGATCTTCTTTATTTATGTAATATTCTCATTTGCTTTTATTCTAAATAATGTTTGGGCTTTCAATGTCATACAACAGAGATTCGCAGATTTTGGAGATTTTGGAACATTGAGGGGCGGGCGCACCCCCCAAAATACAACTTATCTCTATGAAAATATTTTGTATTTTTTTTTACATAAAACTGAACCGATTTGGGGGGTGAGAGTAAAAGAAATCAACAAAAAAAATTATCCATACAACTAACGGCCACTCTAATGTACATACATATGTATATGTATGTATATCTCATTATTTACCATTCCATTGTAGACGGAATGTTAAAACAGAATCTTAACAAGTTAAAAGTTAAAATATTAATATTAGAACTTAATATTAATATTTTACACTATGCAAGTCTTATTGCTAAGCTGATTAGTTTGTGGCAGAGAGAGAGAGAGACAAGGGCAACAGGAACATTTATTTTCCCCTCGTCTCTCTCCCCCAACAAACTAATCACCTTAGCAATAAGATTTGCATAGTGTAAACTAGGACTAATGCCCATTTCTTGACTTGGTAATCAAACTGTAATTATTTTTAAGTTCTAATTAAATACGAAATTGTGTTTTTGAGTGCATAATTATATAATAATTAAATGCCCAACCTTGTGTAATTAAATACTACTTAAGTTTTATGATTGTACCATATGTTTTTATGCGTGTGTTTGTTTACTGAAAATATGCACATGAGCATCATGCGGTCGTATTAAAAAGAATTTCTTTTAAATTTCACAAACATATAACATTTAGTACAAAGTTTCATATCATGGAATAAAGTAATATAAAAAGGCATTATGATGTTCTTTTGGTCTCATAAAATGAGTTTTTATGCAATTTAATTTTCTACATGTTGATAACCTAACTTTTTTGTTTACGTTAAACAGCTGCTTTTTGAAAAGCCTTCAATAATACTGGGAAATTTTGCAGTGCTACCGTACTTTCAACGTAATTTAATAAGAACTTTAAATAACCACTGAAAAAATGAAATCGTATTTAATTACAACTTAATTTTAAATAAAAATTAGCTAATTACGTACTTAATTTTTAAGTTAAAAACTGGGGGTTAAGTTTTATGAGCGTACCATATGTTTTTATGCGTATGTGTGTTTATTGAAAACATACACATGAACATCATGTGGTTGGGTTGAAAACATCATGTGGTCGTATTAGGACGAATTTCGTTTAATTTGCATAAATACATAACATAAACAATTCTTAGTTTCATATCATGGAATAAATAGATAGGAAAATGCATTCTGATGCTTCTTTGGTTTCATAAGATGTGTTTTTATGCAATTTTAATTTTCTGCATTTTGATAACCTAACTTTTTTGTTTATGTTAAACAGCTGTTATATGGAATTTTTTTAGTGCTGCCGTACTTTCAACGTAATTTAATAAGAACTTTAATTAACCACTGAAAAAATGAAATCGTATTTAATTACAAAATAATTTTCAAAAAAATTAGCTAATTACGTACTTAATTATTAAGTTAAAAATATATGAATAGTCCATGTATGTCATATATTAATATGATGTTAATGTTACTGTTACTCATTTCATGTCTACAGTAGAGTGCAATTTTTACTCATTTCATGTCTACTGTAGAGTGCAATTTATACAAATGGGACAAATGCTAAAAAATAAAACAATTTCTAATATACATACTTATATAGAATACTTTCCAATAAAAACAAATTTTATTCCATATATATTTTTAACGATAAATTATGTACTTACAGAAAGCAGTGTAACATAAATAGTAAAGTATTTAGAACTAAATTATAGAAAAATTATTTTTTTCTTTAATATTATCTTAAAATATTAGTTGAAATCAATTCAAAAGTTTCAATAAATTTTAATTAAATAAATTAAATAATAAATCAAAACTTTCATATTCAAACTTAAAAAAATTAATTTTGGAATCTTTTAACTTGGTTTAGTAAATGAACCGACTCAGCAGCCCTATTCTGTAATTCTCGTAACTAAAGCTAACTCGCAATAAAGAAAATGATTTAGAAAATAAAAGACTGAAACAATTTCTAAATTTCGCAATACGGATTACAAACTAACGGCCTGGCACACGATGTCGACAAGAAACTATCTATCGCTTACAGATAATTTCTTGTCGACATCGTGGGCCAGGCCGTCAAATTACCAGCTAAAAATCATTAAATGTACTGTAGTGATACAAAAAAGAAATACCTGTAGGAAACTTGAGAGTTAGTTATACCTCAGTTTATATATTAATCAGGTATGTGATGAAAAACGATTAAAACACAAAAACAATTTGAAAACGATAAAAGGTGTGATATGCTTCCTATAGTCGTTTTGACAATAATTTTAAAACTTGTTTTTAAGTTTTTTGCAAACATTTTTAATAAATTTCCTTCTATAGCCCTACTATATAGTTTATAATTGATCGTCTAGTTTGCTTTTTAGAAGTCAGTAGTTTAAGATTAGCTCAAAAATTATACTCAAATTCGATCGGAATTCATCGCACCTTTTCAAAAAGATTGTGTTGAAAACAATTGTTTTCCAGCACATACCGGAATATTTGCTTTTGATTTTGTAGACTATTATGGCCACTTTTTGGAGATATTGTCCACGGAGTGTATAAACATTAACATATTATTTTATTCCCAAAAGAATTACTTAGTATATAGTACCAAAATCAGTAGTAGACATGTCTATAGCGAAAACCCTTGAACAAATACAAATAAAGTAAATGGGAAGCAAGAAGCATTGGACCAATTTATGATGGAACATCCCGTTTCGTTTTTCTTATTGTCATATCTAACAGCAATGCAAAAAATAGTAGTAGGTAACATAAATTACGATCGAATACCGTGATCCAAAAAATTTTAGCCTTCGAAATATTTATCTACACGAACGTGCACTCAATTTCGAATGCGGTGATTTGCCCCCAATACTGTTTTACTATTCCTACAGGAATGTTTATGAAATCAACTCAAATGTCATTCAATGCCAGTATGAATTCTTTAAATTTTTTTTTTTCGCAATTTTAGCTTGAATTTACTTTACGACGGAGTGAATGGGAAGTTAGAGAATTATAAATTAGTCCTGCAGGCCGAATTGAAAATAGATGACGATAATAGATCAGCTGATCACATTTGGTTCAGTTTGTTTTATAAATGAGGCTGTCAAACCTTTGGCGTGTTTCTCGAAACGCGAAAGAGAGTTTCTTTCATACATTTACGAGTATGGCTGGCTGACTTGCAAAACATCAATTGCTTTGTCTTCGAACAAAGTGTAGTGTTTCATAAAGCCGCAGTACAGAACATTGGCAATGAACACCCTTTCAAAATGTCGCCGCAAGTAAAGAAGTAAGAACGCCGCAGGGAAGCAGTAAAGCGTATCGATTTCAAAGTTTATGCTCATGGTTACAATGTTTCGCAACTTTTTATCGGCACACGACATAAATATTGCATCCCAAAAGTATAAAAACTTTGTATTAATGGGTTTTTTTTTTTGAAAATAATTACAAATTTTTAAAAATTAATGAAAATTGCTTTCACGTTTACACAAACAAATTGATAAATTGATAATACTTTCTTAATATATATGTATACAAATTATGACATGGTATAAGACTCCCGAGAGCAAGAGCGTAATTTTTATCTATTTCTTTTAATTAATTAATTATTGATATAACATTACTATAAATTGGTTGGTGTTAATATTTACTTTAATTATGATAATAATTTTCAGTCATATTTGTTTTTTTGTTCTCAAAAAAAAAAAAAAAAGTTCAGTGCAGGTTCAATAAAATAAACTTAAAAAAACTTAAGGGAGTTTGAAAGTGAGAATATCTTTAAAATTAAATATATCGCCTTGAATCATATATAAAAAAATTTTAATAAGAATTTAATTTTAATAAGGGTTTATCAGTTTATTCTACCATTTATATACAAAAAACATTCAGTTATCACGCTTACGTTTACGTTTGCGTGATATAAACAAATTGATTACATTGTCGGAAACTTTTTCAAAACGATATTCAGAGGAACCTAGAGATAAATGTTTGATTTCACTGTTATTATGCACTGTTGTTGTATCATTTAAATCAGTTATTGAATCTTTTAGCTGCGTGTTATTTAAAGTACTTTGATCATTTTCCTGATTTAAATCAAGTGTCCCAACTGGAGTTACACTAGGCTGCATTTCGTTCAGGGGCGACGGTGGTAAAATTGTTACATTATGCACTTCCACAGCCACAGTGGGTGAAATTTTGTATTCAGTTGTGTTAATGGGCGATTGAAAGATTTCATGTAACTTTGAATCGATTTCCTTTAATTTGTTATCATCGTCTTGCTGATTTGGAGTCTTCGGCAGAGAGTCGGCAAATTCAGTACTTTGTATCGATACTTCTGTATTAAAAATGGGATGATTGGGCGATGCGAGGGGCGAAGATTGACTGCAAGATTGCTGTGAAGAGTTTGTTATGTTAGCTGGGGTTTCTATCGAGGTACTTAACACCTTGACCACGCGTCTTCTGCGTGGCTTCGGTTTTGCTACTGGTGTTATGGGAATTTTAATTTCATTTGGTATCACAGTGGGTTTTTTAATAACCGGTTCACCGTCATCGCTGCTGGAGTCTATAATTCTTAGTTGATTTCTTGACTTTCTGCGTATTCTAATAGTTTTTTGTTGTGACATTATTGCTGAAGAATCGGAATCAAGTTCACATATTTTGTTCTCTGGTGGTTTTTGCGGGGAATGCTCTAGTTCACTTGTATCCTCCATATTTAAAGCGTTAGGTGGCTTCCCAAGCATTTGCATGTCTTTTTGTTGCACCAATTGCGTTGAGGTATCAATATTTTCCTTCAAATTGGAGTTGACACTATGTCCAATATAATCTAGTTCCAACTTTTCTTTATCTTCAACATTTAATGCCTTGTTTGAATTTGGTATTTTACCAGGCTTTGTTTGCCTTAATAAAACAGAAGAATCATTAGGTTGGGCCAACTGTTTGCTGATAATCGTTGCTTTTCCTAAATCTGCTTGAGCAAACTTGGCCTGCACAATATCTCTTGTAAAGCCTGGATCGGCATTACAGCACTCCACAGTTTCTCTGTGATTTGTAGACTTTCTGCGAATTTTAACGAAATTTTTTTCAGGCGTTTTAACCGAATACAATTTTTCTGCTGGAATAGCATCATTACTAATTTTAGATTGACTGGAATTTTTCTGTATTCTTTCCGTCATTTCATTTAATTCGTGTGGTTTCGTTAAAAGTTTTTCTTTGTTTTGGGAATTTTGTTCAATTAAGGATATTTTTGATGCTGTTCTCAGAGTTGGTTGTGATTTCTCCTCTGCTGCTTCTTTAACTAGTTTTAATTCTTCGGAATTTTTATTATCTTCTCGTTTATTCAATGAAATACTTTCCTGGTTTCTTGGATCTAAATTTCGTCTTTGGTTTGTAAATTTTCCACGTGCACTAATGACAATTGGTTGTGCCAAAGCATTTGAGGTTTCGGAACTAGTATTCGCTTGTTGACTATTGCCTAAGTTAAGAGGAGTTTTATTTACTTCAAAGTCATTAGATTTTATTGAATTATTTTTTGAGACTTGAATATTCAAAAATTCTTTGTCAATATTACAAGATTTTCTTCGCATTTTTAACGAGTTTTGCTCACTAAATATAACTGGACCAGCACCAAGTCTCATTTGTTGACTTCTATTCTGGTTGAGAACAGTTTCTTCAGGTCTAGATATCCCTGATTGTTCTGCATCGTTTAAGTCTGCTTTATTATTTGATGAATTTCTTATAACACCCATGGATTTTCTACGCATTTTAAGAGAAATTATAGTATTTGTTGGACCGCTATTGGCCACCTGTTCCAACTGAAGCAAAGTTGTCTTGGGAAATGCTGTTTCTGCGTGCATTAATTTTTTACGCATTTTAAAAGATTTAATGGCTTTTTGCTCTTTAGGAATATTATGTTCATTAATAGCTTTACTGGTTCTATCGCTTTGCTTATCAGCAATCTCAACTTCCTCAATGGCACATCTTTCAGTATATGATTTATTTGTAGTTAAACCACTGGACATCGCGTGTTCCTTTAAGGAAGTCTGCTTATCAGCTTCAGGCTTACATGATTTTACATTTTTATTTAGTTCCTTTGAGGATAGTTTCTCGTCATTAGTTTTCGCTTCCTTGTGATTTACTTCTTCATTACTTAAATCTAAAATCCTTCTATGTATATTAATCGGGTTTTTGGGATTCTTTGTTTCGGTATTAGATGAGACTATCTGGCAATTGTCCTGGCATGTTACGTTACTTGAGGCATGCGCAGACGGTTTCTGAAGTTTTCCAGGACTTTTTGATTCATTATTTTTGCGGACAGATTCATCACCTGGATTAAACAACTTTCTCTTTCCCAGATTTGTTTTACTCGAAGAACTTTGCATGTCTTCTTCACTTATACGTTCGATTTTATGTCGCCCCACCTCATTTACAGCCTTTTCTATTATATTCGATTTAAGTGAATGAGAATCGTTTTCACCTACAGCTAATTTTTTATGCTCTTCCGTTTGTTTTTTGTTTTTCATCTCCTGTTCTGTATATTCGTTCAATTGTTCACTGCAGCCAGCGTTTTCTATTTCAACATATGTTTCCAATTTCCAAGAACTATCTATTGCGTCATTAGGATTCTTTTTTATTTTCGGTATACGATATGATGATAAGTGTAACTTAGGTGGTCGAACCTTAATGCCTATGTCTTCCAATGATATGAAATTCGTGTTTTTATTTTTCGTACTATTCTTTTTCAAAAATGGTTTTGCTACACTTTTAGATTTTTCAGTTTTTATAACCCGTTGTTCCTCAACTAAAACTTTAGCTGGCGCTTCTTCAACAGCTGCAGTGCCCGAAGAAATAAGTGAATTTGTGGCCAATGACATTTTCTGATTCTGTTCATCTACTTTATCACAATTAGTTTTATTTATTGAAATAATGTTGAGTTGAGTTTCTTTACCTTCAGCTTGTCTCCTTAGAGTTTTTGGTGAAACATTGCTTTTCGTCAATTCACAATTTCTGCTTTCCTCCAGCTGCTTGTTACATTCAGCAGAGCTACTCTTCTTTGTGGAAGTTACGACACCATCTGCTGAAAAGTTCTGCTTCTTGTGAAAATCAACATTTTCAAAATCTTTTAACCGATTTTCGAAAGTTATTCGCTGTATAATAGAATCTGAAATATTGAAAGTATCATGGGGAATTGTATTTATTATAAAGCGTTTGTTCTTTTTTCTTTGTCTGTTTTTTTAGTTACTTTTTTAACATTCTGAATGATGATGTACTACACTTTGTATGTATTTACAAATATTTATAACACTGTAGAATTTAACAAAATATTTTTGAAGCGAAACATTTTCAAGCACATAAATTAACCACCAAATTAGGCTTGTTAATATATTTTATACAATATACATTAAATATTAACAGAATAAGATTAATAATAAACTAATTAAATAAAGAAAACATTTGACTTTAACTTAAAATAAATAGCGATACATGAATTGAAACTGGTTACGAAATATTATTACGGCAATAAGCGTTAAATTATTTACATACATCACTCCACCATCATAAAAAAAGGAGGCCGTTCCGAATTGCAAAAATGTATGTATTGAGATAAATCTTACGTCTTAAAATTTACTTCCATATTGAGAGGCAAATGATGTAATCAAGGAATTTGTTAAGTTAAGTGAAGGCTGCGATATGTCATTAAAGGCCTCATTTGTCTTTACTTTTTGCTGCTGTTCTGTGCCGCTCTGTTTCTAAATTTTAATACTTACTTTTCCTTTAGTAACTTATAAGCTGTTTCTGACCAGAAGGGTCACAGTTTTCCACTAAAGTGATGAGTTTCGCATGGCCCATTGTTATGTTTCAATAAAATTAAATTTGTTTCTGGTAAAAATTTAATTAATTAATTAATTGTCACTTACAATTACTTAACATTTCGCCGATATCAATACAATAATGATGAAGGAGGGCACTCTGATGTAACATTAGGATTAGTATCCGCTGAAGCCGGTGTAATTCAGGGACCAGTGTATATGTATATGCCTTCATCACTTGAACTTTCCTATAATAACTGATACAATTGCACAATAATCCACATCAGCAAAATGCGTGGGCGTGCGTGAGGACTCAAACCCGGGACCTTTGCTTTTGTAGTCAACGTGCTAATTAATTTAGCCAACGCCAACCTTACAAGTTAGGTGTAAACCACATGTCGTGTGAAACCACAAAAACACTTATACCTTTTTGGTCCATTGTGGCACCTGAGAAAGTTTCCTGAGCTCAAGAGCGCCCTTGTGGTCATTATCTTCCCTGCTAGTTCAGGGCAATGACACAGAGAAGGTCTTATTCTTCATCATTGTCTTGGCAGGTAAGCAAAAGTGATTATATTCTACCCTTAGCCTCTGTTCAGTGTTCGATCAGCATGAAAACTAAAATCGAGATTTTTTCCTATTTTCCGAAATCAAAATAACCGCAATTTTATTATTTAGGTGATCACGAAATCTGAGATTCCATGAGAGTAGGGGTAACTCTTCACATTCCAATTCAAGTGGAACCTGTAAGATTGTTCCAGTTCTTGCAAACTCAGTTTCCTGAAAACCTCTATGTCAGGGGTGCCAGTTGCTCATAATTTTGAACTATTCTACCATCTAGTTTAGAAATGATGGGCAGTCGAGGGCAGTACTTATTCGTAGAAATCGGGAATTCTACGAGCGGCCCTAGTGTATATGTTAAATACGGTTGTTTAAGTGATACTCACTCTCAACCAAACCGTAACTTCCTTGATAGCAAGTATCTCCAGCTGGTAAACACTGCAGTGATCCAGAAGTCACTTTGCAACACGAAGATCTAATATCCCCGAGCATCATTCCTACGAGATTTTCTGAATGGTATAAAGATCTTGTAAATGTAATGAAGTAGAACAGGGGAGTTTGGTCAATCCTCCATCTCCAACTTTCGAGGTCCACTATTCTGCAATGACCAATGCAGTTTCCGATCCAACTAGAAATACAACGAAGACGGATTGCAGAGATTGTTGCCATCTCCTTGCCTACTAAATGCAATGATATCAGGTGTAGAAGCCTCCTGCAGTGCAAAGAGTACTGGTTATAAACAGAGAAGCAAGTCTTTGAACCTTATCCTCTTCGCCAGGAAAATCCACCACACGATGAGATTATGTAATGAGAATTAAACGTACAGAGCCGTATAGATCTAGTAAGAGATTTTTGGGGTGACACTCCAACTCTTTGCAATGGATTTATTGCAGAGATAAAGTGCAATTGTTGCATTGCTGAACCACTCTAGAATATTTTTCATAAAACTCAACCTAGAACCAAGAAGGAAACCGACATATTTTGCAGTGTTTGACAATTTCATCTCCGTGTTGTTAAGGGTAATATATTGGAAATCAGGTGCCTTATACTTCCTCCAGAAGAAAACTAGTTGCGTTTCATTGAGATTAGGTAAGAAGTATCTTCCTTTAGAGAAAGAGACAATTTTCTCTAACAGCTATTGTCGCATTATCCGATTTTGCACCCCCACGATTCTATAGATAGAGCACGGGATTTGGATCTGAATTCCTTTATTTGCTATAAAGGTTATCTATACGGTAAAGTATCAATCAATCATGTTGCATAATCTTGCATTGGCCCCTACATACATTTAACAAAGCACCAATTATCGCAACCGGAGAATTGTTGTTAAAGGCCCCCTTATTATCTAAGAAGGCCAAAAGAGAGTATTCACCCACAGAAATTAATTTCTCTGTTATACTAACCAGCTCGTGTAGAGCCGATTCGGTCGACTTTCTCCTCTGGTATGCATACTGACACGAGAAAAGTACCTTGCTTGCTTGCGAATGTAGTGATAATCTATTCTTTATAGTGAAGAAATCATAAACTTATTGGTTTGTGATATGAGAGCTTTTAACAGCCTTTGAAATGGATACCACTTTCCATTTCCTCCATATACTAGGAATTTGACTCAGTGTTAGGTAACTGGTGTAAGTCCTCAGTAGCCTAAGGGCTTTGGCATTCGATATTTCTTCCAATTAGGATGGTATAATACCGTCTGGTTATAAACTTTTCAAATCCCAGATTAAGGTATGCATATTAATTATATGATACTTGTTCATAGGTTTTGAATACTGAACAGATGTCCGAATCTCAGATACTTATGTTCGGATCATCTAGAATTAAGCATTTAAAGCTGCTGCGTCCAAGCCATATGCACAATGTGCAAACTTTTACAAAAGATCTTTTGCGCTTTCACACCGGCTACGACAAGAGCTCAACAGCCAATCTGATCTCGGTGATAACAATGCTTTTTCTCACTTTGCAAAGAAACAAGAACAAATTTAATAGCTCTGAAAGCTGTTTACCTCAAATGCAAATGTCAGAGTATTTGAGATTGGACGTACCTGTTTTAAGGGAGCGGATATTGCAGTTTTTTTCAAATAATCAATCGATTTTAAAAGCCTTTATTTTTTCAAGGTTTGCAAAGGAACACATTTACTACATTTCCAGCCAAACGGGACAAATGGGAGGTGGAAAATAAGATGAATTGGGCAGGAGAGCCTTTATGATTGGAAGTGGCATTCTCTCGACCGCTCAGGGAATTTGGTATGCATGTTGCTGAATGAAGCAATCGAAATCGACTATGGTAACATTCTCTAACAAGCGGAAGCTGGATAACTGATCTTCTTCTATTTCCCTCCTTAATTATAATGAGTAGGAGTAACCAGGTTTATGCGTGAATATGATAAACCAATGACACACATTTTATTTGATGTATTCGGGTATGTTCTGCATTCCAAGTGATATTGAGACGAGGGGAATTACCATAGAATTCTTTTTGGAAAAATGTATTTATAACAATGCTATGGTGATTCCGCACGATTTAGTTTCACATGGAATATAGAACATACTCAATTGTTTCCGAAATTCCTTTTTTGAATCATATTAGTCTAAATTTTCCATACTCTGTACTCACTTTCATTAGAAATGTCATACAACAGAGTTTGGATGAATTAAAGATCTATGACACAAAGGAACCTTTTGACAACATATGCTCATCATTAATTCGTTCATTGTCGTGGAAGTAAACCAATTACAAATCAAGCATCGCATACAAAAAAAAAAAATGTTTTACCAATATTTTCAAAAGCAGTGGCAATGAAATCGTTTTTTTTTTTTGGATTTAAGATGATCCTATAGCAAATTACGTATTAGTATAAATATGTAGCACTTACCTTTTGAACTGAACGGCTTTTCACAGATTTCCAATCTTTCAACGGAGCTTGACAAGGTTGTCATGGAATTGTCTAGACTATTAATTAAAGCAGCATTTCCAACACTACCATCTAAAGATTTAACATTATTTTCCCCACGGTCAGATTTTGATGATTTCGCGAAAATGGTGGGACGTTGGTGTCCTTGAAGATCGAAAGATTCCACGTTGTTTGAGTTAGTTTTTTTAATGTCATCATCTACTGCAGTTGTTATTCCTTTATGGTTATCTAACTTGCTATTTAACACAATAGTACTTGATAATTTCTGTGGCACTTTAAGATTTTCAGTAGTTGTTTTAGGTTTACGTCCTCTCTTTTTAAGATGCAGTTGTACGTCAACAACATTCCTTCCAACATTTTCATGTTGTTTCCTGGGTCTTCCGACAGATCTTTTAGGCTCTTGATTTAAAGAACTATTATCTCTAAAAGCTTCTGGTTTACCCTTTGCTATTGCTCTTAGTCTTGCTTTAACAGTTTTAGGCAATTTCTGTTTGCATTGCTTGATTTTCTGAACTTTCGATTTCTTTAGTTTTCTGTAATTTCCCTTTTTGTGTTGGCATTCGGTTTGTGTGTCCGTTTCAGAAGCTAATGACTTCGGCAACTTGCCTTCAGTAAGTTTTTCATCCCCACTATTTTGTTGCGGAGAGCTGGAAGTATTTTCAAATGAGTCTTCTTTAATTTTTAATTGTTCTTCGTCAGTTGTATCGATATCGGCATCATCCTCGATTTCAGTCATTTCGTTTTTATTATCCAATAACTCCCAATGCAATTTCTTGTTAGACTTGGTGGCATTCTCTAAATTATCAACATTGCATAAGACGCTGACAGCTGGTAAAATATATTCTTTAATTTTGGCGGTAAGATGGGGAGATTTCTTTTTGGATTTGAGAATCTCCTCCTCGGATGGAGAAGACTTTTTGGAAAAAATACCGCTAAAATTTGAAGGTGTTGGAGAAGTGGTGGAGATTGAAGGTAATTCGGAAGCAGTATTAAACGTTTCCGTTAGGTTAGTGGTAATTGTTGGCAAAGTGCTTAATTGTGGAGTTGCTGGACATTGAACTTGGTTATGGAGTAAAGAAAAATTCTCATTACTTTTAGTAGGAATTTCAATCACAGGAGTTCGGTTATCAACTTTATCCGGATTTCGAAGTTCAGCCTCACTAGTTTGAAGTTTACTTTGCAATATTTGACTGCCGTATTCATAACTTTTTATTGTATTGGTTTTATTTGGTTCGTGTAGTGTTTCTGAAGAGCATTGTACTTGGTGTGAAGTTTCAGTATTTGCGGAAATAATTTGTGGTTCTTTCAAGTCTGTGATATTCTTAACAACCTCAACAATTTCTCCGTCTATATTTATTTCCTTGGTAATTACTTTCCTTGAAGAATTAATTGTAGTTTTCTCTGTGCAACTCTCAACTTGATCACCATCATCATAAGTTTTCATACCAATTGTTTTGTCAAGTGGTAAGATTGATAGTGGAGGACCTGTTTCATAAACTGTGCTGGCTTTTGTCTCATTCGCATTAGATACAAAATCTAAGCTCGGATGCTGTGAAAATGATACCAGATATTTATGATGGCTAAATAGTTCATCATCTGAAGCTGTTGTTTGCAATTGGTTTGTTTTTGTTTTGTTTGTTTTTATGCCAGTAGGAATGTGGGATATAAATACTACGGACGGTTTTGATTGCTTCAGTAAATGTTTCTTTTCAGAATTATTTTTTTCCACGAATTGTGCCGAATTGTGTTCATCAACCTTCCTGCAAGTTTCACTATTTCCTGGCATTTCATGGATATAATTACTGGCAGGAAGTCCATCAAGCACATCTCTAACTTTTTCTGCTTGTTGGGGTATAATCTGAGGGGATGTATCAGAATGCTCTGGCATTTTTTCCTTTAGATTTTTAGTTTGTTCTCCACTTGCCAATTCCTTAGTATGATCTTCAGCGTTCTCTAAATTTTCCTGTAAATTTGATCTCTTTAGATCTATAGTTTTAAGATTGTCCACTAGATTTTCTTTTGATTTAAATGATTCAGCAAGATTTAGGGGGATTTTGTGATCTTTAACTATTCTTGTAGTGGTATCAAGATCCTTTTCCACATTTGCCTTACTTTCACATTCATTCATTTCTATTTCAATTGATTTTTGTCTATTTGGCTCAAATGTAGTTTCAGTTTGCTGAACTAAAGTAGAAGATTTGGCAGTTTGATCATCACAAAGTATATTATTCCTTTCCATTAGTTTTACTTGTTCAGGCTTTGAAGCTGCTATATTTTTTATTGCCGCGGATTCTAATATAGACTCTTTTGATGTATGCGCTTCAGCTTTCTTCTTTATGGAAGCAGCTTCAGGTAGACTTTCGCTATTTTCGCTTGTGTTTTGAATGGCTTTTGGAATTATTTCTATGTTATTTTTGCTGCTAATAAGTGCACTTTTAATTTCATTCAGCTTGGCAGTGACAGCGCAAGTTAAAATTTCTACTTCAAGCGAAATTTTAGTCTGAATTTTATCTTTTGACGAGAACAGCCCCTCCTGACTGACTGAACTAGAGGCTGTGACCAGACTTTCATTTGGAATTGTGGTTACTTCATTCAAACTTTTGTGGGAATTTGATTTAGTTTCAGTGTCTTTAACTTTCTTCAACTCCTTCACTGAAGTGTTTTCTTGCAAGTTTGAAGCTTCCGCATTTGTTTCAGTTCTGCTTTCTTTTTGGCTACTAGAAATTGTTGCATCATCTACTATTATTGTTTCCTGTACGGATGAACATGATTCCAAAAGATGAGATCCATTTGTAGAATATAAAGTTTGATATGCAGTTTCATCCTTTGAATCTTTTGTTTCGAGTCCTGAGAGTGTTTCGGCGTTACGTGTTTCAGTTTTACGTGAAGGTTTAGTTTCATCATCACTAACATATTTGGTTCCCTCCTCGGAATTATGATCTTCTAACACTGTTTCATTTGTAACGTTATTATGCCCAACTTTTGAGTTTTCAATTGATTCTTGTGAAAGCTGGATATTAGTCACATTATTTGGAAACTCTTTGTGCGAAGTTTTTTGTGTTTCTGATAAGGAAAGTGTTTCTTTTCCGTTCGCGACTGGGCAGACATTTGGCTGATCATTTCGAACAATTTCAAGAGCTACATTCGTAAACAATTTGTCTGGTTGAATTTGCTCAGTATTTGCTACCATTTCATCTATTATATCTACATTAAATGTTGTTGCTGTAATTACAGGTTTAAATTTAACCGTCTCTTGAGTATCCATATTTTCATCTGGTTTTTCTTTTTCAATTGATTGCCTTTCTTCAGCAGAAGACTCTACAATAATAACGTCATCTTCAAATGATTCATCTGATGATTTGTTTAAATTATATCGCTCCGTAGGAGAGCGAAGATCGATTCTTTCAATTAGAGAAACTTTAGCTTGTTCAGCGAATTCGGACATTGTTACACTTTCAACTAATTTTTCTTTACTTAATAAGTTTTCTTCTTGCAAATGTCTTTCACGGGATATGTATATGGTTGCTGGTTCGATATTGGAGGTAGGATTCTTTTCCATAACTTCCATTTGAGCAGAATTTTCAAGAGTCTGCGTCATTTTAAGCGAGTTTATTTCCTTAGAGCGATTCACTACAACAGTTTGTTCATTGTTAAGTAAGTTTTCTGCTGAGTTGGATGAAATTATTTGCTGTGCGGTTGCAAAAACATCTTCCTTTTCCTTTTCAATAACTTTCAATTGGTTAGGCAATTTATCCATTTCAATTTCTACAGCTTTCCTTTGATAACCACTTTCAAATAACTTGCATGATATGGCTTCATCTGGGCTGGCGCTGGAATTTTCGCCTTGAACCTGCACAACTTTTGCTGGAGAAAATATTTCAACTGTTTCCATATTTTTCGAACAAATAGCCCCTACGCCTTGCTGATCTATGAGTGATTTTTCTGATGAGCTGATTAAAGTTCCCTGCTCTGTGATAGATAAAAGATTTTCCATTTCTGAAAATCCTTTTTTGCTAGGAAACTCAACAATGTGTATGGTTTTATTAAATTGTTCTCCACTTAATGATTTTTCTTTTTCATAAAAGTTTGAATTGCCTGAAGTTTTTTCTCCTTCAGAATTATCTTCATCCAATTTTTCTTCTACAGAATCTTCTTTTACGTGTGATTCTGTTAGACAGCAATCCATAATTATTTTACCATCAGTAGCTATATTTGCATCTGATTCGTCAGTCTTGTGGCACAAAGTTTCCTTCTCTGCAAGCACTGGCTTATTCAACTCTTTTGAATTTGGACACATTTCACTAGAATCATTACCAATTCTTGTAAGTGGGAAAATACATTCTACTTTATTTTGTACAGTCTTTATGGCATCTTGACTATGCAGAACAATTGAAGATGTTAACTCAGTCTTTGACATATTTTCAGTTTCCAAATAATTATTTTCTACACTTGACTCGGTGGAAATATATTTTGTAACATTACTTGCATTAAATTTGTTAATTAATGGTACTTCTTGGCAAATAGAATTAAATTCGAGTGCTCCTTGGACTTGATTTGTATCTGTTGTAGTTTCTCTTGACTCGACGGATTCAGGAGTTACACCATTGATTCCCATTTCTGCACAAATAAGAGATTTCGATGGTTTTATTGATTCATCTTGATCAGTCTTATAAGGATTTCGAAGTGGAATATTGGCAACAATTTTCTTTAGAAGATTATCACAAATGTCCTTTACTTTTCCGTCAGTTATTTTAACAGTAGTTGTAGCTTCATCCTGTTTAACACTTTCTTGCATTTCCAAATTATCTTCAATTTTATGAATTGCAATTGAGTTATTTTTCTCTTTGCTATATATAGATTTACTTTCGGTTGCACTCTTTTTATAAACGACTTCTGTTTTATTTTCTTGATTCCCTTTCATTATGACATTTTTATTGCAATTTGTTGTTTCATCAATTGCTGATGGTTCATCGCAAGTTAAATTTACTTGATTTTTAATTTCAATATCTATTACTTCTATAACTTCAGTATTATGCGCTGGAATTTTAGCTTTTTCATTAGACCTTAGATATTCGACTTCTGATGTCGGATTATTTGCTCTAGTATCAGTCACTTTTGTATCAATTTCCTTAACATTTGCATTACAGTTTTCTTGAATTTGTAACGCATTAATCGATTTATCTTGGATAGTAGTTTCTCTCCCCTGGACACATAAATCGAGACCAGGAATTTTCACAAAATCAAGTTCCATTGCTAAATCATCTTCAACAACTTTAGTCAAATCCACGCAAGCAATTGTCTCAACGTTTTGTTCCAAATTTCGTGTAGGTATGAAACAGTTATCGATTTCAGTTTTATCAACTATAGTTTCCTCAGGTGTATTATGAGTAGAGCTCATAATTTCTTTAGTTTTATTAATTGGCGTCGACATACAGCTATTAATGTCCGTATAATCTGATGGTGAAGTGGTGGCTGAACTTATGACTTCAACTTGAGAAGTTTTTGCCAGTATATCTTTAATATTATCTAAAAGTGAAATGGAGCTTCTTGTATTGGTGGACGTGGCATGGCATTGGCCAGGCGATTCACCGAAAATTTCATTGAACAAGGCCACTTTTCGTGGCGTAGAAAGTTGACACCTTTCTGCTGCAGATATAGTCGTCGTTGGAACTGTTAACTCAATTTGATTTTTGTTTACACTATCCATATTATCAATTTTATCAAATTTATTTTGTTGCTGATCTTCTACAATGTCACTCGAACTTTTTTGTACTTTTTCTTTTTCAATTTGCTTATTTTTGGTATTTACATTAACAACTTTTGAGTTTTCGTTCTCATTTATAGGCTTATAAGAACTTTCCTGTTGCGAAGGATTAGTTGTAAGCTGTTTGCCTTTTTCTTGGCTGTAAAGAGAAAATGAAAATGTCACGCAAATTTAAATTTTTGAGATTTTTTACAATACAATTTACCAAAAAAAAATATACCAGCTGTTTCTTACTGTTGCAGTTACATTCCATTACAGTCGCCTAACTGAGCCTTTATTGTCTCTCTGTTTATTTTCAATAAACAGTTCTTTGTTAATTGTTTAAAAGCTCAGTTAGCCGAATGTAATGTAATGTAACTGCAACGGTAGAAAACAGCTGACCGATATTTTTATATGATAAGTAGGTTACGTTACATTCATCTCTATAACCATTTTCATTACTTTTCACATAACAATATCGATCAGCTGTTTCCTAAGGCTCAAGGCTCAGTTAGCCGACTGTAATGGAATGTAACTGCAACGGTAGAAAACAGTTGATGATATTGCTATATGTCCCAATTTACATTTGAGACGTTTCTTGCCGGTAATTTTTGCAATTCTCTTTTGTTCTTGCCCGAAGCTTTTACATATTGGAAATTAATAGACAGACAGAAATTTTGTAGTTTGTTTACTTCTTCTTCGCGTTTGCTAGTTACACACATATACATACATACCATATGCCTTGATAATACACATCAAGTATCCATACATGCGTTGAAATGAGAAAAATCATATGAAGCAACAAGAATAAATTGCGAAATGTAGAAAAGAGAATCTAAAAATGTCCGGTACAGAGGGTCGTGTACTACACACTCTGCATCTTCACCCCTTCTTCAACTAACTTCGTCTGTCTGTCTTTCAATTTCCGAAATGTAAAAGGGCACTATGAAAAATAATGTACATATTTTTACATTCCGTTTACATCTCTATAACCATTTTCATTACTTTTCACATAACAATATGGATCAACTGTTTCCTACTGTTGCAGTTACATTCCATTACAGTCGGCTAACTGGGCCTTTATTCTTGTTACTCTTCTTATTAGTATTTATAAAAATAACAGAACTGGGTTACAAATTAAATATTTTTATAGCAGAAGTGCTCAAATCTGTTAAACCGTGATTACGGTGATTTATAAATCACATTCACTACGAACAAAAAAAAATCACTTATTGTATACAAAAATTAGGAAACGTATATTAAATTTAATTGAACTATATATAATGAATTTTAATCGGGAATAATTTCTTAGTCGGTAGTTAAGCAGCTCTAAGTTGAAGAACATCTCTCGCGTCATCGTAATTATTTTTTAAGTGCGGTCAGGCTTGTGTCTGTAGTTTGGCCTTCGAGAGTTTTTAAACATAAAAAACATAACAAACACAAACACAACTCGCAAGGCGACTAGCTTGTCTGCGAAAAACACCCAGGGTCTATGGTGGGAATCGAACCCACGACCTATGGACTGAGAGGCTAGCATCGCTACCACTCAGTCACACGAGCACGTCTCGCTCGCACTGGTTGACTGATCTGCCACGGATAACCGTATAATCTTGCGGTTTTTTGTGGAATTTCTTTAACAACCACATTGCTACTTCCTATGTGAAGGCATAGGTCGTGTACAGTCAGTCACAAAACCTTTTAAAATACTGTTAATACCATCTTGGGCATATGGTCTAGTTACCCCGTCCATATTTGTGCAACACCATATTATGCAAATTTACTTTGTATAATATGTATAATAAATAAATAAATAAATAAATTCTCTATCTGTCTCAATCAGCTTCTTCCTATGTGAAGGCATAGGTCGTGTATAGTCAGTCACAAAAACTTTTTAAAATTCCGTTTATAACATCTTGGGCATATGGTCTAGTTACTCCGTCCATATTTGTGCAACCATATTCTACTAAATTTACTTTGTAGAATATGTAATAAATAAATATATAAATTCTATATCTGTCTTTTACTTCATTATCTGTACTTGCACCATCCCTTTCCTACTATCAGGTTATAACAAAGGGACCTGTTAATTGGGTCCAAGTGACCTGGAAACTTATTTTATCTTCTGGACAAACTACCGAAAAAGCTGCGACTCCAATATGGATAACATCAAATCCTCTTCCAACTCTAACCAACAGGCAGCAAGCGTGATTAAATGCATCAAATCAGCAGCCAACGCCACCATCCCGCAGACTATTCCAAAAAAATACAAACCACGTGTTGCTTGGTGGAACTCAAATTTAGAATCTTTAAGGAATGAGAAACAAAGGCTTTGGCACATTTTTAGAAGATTAAAAACAGATACTAACTTAATCTTATACAAGAAATGTAATGCACTCTTTAGAAGATCTGTCAAAATAAGCAAAGCTGATTGTTTAAAAAAGTTTACATCCAATATTAACCCCAACTCCACCCCTCCACGTATGTGGAATGACATTAAGCGAATTACAGAGGCCTATACTCCCAATACAATTAAATATATCAGGTATGGTAATGAGCTATTAAGATCATCAATTGATATTGCAGACTATTTTGCTAAACATTGGTCTGAATTATCTGGCAATAAAAATTTTTCGCCAACTTTTCTTCGGACTAAAGCTAATACTATAAACACTTCCTACTCCCCCAAAGCACTAAGTTCGTCTTCCCAAAAAATGCAATCCCCTATAACTATTACAGAGCTAGAAGCTGCTCTCCAATCATCCAAGGGCAAGACACCTGGCGAAGATCGAATACCTTACTCTATGTTAAAAAATCTAAGTTCTAAATCTAAGCAGACGATACTAAAATTATATAATAGTATTTACTCTAGCGGTATATATCCCTAAGCTTGGAAAATTGCTACTGTTGTTCCAATACAAAAACCTAATAAAATAATACATGTAGTAGATGGGTACAGGCCCATATCCCTCCTCCCGTGTATTAGCAAAATATTAGAAAAAATACTGGCAGAACGCCTTATGTGGTATATGAAATCCAATAATTTTATCTCACCCAACCAAGTAGCTTTCATGAGGAGTCAAGGCACTAACGACGTTCATCTTTACCTCCAACACTATATCTACAACGCTCTGTCTAGTAAAAACCATGTTAACGTACTATCAACAGATTTTGAGAGAGCCTTCGACCGGATCGGCATCCATATTGTATTGAATCAGTTAAAAGAATGGAACATTTGCAAAGAAATGTATCACATTTTAAAACATTTCTTAAGTAACCGCAAATTTAAAGTGAAGGTTAATAACCAATACTCTATCACATCTTCTCTACAAAACGGTATACCGCAAGGCTCGCCCCTCTCAGTAGTGCTATTTTTAATCGCATTTAATCTAGGTAATCAGCGTAATTTTTTCAAGACAGAGATACATCGAACATGCTATCTATGCAGACGACGCAATACTTTTCACCAAACACAACAGTAATAATGAAATAAAAACTGATTGTTTAAATATTATAAAAGAAGTCGAAGATTGGGGTGAAATTTCTGGCGCCGAACTCTCTATTAATAAATGCAAACTTCTCCACATCTGCAGAAAACGAAACTGCAATATGACAGATATACAATATAATAACCTCACAATCAAATCAGTTGACGAACTAAAAATTTTGGGTGTCATATTCGACAAACATCTAACTTTCAAACAGCATTGTCTACACCTTAGAAAGAATTTGAACTCTAGACTCAACATTATAAAATCTATAACATCAAAACGTTGTCTTATCCATATGTCATCTATGATTAATATAACTCGCTCAATCATCCTCTCCAAAATCGACTACGCACTCCCTATATATGGAACCTGCGCTCAATCCAATATAAAATATATTCAAGCACCTTATCACGCCGCTATAAGACGCAGTATCGGTGCTTTCCGTACTAGCCCCATCAAAAATATTTTGGCGGAAGCTGGAATGCCTTCTATAGAAGACCGTATCCTACTTCTTACAAATAAAATAATTCCAAAAGTTATGGTTTGCCGCAATAATATTACTTTTAACGAAGTCGTCAAGTTACTAAATCGATCTAGCACGCCTAGATTCAAATCAGCTTTAGTTATTTGCCTGGAAAACGCCAAAAGCCTAGGATTAAACATGAACCCACTCCTTTACAAATACTCTCGTGAACCTCCTTGGCTTCTCGAAAAATCAATATTTATGGATTCGTTTACCAGGTTCCAAAAGGCTTCTACAGCACCTCTGGTCTACAAACAAGTCTTCCATAATATTAGCGATGACTTTACAAAAAATGGTTGGAAATTCATATTTACCGATGGCTCAAAATCTATCTATTCGACCTCTTTCGCAGTTGTGCACAATAACGGCAAAATCATCAGCCATGGCCTTCTCGACAGCTATTGCTCGAATTTCACAGCTGAAGTAGCAGCAATATTTAAAGCAGTTGAATATGCAGCGCAAAAGTCGCTCCGGGTTATTATTTCCACCGATAGCCTCTCAGTTGTTTTAGCAATTAAGAACATTATGTATGACTCGCCACTGATAACCAAAATCAGAAACATTTGCATAAAAAATTCCAACAAAATTAAAATTTTGTGGATTCCCTCACACGTTGGTATCACTGGCAACGAATATGCCGACTCTACTGCCGTCAATGCAAAACACATGCCTCTGCTCAAATTTTTGACGCACGAACCCCGTGATATCTTAAATGTCATACACAATTTCCCAGAGAATATGAAAAATAACAAATGGTCGAACTACCAACACGCCTACAAGGAATTTAACGCCACTGGGATTAAACCAATCTATCCAAAATCCTGCCCTAAAAACATTTCTAACTTAGTAGTTAGAATGAGAATTGGACACAGCAAGCTTACACATAAATACCGTGTAGAAAGATCACCACCTCCACCTATGTTCAACTTGTAATGTTCAACTAAGCATATCCCACCTTCTAGATGAATGCCCCGATTTCCACAACACCAGAACAAATACTTTTGGATCCAACAAGCCGTCCGACTGTTTAAAAAATATATCCGAGGACAACATCAATTTCATTTATAAATTCATATTGAAATGTAATCTGTTACACAAGCTGTAAATTTATTCTGTATCATTTAACAGATACCTAATATGTAACTACAGGGTGGGCCAAAAGAAACCAAGGGGTGTAAAAGTTTAATAACTTTTTTGTTTATTAATTTTTTTTTATTTTTTCTTTCAGATTATATAGACAACACTTGGAAAATTTATAATGGAGAGGTGCACAACTGAACAGAGAACCAGAACAATAGAATTTTATTATTTAAACCAGAGATCAATTATTTTAACGCAAAGAGCATATCGTCGACATTTTAACGTCAGAATTTCGCCCTCTGAAGCGTTGATTCGTTGCTTAGTTAATCGTCATCACCAACATGGCAGCGTAAGAGATTTGCCTCGAACCGGTAGACCACGTTTAAGTCGCACTGCGGAAAATATTGAACGAGTACAGCAAAGTGTTAACGAAGCACCAGAAACATCTGGCAGAAGGCGTTCTGCTCAGCTAGAAATGTCTCGTGCGTCACTACGGTGCATTTAAAAAAAAGATTTACAGTTATACCCATATAAGGTGCAATCGGTCCAAGAATTAAAACCCGCAGATCATCGGCAACGTCTAAATTTTGCAAAATTTTGAAATTCGGAAATTATTTGGCCAGCGCGATCGCCAGATTTGACAGCACCCGACTATTTTCTTTGGGGTTTTTTGAAGGAGCGAGTGTATGTGAACAAGCCAGAGACAATCCTTGAACTCAAGGCAAACATTGTTGCAGAAATTCGAACGCTACAGCCACAAGTTTTGAAAGATGTTATGGAAAATGCTCTAAAAAGAGCCCATCAGTGCGAAGCTGAAAACGGTGGTCATTTAAGAGACATCATTTTTCATACTTAGTGTAAAAAAATGTCCATTTTGTATATTATATAATCTGAAAGAAAAAATAAAAAAAAGTTAATAAACAAAAAAGTTATTAAACTTTTACACCCCTTGGTTTCTTTTGGCCCACCCTGTACATAAATACTTAAATCATATTTTAACTTGTAAATTGATCGGACGAAAGCCTTAGCTAGTTTCCTTTTTCTTCCTTAATTGCCATAATTGTATTATTGTAATTAATAAATATGTAATCTTCTGAACAACTTCCCAACCTAACCTAATCACAAATATAAAACAATTACATATATTAAAAAAAAACTTACCGTAAGTCCTTTACAGATGTTTTTGAGGGGTTTTCATTTTCTATTGTTATACAAGTCTTCTGATTTTTATAGTGTTCACGGTTACTATCTGATGAATGTTTACTTCTGTGCGATGGACTTCTCGAAGTTGATTTCAATACTGTGTGGTTATCTTTACGCTCTTGGCTACGATTCTTTTCAAAGTTGTTGTATTTGCTGCTAAATTTGTCGTGTTCTCTACTGCGACTTCTACGAGAGCCTTTGGAAGAATATTCAGAACTGTTAGACGATTTTAAGGACTTTTCGTTTGTCTTTCCAGAGTTGCATTTTTTGTTTTCTCTACGTTCACGGCTACGGCTTCTGTTATAATCTTTTTTAGAAATTCTATCTCTATATTCATTTCTATGGCGATCTTCGCCAATGTCGTGGTCTTCTTCAATTCTCTTAAGTTTTTCGCAGTGGTGGAAACTATATTGGTATTTTTCTTCTTGGCAATATCTGGCATCATCTTTTCTTTTATATTCTTTTAAATGAAGTTGTTCATCATTGTAAACACGATTGCGTTTAGTAAATTCCGATTTTTCATTTTTATTACGAATCCCTGCAGGTATAGGGGTTGTCTCTTTTTGAGCATTTGGTGATATTCCTTTTTCTTTTACGTTGCTATGCCTGAATGGATTATTAAGTGTTGAGTTTTGCGAAAGATGAGGATTTTCGTTCGAGATAGGAGAATTGATGAGTATTTTTCTCCTGAAGCAAATATCATCCTTTCTGAAAGAAAAGAACATGTACATACATATACATACATTAATATCTATAATATAAAAGTATTGAATATTTTATCCAGACTTACTCCTTTCTCAAACGTTCAATTTCTTTGTCTTTCCGTCTGATTTCAGAACGAGCCGTATCAAGCAGACTTTGAAACCCCAGTTCTAGGCATTGAATATTTTTCTTCAATTTTTTAATTTCTTCCTTTAGCTTTTCTATAGTTTCAAGGGACTCCTGATGTTTTCCTTCAATTTCGTGCAATTCCTTGGATTTCTGCATATACAAACCAATAAATTATATGCAAAACTAAATCTTATTTGCAAGTCTGTGCGATTTACCTTTTCCTGTTGCTCTTGGAATTCGTCTAAATCATCATACAAGTTTAAATCATCCATTATACACGAAGTTTAATAAAATGGCCTAAAGTTAACTCAATATACAAAACATTTGCTATTTTTTTCGAGATAGATTAGTATTCTAATGCAAATAATTATAAAAAATCCAGCAAAATTAATTTTATAGAACCCGACAAAAGGAGATTTTTAATAATTTGCAACAATCATATGTTGACTGTATAAATAAAATTATTGCGCCATTACAAAGTACTGTCTAAAAATGATTTAGGAAAAAGTTAACATTTCACAACACTGATATTAACAATGTAATGTAGGGCCGTTTTAATGAACATAATAAGGTACCCATAGATAATATTATTGAGTAGTTTATTGCTGTTATTGTAGTTTCCTACACACTATACAATAAATTGCACAATACTAAAAAAAGTATATGGCACTATTTTTCTTACAATATTTTTTTTATTAAGCAAGCAAAAGTGTGACTTTATTTACTTCTCATACATATATAACAATAATTTTAAATTATTCAATGTAAAAAATGTAAAAATAATGTTTAGTGATGTACCTGGAAATAGTTATTGTACGATGCTGTCAAGAGATTACAAAAAATTCCTTGTTGTGCAATATATGTATAACAATAGTTTTTATTTTATTCAAGATATTGAGCCATATATCAATATCATATACCATATATCATATACACACAAGCAACTTTATTGCACAATATCAATTATGGCACAAAAATAAAGAAAATTTTTCGGAACTTTTAGTTTAAACCAATGTAAAATTAACGAACTGAGTACGATAAGATTATTCCATAACTCAACTTGAAAAAATGGGATAGTTTATACCAAGCCACATTCATCAGCTAGGTAGTAGCGGAAAAGTAGCTGAGCTATTTTTTTCAAATTAAAGTTCATACGAAATTAAAGTTCATATTAAAAAAATTCTTTGAAAACAAATTTACAAATACGAAAAAACTATTAAAAAATTGTGAAAAGTGCTAAACGTTGCTAGATGGTTCAACATTGAACAAATACTAAAACTTAACACTATCAGTTTAATTCAAAAAATCAGAAGCAGAGAAGCACCAGAATACTTAACTGAAGAAATAATATATGTGAGAGAAGCTCAATCGTACTAGCCATGGTGTAAAGTTAGATACACCTTGGTACCAGCTATGGAATATGGATAACTTTGGAATTGAAATAGTATCGATCTTGATCAACAACATCGATGCAGCGATCGCTTTCAAAATAGGACTTTAGTACAGAACAGTGATGTAACGAATGTCAATTTTTGATGTTCGCGAATACGAATATTTGAAACGATATTCGCGAATACGAATACGAGTATTTAATGTGAAATTTATAGACATTAAATTAGGGTTCTATTTACGCCTGCAATATGAAATATTAAAAAATTGTTATGAAAAAGAACTTCATACTCCTCTTTGCGCACTTTAAAGTTAATAAAAACTATCCAAAAATTTTAATGATCGTCAGTAAATAATATTTCAAAATGAGCAAAAATTTCTATAAAAAACTTAATTAAATTCGTATAAACTAATATTTTTATCCATTTATTTAAATTTGGTTTAGGATTTATGCATTTATTTATTTAATTTTTTGGAAAAATGTTCTTATTCGCCTGAGTTTGATGAATACGAATGCGAATATGAATATTTAAAAATTGCCGAATATTCGGCCATCACTAGTACAAAATAAGCATTAATAGAATCGTTCTTTTTACTTAAGAGAATCTGAAATTATTTTGTAATTTTTCTTTTATTTCCTTGCACATTTCTGTTTTTACTTTTATGAATTGTAGAATTAAATTTTGAACGTCGCGTTCTGTTTATGGCAAATAAAGGCCTCTTAGTCTCAGAGCACATGCGTGCCAGATGTAAACTCGGCCTTATTGTTGTAAAGTTTTAGCTATTGTGCTAGTGACATGACCTTATTATTGCGCCATCGCATTCATAAAATGAATACCGACACTCATCAAGTTGCCATAATATCAAAAAAATCCCTGGAATTCTCGTACATTTTCCGGGAAATACCGTTTGAAAAACACTAGTATAAACGTTTATAACCTGTCAAGAGATGCGTCAGAGTGCCGAAAACCAATCGGATTTTTATAGAAATGAATACACGTGTACCTATACCTTTCTCTCGGTTTTTTCTCTGTGGGCAGCTCTGATCTAAACATACTTATGCATGTATGTATGTTTATACAAACATACAAGTTTACACTACACTAAACTTAGTTTTTTTATGTTACTGTTTACTAAAGACTTTATGTAAAATTACTTACTTTTAACTTTAAAAAAAGTGGTTTTTTGCTATATACACTGTATGAATCAATAAACTTCACAGTAATAGCGGTATACCGGTATTTTAAACTCGATAACGGTATGTACCGGTAATACCGATACCGAAATAAAAAAAATACCGTTACCGTTACCGATACCGAAATTTTTAAAATAATTGTACCGGTATCAATACCGATACCGTTATTTGTTTCGGTTTCCAACCTTGCTTTAAACAATTCTATTTTTGACATTTTGGATAAACTAAAAACCATTTTGTTTTTTTTCATTGTTTTTGTAATCCTGATATTACCTGGTAATAAATGTGCCTTGGCTTATGCATGCAATTACATAATATTTTGGATACAAAATTGTTTTCCAGCATGTATATAGAAACCATCCACTGTGTCTTAAAGAAACGTTGTCGTTATCCAGCACTGATTTTTACTTATTTCGTTGGATATGGCGCCAAATTCAAACAAAATGTCAGAATCAGCTGTGGATTTTGTTTTACCTATGCAGCAAAATTTGTTTTTTTTTTTGTACTTAATTGATCGTGGTTGTTAATTTATTTGTACAAAGGTAAACAAATATATGTTAATAAACTTTAAATAGATTATTGCACACTAAAGCAAAAACATACTAGAAAATTATATATATAGACTAAAAGAACCAAACAGCAAATTAGTAAATAATGGATCCCACCATATCAGTGTCGAAGGTAAACCGCGCGTAGACCCTAATAATTTTTTAACATTTTATTAATTAAAAATATTTAGGGTTGTTTTGTTTTTAAGAATGGGGCTACTAGAGCGGATAAGACTAAAAAGACAACTAAACGTAAGAAAATGGCGGTGGATACAGGCATTTTGGGCAAAGAAGTAGCTGATCAACCATTTTATAAAGTTTATCGAGAAATGTGGCAAAATATTCAAAGCCATATAGAACGTTTGCAAAAGGAGAGCAGCGCTCGTACATTAGAAGATCTTGTCGACTATGTTGTTAAACAAAGCAAACGCCAACAAAATGCGCTGGATATGGAAGAAATTTTACCAGCTGCTGCTCTGTTAACTGGCATCAATCAACCTGATCATTTGGAACAATTCGATAATCTAGGTCAACGTATTAAAGAAAAAATCTCTGCCAGCCTTTGCATATTACAGTCAAGAGACTGTTCCAATATCAAGTCAGCCGTTGAAACTTTGGTTTATAATTTCGTGGAGGCTCCACATGAAGACGATGAAGATCGTGATCATAAACGTTTAAGAAAGATGCAGTGTACAATGAAACAGTTGAAAAATTGGTATAACAATAATTATCCTCCCAGCTGCTCGAATCAACAGGTACAAAATGATACTGAACATACAGAATCTGATGTCATTAGTAATATGAGTGAAGATAACACTGCTGGCGGGCGTCATATGTTAATTGTTATTTTGCCCGACTTTGAATGCTTCAATTCGGCAATTTTGCAAGATTTAATATTGATTTTAAGTGCGAATTGTTGCGATTTACCGTTTTGCATGGTCTTGGGTGTCGCCACTTCTATAACTGCCGTGCATAATGCATTGCCTTATCATGTTACATCAAAAATTAACTTGGGAATTTTCCAAACACAAGCCGCTCCAGTCAGCTTAAATGCGGTAAGTTTGTGTAAACTAATTTAAAGTAATATTTTTCATTTCTTAAGATTTTGCAAAATGATACTAGAGCAAATAACAAGTAGCTTTCATAAAAATTTCGAGATATACTTGTGAAGATTGTTGTTCAATTAGAAAACTGTTGCATGTCTAGTGAAAAGAACCCAAGTTTTTTATTTGGGTATTAATAGGTACAATAAATAAGCCTTTATTTACTTATAGAAAAATCGTAGTCAATTTGAATCAATTCGTTTTCTATTTTATGCCAATAATTTTTTTCTAAATATCTAAAAACTATTGAAGAACGCATTTTCAACAACTTCGTCAAATTATTATTATTATTATTATTATTATTATTATTTATTAGATTTATAACTAAATTACAAAATCTAATACTTAAATAAGGAGCATTAGCAACTAGGCCATCAGCTCTCGGTGTTACTAAAATAATACATACATATATACATTTCAAGTTTTTAATTAAGATATCTAAATAAAAATTGATTATTGCTTTTAAACTAAATTACAATTCCAGTTCTGTTAATAAAATCAAAAATTTTTTTAATGTTGTCCTCGGTGGGAAACTCTAACAAGTTTTTTGGGTTGGTAGATCCAAAAATCGATCGTCTTTCGGGTTGGTAATGTAAACAGTCAATTAAAATGTGGTTTACTGTGATGACTTTACCACAATTAGTACATAATGGGGGTGGTTCATTTCGAAGAATGTGATTGTGTGTGGTAAAAGTGTGACCAAGACGTAGTCGAGAGAAAAATCTAATTTGGTATTTACTGATGTTAGAGGGATAAACGGGTGCCACACAATTCTTGTTGATCTCCTTATAGTGGGGATGATAGTAACCAGACCACGAATTAATTATAATTTGGCGCAAGTGTTTCTTGATAAAATTATGAACGTCAGTTTTCTCAGGTCTGATTTCCATGATTATGGGTGCCATACATGCGAATTTAGCAGCTTCGTCGGCTTTGACGTTGCCTTTTATTTTGCTATGCCCTGGAATCCAAAAGATTTTTAATCTTTCATGGAATTGTATTAACAGGTCGCGAATTTCATTAACGATGTTCCATTTCAATGTATTAGGATTACAGATCGACTTGACGACTGACAAGCTATCAGTGCATATTACTGTTTTCTGCTGGGTTTTAATAGCAATATGGATTGCATTGACTATGGCTGAAGCTTCCGCAGCAAATATTGATGTGAAGTTTGGTAAAATTTTGAGTGCAAGAATCGTACCATGGGCGTCAACTATAGCATATGATGTGCTGTTTTTACTTTTTGAACCGTCTGTAAATAAAAACGACCAGCCTTCGTTCAGTAGAGTTTGTTGTTTCTCCAAAAAGTATTTTAAAAATATATCATCTGAGGTGTTTTCTTTACAATATTTAGACAGAGATAAGTCGCATGAGCTTTCCTTAAAAAACCAGGAGGGATAATCTGGAGTATAATTTTTTGTTGCAGTGTTTATGTTGAGTCCATTTGCTAATTGGAAAGATTCGCTTATAGCTGACGTGTATCTATATGTTCGTTTTGCTGCGAGGTATTTCTTTATGTCATCATCAATTACTGAATTATTAGAAAACATCAGTTTTGTAAATAATTTCAGTTTGGCTTCATTAATACGAACTTCGATAGAAGGTAATCCTGATTCTGCAAATAAGTTTTCTAAAGTTGTTGTACGAAATGCGTAAATACTTGCTCTAATTGCACGATGATATAAGCTCTTGATAATATTGATATTTGATTTGGTTGCATTACCAACTAGGAAAAGACCATAATCAATTTTGGTAAGAACTAAAGTTTTCGTAAGATAAGTTAATGTGTTGATGTGTATGAAGCTTCGTTTACTTGACAGATATCCAACTATGTTCACTCTTGGCGTTAGAGATTTTTTTAGCGAAAGGTAGTGTTCTTTCCACGAATAAGTTTTCGTAAAAGTTATTCCTAGAATTTTCAATTGGTCTATGTTACTTATATTAGCGTTGTTGATGTTCAAGTTGTGGCAGTGATAATCACACAACTTTTTTCTACATATATGTAACTTCTTTGTCTTATCGGTGGATATTTTCGCTCCAGATTTTAAGCACCAACTGTTGATTTCATTTAATACACCTTGCAATATATTATTGGCTTCTAAGTTACAGGTCCTTTTACAAAAAATGTAGAGATCATCTGCATAAATACAATGGTCCAAGAATTTAAATTTATTGATTATGTGGTGAATTTCATTAAAAGCAATTGTAAAAAGTATAACGGACAGTGGTGATCCTTGGGGTATGCCATTGTGTAAGGTATGTATAGATGAGCACACACCGTTTAATCTTACACGAAATTTACGTTGTTTTAGATATGCCCTTATGTAGTTAAATATTCTAGGTCCAACCTTCCATTTATTAAGGGTATCTAGAATTACATGTACACCGATTCTATCAAAAGCCTTTTCAAAGTCAATTGAAAGAATCGATACATGATTTCGAGACGAAAGAGCCTTAGAGATGTAAAAGTCAATATGTAATAACGCATCTGAGCAGCCCCTGCCAGCTTTAAATGCTATCTGGTTGCGAGAAGTGAGGCGGTTTTTCTCCGTAAACCAATATAAACGCGTTGCAATGATTTTTTCAAGCAGTTTTCCGATGCATGGTAGTAATGAAATTGGACGATATTCATTTATTTTAAGAGAGCTTCTAGTGCTATTTTTCGGGATTGGAATAACTAGTGCAGTTTTCCAGTCGGTTGGGATTATACCAGAGTTGAAGATATCATTAAAAAGTTTTAGTAGACGTTGTTTGGATTGAGGACTTATATGCTTTATCATTTTGTAAGAAACTCGATCAAAACCAGGAGTAGAGCCTTTTACTTTGGATAAGCAACAGAGCAATTCTGTAAGTGTAATATCTTTCTCTATGTAGGTGGCTTTTGTGTTGACTCTTACACCGTAATTTATGTTTTCGGATGCGTTTTTAGCCTGTATGAAAAATTGTGAAAAGTTGTGGTCGGAAGAATATTCGGACCATTTATTTGCAAAAGCTTCCCCTATTAAAAATGGTTCTGTGATGATTGTATTGTAATTTTCGACTGCGACTATCTTTTTATTAGTTACATTATTAGAAAGACGGTGGATTTTATTCCAAATGTAACTGATTGATGAATTTTTATTGATAGTGCTTGTAAATTTTTCAAAACTAATTTGTTTCTGTTTTTTCATTTCTCTTCTAAATATTGAGTTTTCCTTTTTGTATTTTATAAGGTGATCAGTTGTAGGAGACTTTTTAAATGACTTCCACGCACTTATTTTATTACTTCGCAACAGAGCCAGTTGTTTATTCCACCAGGGTACATTTCTGTTTATTTTTAACGATGACTGAGGGATTGAAATATTAGCTGCTGTTCTTATTGCTTTTGTTATAAGAGAAGCTTCTCTGTTGATATTTGATGAGTAAGGTTTCTTCTGCAGTTCGTTATCAACGGCAACGGTAAATTTTGGCCAATCCGCATAGTCAAATAAAAATTTTTGGACAAAGTTAGATTTATTTGATCCTGTTAGCCATATGTCAATGAGAATTGGGAAATGATCACTACTATACATTTCGTCCAAAATATCCCAAGATGTTTTATTTAGTAATGATGATGAACATAGAGAAATATCTACATGAGTCAGAGTCGCATGTGTGGAAAGATGCGTAGGACGACCGTCGTTTAATATATACAAGTCTGATGCCAATATAGCGTTTTCTAATGTGTGCCCCCTGTGATTAGTGGAAGGCGAGCCCCAAGAAGCATTCCATGAATTAAAGTCTCCGACTATTATTTTTGGAATCGTTACCGAGTCAAAAATGCCTGTTAGATCTTGCGTAGAAAAGGTTTGAGTAGGTGGTATATATAATGATACGATAGCAAATTTAATGTTAAGATGCACTTCCGTAATTATTGTTTGTATTGATGAGTTTATTTGGATTTGTTTATGTGGAATGTTATTTTTTATCAGCACACATATGCCTTGCTTAGAAGTTGTATTGTATTGTGAATTGTGAAAATAAGCTATATAGCCCTTAGGGGGTATTGGGTTGAAATTGTGTTTACAATGGGTTTCTTGTATTGATATTAGATCAGGATTGTGCTCTTTTATTAAAAGTTGCAGTTCATTTGATGAAACCGTTGATGTTCCATTGCAATATCTTAAAGCCTACAATTTTCAACACTTTCATAACAAATTGTAAACTTATATTTACAACTGATAGAAAGGAGCACGATGCCATATTTGCTACCGTTTTAGCTGTCTGAATACGTGTCCATTACGGACGTTGATAAATAGTATTCGTTTTTTGAGATTAATTCTTGAGTCAAAAGACCAAGAGGGGAATTAGAGTTAGAAGTATTTTGTAATGATGAGTTTTTCTGTAAGTCGTTTTTATATATTTCTATATTCTCTTTGAATTTTTTAGGTTTATTTTGTTTTGTATTTTTTGGATTTGTTGTTTCTGATAGTGGGAGAGTTAATACGTGGTCAGGTGATGTTTGTTTATATTTGTTTGAAAATGTATTCTGTTGTTTTAGTTCTTGTTGGTAGGGTATATTGTTTTTTGATGAAATGTTTTCTATTATATTAGTATTTAATGATGATGAGCAACATGGTGTTTCAGTTTCTATTTCACTTGATAAGGAGCTAATGGATGAATCTCGACGTGTAGGTTTCTTTTTATCTTTGTTTTGATCCGGTGAAGTGGCTGGTCTCTTTTGTATTTGTTTATTGGGCTTCTTTTTTGAGAGTTCGGCAGTGTTTTTAGTTATATCCGAGTATGACTGGTTTTCTTTTTGTTGGGGCATAGTTGTGATGTTAACTTCATATTTTCGTTTGGCAGCACCGTAAGAGCATTTATTTATGGTTTTGATTTTAATTATTTCTTTTTGTTGAAGATATCTGGGGCAATTACGATCCGACGCAGGGTGTTTCTCATTGCAGTTGGCACACTGAAGTCTCGAACAATCAATCGGGGTATGAGGTGGGAGATTACAAAATACACATGTTTCTGGATTATTGCATTTGTTTTTGGTGTGTCCAAGGAGTTGACATTTTTGGCATCTCATGGGATTTGGGAAATACATTTTTACTTTTACCTTATACCAGGCTACGTCAATGACCTTGGGTAAGTTATAAAGGTTAAACGTTAGAACCATAAATCCAGAATATTCAGTTTTTTTGGTTTTGGTGTTGTCTTCACTGATTGTTGTTGTTGTTGTTGATGTTGTTGTTTCTTGTTCTTTTAAGTTGCTTTTCTTGTTTACGGCAAATTTGAACACGGATACTACTCCTTGGGAATGTAGTTCTTTCACTATTTCTTCTTCAGAAACATCGATAAGGCAAGGAGCGAATACGACACCTTTTACAAAATTGAGAGTTTCATGTAGTTTAACTGAGATCGGGCAAATATTTAATAGGGTTTTAGCTTTCAAAAATTTATCAGCAATAACCTGGTTTCGTACCAGCAGCAGGAGGTTACCATCTCTTAGTTGACTGATTGAATCTATTAACGTGGAGATTGCATGTAATCCTTTGTAGATAATAAAAGGGCTTAGTTTTTTCAATTGATTGTTTTCAGATGATATTATTAAATATTTTGGATCACTGAGCACGTTTGTTTTCGGTTGCGGAAGAATAGGAAAGTTTTCTTTAAATGGTTCATCAATAAAGTCGCCTAATAAGGCAAACCTATTGGAATGTTTATCCGGAAGCCTACGGGCCATATCAACTAGTTTTTTAACTTATTCTATATGTATGTATATTTTATTAATACACCAAATAATTTAATACAACAAAATAAGCAAAAATGAATAGCAAAGCAAATTATAAGAGACTATGAACCGTTATACACGTTTAATAAACAAGCACTGTAAAGTAAACGTCCGATCGCAACGAGTAATAGTCGATGACTGTCGTCAAATTATTTTCATCATTACTTTCGGCATTTTAATAAAAATTATTGTCAAATTTATTCAAGAATAAAATTATTCATTGTTAGACCATAATGTTAAAAAAAATTAGGAATAAAAATATAGAAATTATTCGAATAAAAATATCGAAAGAAAATGATTCGAATAAAATCATTCAGAAAAATTTATTCGAATAAATTGTGGTTCGAATAAAATTATTTGGATGAAATTATTCTAATAAAAGTACTAAGTTAAAATTGTTCGAATTAAAAGAGAATAAATTATTATAATAAAATTATTGGATTGAAATTATTCAAATAAAAGGTAGTCCTATGTATGACCTGAGTAAAATTAATCATATAAAATTATCATAATAAATAATAATTAAGTGTTAATTTTAAGATGCTATAGGGTGTTTTTTTAAGAAGTATAGAACTTTGAATTGAAATAAAACACAAGAAAATCGTTTTAATGTCCATCAATTTGGCTTTATTGGAAGAATAATTTTATGCCATTAATGTTTAAATATGATTTTGGGCATGTGGCCGCCGCGGCTGGCTCGAATAAAGCCAATTCTACAGGTCCAATTTTCAACCACTTTTTCGAGCATATGGGGCCGTATGTTGGCAATAACGCCACGAATGTTGGCTTCCAAGTCCCCTAACGTTTCTGGTTTGTTGGCGTAGACGAGCGACTTCACATATCCCCAAAGAAAATAATCCAATGGTGTCAAATCACACGATCTTGGTGGCCAATTGACAGGTCCATTCCGCCAAATTATGCGCTCATCGAATGTTTCCTTCAATAAATTGATTGTGACGTGCGCTGTGTGGCATGTAGCGCCGTCTTGTTGGAACCACAACTCATCCACATTCATGCCATCCAATTCGGGAACAAAATAGTCGGTTAGTCGGCTCCAATTGCTGTGCACGGTGGCGAATCGATTCATTCGGGTCCTCTTCAACACTTTGCTGTACAGCGGCAATTGTTTCTTCGGTGCGCACTGTTCGACATCTCTGCGGATGCGTATCATCACATAGAGTAAACGTGGTGCGAAAACGTTCCATGGTTAACCGAATTAATTGCTCTGATGGACGATTATGTCGACCATAAAATGGACGAAGCTTGCGGTAAACTTCGCGAACTGAACCATTATTTTCGAAATAAATTTGCACGATTTGCAAGCGTTGTTCTTTTGTCAACCTGTTCATGATGAAATGGCAAACCAAACTAAATATTAATCGCTTGACAGCTGACAAAATGGCCGCCAGTTAAAAAAGTGATGCCAACTTAAAGTTCTATACCTCAATAAAAAACACCCTTTATAAATGAAAATCATGGATATGAAACTAAATAATATCATTTCAAAACTAAAATTTAAAAATATCAAAGCAAATTATTCGAATAAAATCTCACATAATGATGGGATAGGTAACATAACACATATATAGCTCATTCGCAAGTCTCACGTTCTTTCATCAATTGATATTGAAAACAACAATAAAATTTTGTTGTATGTATACTTAAACTTTTTCTTACAGATTCTTGAAAAAGTTATATTGTCTCCCAAATATGCTTTCCATTTATCGGGGAAGGCATTTAAATTTCTTACTCATATATTTCTTTACTATGATTTTTCTGTCAATGGTTTTATACAGGGTTTCAAGGTAAGGTGCTGCCATTACCTCATATTAAAAATTTTATTGAAATGTTCTATATCTCCCACAGTACTGTCTCATGGAGCATTACTTCCAAGGTAATGCTTTTTCTTTGTGCAGTGATTATTCGGCATCTTTAACTAAAATTAAAGCAATGACCCATGACGATATGGAAACCATACGTAAACAGTTATCATTTCGTCCTTATGTAGAGGGTATAAACGATTGCAAACGCATCATAGCCATCTTAACGGATGATAACTACCTCAAGAAGAAATTACCAAGCCTTCTAAAGGATTGTCATATTCACTTCATGTTATTGCGTGTATTTCTTGAATTCATTACGATTTTAGTGGAGGATTTGCCAAAATGTCCTTTAGGCAAATATCGGAGAGAATTATATGCTAACTGTATGGCCAAAGAGATTTGGGCTGAGCCTGAATTCAAAGAATGTTGGCAAATGTTGGGATTTATGTCGAAAGATGAATTTGTAGCGAAAATTTTGAAAGCCACAAAAACCACACAGGATTTCTTTGATAGTGAAATTAAACTTAATTTAGAGTTGGCCGAGGATTGTGAAAAAGTTGTTAAGGAAAAATTGCAAGCCGTAAAAGAACTTATTACCAAAGTAGTAATGGCTGGCAAGGAAACTGCTGTCAACAGTAATGAACCTCAGAACGCAAACATATCTGCCGATGAATTAAAAAAATTATCTTCCCGCCACGATCTAAAGGAAAAATTGTTACAAATGTCCAAGCAGCAGAAAACTGTTTCAGAATTTACCCGTTCGGTACAAGAAACTTTGGCCTACATAGAGCAACAAATAGTTTTGGTGCATTTGGCACCCTTGCAAAAAGCACCTCCTCTACATGAACTCTTTGTGTTTTCCGATATTTCTACCGTCAGGCGCAACATCATTGGAGCTCCTAGAGCCGCTCTGCACATGGCCCTAAATAATCCACATTTTTATTTACAATGTAAATGTTGCGGTCTTAATGAACATACCCAATTGTTGTCTACACTACCAGATCTTTCCATTATTTACAAATTACATTTGGAGTGTGGTCGTATGATTAATCTGTATGATTGGCTGCAGGCATTCCGTTCGATAGTCGATTTCAATGAGGACGAGCAAGAGCAGATTGATCCTCAAATACAGTAAGCTGCAGAAATAAATTCTGCCGGTTTCTTTTTTAATTTGTTTTTATTGTCTTGTTTTTCATTATAGAGCCCGTTTTACTCGTGCCGTTGCTGAATTGCAATTTTTGGGTTATATCAAGATGTCTAAGCGTAAGACTGATCATGCCACTCGCTTAACTTGGTAGTTTTTGCGAAATTATTAACTATATTTTTTGTGTATGTAATATAAGTTTCCATATTTATATGTACATATGTAAGTATTAAATTTTTATTGTAGTTTCGGATTCAAATCATTATTTTGCTTGTTCCATAATTTATCTCTTGGATGTGTTGTTAAGTCTCGTATTTATTTTTCAATTGCTTTTTGTAAACTTCATGAACAATTTTCAATAAATAACTTATTTGCATTTTGTTATTGCAAACGTATTAAACATGTGAATTTTTTTTACTCGTGTCTCGTATTTATTTTGTTGCAAAGCTTCCATATATGCGAAATAAAATAATAAAAATAAAAATAGAACTAATTTAATTTTTTAATAATTTGTAAAGGCTTTGTATTGCATGTCTTGTAATAAAAGTTTTGTGGATTAATTGAAATATAAAAATTTTCGGTCACACTCGTCTGGGCCTAATTAGGAGCGTCACGTTTCTACTTCGACGATTTTGTAATAGATTAAAAAAAAATGTTGCAATGTTCTCTAATCTATTTAGTATAAAATCGTCATAGTCGAAGTTGAAATCCGACACTCGCAATTAGGCCCAATAATATTTTGTGAACCTTCATTGTAATATTCGCGTAATTATATTAGAAATATTTGGTCACACCCGTCATATAAATTTTGATGTGATATTTTTTCAATGGATGTGAAAAATAGAAAACGGGAAAAAAGAAGTTTAAATAAAAATAAGAAATCATTTAGCTTTCGAGAGTGAAAGAGACAGGAAAAGAAGGAAAACGAAAGAGCAGACAACAGAAAAATACTAAAAGTCAAGTTGTTATTGTTTTGAATGCATCTAAAATTGGTAGTTGTAAAAAGTTTTATTTCTACAAAATGTTTGTCATTCACACCCGTCACAAAAAAGGTCACACCCGTGAAAGTTTCGAAAAAGCTGCTTTGTAAGTAAAATTAATATTTTCAGGCAGCGAGTATTTAAGGCAATTTATTTAAAAATTAAAATTTTTTAAACAAAAAATAAGAAAATAAAAATCAAAAAGTAACTTTTTTTCGTGAATAATAAATAAAACTCATAAAATAACTTTTATTTTGTGAGAAATAAATAAAAATCAAAAAATAATCAGGAAAGTTGGGTTTTTTAAATAAAAATTAAACAAATAAAAATCATTGCATCTATAGGTAGCCTATGTAACACGAAGTATCTTTGTGTATTCCTTATGCACGTACTTTCTCTATTAGTGTGATTTTTTCAGTTTAAATTTGGATAATAATCGCTATTTGCGATCCTTAACTTTTTACAAAAAAAAAAAAAAATCAAATTCACAGCTTGAGAATTAGAAAAAAAGATTATTAAATAACTTTTACATCAAAACCAATGTTAAAGTAAATTCGATTTAATAATTGAAATTTTTTATTATTTAATAAACATAACTACAACTAGTGTTTTTAATTAATTTTTTTCAGTTTATAATTATTTTACGTACTAAAAGATCTGTTATATGTTTCGTTCATTTTATTTTATTGTTAAATATAATAATTGGTGTATATAATTTCTAAAAATTTGCAAAAGGTATAAAAATATGATTTTTCTTTTTCCATTGTGTATTTTGTTTTTTTGCTTTTTTATTTTTCTTTTGAAGAGTTGTGAGTAAGTTTGGGACAAAATTAAAATAATTCATATTTTGTTTGTTTAAGAAATTGAAAAATCGATTTCTAAAGCAAATTGAGAGCCTGTCTCACCATGTCGACAGAAAACGTTCGATCGATTACTTACATTAAAAACAAAAACAATTTTTCTTATTTTATTGTTGTTATACAAGTTGTGGATCGAACGTTTTCTGTCGACATCGTTGAACAGGCCCTAAAAAAGCACTAAAACTGAATTAATACACTAAATATTTTTTTTTTATTAGCCCCCGAAAAAAAAGGGGTGTTATAAGTTTGAGTCTGTCCGTGTCCACGTACAGGCCAAACGGCTGGACCGATTTTCATTTAGTTTTTTCCGTTTGAAAGATGACTTGATCGAGAGAGTTCTTAGCTATGTTTGAAGAAAATCGGTCCAGCCGTTTAGAAGATATAAATAACATCTTTTCTGAGAAAAGTCGGGGGTTTTTTAAATTTTTAATTTTTGTTATTTTAATAATAATTGTTGGAACTAAAAAATATGAGTAATTGTAATAAATGAAATTAATTTATAGGAGCTGTGTTTGAGATTTTTTTTTTGGTGGCAGGCATCTATGTATGTATGTTTCTTTTTTTTTAATAATTTTATTTGTTATTTTTATTAATTATGTGATTTTAAAACTAATTTTAATTATTATTTTTTTTAACCCCCGACTAAAAAAGGGGTGTTACAAGTTTGTATTTTTGTGTATCTGTGTGTCTGTCCGTGTCCACGTACAGGCCAAACGCCTGGGCCGATTTTCATTTAGTTTTTTCTGTTTGAAAGAAGAATTAATCGAGAGAGTTCTTAGCTATGTTTGAAGAAAATCGGTCCAGCCGTTTAGAAGATATAACATCTTTTCTGAAAAAAGTCGGGGGTTTTTAAAGTTTTCAATTTTTGTTATTTTGAGCTGATATGATTAAAATATTTTTAATATAATTTTTAAAATTTTTCTTAATTATTTTTATTTTTAATTTTAATAAATCGTAAAATTTTATAAAAAAAAGAGATTGTGATTTTTATAAAGCTTTATGTTTTACAAAAAGGTTTTCTAATAGGCCCAGTTGATTTAATAAGGAATACAGCTCTTACAATCAAAAATAAACAGCTGAACTAATGCTGGAATAAACATCTTATGTATTTATATACTTATGTAAGTAATAATGCTGCATGGTAAATAATTTTCTATTTTGATTGATAAGGTTTTTTTTGTAAAAACGATAGCTGCTTTACACCTGAATGTAAGCATGATTTTAAAATGTTTCGTTTCTGAAGTGTGATGAATTTCGCATGAATTCCAGAATCAATTTTATGGAGTGAATTCTGGAGTATTTCTTTTCTCCCTAATAAAACAACTGGCCTTTTCGGTGTATATGTTATTTTTTCTTTTAATTTTTCTTACTCATGAGCACAATATTTTCTTTCAGACTATTTGCTTAATTTAAGAAACTAAAAAATATTTTTTGAATTAAAAAAAAACGAAAATTACTTTCGATCTCTCTCTCTCTCTCTCTCGTGCCAACAACAAACTAATAAACCAACCAATCAATCAACATACATAAACTTTTCATAACAAATCACAAAAATTTCGCGCACAAAGAAACTCCAAACTAAAAAATAATTACATATGTGAGCAATACAAAATATTCCTAATACACGCACTAAATTTCCAAACATACAAATCTCACGTTCTTCTATTGCATATTTATGAATATTACGACGATTGGTCGCACTTTTATAAATAATTTATCCATGAATTTGTTTTTTTTTAGTAAATTCTATTTTAAGCTTGGTGTTTGTTGTTTAAGAGAAAGAATTTCCCAACAAAACGTATTATTATACCATGCCATTATTAGCAGCGCTTCATACATATTTAGAATCTTTATATGTAATTATTATAATCATTATGATGCAAACAAAAAAATTATTATTTTTAATTGTTTTCCTTTTAATTTTGCTTTTCGTTTGTTCGTGTTTTTCTGCTTGTTTGTTAAAGTTATGTTGCTGTTTTTTTGTTGTTTTGTTTTAATGATCTATACCTTTACTTATTTACCATTTTTAACATTAAATTTTAATTAAATTATTATTAATATTCTGTTGACGTTTACGTTTGGCATTCATGGCATCAACAATCGGTTGGCGTTTGGCATTGTATTTTTTATTGAGTTCCTCAATTTCTTTTTCCATTTCAGAGTCAATATTGTTCAGACGTTGATTTAAATCGTCAAATGTGAGAAATTTCAAAAATTCAAATTCACCATCTACATAAGAATGGGATTGCGTGTGTAAGTGATGGTGTGGATGATGCTGGTGGGCTGGTGGTTGAGGCTGTTGTTGTTGTTGTTGTGATTGTGGGTAGGCAGGAGGTGGTTGCATCTGATGCTGTTGATTTAAAGCTAAAATATGTTGCTCATTGACCATTGGATTGACACCGTAGTAAGCAGCAGCAGCTGCTGCAGCAGCTACATTGGCAGCAGCATGTTGCTGTTGTTGCAGCTGCTGTTGCTGCAAATGTTGTTGATGTTGTTGCAAGCCATATTGATTAATGGCTGAGATTTGTTGGAAATGCATTTCCATGTTATTTTCCCAATTCGTATCATTTGAATTGGCATTCGAGAGTAGTGGATGATGTTGTTGTTGGTGATTGTTGAGATTATGATTATTTACATTAGTGGCCTGATTATTGGCTTGAGCAGCTAAGGCAGCAACATGTGCTGCCGCAGGTGAATATTCCGTAGCTCTTTCGCATACATCAGCTGAAGAGTTTTTACGTTCAAAATGGTCCAGGAACTGTGGACGATAGCGCGGTTTGACAAAATCGTTGCGTTTTGCCGTAGATGAATCATCTGAATCGGAATTGATAACCATGGTGCCTACAACATATTTTAAGTTATTTTTTTTTTAATTCAAATTCACTGTTTTAGTAGAGTTTTCTATTTTTCAATTTGTTTAAAAAATCCCAATAAAAAGCTGTGGCCGTTAGAAATAAATGTTATAAAAAAATGTAGCAACTTTTGAAAAGCTAATATTTTATAAATTTTCACAAAAAATTAGAAAATAATCGCAAAAAACAATTTTTTTAATTCTTCACGTTTTTGTTTTGCCACTTCTTCAATTTTTTGTACAAAATCCCGAAAAAAAAATTACTTGACACTGGAGTAATTTTCAAGTTCTTAATATAATGAAAAAAAAAAGAAAATAAATGATGATCGCATCTAAAAGTCGAAAAATTGGCGCTTTCCTTTTTAAAAATAAGGAAATTTTTTGCCCTTTCAAAGTGAATTTCATGTTCATTAAAAAATAAAAGGATGGAGTACTCTATAATTTAAGAACATACGAAAACAATCATAATAATGCTTGTTTTCAATATAAGCAATCAATCGAAAATTTTCTGTCGACATCAAGGAGAACATGCAGTATTTAAATTTAAATTGGCTTGTCTGCAAAATGTTTATCACTCATAATTTTAAGTGTTTTTCATATACATACTTCTTATCTAGATAAGCAGGTTGCTTGCATTGTGAAAAAGGGAAGAAACATTTTCCACTTTCGTTTAGAATCACGACATTGGATTTTAAATAATACTTCCACTATTCTTCAGTTTAAGCTATTTTTTAATTTAATTAAATTTGACTTTAAGTTTCGTGCAACTTTATATGCCGTGAGGCTACGAAGTAAAAGCTTTTTTCCAGCGGAAAAATTCGAAATTAAATTGAATTACAAGATCAAAAAATTATAGACATAAAAATTAAAAAAAAAAAAAAAATATTTAACAAATTTAAGCTCAAAACTTAACTATGTATTCTCAATAATAACAAAGTATGTGTATTAAAAATTATTTTCAATGTTAATATTCGCTGAAACAAATTCTAAGCATTTCAACTTTTTTAAAGTATCACTAATCGACACTTAATTTCGAGATCATTACTACGATACAACTTACCCAAATTAGATTCTAACTCTACCATTGTACCACTATCAACTGTCACTACGTCAACACCATCTGTCGACTTGTTCGCCGGTGCCCCGTCTATACCCTCCATTTTACTGGGACAAAGTGTGCCCGTATCTTCAGGATGCGAAATCATAGTGGCATCTGAAGCATTCGATGTCTGTTGATATTCGCCAAATTTTTCGGGCACCAATGTACCCGGATCATCGATAAATGTTTTTACCGTTTCTGCGGGAAATTCGTGTTCTTCTTCGTGTAACAGATCTTCCTGTTGTGTAGCCAAACTTTTAGCTTGACTACCTTGCACGGAACCTCCTGCTGTGCGGGCAGTTCGTTGTTGTTCACGTATGGCACAGGTTTCTTCGATCATGGACTTTAAAATACCACGTTGTTTTGCATTGCGTATGAATTCATGATCCAAAAGGTCGGAGGCGGTAGCTCTTTCCTCCGGATTCTTGACTAAACAGCGACTTACAAAATCTATAAATTCGGTGCTCCAACGATCTGGTTCACGAAAAGATGGTGGGGGCTTTTGCGGTATCATGAATATGGCACGCATGGGGTGTATATCACCGTAAGGCGGCTTACCTTCGGCCATTTCTAAAGCTGTTATGCCCAGAGACCATATGTCAGCCACACAATCGTAGCCTATCTCCTCTATAACCTCAGGAGCCATCCAGAAAGGAGTACCTATAACAGTATTTCTCTTTGCCATTGTATCTGTCAATTGACCGGCAACACCAAAATCTGCCAATTTCGCAAAGCCCTCTGTGTTAAGCAGAATATTGCCCGCTTTTATATCACGATGTATTTTCCGTCGCAAATGTAAATAAACTAAACCCTTTAAGGTATCTGATAATATTGTAGCAATTTCATCTTCAGTCAGAGTTTTCTTTCGCAAACGCATTATATCCGATACACTGCCAGCACCACAATATTCCATACAAATCCAAAGATCGTATTGTTTAAAATATGAACCATAGTAGCGCACCACATACGGCGAGTCACATTGTTGCATTATCGAAATCTCTTTGATAATATCATGCAGGTCAGACTCCACCGGCACCAGTTTAATGGCCACTATGGAACTGCTTTCTTTGTGTAACGCCTTGTATACAGAGCCATAGCTGCCTTCGCCTAATTTGCATATAATGTCAAAGACCTTTTCCGGTGGCTGCAACAATGATTCCTCTGACAATTTTTTTAATTCACTTTTAGAAGACATTCTAAGTTCATTACTGTCTATACGTGCACCAAAACAAATAATCAAATATATTGTTAGTTTTCTTTATACACTATGACGGTTTTGGCAAATATTATAAATTTTCACAAATTAATAGCTTTTATTTAACACATTTTTATCTTTTTGAAGGCGTCGAAAATTCTATTTTTCCCTTGAATTGGTTTTTTCGTGAAACAAAAGAAAGAAGAAATAAATGAAAATCCGTGAGAGGCAGAAAAAAGTTTCGCTGCCTGAAATGTCAAATTGTTTAGAGGAATTTTTTTTATCTTCACCTGCAATGAACGGGATGCCACACTCTTTGTTGAAAAACAGCGGTCACCTAAATAACCAAGAGCAAATATACAAATATTCTAGTTATATAGCTCCTTTCTTAAGAAATGTACTTTAAAACGGTACCCATATCATTTGAATCTGTTCTATGTATATCGTATATGATTTATCAAATATGTATATTCCGTATCTCCGGACACAAAAAAACGAATGTTGCACTGAAATTTTTAAAATTAAACATTTATTACTGTCAATCAAAAAGTGACTTAAAGCAACGAATAAGTCATGCGTATTACCTCAAGGCATTTAATTTATAACGGTACAAGGATTATTAACACAAAACTACCATTATTAAATCGTCCACACTACATTCATCATTAAAGTGCTTATTGGAAGCACCCTGTTAACTTTCAAAAATATTTTGATATTTTCCTTTTGATTTGTCATTCTTATTGGCCACAACATTTCGTGGCAATTGCACACGTTTTCGGAAAGATTTCATCATCACCTGAACACAGAATACATGTTTTGTGACCTGAATTTAAGTGCAGCAGGAAGAATTGCAACAACTTTTTTTAAGTAATCCTTTGAGTAAGTAAAGATATTTTCTACAAAGCAAAGATGCCCGAAGAACAAAGACCTGCTGTAAATGGCGAAGCTGCTACTGCTGATGATGCACTTGGACCACCAAAGACGGCCAAACAATTGGAAAAAGAAGCTAAAAAAGCTGAAAAGTTGGCTAAACTTCAAGCGAAATTGGATAAAAAAGCATCTACTGTTCCCACAGTTGCGGAAAAGAAGGAAAAACCAGAGGTATTATCTCACAATATATTTTGTTAGATGAGTAAACCTAGCCAGAAGTATGTTTAAGAAATTGTTTGGCTTAAATCCAGTTTAGGGGCACCTCCCAAAAATGAAAAAAAAGAATCCTATCCTATAGTAAATTGAAAAATAAGAAAAAAAAATTAAATAAAAATATTGGCGGCGAGTCTTAGTTTCCGAGTTATGGGCCTCTGAAATTCTAGTACAATATTGCGATTATACAGTGTTTTCCAACGAAAAGCTTAAAGCTTTTGAGAATACGTTTCATGAAATGGTAAAAATAGACGCTTTATCGGTCATGCAGGAAAACGCTATTAAGCAGGAAAACTTTGCAAGGCAGAAAATATTTATTAGGCTGCGCCGCTTCAGGAAACACCATGGTGGAGAAAGTCCTTAAGCCCGGCCGAAGGCCGGCAATGCAAGACAACGTTATTAGGCAAGAAAACTTTGCAAGACAGAAAATCTTTACTAGGCTGCGCCGTCTTGGGAAACACCATCGTGGAGAAAGTCTTTAAGCCTGGCCGAAGGCCGGCAATGCAAGAAAACGTTATTAAGCAAGAAAATTTTGCAAAACAGAAAATCTTTACTAGGGTGCGCCGTCTCGGGAAACAATGGTGAAGAAAATTCTTAAGCCCGGCCAAAGGCCGGCAATGCAGAACAACGTTCTTAGGCAAGAAAACTTTGCAAGGCAGAAAATTTTTACTAGGCTGTGCCGTCTAGGGAAACACCATAATTATATATTAAATTATAATTTTAAATTATAATTAAGCCTCGATGCCAGTCTTTTTGTTTAATTTTTTCTTCTTATTTTTCAATTTTCTATAAGACACTGTACTTTTGTTAAATTTTTGTGATACCAATATTGGTCATATTGTTTGAAAAACACCGTATAATAAAATATTGCACTAGAATTTTAGAGGCCCATAACTCGGAAACTAAGCCTCGCCGCCAATATTTTTAGTTAATTTTTTTTTCTTATTTTTTCAATTTACTATAGGATGGAATACTTTTTTTTAATTTTGGGGAGGTGCCCCTAAAATAGATTTGTTCCATACCAGTATTATGTACTTCAAATTTTATTTTACTATAGAAAAAAACGAAGGAAGTGAAAGAGACTGCAGTTTACAGTGCCAATACAGCTCCCGGTCATATGAAAGACATTTCAGGAGCTTTGCCTGACGCTTATAGTCCAGGATATGTTGAGGCTCAGTGGTATAGTTGGTGGGAAAAGGAAGGCTTCTTCAAGCCAGAATATGGTGTAAGTATTATTAATGCACTTATCTATTACATACCTATGTATGTGTGCAGATACTTTAATAAGGAAGAACGAAGTTAAATTTTTTCTGGGTGTGTTCATTCAATTAAATATTTAAGAATTAGGCGTTTAATTAAATATTTGAAAATTAAGTGGTGGTTAAGTAACAGTCTTTGAACATCTTTCGGAGAACAAAATCAAAATTGTCGTAACAGAATAATTTTTTGTGAATCCAAGATTTGCCTCTGTTTTATATACCGAAAGTTTTCTTGCAATATTTTAAATTAAACTTTTTTCATGATGAACTTTTTCTTACAAAATTTTCTTATATGTATGTTAATATATTTTTTATATGAGGTTAGGTTAGGTTAACAGGTGGCCGAGGAAAGAGAAGTGTTCGGTTTACATTTGATTTATAGAATATTGTAGTCCTAAGTAGACTTTAGCTTTTATCGCTTGACTTTAACTTTTATTTATTTACGTAACTTTTCATTTTATTAGCGTTCTAGCATTGCCGACCCTAATCCTAATGGAAACTTCGTTATGGTCATTCCACCACCAAATGTAACCGGTTCTTTGCACTTGGGTCACGCCTTAACCAACGCAATTGAGGATGCTATCACTCGTTATCACCGAATGAAAGGTAAAACTACTCTTTGGGTACCGGGCTGTGATCATGCTGGCATTGCTACACAAGTAGTTGTGGAAAAATTATTGTGGCGAGAAGAAAAATTAACGCGTCACGATTTGGGGCGCGAGAAGTTCATTGAAAGAATTTGGGATTGGCGCCGTGAAAAGGGTGGTCGGATTTATGATCAATTAAAAAGTTTGGGTTCGTCTTACGACTGGAGTAGGGTGTGCTTCACCATGGACCCTAAGCTGTGTAAAGCTGTAACAGAGGCATTTGTACGTTTACATGAAGATGGCAGTATTTATCGCAGTTCGCGTTTAGTCAATTGGTCTTGTTCGTTGCGCTCTGCTATATCAGATATAGAAGTGGATAAAATTGATATACCCGGTCGTACATTCCTCTCCATTCCGGGCTATGATGAAAAGGTTGAATTTGGTGTACTTGTTAAGTTTGCTTACAAAGTAGAGGACTCGAATGAAGAGATTATAGTGGCCACTACGCGCATTGAAACCATGTTGGGGGATACGGCCGTGGCTGTTCATCCGAAGGATGAGCGTTACAAACATTTGCATGGCAAATTTGTGAAGCATCCATTCTGCACTAGACGTTTGCCTATTGTGTGTGACGAATTTGTAGAGATTGATTTCGGTACGGGAGCTGTTAAAATTACTCCAGCCCATGATCCCAACGATTATGATGTGGGTAAACGTTGTAACTTACCTTTTATTAATATATTTAATGATGATGGTTACATCATCGGCGATTATGGAGAATTTACGGGAATGAAGAGATTTACTTGTCGCAAAGAAATTTTGTTGCGACTGAAGGAGTTGGGCTTGTACAGAGAAACTATTAATAATCCCATGGTAGTGCCGATTTGTTCTCGATCTAAAGATGTTGTGGAACCCATAATAAAACCCCAATGGTGAGTGTTTTTTTTTGTTTATAATGAAATGAAAATCTAGTTTTTTTTTTATTGGGTTTTGTAGGTATGTAAAATGCTCTGAAATGGCTGAAAAGGCTACAGAAGCCGTACGGTCGGGTGAACTTAAAATTATACCCGAACATCATACTAAAATTTGGTATCATTGGATGGATGGCATTCGTGATTGGTGTGTGTCGCGTCAATTGTGGTGGGGTCATCGTATTCCTGCTTATCATGTTACCTTCACGGACCCTAATATACAATCTGGTTCGGTAAGTTTGTTTTCAAGTTATTATTTATGTATGCATTTTATAAGTCTGCAGTGGTAAATATATTCTTTTGCTTATTTATTTTATAAGAAACGTTCTTAAAAGATATTTTCCTTATATTTTTTAATAGTCTGATGATGAAGCTTATTGGATCGTAGCTCGTTCAGCCGAAGAGGCTTTGACGAAAGCAGCTGAAAGATTTAATGTTGATGCTAGCAAAATTAAACTCCATCAAGATGAAGATGTCCTAGACACCTGGTTTAGTTCTGGTCTCTTCCCCTTCTCAGTATTTGGCTGGCCCGATAATACTAACGACTTGCAAGCCTTTTATCCCACAACTTTGTTGGAAACAGGTCATGATATTCTGTTCTTCTGGGTGGCTCGTATGGTGTTCTTTGGCCAAAAATTGCTAGGAAAGCTACCCTTCAAGGAGGTTTACTTACATCCTATGGTCCGTGATGCTCATGGTCGTAAAATGTCAAAATCTTTGGGTAATGTAATCGATCCCATGGATGTTATACGCGGCATATCATTGGAGGGCCTTCACTCCCAATTGGTGCACTCTAACTTGGATCCTCGGGAAATTGAAAGGGCTAAAGCAGGCCAGAAACAAGACTATCCCAATGGCATACCGGAATGTGGCTCAGATGCTTTACGTTTTGCTCTGTGCGCCTACATAACACAAGCACGAGATATTAATTTGGATATTAATCGTGTTCAGGGTTATCGTTTCTTCTGCAACAAATTGTGGAATGCCACCAAATTTGCTCTTATGTATTTTACGGGAGCAGAAAAATACTCTTCCGATTTGCAATTGACAGGCGGTGAAAATAATATGGATGTTTGGATTCTATCACGTTTGTCGGCGGCCATTGAGGCTTGTAACAAGGGCTTTGAGCAATATGACTTTGCGGCAGCCACCAGTGCTTGCTATAGTTTTTGGCTGTACGATTTGTGTGATGTTTATTTGGAATGTTTGAAGCCCATATTTCAAAATGGCACCGATGATCAGAAAGCGTCAGCACGTAAAGCTTTGTTTGCTTGCTTAGATTTGGGGTTAAAGTTACTATCACCATTTATGCCTTTTATTTCGGAAGAATTGTATCAACGCTTGCCCCGAGCTGATACCACACCCAGTATATGTGTGGCTGCTTATCCGGGTGCGTAAAAGAAAAACAATATTTCATAATTTTCCATATGTTATAATTTCCAATTTTTTTATTTTTATAAACAGATAATATTACTTGGCGCAATGAGAAAGTTGAAAAAGAAGTTGATTTCATGCAAAAGGCTGCTCGTGTTATACGTTCGGCTCGCTCTGATTACAATTTGCCTAACAAAATCAAAACTGAAGCGTATATTGTTTGCACAGACGCTCATCTGAATGATATACTTAAGAAATATGCCAGCGATTTGGCCGTAGTTTCTTACTGTTGCAAGTTTGAGTTCAATACAACACCACCCGCTGGCTGTGCTATTCTAACTGTTTCGGGACAATGTGAAGTTCATTTGCTTTTAAAGGGTTTGATCGAGGCGGATAAAGAAATTGCCAAATTGCAAAAGAAACAAGCGCAATTGACCCAAACTGTTAGTAAATTGAAACAAGCTATGGAGGCTGGTGATTATGCCACAAAAGTACCAGCTGATGTACAAATTGCTAATACGGAAAAGCTGCTACAAACAGAAAGTGAAATTCAGCGTATAGCTCAAGCAATGGAAACTTTGACACTGATGTAAAAAACAATTTTGTGTTAAAAATAGACATGTATTTAGCAATTGAAAGTGAAAATGTTGGCATTTCCGAATTATATAAACTTTTTAAGTTTTGCTTTTAAGAATTTAAATTTATTTCTTAAGTCGATGAACACAAGGAAGCTATTAGTATGAAAACTCAATATAAATTATATATCAGCATTATTTAGTGGTACCCTTTGTGCTGTTTAAGGTTCGTAATTTATTATTTATTAATAAAATGCTACAGAGAAATTAAATTAAAAGATTTTTATTTTTTAACTTTGGGATCAGTTTGTATGGAATAAAATATAAAAACTTTTTAATATTCAAACAATTGAACGAATACAATTAATTAAAAACTCGCCAACTATAGTTTCCATGATTTGAAATGAAATTTAGTAAAATTTCCACGCATATCTGTTTTATAAACGAAAGAACATACATGAGTTATATGATATAATTCTTATGCTTTGGAAAATTTATTTTTCGATTCTAATTTCGAAATCATTTTACTTAGTGTTCAAGACGAGGGGAAAAGAAACGTTTCTGTTTCCCTCGTCTCTCTCTCTCTCTCTCTCGTAACAAACTAATCAGCTTCCCAAACTAGCTGTGTAAACTAGGACTTATCGAATTTTTGCAGTTTTTGAACAAATACATCATTCATCTTTATTAAAATCTTGGTTATATTTATTTTTAAAGTTTTATATTTATTATTAACTGACTTTGCCAGCTAATTGAAATACAATATTACTTCGAATTGAATTCAAAAGAACAACAAAAAACTTTTCACAGTACAAATAATAAAACATTCTTTGGGAATCTGTCTTTAATTATGCAAGAATGTAAAGTAATTTCATTGAGTATAGGGGGTCATTTCTTATTAAAAAAAAAAAAAAACAATAAAAGCATGCGGTGATTATACATATTTTTTAAGCCTTAAATATGATCTTAATTAAAAAAACAAAAAATTCCAATAATATATAAATTACCATATCTTTAATCTGAAATCATTTCTTCACTTGCCTCATGGCTAGCTGCTGCCTTTTGAGACTCCTCTTCAATTTCCATTTGCTCGGCAAAGTTTTCCAATTCACGTAAATGTTCACGTAAATCATCGGGTAATTGTTGTTCACTTAAAGCTTTTGGATCTTCGCCATCAATAATAATTTCTTCTGGGTCGGGAGCTCTAGGTAAAAATTCCATACCTTCATATAGTTTGGAGAAAATCGCAAGAGCATTATCTATAGACTTATCATAGTCTAATTCATAAAAAGGTGGCGCTGTGTTATATATTATAGACCATGAATTATTCTCCAATTCGTAGCTGGATATTGAAAAGTAAGAGGAAAACAGTAATTTGGGTGTTGTGGGCGATAAGTTATTAAACACTTGTTGTACAAAAGGTTCGAGATCAGTGTCAGGTTGATCGGAAATAGCAGGTGATGTCAAGTGGAATATGTCTGCAATGCGAAAATAATGAAATATTTTTGGGTGTTTTTTTTTAGAATAACTCTGTTCAGGTTTCTGACGCCATTAAATTTGATTTAAATGCTAATAAAAGATAATTTTATTTCATATATTAATTTCCGACATCTCGTTGTGATTTTCCACCACTTTCAGGGATAAAAGATTTTCGAAATCTTGTAACATATAATTTTGCGTTTTTTAAAGCAATTTTTAGAAATTCAGATGTTTACTTTCTAACAAAAAACTGTTAAGAATTTTTGTGCTATTAAGCACGTCTAGATGCATTTTGTCCCTGCTCAGGAAACTCAACAGCAGGCTTCGACCAAAAAATTATTGCAAAAGGCTAAAAAACTTCTTTAAAAAATACTTTAATATCCAAACAAAATAGTTTTGTAAAGTATTCACACAAAACCCGATAAGCATAAAATATGGTTGTACAGAAAATGCAGTATTTCGTCAACACAAACAGTATAATTTCCATTAAATATAGTGGCGCCAATAAAATTTCACCTTATCTGTGTTCTTCAAAAAATTACAGTAATTAAAGAAAAAAAAAAAATATAGAAAACTGATAAACAAATTGTTCCTGAATTAAAAACTCGTTACAGTTCAAATAAATACATCACAAGTAGTAAAAAATATTATAGCTTAATAATATTTAAAAACTTACACAATCCTTTAGGACATGCTCCTGAATAGTGTGATAATTGTATTAAAATTGCTTCCCGTTTCCCATCACTTTCAAGCAGCCTTAACAGATTTACACCCCCTCCGCCGGTATTAAGTTCTTCACTGCCTAATGGCGAAGAAGCCAAAAATATCGCTCTAGATAAATAGTTTTTAGGATTTGCTGTTCTTAATTGCGGGGGCATATTATTCGAGGAACAGACCACATGTTTAGCTTTTATACGTTGCTGGCCATCTACCTCTATAGCCACAGTTTTTAAAGACTCGTCTACATTAACCGCAGTGATTTTTCGTTTCAGGCAATATATACCACCAAATACTGCACATAGTCTACAAAAACACTGTGGTATTTCACCACAGCCATACATAGGAAATATAAATGGGGTATTGCCGTAACGTCCCAGACTTTGTAAAAACTTTTTCGTACGCTCCATGCCAACTTCAAAAGGGGTTTCATCATTGGCCATAGCAATGGCTTGTATAACGCATTTATTGATTTTTTCGGTAATTTTTTGAGCACGCAAATATTCAGCAAATGTTTTGCCTCTAAATTCCGTCATATCCTCTTCACATTTGTCTTCACCAAAAGTCAGGCATAATGTTAGAAATTTCATTAGTAGACGCTTCTCAACAATATTCAAGTCTTTTGTATTGAACACATCACTACGTGAACACGGTACGCTCAGCAGTTGCCCTTGGAACTGGGTACAAATGCGATCTATGGCTCTAAATTCAGCATAGCGGCAAATATTTGATGAAATCAATAGTTGCACTAGCGATCCTGAAGAATAAAGTATTTTTGGACACAAATCCAAATTGAATTTTTTAGACAATTTCATTAATTCGTTCATCGACCAATGTGTAGGCGTTTGCGATTTCATGTCATCGGTTAAATTTACTTCAGTTTCTTCCAAATTTTCAGGTAAACTCTCCACTTCAGCAGGTATGTGCCATTCATATTTGGCATTCCGGATTTCATTTCTATTTCCACCGACTGCAGACTGCTGTAGGAATGTTATGAACGCATCTAAATTAAATGATGCCCACGAACCACCATAATATTCGTTCGGATCTATATGTAGTACAGTTTTTCCTATTCTACTTGCGGCAGCAGCCACGCAAGACTCTGGAAAACCTGCACATAGGAATACATATACATTTTGGCAGTGATGAGTCATCTTTGCTCCAATTTTCTAGATATACCGTAATAAACATTTTCTCTACTAACCTGTGCCGATCACAATCAAGTCAAATTCTTTAGGCAATTCGTCATCTTCCATAACTGAATTTAAAATTCTTTATTTGCTTATTAAAATTAAATTTTTTGTTAAAATATCACCAATTTGGTCCGTATTCCGAGCAGAAAGATAAATAATATATGTGTGTATGTATGTAAGACGTCTGTGGGTTTGCAGACTTTCAGCTGTTTGTCTGCTGAAAATTTTAGAAGGATGATTCATATGAATTAAGAATTAAAGTAACAGTATGTGCCAATATGAGCAAGACAGCCTGATTCACCATACAAAATTTTAAGAGGAAACCAAGAATATTTATATTGAGTCTCCCTGTGAGGTACGAAAAAATTGCTGTCTTCTCTAATTTTTATCGCAAGTTTATCTGAACTGGCAGTTCTGCCACCAAAAATCACGTCAGATTAATTACAAACCAAATTTATATAATAAAGAAAAATTTAACGCAGAATGTTTAGCTTATAAATTAATAAGTGATAATTGTGTATAGTTTAATGAAACATCTTTTAAATAGTGTCAAATCTAAGCATGCAGACATCAAGGCCTATTAATTAATAAGGTACATCTATGAAAGAGCCAGGTTACAGGTAAGTTCCTTGCAAAATTATTTGTGCATGATTGTGTACCCAGTCAACATTTTATGAAATTATTGATCACATTCGAGTCTTTTATGAATCTCCTGCTCGAGTTCAAATAGTCATAACTGTTTGATATGAAATTATACTTTTTTGCGGAGACAGTTCCACTTTTCGTATAAGTTTTGGCTAATTTTTTCGAGTCATGTTTAAATAGTTTTTGTAATATTTTATAATTTATTGAGTTTTCTTGGAGTAATTTATGCTGAATTTTTTTAGTCAGCTTTAGTAATTTTAGCTTGCACAAATGTACACCTTTACATATATTTTGATAGATCAAAAAAAAAAAAAAAAAACCAAGAAGAGCTCGCACTTATTTATTCTTTTTCTTATCCTGAAATGAACTTTTGATATGTACCTATATTTTAAGCCAATTCTTAATAGCCTCATGTTGGAGTTGAACATAGGCAAAAGTCATCTCATGTTTGTAAAGCTTATATATAGTATACGATAGGTAAAAAGCTACATACATACGCATGTAGATATGACGTCACGAGAATTTTCAGGATTTTGATTACATTTTTAAAATAAGTAGTAAGGACTACCCGTCATAAAATTTTGATAGTATTTTTGTCCCAATATCCAAATGTGACACAACTAGCCGAAGTAAACACATGACAGGATATGTGCGTACGTTACTAGTACAAGGCATGTAACCAATTTAACTTCATGGTGCCGTCAAAAAAACTACGTCAGAGCCACTGACGCAGGTGTCTTTTTAAATGACCTTCACTGCAGGCTTAAGACAACTCAACCAGCTCAGACAAAACAAGACCTAAAAGGGGGAAATTTACGGAGATCGATGTCCACCGAATTTTCATCCAATTTTAATTGTGCTTGTACGGAAATTACCATCAATATCAAATGTCGTAATATGCCAGCAAGTGAATTTTTTCCAAAATGATATTCCAAAGAAGTGCGTTTTTCTTGACAAATAGCTTACCGGAAAAATTTGTGTTGTTCTATTAAATTCAAATTAATGTTCCTGGGCATATATTTTAGTTAATCATGCACAACAATATTTAACTTTACGTCCCCTCGCCATACATACATATCGGAAAACCATTTTCATTCTTAGGATATTTCTGATTGTTTCTACTACTGCATTGCTCGCTGAGCCTTTAAAACATTATTTATAATTCTTTAAAAGAAATTTCGATACATCGTTAAACCATTTTCAATCTTTATTAATTTTCATTTACCACGGCTAAAAAAATTAAATTTGGAAACTTGCAGAATATGTATAAAAATGACAACTCTTAATTTATTCAAAAATAATCTACCAAATTCCTCGAAATAAGAAGTATGGGCAATTAAATTTCAAATCAAAAATTGGGCTAATATATGTACATATCGAGCCATTATCGCCAAAGAAGCTTAACCAACATGATTTTCGAAATGCGTTTTTTTTTATAAAAATCAGTAACTTGTTATCATTGCCATTATCTATCAAAATTTTACAACCATAAGATATACCGTTTCAATTTTATAGCAAAAACAATTTAAGCTTAAGTACATATTATTTTTTGTTTACAGTTTTTGTAACAGCAACCAACATGTTACTTAAGCTAAAATTTCCTTTTGAAAATAAAGCAAGTAAGATATAATATTCGGATTAGCCGAATTTGGAGACAAGTTTATGTAAAAAACTGATATTTACTTCTTAAAAAATGTTTTTTTTAGCTTAACCAACACAAAAATATGCACATTAGGTTGTCAGGGAGACAGCAAAAAAAGCTTAAGGGACAAAAAATACCGTTATCATAGTACTATTTAGTTAAAATTCGTTGCGTTACTTATATTTAGCATAATAACACCTAAATACCAAAATTCAATGAATTAACTGAAATAACAGCGAAGATAATTAGAAAAAACCTTCACCTGTAAAGTTTTGTTTTTGTTACTTAAGCTTTTTGTGCGGTAATGACTCGATATGTACATATATGTATGTATTACACCATGTGTATGTACAAAATTAGGTATGTGATGAAAAACGATTAAAACAAAAGACCAATTTTAGAAAGAGATAAATGATGTGACTGACGTGCTTGTTATATTCGTTTTGCCTATCTTTTTAATATTTGGTTGTAATATTTTTTTTCAATAGTTTTTGATAAATTTCTTTATCTTATTTATATTCTTCCGGAATTCTTTTTAAAAGTCGGTAGTTTGAGATTGGCTTAAAAATTATTCTCAAATTGGTTTTAAAACGATTCCAAAATGATCGTTTTGAAAAACTTTGAATAAGGTAGTAATAATAAGGTAATCTCAAACTACTGACTAATATGCAGATTTTGTAAAAAATGTCGTTTCTGTTTCAAAATTGTAAGAAAAATAACGAACTTAATTTTAGAAATTATGTGCATTAGTAGACGTTTTCCAACAATATTCAAATCTTGTATTTAACACATCCATTACTATGTGAACACGGCACGCTCAAGAGTTGTCCTTGGAACTTTGAACAAATGTCCTAAATTCAGCATAGCGGCAATCAATAGTTGCACTAAATATCCCGAAGAGTATAGTATTTTTGGACTCAAATCCAAATTAAATTTTCTAGACAATTTCATTAATTCGTTCATCGGCCATTGTTTAGGTGTTTGCGATTTCATATCATCGGCTAAGTTGATTGAAGCTTTTTCCAAATTTTCAGTTGAACTATTTACTTCAGCAGGTATATGTCATTCATATTTGGCATTCCGGATTTTATTTATATTTCCACCGCCGGTAGACTGCTGTAGGAATGTTATGAGCGCATCTAAATTAAATTATGCCCACGACCCACCATAATTTTCTTTCGGATCTACATATATGTAGTACAGTTTTTCGTATTCTACTTGTGGCAGCAGGCAAGCAAGACTCTGGAAAACATGCACATAGGAATACATACATATAAATTTTGGGCCATGTTCAAAGTAGTGTTGTAAAAGTATTGAGTATTTGAGTACTGAGTACTCAATACCTGCAGTTTTTCCAGGTACTCAATACACAAAAGTAACTACTCAATACTTTCAGGGTTGCATTTTGTAGTATTCAAGCGAGTCTTTCTTTAAAATACATCAGAATTTTACAACTCTGTGAGCTTGATACAAATAAATATGACTCTGAACCTCATGGAGTTAGTGTAACAAACAGCCACTAAAAAAGTACTACAAAATGCATTATTAAACTACTTCAGTCATTAACAAATACTATTGGACAGAAAAAGTGACCCTTTAGAATAGTGGAAGGAAGGCACGTGATACAATATAACCAACAAGTCAGGTTCTCACAAACATGAAAAATATTTTAAATTCTTTCAATGTCGGTAAAATTTTGTTTCTACATTTCAACAATGACTAAGTAATAACATCAATTGTGAGTAAAAAATGTTTATTAAAAATATTTAGAAGATAATTTAAGAGATTAATGAAGTGCTAAGAGTACGTTAAAAAATTTTTATGTACAAAAATTAATCTACAAACTTAGTTATTATCATTTGTTAGAAATTAATTTAAATATACTTGTATTTAATCTTTGTTTTTCCATATTGCATTTTCAATAAAATAATATAAATAATAATTTTTAACTTCCCATATATAAACATATATAAAGTATTGAGTAGTATCGAGTACCCAATTGAAAAATTATCTAGTAGTACTGAGTATTCAAAAGTAGCCGCTTCTTACAACACTATTTCAAAGCAGAAAGATAAATAATATACGTGTATGGGACGTCTGTATGGCTGCAGACTATCAGCTGTTGGTCTGTTGAAACTTTTACTAGGATGATTCATATGAATTAAAAATCAAAGTAACAGTATGTGCCATATAAATATCATTCTGAGAAAGACAACCTGTCTCCCAGAAGAAACCAGGAACATTTATTTTGATACTCCCTGTAAAACGTGAAAACTGTCTTCTCTAATTTTTATCGCAAGTTTATCTGAAAGCCCAAGTTTTGCCTCCAAAAGTACAATTCGGATCAATTGCTAAGAAAAATTTATACATTAAAGGAAAATTTAACACAGAGTGTTTAGTTTGTAAATTATTAAGTGATAATTGTGAATAGTTTAATGAAGCAACATATAAATAGTGTAAAATTGAAGCATGCAGATATCAATGCCTGTAAATAAGGTCTATACATACAAGAGCCAGGTGACAGGTAAGTTCCTTGCAAAATTATTTGTGCATGAGTGTGTACCCAGTCAGAATTTTATGAAATTATTAATCATATTCGATTATTTTATGAATCAATCCCCTGCTAGATTGAAAACAGTCATAACGGTTTGATATGAAATGACACTCTCTTGGGGGAGAAAATGTTACCTTGCACGCGACTCTTCTTGATGGGACATTTACTGCCCAATTTTCGTATCAGTTTTGGCTGATTTTCTCGAGTCATGTTTAGGTCGCATTTTGAATAATTTATGAGTATATTTTGCTGCTCTTGGAGTCATTTATGACCCACTCTTTTAGTCAGCCTTAGCAATTTTTTCTTCCATTAAGAAGACGTGTAAAGTATTTTTTATTTCTCATTTTTGCGCGGTTTTACATGTCATGTGAATTTTGCCAAAAGAAATCTTCCATGTGAGTGTGTGTTTTATAGACTTCTTAACAAATAGCTTACCGAAAAAATTTGTGTTGTAGTAAATTCGACTCGCTTATTAATGTGCCTGGGCAGATAGTTCAGTACCTGGATTCAGTAACTTTTATTACGATAATCGTATCGTTATAATAAGTATAACGAAAATTTATCGAATTTGCTATTCAGTAACATATTTTAACGATATTCGGTGTCGGTTGGAGAAAAAAAATTAAGTCATAAGATCTAATTTGTTGAGTTTTTCTTAATTATTCTTTGTGCTTTTCGCTTGTTTTCACATTTTCTATACAGAGATACCACATAATATTGAATTAAATGGTTAATAAGATAAAGTGGGAGACTATCGTAAAAAGAAATTACAGAATCACATTATCGTTATCGCAAGCGAATAAATATGTCGATAAATATACGATTTTCGGTTCGCAAAAAGTTACAGAATGCAGGTACAACACTCTTTAACAACAAATTTAAAATTTTGAAACATATCTAATTTCGAAAATTTCTGATGTTTCTACTGCGTTAAAAAATATTTGTAATTCTCGAAAAAAAAATTCGATATATGGTAAAAGGTTTTATTTTGATGATTTTATATACATAACAGTCTTTTTTATTCGATTCTGAAAATGCAGTAAATGCTATTGATGAAACAGGTGATGAGAAAAATTAAAAAATAAATAAATACAACAATTGCTAAAAAATCGCTGTTTTGATTGCAATAAAATCTTTTTCCTTTAAAAAGAATTAAAATTCGTTGAAGGAAGTGGTGATGACTCTTAAAATCTCTAGAGATTATGGCCCTTATTATGAGTTGCATTCGATTTTCGATCTTCGCTGGCTATCGAACATTGAAAATCGAATGTTTAATTATATTATGAGCATCGAAAATTTCGTTGACCAACGAATTTTCTATCGAACAGAATTTAGCTTTCGATGAAATTTTTTTTAAAAACGCCTGTTTTTTATTTCTTATGTATAGTTGTTGAAAATTTTAAAAATTACTTTGAGTAATATTCATAATACGGACATTCTTTGCCGAATCCTTATAATTTTTTATTTTTTTTTGTTTTTACTATGTAATACTTGTTTTTGGCCGAATGGCTTTTGTATTGAAATATGAAATAAATAATACCAAATGAAAATTCGTTCGATCAGTATTTTCGACTACAGTCGAAGATTGAAAGTTGCTCATAATAAGGGCCTATATAACGATATTTTGACTTTTTTCATATTTTTTAATATGAATTAGTGTGGTTTTTTGTATAGATATTGTATCTATTCAGGCTTTCAAGGTCATTCAATTTCTTTAAAATGTAAATAAAATACTTTTTTTACTTAATTTTTAACGTATCCGACGTTTCGTTGGGATTTTCCAACATCTTCAGGGATAATTATTTTTATTGAAATATTATGTTATCCTATATTCCAATTTAATTTTAAATTTCTGAAATGTATTTTAATAAGACACACAATGCACGACATAAAACACATAACGTAATAACAAAAATTAAAAATTTTAAAAACCCTCGACTTTTTTCAGAAAAGATGTTATATCTTCTAAGCGGCTGGACCGATTTTCTTCAAACATAGCTAAGCACCCTCTCGATCAAGTCATCTTTCAAACAGAAAAAACTAAATGAAAATCTGTCCAGCCGTTTGACCTGTACGTGGACACGGAAAGACACACAGATACACAGACACACACTACAAACTTATAACACCCATTTTTTTTTAGTCGGGGTTAAAAAGTAGTTGCACATATAAATAAAATAAAATAACAAAAATTAAAAATTTTAAAAACCCCGACTTTTTTCAGAAAAGATGTTATACCTTCTGAGCGGCTGGACCGATTTTCTTCAAACATAGCTAAGAACCCTCTCGATCAAGTCATCTTTCAAACAGAAAAAACTTAATGAAAATCTGTCCAGCCGTTTGGCCTGTACGTGGACACGGAAAGACACACAGACACACACTACAAACTTATAACACCCCTTTTTTTAGTCGGGGTTAAAAAGTAGTTGCACATATAAATAAAATAAAATAACAAAAATTAAAAATTTTAAAAACCCCGACTTTTTTCAGAAAAGATGTTATATCTTCTAAACGGCTGGACCGATTTTCTTCAAACATAGCTAAGAACCCTCTCGATCAAGTCATCTTTCAAACAGAAAAAACTAAATGAAAATCGGTCTAGCCGTTTGGCCTGCACGTGGACACGGACAGACACACAGATACACAGACACACACTACAAACTTATAACATATTATATATTAATAAAATAAAATAAAATAAAATAAAATAAAATAAAATAAAATAAAATAAAATAAAATAAAATAAAATAAAATAAAATAAAATAAAATAAAATAAAATAAAATAAAATAAAATAAAATAAAATAAAATAAAATAAAATAAAATAAAATAAAATAACATAAAATAAAATATCACAGCGTTTCCTTAACTTCTAATACTAGTATCACAGTTGGAATTAAAAAAGAAACAGACTGCCAAACGTTCTTTTCTTTTTGCTTATTTTGTACTAAAGTCCTATTTTCAAAGTAATATTTTGTAAGTATGTACATAATACAGTTAGTTAAATATTTTAATGTGAAAGTAAGTTTGTTTGTTTGTAACGTTTTCACGCCCAAACCGCTAAACCAATTTTGAAAATTCTTTCACCAATGGATAGTTACATTACCAGATTCAAATATAGGATATTTATACGGAATTTTTGCGAAACACACATTTTTGGGCTGGTTAGGATAATTTCCGTAGCGGGTTTGTTTGTTTAACTAGTTTTAACCCGCATTTTATGTACTTTTTAAACAGATGAACGCGAGAGGAGCAGCGGCCCAGCAAAAAATTTCAGAAAAGGTAATCGAGTGTGGAATTAAGCATTTTTGGTGGAAGCACTTCCCCACTGGATTACCAACTTAATGATTTTAACAAGGCGTTAGACTAAAATAATCGATTCTTGAGAAGTACTTAAATTTGTTTTATTTGTCAACATTTCACGTAATCTATTTCGTCTAAAAATATCATTCTCTTCATTTAGCAACTTGCACGTCATTTTTTTTTAATTTTAGGTAATGTGATTTGTAAGCGAGTAATGAAAATTGGCAATCAGAAAAGTAAGTCATTATATGGCAAGTAGTTCTAATGGTAATGTGTAATTTTTTGCTGGGGTTAAAAGCAAGTATAATATAATTTATATATTTTTTTGCGTAATATCAATGCACTTGGCCTTGCATTTACTTAAAACGAACAATAAATTCAAAATCGCATTTTAAATTAATAATTGGGTATTACGTTGAAAAACATGGCCCTAAAAATGTTCAAACCCTTATCACAAAACATACAGAAGTGTCACGAGACGGAAGATACGGGTATTTTTCAGTTTGTCTCGTTTTCCCTCAAATTTTGTCGTTGGTTTTGTTTTACTACGTCTTTCTAGTGCAATACATTTTTATTAGCTGTGTTAATTGGTAAGTAGTAATACACTACAGTATCAAATACACTATGATTTTCTCTTTCTTCCATGAATTTTAACAAAAACCTGATTGGAGCTTTTTTTACCTGTCACTTTCTTCACTTCTGTGTATTCTGTGACCTTATCATAACTATTAGCCGTATTAAAAATTAAAATAAAGAAACTTTACTTCAATCAGTTGACTATTTTTGCTTAGTTTTTAATCTTTCCTATAAAATTTTTGAAAAAATGTAGTTACTTCATTTCAGCATTTCAGCTAACGATAAAGAACTAAAATTATATATTTTTTTGATATTCACATATGTATGTAATTTATTAACATGTTGAGCTAAAGGCCTATGTTGCTAAAGCTCTTTTGCTTTATTAGCTTATAATTTCAATTATAAGTTAATATAATGATAAATAAATAAATAAATATATATTTTTTTGACTTAAGTGTTTATGAAACGTTATAATTTAATAGATATTATAAATTATTATTTGTTTGTTTTTTAAATAAATTAAACTAAATAATCTCTTGTATCGTTATGTACTGGAAGGAAATTGCAGTGAAATTGAAAAGTTCGGGAATAGAAAAACTATTATGTATATAAGACAATATTTTGCAACCAAATCCATATGTATGCATGCAATTATAAAAAAGTTGTACGTTTTCAAAATCTTTACGATAACAATCCTGGCTATGAGGTCATAGAACTTCTTCTTGGTAGTGCAAAATAAATAAAAAGCTAAGAATACAATATATAAAACAATATACGCTTAAAGTAATCATCAGCCAATTTAGATTTAAAGGTAAAAATAAAAACAAACAAAAAATTAAAATTATGCTGAACTATCATAAAAATAAAAGTTATAAAAACGGAATGTGTGATTAAGTTCAGCAAAAAAAAAACAAAAAAACTTAAAAAAAAATTAATAAATAAATTCATTTAACATAAAGCATTATAAAGCCAATGAACTTTTACAGAATATTTATGTTGTTTGTTTGCAAAATTTCAAAATTTCTTCTTAAAATGTCACTCATATTCTCTAACTGTTTGAATACAGCGAAAAAATTGTAAAATTAATTAGAATTTATGAAACTACGAAATGTTTTAACCGCTCGAAGATCAATTACATTCAGATGAAAATATGTACATATGTATGTGCATATCAGAAAACTTTTTTTTTGAATATTAATAATAATATGATAAAAGAGTTAATTGAACTTATTTCTATGAATACAAATTGTTTGTACGAGTATATTATCTTATGGCGTTTTCTTTTCCAGGAACAAAAGTTACATTAATTGCACTTTTCAATGAAAATTCGCAATAAAATGGTATTTTGAAATAGACATTTTATTATAAATTATTGTGTATCACTCCTTACGAACGAAAATTTTTATTTTAAACGAACGCTAAATTTAATTTTTCTTAAAAAAAAATTAAAAAATGTTTGCACTTTTTCTAGAAAACAAAACGACATTAGACAGATGTTTTTTATTTGTATGAACAACGCATATGTATATACATATATATCGTCACCTAAAATCCAAAAGGCCGTAAGTACACTTTTTACTATTTTACAGAAGCAAAAAACTTCATAAATTTAATACTATTTATATGTTAGGTGCCAAATTGAATAATGAATAAAATCGGTATTTTTGAACATATGTGAGTAAAATTTTAGGAAAATATGTATTTTGGTTAATCACATCATAATCAATCAAAAAGTCTATTTTAAATTTTTTGGTTGTAACGCCTTTTGGATTTTAGGTGACGATATGTAAGTATGTATATGCAATTGTATTATTTGTCAAATTATTTACATACATATGAACATATGGGCATTTCTACCAGAAAGTTCACTTTTTTGTCGCGTGCAATAGCAAGCAATTACGATTGTATTTCCAAACAATGTTGCTCGTTTCTTCTTAATATTTTACCTAATGTATAGCCCACGCAAATATATAAAGAAGTGAAAAAAAGCTTCGTTTTCTTTGAAAAAAAAAACAAATTGTGTCGCATGCTACAAAAAGTTGACATTCCTGTGGAAATACCTATATGCATGTACTACGTACGTATGTATATAAAATTGAAATTAACCGATAACAGCAACACAAATCTGGAAGAGTCTATGGATTTTTAACGTCGATATACCCTGTCGGAGAATGTGTGGTTGACTACAAAAATAGTTAACTTATAGTTAACTTTTCTTAGACTGACTAAAAGCTAGCTGCAAAGTCATCCAGAACAAACTTAAAATTAATTCTTAAGTTGAGTATGTAATCGAATTTGGTGAGAGCCAATAAATTTATTCATAGCTACTTTAAAACTCATTTCAGTTTTATATTAAGATTTTGCTGTTGTTATTTTAGATGGCAGCTTAGCCGAGTGGTAGTGCGTTGAGTACAAAACGTGTGCTGTTATGGGTTCGAGCCCCAGAAAATTTTTTTTAATTTACTGACTACCAGGTGATTTAAAAAAGTCAACTTTAAGTTAGCTTAAAGTAGAGCAGAGTGAGACAATTGACTACCGCCTAGGACATCGCAATGTTAAAATAGTCAGTTGATTACATGGCAAAGTAATCCAAGTGTCAGTCAGTACTAGTTGCAAAATAGTTAGCTTAAAGTTAATTAATGTAGTTTTATAGATATTGTAGTTGTAGTTGTAGATATTAAAGTTATTTTAAAGTTAGCCAAATTTCCGATAGGGTAGTTACTCGAATGTATCTACATGAGTATACACATTATAGCATTGCACAGATACATCTGTTTGCACTAGTTTTGCCTGTTTTTTGGTTCTGGTATGAACAAATATGTTATTTATCGTTTTCTGTTACTAGTTGTAAATGTTGATTTTTTAAGCAATTATTGTATGGTTGGGCAATGAGCAAATGAAAACAACACATTTATTTTTTTTTTTGTTTTTCTAAGGCAAATAAGATACATAAAACTGCTTTTACAATAAGTGCCTTATGATGTGTTGAGAAAAAATGTAATTGGCTGATGAATGAATGAATGAAAGCAAAATTGCACATACATATGTAAGTAAATGATACATGTACATGAAACACATGCATTTGTAATTACTCTCAGAGCAAAATTGTCTCTTTCTCTCTCTATACTTTGGCTGCGCCACAAAATAACATAACGAACGTCCGCACATACATCTGCACATCATGTATTTGTTTCAATAGTGGTTTTTCCATATATTTGTATTACAATATGTATTTTTTGAGCAAAAACAGATCAAAGAGTTGCTCAGCAGCAATACAATAAGCAATTGTTATTTGTTTTCAATTGTATTTTAATTTGGAAAAGCACGCACACAATATCACTCTTATACTAGTTCTGTCGCTCACACTACAATTATATGGTACATACCATGGAATATTTGTTTTGGCTATACAAACGAGTATACAAATGCAACCCTTTAATAAACATACATACTTAATTACTTTTATTGTGCTTTTTACCAATAAAGGCAACCAAAATTTATCTTTATTAACAAAGTTAAATAATTTTAAAATTTCTCTACCCTTATATATGTAATAACAAAAACGTGTTTTAATTTTTAACCATTAGTAATAATGAAGTACACTGTTTTACAAAATAAAAAAAAAATAGAATCCAACTTTAAATCACCCCCCAAATCAAATGTTTCGACTTTTCTTGAAGTCAGACTTGTTGTTGTACCGAATTCGTTAAAATATTTCGGTAGTTTGGGCGTGTGCCAAACGGTAAAAAGGTACTATGGTAAAAAAATATTTTCCTGTGGGGAAAAAATTTCATTTTTCTGCTGTGCCAAATGATATCTTTTTTGACAATGTAAAATTTTGACAAATTCGCTTTAGCATAGAAAGAAGCTGATGAAATAATTGCTGCGGCGGCGAAGCAAAATATTTGACTAAAAGCCGCCGGCTACCAACAATTTTTTAAAGGGAAATTTTTATATAAAACAATATTTTGTGGCAAAAAATTATATAATTTTATTCATATGATGCACAATTTTTCGCAAATTAAAATAAACAATGCATTTTCCACAGTCTAAATACATTTAAGAGTCGTAAAAATCTATGTATTGAGCGACGGCTCGAAGCGACGGCGGTGGTTTTACCTTTTATGATACCAAGCTCCTTATTTGCTGCTTGTCAAAAATTTATCTGTTGTGTCAAAAATTCTACTAGCCCCCAGGGCTAGTGAAATTTTATTCACCTCATAAGTGTCAAAAATTTAATTACGCTAGTACTTTGCTACCGTTTGGCACAGGCCCTTTGTGTGAACAATTTTTTTTAAACATTAAAACTTTGATTTTTGAAGTCTGTGAATTCTTTTTTAAATAAATATGTATGTATATGTTGATAAAAATAACAAAAATTAAAAATTTTAAAAACCCCCCGACTTTTTTCAGAAAACATGTTATATCTTCTAAACGGCTGGACCGATGAAATGAAAATCGGTCCAGCCGTTTGGCCTGTACGTGGACACAGACAGACACACAGATACACAGACACACAGACACACACTACAAACTTATAACACCCCTTTTTTTAGTCGGGGGTTAAAAAAGGATTGTAACAAATATTGCTTCCCGTATAAATAGCATTTCGATGAGTTATTTTATGCGATTAGGACATGAATGAACTTGTTTGTCACTGTTATGAAAAAATTAATTACACCTAATTCACACGAAGACTTTTATGAAGTTTATTTTTCGAGCGAACGGTGTAGAGAAGAAAGATGGGTAGAAAAAATGACTTGCACCTAATTCACACGAAGACTTTTATGAAGTCTATTTTTCGACGTCACTTTTTGTTTGTTAGCGAACGGTGTAGAGAAGAAAGAGGGGTAGAAAAAATGACTCGATTTCTGTTTTCCATGGTTTTTTTTCATATTTATCATTACATTGCTCTTGTTGTTATTGTTGTTACGTTTTAATGTTACTCTTCTATCATATTGTTTTTTTTATTCTTGCTCTTCTAACTTATTGGCTATATGGGTGAAGAGAAGTAAAATTAGACGTCCAAAAAAAAACATCGTATGAATGCAAGGAATTTTTGGTAGCAACTTCAAAAGAGAATTAAGAAAAATAGACGTCCTAAGTTTCACCGTGTGAATTAGCACTTAGCTAGTGTTTTCAAATATTTAATGGATTTGAAAAATATACTGAAAAGTAAAAAACTGTAGAAACTGATTATTTTAAAGAGAAACTGATTAAAAAAAAACAGCGCGTCTACTTAACAGCTCAAAAAAAAATGCGAAAAACAGATACATCTGCACAGTTGGCAACGCTGCTGCTAGCACACAATTACAGTGATTCACATTAATACAGAATTTCTTATAGAATTTGTTAAATTATTATGTTAAACTGCCCTATTCCAATTTTCAAATTCCCTTAAAAAAATCTTTTAAGGGAAGAGTTATTTTCCTTCATTGAAATGCGTTTTTTATAATCTAAATAAGTAATAAAAAGATTTTCAACAATGCATTGTCATTATTTAGAGATCATTGAACCCGGAATTCACAATCTTTTTTTTTGTATAAATATCTAAAAGTAATATTGGTGTGCATACGTACATTTAATTGTTAAAAAAAATAATAACACAAACCTTTTTCAGCAAATACAAAGTAATATTTTTGCATTTAAGTCTTATCGGTTAAAATATATGTGTATTGAACCCATGAATCACAATTATTCGCATGAGTTTTGAATAGGTGTTTTGATTATACTACAAAGGTGTGAAGTGATTCTCGATAACTCCGTCATGCAATTACGTATTCTTGACTACCGTTCCGCACCCATTACTTAAAGTTTTTCTCTTTACGAAATTATAATGTGTTGTAAAATTTTAAGCCCTTCAATACAAAATGGGTAGATTATTTAAATACAATTTTGTTGATTTATTCGCAATTGTTACAATATTGATTGATACTCTATAAAATGTCGGTACATATTTTTAATTATTGAAGTCGTCTGTCTATCTGACCAGCCGTCAAGTGGAGAGAAAAACCAAATTATGGTCTAGTGATGCTTGAACTTATTAACTTCACGCTGTGGTATGTTACTGATTTGACCCCAATTGTCGAAAATTGAGTTTTCATCGTATATCAGCGTTTTTCTTTCTATTAAGGTGAAAGGTATATAAGATTCATTACAAACGAATATTAGTTCGAACATTAGTATTACTTCAATATCAGTGTGATTTTTACTGTATTCCTTGAAAACTTTTTGTATAATGTAAATTTTGCATTACAAATTTTTTGTATAAATAATTTTATAACAAAGAAAATTGTATCGATTGGTATCATTAATCATCGATAAGCCTTATCTGGGAAAATGTTGCAAGACCAATTTGTTTTTAATAAATAAAAAAAACATTATCAAAGGAAAATTGCAACAGCTGATATTAAAATGAACTGCATAAGTATATATGTATATACACACACACATACATACATATTTCATTTTATTGTGAAACTTATATAAGATATTGTGAAATTATACGTAATTACATATATAAAATTTATATAGAATTTTATTTAATTAGGCCAATGGGACTTTAAAATTTTTACAAAATAAAATTTGCAACATGTTATAGTTCATCATGGGGCAAATCGCGGCACTCGTTATCGAACGAAATTACGAAATATTTCAATAGAGTTTATATGGAAATAATTCGTAATTTCGTTCGATAACGAGTGCTGCGATTTGCCCTCAGGATTTAGTTAAAGAAACTAAATTTCATGAGGCAATTTGTGGGCACTGCGCAGCGTTGCCGTTTTGGTTCATTTTAATCAAAATTGGTTACATTCTTTTCCAATGTGTACTTTTGTTTTTTGGTTACTTTTTTCCAGAGCTGTTAAATTTCGATTACGACTAGTAATGAATTACATTACATTTTAAAAACAATTGTTGATAAATAATTTATTGCGATTACTAATAATCGAAAAGTAATCTGAATTACTAAAAATAATCAAAAAATAATCTGACTACTTTCAAAGATTTCTTTTGATTATCAGTAAATAATCAAAAAGAATTAAAAGTAATCTTTAAAAGTAATAGGATTATTTTTTAATTACTTTTGATTCTTCTTGATTATTTTTTTTAATTTCAAGTAATTCAGATTACTTTTCCATTGTTAGTAATTGTAATCAATTAGTAATCGTGTAAAACTGAATATAATCGTAATTTAATCATTACTTCAGCTTTCAAAAAAAAAAAAAATCATATTAGTAATCAGTACGATTAATAATCATTACTTAACAGCTATGCCTTTTTCAACACAAAAATAAAAGTTTTCAGTTTTCCCAAAAAAAATTTAGTTAGAGCAAAATTATGTATGGGAAAAATGTAGTGCTATTTATTATGCACAAAAATGCATTTTTTGCGTTAATAATGCAGAATGATTCGGCATATCGTATTTGATCTTGTGTTAAAATTTTATAGAGAGGAGAATATTTTTTCATGTCTTCATTGAGTTGTATGTAAATTGAAATTTGTAAACGCCTTTTTTGCAAAACTAGTTTTTTTCAGTTGTGACACTAATGAAGTAAGTTAGCGATATGATGTGGTCTTTGACAATATTAACAAAATGTACGTTAATAAAAATTAATTGCTTTATTTATAAAAAAATAACTTTGGTATATAAAGGATTTATAAAACAAATTTAATATGTATGAAAATTTGCTTCGAAAATCTATAAATCAAAAAAAATTTTTTTGACTAAGGTACTATGTGTTTTTATTTGTGTTTTTCTTGTTTTTTGCATTTGCGGTAGTAGTCAGCAATTGCTGTTCACCAAGTACTAGTTTACACTATGCAAGTCTTATTGCTAAGCTCATAAGTTTGTGGGAAAAAAAGACAAGAGGAACAGAAACGTTTCTTTTCTACTCGTCTCTCTCTCCTTACAAGCTAATCAACTTACCAACACCAAGCATATTAAAACTAAGGAGTAACGAAAATTCGCATTCGCAAATTATTCGCTCAGTTTTGCTATTTGCATTCACTAAAATGTAAGCGAATATTTCAAGCGAATACTTAAGGCAAAAAAATTTGTACTTCTTTTACGAAAATAGTTTACGATTAACAAACATTAAAAAAACAAAAATTATTTTAAGCCAGCATTAAAAGGTTTCATATACTTACAACAGCTACGTCCAAACACACATACTGTGATATTTGCATTTGAGGTAAGCAGCTTTGAAAGCTCTTAAATTTGTTCTAGTTTCTTTGCAAAATAAGAGCAAGCATTGCTGCCAAGATCTGATTGGCTGTTGTGATCTCGTCGGTGTGAAAGCACAAAAAGTTCTTTATATATATTTTTTTAAACAAACACAAACACAAGCTTTTCTATAAAAAAGTTCTCATATGTAAGCATAAAAATTAAATGAAAGTCAGTGTATTTTTGGCAGCAGTATTTTCTACTTAAGACTAGTCTGTTCAAACTTTAAAAAAATGTGTTGAGTACTATTCATTACTTCGTAAAAACAAATTTGAAACGCAAGCAATATTAACTGGTCATTGTTTGTTGTAAATACCATGCGAAACAAGTGCCACTCATTAATTTCATACATATGTATATCTTTCTGTTTTATGAATTTGTATTTTTAATATTTTAATAAATATTTGATCAATTCAAGGCCCAATTTAAATAAAATGCTATATGTATGTATACATCTACATACATATGTATGTATATACTCGTAATACAACTTCATGTTCTTATATACATTTTTTTTCATGTGATTTTTTAACGTATTGTAATATTTGCATTCACTTTCGCATTCGCATTCGCTAAACTGGCATTCGTTACCTCCCTAATTAAAACTAAAAAAAATATATATGTATGTACATACATACCTATAAAGTATCAAAATGTGTATACCCCAAAAGCGTGTAAAACAGATATGCAAAAACATGCGCTAATCGTTTAAATATTCACTAACAAATTGATGCCAAAATTCACAAAAAGCTCTGAAACGGATAAAAATCTTATCTTCTCACTAATACATCACACACGAAAAAAACATGCAATTGCATATTTGCGATTTCCCTGGCAATAATAATACGCACTTGCGCACTACAAACATCAAATGAAAGCTAAAAGAAGAAACCCAGCTAGCATTTTGTATCATAATCGAATCTTGACGGGAAAAATAACCGGGACTTTTTTTATAAAAGTTTGTTAATTGAGTTATTGTTGTATAATGTTAAAATTTATTTTCTTGTGTGTGAATATTATTGTTTCTGTGTATGAACGTACATAAGTGTGTATGTAAATAGTGTTTTCTTCCCAGCTAGCATTTGGGTGATAATTTTTTGCAAAAATCTCTTTATGATTCTCCTTAGAGCATTTTTGATGATTAAAAACTGATTTATCACTTGGGTGATTGAAAAAGGATTCACTTATGATTCATCTGTATGATAAAATAATTATGTGTGTGCCTTTGCATGTGCGCAGAAAAATAAAAGATCATACACACATACATGCATGACGTTTGTACACGCGCACATGCATACACACATATTTACATACACACAAAAAGCGTTTTAAAATTTGAAACGCCTAACGCGCACTTTGAAAATTTAAGATGATAAAAGGCACACATGCATATGTATGTATGTATATTTTACCTACATAAAAAATTACAATATGTAATTGGCCCACATATAGGGAATGCAACAACAATAACAAGACATCACCAGTAGCCAAAATTCAATTGTAAACAGAGAGCTCGAAATTCCATTTTCCTATACCATACTCGTACATTATTCATGAGATTATCTGTTTTAAAGAGTGGCCAGATCAATAAAACATTTACTCATAATCGCAAATGCACATACTCATATAATATGGAAAATGATTTTTAAATTTAAATTGTAATGATAGAAAAATAAATAATAATAATAATTTCCATTTTTTTCATTTCTTTTCAGTTTTTGTGAATTTCTATAGTGCGGGGAAAGTCTCAACTAATCGCAAATAATATAAATATAATAAAATAATTTTTCTTTTATAATGCGAAAAAATAATATATTTTCTTAGTGAAAAGCGTTTTGTTAAATTGTATCATATAAATAAGCAGTGCTTGTGCTGCCTTCAGTGCATGGGTCTAATCGTTGCTTTCGATAACGAGCTGATTCGATCATTTTTTTCAGTTGGAGATTATGGCAATCGATATCGAACCATATTATTACTTTGTTCTATAGCGAATGTCATAATCTCAAAGTGAAAAGACATGGTCGAATCCGCTCGCTATCGCAAGCAGTTTTTTTGGTTCTTGTCATTACTAGATTGTGATTTGTGTGAAAAGATAGAAATCCTTGTTTTAAGTTTAATAGTGTTTTCTTTTCTACCAAAAAATACCGCCTAGTTAAAAGGTGCATTTATAAAATATCTTGGCTTGAAATATAATAATGACGATCAATTATACGGATGCGGCAATATCCTCTTGCACTTCTTTTAAAAAGTTCAAGAAAGTATAGCAATATTATTGTTTATAAAAATGTACATGTGTATGTAAACATGAAAATGCAGCTGCTATATTGCCGACTCATTGGCTTATTCGAAAGATTTTTTGGAATGGGAATTTTATATCACTGACAATCTACCATTAGCATCATGATATAAATATAGAAGGTACTTCCATTCTCTAAATTTTTCTTGACATTCACCATCTGACAAGTATAAGTATTGTGAAGTTTCCGGTAAAATCGTGCTACCGTATTAATTTAATATTTCCCCCTCTGTTTCCTGTTTGTTTGAAAATTTTATTGAAAAGTTATTTCAAATGTATAAATTAAACAATTAATGCCCAAATTCTGTTCGACGATTGTATCGTCTTGTCTATGGACGAAAAAAAGAAGCAGAATCTTTAAAACAATTATTAGTTATTGTTTATGGTAGAAGGTTCATGTATTTGCTTTATGATTTTGAAAATTATTTTAAAACAAAAAAACGTCATAAATCTTCGTACTTAATTAGGGCATAAGCAAAAAAATAACAGCAGTATTCATAAAAAAAAGTTGATCGAGGTTTAAAATTCATATTAGTTAAAAAACGTTTTAAGGCTAAATAACGGTTTTTAAATATTGGTATTCATAATCAGTTTTTTAACTAAAAATCAATTAACTAGATTTTTTTTTAAAATATCGTGGCAACACTGTATTCTTTATTTGTCACTTGCATATTAGTTCTGCAAAACAACGATTGTTAACTCACAAAGTACTCGTGTCTATTTTGTTTATTTGTCGGTTTTCAGAGAAATATTGTTTCTATAAAATAAAAGATATGTTCCAACTTGTATTTAATAAAATAATAAAACAAAATCACAACAAATCTTTGTTAAAAGTGCTTTTTATATTATTTATTTTATTGCAAATAAAGAAGCACTAGAATAACGAGCTTTATTTTGTTTGTTTTGAGTGTTTATACATCACTAGTTAATTTTCTACAATTATACTATTTTTGTTAACACATAAAATGAGAAAACAATGACTGGGAATGAAAACTGGATCGCTCCTTTTCTTTTAAATATTCTTTGGAGTATATTTATTTCGGCAATAGTTTCTATAAAAAAAAATTACATTGTTTTCTTCTAAATAACACTGGCATATGCATACATACATGCATACATAAGTACACACATACATACACACATATGTACATACAGGTAAAGTTCAAAATGTAAACAACAACGAAGCAAAATTACAACAACGTCACCTTAAAATTGGTTTAAACATGGGGGCAGTCAATTTTAAAATTTGCTGATTTACGCAAGGTTTAAAAACCGTTTTTTAAGATAAAATTCTATTATGAATACAATTTTAGCGAATTTTGCTTAAACAATATTTGAAACGCGGTTTAAAATTTTTATGAATACGGCTGTAAGAGTGCAGCATATTTTAAATTCCCTGCATTTCCTGGTGTTCGCCAACAGTGGCTAAGAGCCTATAAGGTCTGTGAAATAGACTTTCTAAATGATCTGACTGATTATTACACCAATTTTTTTAGAAAGGGATGTTACAATCAACAAGAAACATATTATGTAAATTAAACAGAATGCAATATCAATTACTATTTATTAAACTTAATGAAAATTCGTTGTCAAATAATCCAAATCATCAATCAATTTGGTTTCTCAGCGCCAAATTTAGATGAAAATATAGTTAAAAGATTTGTATTAAGCAGAAAACTTAAAAATATTTTTAAACTTCACAGATATGTAGTTATGTATCTAATTTTATTTATTCCCAAATTTTTGTTAAGAAAATTACAAATTTTTGTAAAAAAATTTCTAGGGGAAGACTTAAATTTTTTACTATATGGGAACATTTTTCTTTATTTCTCTCAAAAAACAAACCTCAAAAATACTTATTTTTAAAAACAAAGAGAGAATGGAAGTACCTTCTATATTTATATCATTATTAGCATAGTTATGTTTTCTTATGTTTGTTTTTAAAACAATAGAATTTTTGTTTAAAACAATTGGAGTATTCAAACGGTAGTACTAAGTGTCATAGTGTCATAATATTTTAAATTATTTTAATGTATGCAGTTATATCTGCTTTTGTTTTTTGTTTTAAACCAAAATGTCAAAACATTATAAAACTAGAGTCCCCCATATATGTATATACTAAATATAAATTAAAAACTCCCAACGTTAACTGGTAACACTGTTGACTTACAAATACGAGGTCTAAAGTGCAATGCCTTCCACCACTATAGAGGGTGATCTTTTTTGGAACAAAAAACATACTGTCGTCTTTTAGATCGAAATATACGACATTTTTTGTAGAGAAGGAAACGCAATTAGTGATAAATACAAGTGCATCATAACCTCTTGAAAAATTAAATAAATAAAAAAAGAGAGAAAATAACAAGTTAATGAAGATGGTATTAACCACAAAATATGGCCTGTTTTAAATAAATGTGAATATGTGATAATGTTAAAATAAAATTAAATAAATAAAAATTTATCTAGTGCTTTTTTTGCTTTAATGAAAGTAAGATAAATTAAAAAAATTAATTAAGTGCGGAAGAAAAACAGCGCTGAATTAAAGGTAAGTTTTTCATGCTAATAAATAAACTAAATATATTTTAATTTTATTAGAAAACTATAATTTTTGGTATGTATATACTGAAATTTTTAAACATCATTATAAACTTTAAAGAAAGTTTATTATTTGACATATTGTCAGAAGTGTACATAAAATAATTGAAATTTATTTGCTGGTAGTTTAGCATATCTATATACGTATTTCATTGGCGCTTGAACCAAATCATCAGTAGACTTTAACCAAAAATTTTAAACAGCCACAAACCTCTTACTCCATGCATAGACTTTCAAAAACTATATGAGAATTCATAAAATAATAATACTTTTGAAAATCCCAAAAGAAAAAATAAGCTTAGTAGGCTTTGAAACTGATACAAAACCCAGCAAATAATTTATATCCAGGTGAACTCATTTTATTTTTCTACATCCTTATACAATTAGAAATCCATTGGATAACAATAAAAGTATTTACAAGGCTAAATGAAAAATAAAACATTAATTGAACTTTAAAGAAAATTTATTATTTGACATATTGTCAGAAGTGTATGTACATGGAGTAAGACGTGGTTAAAGTCTACTGATGATTTGTTTCAAGCGCCAATGAAATACGTATGTATATAGACATGCTAAACTACCAGCAAATAAATTTCAATTATTTCATCATTATAAACTTTACAATGTAAAGCATATTTGAATTTTTTCTTTTTGTATTTCCATTGAACTAGTTTTTTCGTTTGTATGCTTTTTTTGGTTTGTTCTCTTTTTGAAAAATTATAAGACGATCTTTAAAAGTAAAAATATATAAAAAAAGTAATCTAAAATGAAAAGTTTATGACGTCAGATTATGGTTAACGAAGTCAAATATTATGAATAAGAGTTGTATGTGCAAAGTTTGCGAAAACAAGTTTTTTTGAGAACTTTTTTTGAATTACTTATGTATGTATGTATGTATGTATGTATGGATTAAAAAACCACTTAGGCATACCTATAATAATATATGAGTGAAAGAAAATAATGATACAAAGAAAAATTTAAGCAATTAAACTGTACAAAAATACCTACATACATACATACTTACATATGTATGTATGCACATTAGACCCCTGCACAAGACCACTTACAAGAACTTTTAAGACATGAGGGATTTTTCATATGCTTTACTACAGCGACATCATTTATTATTGGTTTAGTATAATACATGATACAACAATACATTTAAAAAACAAGACGTATTTACATTTCAAGACTGTTTACGCAGGTCTCTAATCCATACATACCTATTAGTGTCCTGCACAAGACATCTTATAAGAACTTCCAAGACGAGGGATTTTTCAAATCCTTTACTACAGCGAAATCTTATAAAACAAACGTTAACAAAATTGTTTGCAAGAAATTCGTTTGAGTATTGTAGGTATAAGAGTAAAGAAGAAAACACTTCGTGACGGTAGAATTTGTGATACTTGCTTCTTTCTACGCATGAGCGCGTGTACAAGCGTCATGCATGTATGTGTGTATGATTTTTTATTGATGTGTAAACATCTATACGCTAGGGGGTAAAAATCTTTTGACTTTGATTTCTTTGCTGAGATTTCTTTGCATTGTCAAATCGGTGTGAGCTATGTATGAGTGTATTAGTGTTTGAAAGAAGCAATACCAAGCAGAGAAACAAGTCGACCGGCTCGAAGCCGACGGTGTGCCGCCTCCGGTTATTTTTCTGTATATTTCCGTACACCAAAGGTGAAAATGAACCGTAAGAGCTACGGACTTGAAATTTGGACACAATGTGTAGACATTTGGCCACTACAACAACAAATACATGAGAGTTAAAAATTAAAGGGTGTTCCAAAACGAGCAACGAAAAATGTTAAAATCCCATGTAATATACATACATACAATTGTATGTGCATATATACACTTGAAATTTTAAAAGTTAGTGTATTTTTATACAGACTACAACAATTAACACTAAATTTTAAAAATTTAAATCAATGGGTGTTCGTTCCATCAGTTAATGCAATTTTGACTTTGTAATTTTGACAACTTGCTGTATCTTGGAAACCGTGAGAGTAAAACTCTTGAAATTTTCAAAAACGGTAAAATTAAAAAATCAATACAATATAAAATCGCCAAATATAAAAAAATCGCCAAAAACAAAAAAAAATCGCCAAAACGAAAAAAAGCACCAAATTAAAAAAAATCTCTAAGACTAAAATAAATCGCGAAAAACCGGAAAAATCGCCAAAATAAAAAAATCCTTAAACAAAAAAAAAAAAAAAAAAAAATCGCCAATATGAAAAAATCGCCAAAATGAAAAAATCGCCTAAATAAAAAAAACCCCAAAGACAGAAAAAATCGCCAAAATGAAAAAATTTCAAAAATACAAAAACCCAAAAAGAGAAAAAAAACGCCAAAACGAGAAAAAATCGATAAAACTGAAAAAAATCGTTTAAACTGAAAAAACTTAAAAAAGGAAGAAAGCTAAATCAAAAAAAAATTTATCAAAACCGAATGTGCGCGAGTCAAAGTCGCACTTTACTGAATTTATTTTAATTGCAATGCGTACACAACAACAAGAACAGCAACAACTAAACCATGAACAACAGGAATTAAAAATTAAAAAGTAAAAGTAAAGGCATTTACCATAGATGAGCACTGCAGTACCACTAAAGTTTCAGTAAAAACAATAAAAAATGTTTAACAAGTAAATTTTTACTGATTACTAAAATTTTTTTCTACAATTTTTATAAATTGCCTAAATGATTTGTTATATGATGAGGTGCATTGAATTTTCAGTAATCAGTAATACCCGTATTCATAATGAAATTCTACTAAGTGGCTAAATGTTTTTCATACAAAAGTTTCAAAAATTTGAATGAAAAAACTTTGCCACTTGCTACAATTTTATTATGATTACGGCCCTACGATTTTACTGGTAATGCAAATTAAATGTCATAAGCAGTAAAAATTTACTGAATTTTTTAGTAATCAGTAAATTTACTGCTTACTGCAATTTTGAATGCAGTACATATACTGCAGTGTGCCCACTTACTAACCAAATAAGTTTAATAAAGCAAACAAAAACCAACAAATTCATATGTATTTACAATATTGAAAGTTTTGATACTTTTAATTAATTAATTTAAAAAAAGATACTAAAAGCATAAGTACTTCCAACTTAAAAAAAAATTTCATTACTAGATGTTTACACATCTCCTCTGTGATCGGACTCACTTTGCTTTTTTTTTCTGCGCACATGCAAGGGCACACACATGCATTAACATTAGTAGTATGCGGTTAATCACATAATAGCTTACCATCTACATATTACACACACACTCAAACGTACAATATGAAAAATAACAAGCATACACTAATCAACAGTACTTCTTTTGAGTGTTTGTTACAGACAAGCTGTCTTGACGTCATCGCTTGTTAACACTGGTATACACATACACCAATACATCCATCGTGCTTCGCTTATAGTACGACAGCATTTATTATTGGTTTAGTATAATACATGCGACGTGAATACATTTAAAAATCATGACGTTTTTACATTTCAAGACTGTTTACGCAGGCCTCTAATACATATGTAATTGTTTGTTATTGTCTAGAGGACAAGAATATGTACATATAAAAAAATTAAATTACGCGGAACAGGATAAAGCGGGAAAAATTCTTCCTGTTGGTATTTTTTCTGTTTTTGATAAGGTGGTATAAAAAAAGTTTAAGGTCTACTCAGTTTCTTCCTGGATGCGAATGAAGTCGCGGGAAAATGCTCGTATTATATAAAAGTTGAATTTAAATTTTATTTCTTTTACTGTTAGATAACGACATATACCTACATACATATGTACATAAGCATGTATGTATATGTACATATTTATACGCACATAAATAACTACATATCGCTCTCATTCCTGCAAACACATCAATGACGTTATCATTATTTAAATCAAGTAATAAGACCAAAAGCTTACACAACAAAACAGACTGACTGCTTAAATTTCATACTCCTAACAATAAAAACTTACTTCAGCTTAAGCTAAAAATAATTTCCTTTTATTTGCTTGTGTGGCTGTGCTTTTACGTGTGTATTTATTTACCTGAAAATCGAGAGTAAAAGTGATCGAACATATCGTCGCTGTTTTAACTAACCGACCTAACTGACATTTTTTGAAAAATGAAAAAAGTCATCTACTGGACTTTATAAGTCATAATACACATTGTCTAAAATGTTCATGACTCTAAGCATTACTTTTGTGCCTATATAAGTAAAAAGATTTTTGACGCAGCCATAATAATGAATTTATAAAACAACCATTAAAGGTGCTCTCATGTTAAATTTTTAAAATGTTAGTTAGGTCAGTTAGTTAAAACAGCGACGATATAGTAAGAATAACAACGACAATAACAACTGACTGGCTGGGTATCGTAAAACTTTTGCTTTCATTCGGATGTGACACCAATATCCACTGAAAATTTTAACAACAAAAAGAAAACGAAAACAAATAATAAAAGAGTTGACTTTTAGAATGCTATAACTTTTATTTACTCATGCAATGAATGCTTACAAGAAGTGAGAGTTAACTCACAACAACAATAATAATAAGACGTAAAAATTACTTACATATTTATGTATGTGACTACAAATGTATGTATGTATGGCTGCTGAAGCAAACGCTATAACCGCACGCAAAGAAAAAATATGGTTGAGGCAACACTAAGCAAACAGCAACATACTATGATTGAATTATATGGTTGCAGTCGAATCATATTATTGTCAATGGAAAAGCAAAGTTTAAATAATATTATTATCTGAGTCAACAATAATATCATCTGGGAAAACAATTAACTTTGTTATATCTAACCAAAGTATTATTCAAAGTTATCACGTTTTGCTTAAATATGACAACACTATTATTAGATGTGACTAAAATATAATTGAGACTTACCATAGCATGTTCTAATATTATAATGATATTGTTAAATACAACCACGTTTTTATTAAATATGACAACACTATTATTAGATGTGACTAAAATATAATTGAGACTTACCATACCATGTACTAATATTATAATAATATTGTTAAATACGACCATAATATTATTTTATATAAGAATAATATTTTGTTTTTTTAATCATGTATTGACAGATCTTTTATTTAAAACAGCTGTTCGTTGAATCGGAAATAAAAATATAAGCACAATGGGAGCAATCAAGAATAAAACACAATTTTCTTTTATTTAAAATTACAATACACATATAAAAACGTATATATATATATATATATATATATATATAACAACGTATAAAAACTTAGTTTATGTACATATTTGTGATTTGAACGGGCTAAGGTTCGTATTGCTTTTTAAGCCAAATTACATGTGATAATTATTAATGAACAAATAACACCAAAGTCTGTTGTAAATATTCTGACTAACAACACATAGTTGAACGGAACAGCCAGCCGTTTTCGAAGGCCACTAAACCTTCATCATCAGCGTTCTTTTGTGTTTGGTCCATTGTGTGTGGTGTCAGTAGATGTAGATTTCTGCTTTATATACTTAGCATTATTGCAAATGGAATGTGTGAATTGTTTTGATTCATCTTATTTCAATTTGCTGAAAGCTTTTTTGTAATGAAAACTCAATTTTACCATCTCTATATTTACAACAGTCTTACCATTGTCGTTTGTTCTTTACTAATTATGCAAATGTTAGATAATTTGCTTATTTTTGTTCTACTTAAGACAAACTTTTTTGGTTTGTTACTATTAAATATATTTTTTATTATTAATTTTTGCCACAGGCCCATGGCTATTAATTTTAGTTAATTTTAATTATTATTCGAACTCCATTTGTTTCTATATTTTTGAATTTGGCTTAAAAAGCAATACGAACCTTAGCCCGTTCAAATCACAAATATAGAAACAAATGGAGTTCGAATAATAATTAAAATTAACTTTATGTACATCAAATTGTCTACTGTGTTACAAATATATCCTGTGAAACTGGATTCTAATGATTTTACATCAACAAACAAATAGACATCCTCATACTCAATTCGAAACGCATGGAAATGTGCATGAAATCCGTGATTTAATAGTCTTTGTAAACAAAAATTATAAGTATCGTCTTTACAGTATATATAGTTTATTAGCCCGAATAAAGGAATATCATCGTCATACATACCTACATGCACAACCATTTTAGGTTTAAATGTCAGGTCTTTATAAACTAGATAAGATACAGTGTTAAGAGGCAACTTTGATGTTATTCCATATTTATTAAAAAAGTGTCTAAGAAAAGTATTTGATGGTCCCTCTTTTATCTTAGAATCTAAAACATCATTGTAATTTATTAAGAAATCAAGTATCTTAATTTGATATTTGGCGTAAATTGTCTTTAAAATGTTAATTTTGTTGTTAGAACTATTAGACATGTTTTTTAAAAATTTGTGTACAGATTCAAACCTTATTGAAGATATATGTTTTAATGGACCAACTTTTTTCATTATATTAGCATAGTGGTGCATGTTATGGAACTTTGGCTTTAAATTTGATTTTGTCAATTTAAGATATAACTTGTTATGTTCAATAATCAATTCATGCAAGTGGTCTGCAACTCCAATTTGGAAAGAATCCGATTCGCAAGTAATATAAACGATTTGTCTTAGAATCAAATATAATGACCATTCATCACAGTCAGGCACTAAGTCCCCAATCATTAATCCCAAACATTTAGGAAATATTAGCATTTCCGATGCTGAAAACTTTAACTTGGTTTGTTTGAGAAAATCTAATCTTAAAATTGGAGGTTTGTTTCTGCTATGAATGGGTCCGTAGTTAAATGTAAGCATCCTATAGTTTAACTGTTCTATTGTGAAAAGTTTTAAGTCTATAATAAAACGATTTAGGATAAAAATTAACACATAATGACAAACTCAATCCAACAAGTCATGCATGCTGTCCACGCTATAATTTCATGTTACATGAAAATTGTTCAAACTATTCCAAATAGAGCTTTCTTTTATTCCAGTCATCCTTATTTCATTTATCGCTAAATCTTCTTCGTAGTTTTGGGGATTTCTAATCATTTCAATATTCTCACATGTTCGAACTTTCATTACATTACGATGCTCCTTGCAAAAACGACAGTAAAAATTACTGGAAAAACTTTCTGAAAATCCAAGGATCGTATTAAGACCCAGGTTGTCTCCCAGTATCAAGGTCGTAACTATTTTCACTGTGCTTACACTTCCATTGCGATTTGTTAAATTGCTCATTAATTTAATTCCTACTGTTTGTAAAAAATTTAATTTCTCTATTAAGGAACTAAAAACTAGAGCATTGCCAAATTTTTTTCTATCCTCTGAAAAAAGCAACATTGCTACAAATATATGAGATAGTTTAGATTGAAGATATTCAGGAATATGTACAAGGAATTTTAATATAAACACAGCCAAGCTTTTGCAATCCTGCATGTGTTCCAAGGGCATTAGCGTTTTCAAATTCGTCGAAATAAATAAAGAGAGGCAAATATAAGACATTTTCGTTGGAATTAAGTGTGAATTGCTCATTTGTTTTTTCATGCCAAAATGACCCCTGAATAAAATTATAACAAACATTTATGTATGTCTTGAGAATTTATATTCGCAATATAAGACATTACTTCTTTTAAAAACAGAGTTCTGTTAAAAATAATTTCAAATAACGGGTGTTTTTTTTAGAGGTATAGAACTTCGAATTGAAATAAAACACAAGAAAATCGTTTTAATGTCCATCAATTTGGCTTTATTGGAAGGATAATTTTATGCTATTAATGTTTAAATATGATTTCGGGCATGTGGCCGCCGCGGCTGGCTCGAATAAAGCCAATTCTACAGGTCCAATTTTCAACCACTTTTTCGAGCATATGGTGCCGTATGTTGGCAATAACGCCACGAATGTTGGCTTCCAAGTCCCCTAACGTTTCTGGTTTGTTGGCGTAGACGAGCGACTTCACATATCCCCAAAGAAAATAATCCAATGGTGTCAAATCACACGATCTTGGTGGCCAATTGACAGGTCCATTCCGCGAAATTATGCGCTCATCGAATGTTTCCTTCAATAAATCGATTGTGACGTGCGCTGTGTGGCATGTAGCGCCGTCTTGTTGGAACCGCAACTCATCCACATTCATGCCATCCAATTCGGGAACAAAATAGTCGGTTATCATGGCTCTATACCGGTCTCCATTAACGGTAACTGACTCTCCAGCATTATTTCGGAAGAAGTATGGCCCAATGACTCCACCAGCCCATAGAGCACACCAAACAGTCAGTTTTTGTGGATGTAATGGCGTCTCAAGGGTCTCATGTGGATTCTCTTCACTCCAAATGCGGCAATTTTGCTTGTTGACGTAGCCATTCAACCAAAAATGAGCCTCATCACTGAACAAAATTTTGCGATGAAAATCAGCATCGAGATCAATCTCATTTTCGGTCCATACACCAAAATCGCGGCTTTAATTCTTGCACAAGCTGGATCTTGTAAGGTCGCAAGCCAAGATCTTTGCGCAAAATCTTCCATAAAGTTGATGGACAAAGCTCCAATTGCTGTGCACGGTGGCGAATCGATTCATTCGGGTCCTCTTCAACACTTTGCTCTACAGCGGCAATTGTTTCTTCGGTGCGCACTGTTCGACGTCTCTGCGGATGCGTATTATCACATAGAGTAAACGTAGTGCGAAAACGATCCATGGTTAACCGAATTAATTGCTCTGATGGACGATTATGTCGACCATAAAATGGACGGAGCTTGCGGTAAACTTCGCGAACTGAACCATTATTTTCGAAATAAATTTGCACGATTTGCAAGCGTTGTTCTTTTGTCAACCTGTTTATGATGAAATGGCAAACCAAACTAAATATTAATCACTTGACAGCTGACAAAATGGCCGCCAGTTAAAAAAGTGATGCCAACTTAAAGTTCTATACCTCAATAAAAAACACCCATTATTTTACGCAAGGGCAACATTGCAATCGAATAATCGATGCCTTTTAAAATAGTTTCTCCGCCGGATCTAAACACTTCTTGTACTTCTTTATGTAAAGAAATAAAAGTTGCCTCGACAAAAAATTGTGTTTTTTTAGCTCTTTAATAAATAAATATTCCGATTTTAAAATGCTAATATCACATAGCTTGTCAATAAAAGTTTGTATATCTGAAACAACTTTATAATAACTGAGTTTATTTTTTAGAACTAACAGTTGTGTTCTAAAAACATTAAAAATATTTTTTATTATCTCAAAGCTTTTATTGCGAGGTATTGATTCATTACAATAAGCTTTAACAATTTGCTTCATAAGGTCTAACAGAAAATCTGAGTATAATAATGAAGTATTTCGGAAAATTATTAAACTATTTGTGTTTGGTTCGACTAAGCTCATTTGAGCATTATTTTCGTTACTATTTGTAAGTGTCATTGTTTCACAAGTATATGGATTATTATTTTTAAAGTGAGATTGAATGTGATATTTAAATGAATTTAAATTACTATATTTTCTATTTCAGTCTTTATAGCAGGACTTAATTTTTGATATATGTGGATGCCGATTTCTTATATGTTTTATTAAATTATTTACGTTTACAAGTTTCTTTTTGCAACTGAAGCAAATAATGTCTTCCATTTTTATGTAAAAATATTTAAAATTAAAAAATGTATGTTTAATAATGGAAAATTAATACTGGATGTATGTTAAAATTTAAATTTAGTTAACATGATCTTAAAAAACGATTGAGTCTGTGCAACTCGTGCAAAATTTTGTTCAGTATTTTTGGAGATCATTAATGAGCGTATTTACTGATGGTATATCAGTATCCCATGGAGTGTTAATTTTATATATAAGTTTTTGAATAAACAGCCAGACATGTTTACAGTAATTTGGAAATTTTATATTCATTCCCATAAAGCAATGAAAACAAACTTCGATGGCATGCAAAGGATTTTCAAGTTTAATTCTTCTGCCGATAGCTTACAAACGAAACACTGAACTGACAGAAGATTTTATAAAAAAGATTATTTTTAAAAACGTAATATAGTATGGTTTTCAAAAACATTATATTGTTATTTACATTATATTATTTTTACAAAACGATACAAATTATGCTGTCGTCAGAAGTTTTTAACAAAACTATATTGTTAAAATCTAACCATATCACACTTTTTTATGGATGAGATAATGTAATTATTAAATTCAAACGTTACTCTGTTTATCGTAATGAAATAAATGTTTAAAATAACAATAACTAGTTTTCAACGACCACACATTTGTTTCAGGGAACATAATATTGTTTTCTCAACCATTCTACAACCATATCTTTTCTTTGCGTGCGGTACTACCGTTGAGTTAAATAAATGACATAAGAATGCAAATAGAAATATTCATTAAGCTTTTACTAGAAACAAAAACAAAATAAAAATTTATAAAATATTAATTTAAAAAATTATTTTGCGTTTGAATTGTACGCTAAAACAAAATTTCTATAAAAATATTGACTAGGTATAGCTCACTTGAAAGATAATTTTTTTTTTTGATACGGCCGTAAGGATTTAACTTACATACATATGTATGTATGTATATTACTCCACGGAACATAAAGTTGTGTGCGTGTTCACCGAGTGCAAGAAAAGTGTGCTGTGTGTGGTACAGTAAAATTTTCTATAAGAAGAGTGTGCTGTGAGTGACACAATTTATCAATTATATGAATCTTAATCTTGATCAATTTAGAGATTATTATATATTTTTATACGAGGCATAATTTGGAATACATAGCATTTTTAAAGGTATTTGCGTTAATATTTTGATTCTTTCCATCTTTTGCTGCATTGTTTTATATTCAGCTCTGACAGGATTATATGTATATAGAGCATCAAAGAGCCTAAAAGTAGCAAAGATTAGAAAAAAGTAGGAAGTCGGTAAGAAGAGAGCACAATTTGCACTTTTGTAATACACAAAGGTATTGGCGTAGCTAATAAGGTGTTGCCATCCCTAAGAAAATATGCTGTACAGTAAAGTTTTAATAATGTTATAGGTGGCATTGCCACCTACCCATAAAAAGACCTTTCATGTCTAAGCTCTGCTACAATGGTAACGCTAGCTGTACACACATACATTCATATGTACATATGGCATATGCACATGCACAAATGCATTTTTATAGCATAAACAAATATGTACGTAAATATTTAAAGAACTTGTATTTGACTAGAGAACTATGAAAGTTATTGAGATGACGACCAGCGTTGTCAACTCTGTGTTTTTCGCACCGTTTTTGAAGTTGGTGCTCAGTGCTTTTTTAAATTCAGTTTCGGTGCTTTTTGTTTCGAGGATGTGGCACTAAAACAAAAGCTCAAAGGAAAATTTCTTTACCTATTTTTTCGAGGAAGTCTTTCATTCAAAAACGTAAACTCTGAAGTTAAATATATCATCTCAAAAAATCTAGTAAGATTTTAAAAGGTTTGGTTGAATAAATACGTGCCATATTACCATCAAACTTTAACATTTTAAGCATAATTAATATAAACAGTGTTTTGCCATACAACAAAGAAGACATAATACAAGTATTTACTCAAATATAGCATAATGGCGAAATTTTGTCTAGTATAGACAATGGGTGGAGAAAGATTGATTCATTTAATGCAATGGGAAAAATATTAGGTCCACTTTTGACAGATTCAGTTGATATGAACTCGTTTGAGGCATTATCAAAACTTGCATTCCCATCAAACTTCTGTTACATCCAGAAACGCAGAATGCCACTATTTTTATTTCGATCAAAATTTATTATCTTTGTCACATAGCAGCCGAGAGAATGTTTCCACAGCATAATTTAATAAAAATAATAATTTAATAAAAACTAAAGCCCATCGAGCTCAAAATGTACGAGTAATCGGCTCTTAAACTCAGAAAGACTTGTGGATTACTGCCAATTTGATTAAACTCGAGAGATTCGTTTGTTCATTGATTTAAGAATTCACTTATTCCTACAGAAATTAAATGTTTATCGGATGCCTCAAATTGTAAATCTTAGGAATGGAATGAAAGGTCAATCGATTCCTATATTTTTAATGTACATTCCGTCGGTTGGTTGTTGGTTTGCGGCACAGTATATTCAAAATACATTACGTCTGCAGCAAACCAATAACCAATCGACGATGTGTAAATTTTTTTTATATAAAATAATAAAATTTTAAATTTAGTGCTTTTTCACTTAAATTACGCGCTTTTTTCCTGGTTTCGGTGCTTTTTGAAATTTAAAAGTTGACAACGCTGATGACGACAAAGAGCGGAGAGCAAATGTAATAAAAGTATGAAAATAAGCTGATCCACTTATCACACACGAGAACAATTATGCTGGCATAGCATGGCAGTTTGTAGGTGAGAGAGGCAAAGAGAGTGGTATTGTGTTTGGCATAACTTTTCAACCAGCTACAACCCCGCATCATCGGCACTAGAGACCTGCGTAAACAGTCTTTAAATGTAAATACGTCATGATTTTTAAATGTATTCACGTCGCATGTATTATACTAAACCAATAATAAATGCTGTCGTACTATAAGCGAAGCACGATGGATGTATTGGTGTACGTTTATATCAGTGTTAACAAGCGATGTCGCCAAGGCAGCTTGTTTATAACAAACACTCAAAAGAAGTACTGTTGATTAGTGTATGCTTGTTATTTTTCATATTGTACGTTTGAGTATGTGTGTAATATGTAGATGGTAAGCTTATATGTGATTAACCGCATACAACTAATGCTAATGCATGTGTGTGCCTTTGCTATGTACGCAGAAAAATAAAAGATCATACACACAAAAATGCATGACGTTTGTACACGCGCTCATGCGTATAAAGAGGCAAGTATCACAAATTCTTCCGTCACGAAGTGTTTTCTTCCTTACTCATATACCTACAATACTCAAACAAATTTCTTGCAAACAGTGTTGTTAACGTTTGTTTTATAAGATTTCGCTGTAGTAAAGCATTTGAAAAATCCCTCATGTCTTGAAAGTTCTTATAAGATATCTTGTGCAGGATACTAATCGGCACAAAACCAATACTTAAAAAACAGCAAATTCTTCGATATTTGTTCGCTAATCTAAGAAAGTTCGAATGTTCCCTAAAACTTCGAGCTTCGAACTTCTCTCGATAGTTTTTCGAATGTGTGACGGTAGCCGAGTGGATGTGTATCAGCCTGTTAGTCTAGAGGTAGCAAGTTTATTTAAAAAATAAAATAAGAACACATACCTACATATGTGCAATAATTGCACAGAAAAAAATTTGTCACGATAGCCTAGTGGATGTGTGTCAGTCTGTTAGAATGGAGGTACCATGTCCAAATCCTGCATCGTAAGTTAAGGTATTAAAAAAAATAGATAAAATAAGTAAATTAAAATAAATGAATAAAATAAAAAAATAAAGATACCTTATTACTTTTTCTGCTGCCTTTTTGAGGTATCGAAATTAGTTCGATATTCCCTCACTTTTAATAAAGCCGTGGTCAACTGGGTATAAGAAGCCGATTGAAGTTTATCACTCAGGTGCCAATTTGGCCGGCTATGGTACACATGCGTTTAACAGAGAGAACAAAACAAACAAAAATTTCATTTTGTTTTATGCTAGCATTCAGCAAAAAAAAAAACCTTCGTTCACGCCACTTGCTTTGATGTTATTGTATGTCGTATGGTTACACTGAGAATATTCAACAACACCCAAAATATATTATACTCGTATTTTGTTTTATTTTAATCATCATGCAGGTACTATACAAGAATGATAAACTACAAGATTACGCCAATCAGAGAGTTTACCGTTAGACGTGACGTCACACGTCTATTGTAAGAGTTGCCATAAAGGCCGGGAAAAATCAAATGAAAGACTTAAAGCATAAGTATGGGAAACTAAGAAATTTAAACAAAGAAATCGCAACAATCAAATTATATTCTATTATTTTATTTTCTCTACAAAAATTTTTCTTATTTGTTGTTGAGAGTTTCTTTCAATTTTTGAAATTAAACTTGTTTTATTAATCTTAACAAAGCGCCTAATTTTGAATTTTATTACTTATTTAATATTTTCTGTGTTAATATCGGGTGTTTTTTTTTAAGAGGTATAGAACTTCGAATTGAAATAAAACACAAGAAAATCGTTTTAATGTCCATCAATTTGGCTTTATTGGAAGGATAATTTTATGCCATTTATGTTTAATAATGATTTTAAGCATGTGGCCGCCGCGGCTGGCTCGAATAAAGCCAATTCTACAGGTCCAATTTTCAACCACTTTTTCGAGCATATGGGGCCGTATGTTGGCAATAACGCCACGAATGTTGGCTTCCAAGTCCCCTAACATTTCTGGTTTGTTGGCGTAGACGAGCGACTTCACATATCCCCAAAGAAAATAATCCAATGGTGTCAAATCACACGATCTTGGTGGCCAATTGACAGGTCCATTCCGCGAAATTATGCGCTCATCGAATGTTTCCTTCAATAAATCGATTGTGGCGTGCGCTGTGTGGCATGTAGCGCCGTCTTGTTGGAACCACAACTCATCCACATTATCCAATTCGGGAACAAAATAGTCGGTTAGTCGGCTCCAATTGCTGTGCACGGTGGCGAATCGATTCATTCGGGTCCTCTTCAACACTTTGCTCTACAGCGGCAATTGTTTCTTCGGTGCGCACTGTTCGACGTCTCTGCGGATGCGTATTATCACATAGAGTAAACGTAGTGCGAAAACGATCCATGGTTAACCGAATTAATTGCTCTGATGGACGATTATGTCGACCATAAAATGGACGGAGCTTGCGGTAAACTTCGCGAACTGAACCATTATTTTCGAAATAAATTTGCACGATTTGCAAGCGTTGTTCTTTTGTCAACCTGTTCATGATGAAATGGCAAACCAAACTAAATATTAATCACTTAACAGCTGATAAAATGGCCGCCAGTTAAAAAAGTGATGCCAACTTAAAGTTCTATACCTCAATAAAAAACACCCATTACATATGTATGTAGCATCAAATCGAAACATACCAAAACTAAAGACTCTAACTATGATATATTTTTAAATAGCTATTTTCTAATATAGTTCACACTGAATTTCTGTGAGGGATAACTAGAATTTTTTATGTGAGCGGCTCTAATGTACAAAGTTATGCACATTTGTATATGTATACATACATACATACATACATACACATATGTATGTATATTTCAATATATAAAACTTAAACTAGTTTTTTGTGGTTATAAATACTCAATGTACCAGCTTTGCATTGCATACATCCCTATGAATATGGGTATGTAGTATGTATATCCATACAAACATAACATCTATATATGTACATACATACGCATAGCGGTCAGTTAATTATTAAACAAATATTTTAAAATTTTTCATGGAAAAATTTTTTACAAATACTTTTGGTTACCTGCTAACAACATACACAAACTGAACTGCTTAAAAGTTCACGGGTCTTAATTTGCATATCGGTTAAAAATCAATTATATAATTACGGATAATATTAAAAAAGGGTAAATACCTACAATAAAAACAATATTGTTTTGTCTTCTTGTTCGTAAGTAATTGCAAAAGTAAAAAAAGTTTGATTATTATATGTCCACTTTTCTTCACCGAACTTAGCAAAACCAGTACTTGTATAGCGGTTGGCAATCCTGCAGTCAAAATAGCTCTAAAGAGTTTTATAAAAAAAAAATAAACCAAATTATCAGCCAATAGAAATGCAGTGTGCGTGACGTCACACGTCTACTATTTTTTTTTGCACTGGCGTAATCTTGTAGTTTATCATTCTTGGGTACTATATACCTTGTATAAGTAATTACATATGCATTTAAAAATTTTTATTTTAGTTTCGTTCAAATATTTTTAATAAGTTATAACTTTGAAGCAAATTTTTTTTCAGTGGAATATCACCAGTATAGGGTTGTTCTCATGTCTTTTATCTAAACTTTGCACTAAAAACGCTTCATTGAAAGAAATACTCTAATCACTAGCAGCTTTTTGTACTTACGTATTATTCGTTCACAAGAAAAAGAGCGCCAAAACTCATAAGTCAGTCAATAATTGTAGAAAAAGAAAAGAAAAATAGTGCTAATAAAATACAAAACTGCTCTCCGAGTTAGTAATTGCTTCAACATTATAATACCTATTGCTTTTATTTATGTTTTCTTTTGGTTTTTGAAAAATTTTCTGCCATTACGGTAAATAATTACATATCAAGAAACAGCTGTTTTGAACACCACGTGCATACATACATACATAAAAATGTAAGCATAAATATGTATTGAAAGAAACTGTAATGGTAGTAGTGTTACATTATTATTTTCTTAACCAAAGCTCTCTTATGAGAGAGCTTAATTGTAAAGAGACCGTAATGTATAGAGTGCAAGATAATGAAAAGTAACAGTACTAAGCAAGAAACAACAACAAAACGATCTTTGCGTCACTACAGTAACGTTAGCTACGTCATTTTTATTTCTTTTTCGTTTTACTTGAGGCTGGTAGTACATATATTCGTGTGTTTGATATTTTGGTTGATTTTCGTTTCTTTTGCTGAGTTTTTTTTGGGGACGCCTTCAAAGTTTTATTTTACACTTTAGCCAGAGCAGCCAACAAAAAAGAAGGCATAATTCATTCATACATTGATAGTCCAACATTGCGGTGCAACATTACGGTTCACGAGTTATAAAAATATGTACATAGAGGTACCGAAGAAATAATAACGACAAGTATAAATTAAAAAGTTTGGTGTAATTTTAACTACTACGACCAAGAGTAGCCAACTTATTACTGAAAAGTGTACTTCTCTTGTGACTTGTTTTCGCAGTTCATAATACTAAAATCGCATCGGGTCTTACTAAACGCTTCGCTTCGAACAGCCGTATAGTAGTAAAGATTATATGCCACAGTTAAACGGATGCGGACGCGCACTTCTTGTAAAATTTTGATCAAATCAAAGAAGTAGCAGAATGAAGAAAGCAAAGACTCAGTACGTAAAGAAACTGTAAAAAAATACAAAATACGAACAACAAAAAGACAAAAATAATATAAAATCTGTTGCATCACTTATGAAACACTTCAGTCGTATTAAGACGTTTAGACAAAAAACTAAAAACCAAAAAAAATAATAACTAACTACATAAATTAAAACAAATAATATAGTTTTGGTCGATAAAAATTTTTTTCATATTTTTCAATTTGGTAAATAAAAATTGTTTTTATGTACCTGCATTATTACAAAGTAAACAATAACACATGTGCTTTTCTCTATAAAATAAAAACTTAGCGGGAACACAAATTCTTGATTAAAGAAATATGTATAAAAATTAATGTATTAAATAGAAAAATTTTTAATTGTGCTAAAGAATTTATTAACAATTTGAATAGTGCTCTGAAAATTTTAGTGACAGCAATACAAAAAAAAAAATTAAAAACTAATTTTGAATATAATAAATACATACATATGGGCATACCTATAAGAAACAAAATATTCCAAAAAGATTTAAACAAGTCAACTTTAATCCTTAGTGTCAAAAACTCGTATTTAATGTGTTCTCTAGAAATTTCGAAAAATAAAACTTTAATACACAGTGAAAATTTTAAAAACCTTTAAGAAATTGTGATGGAAAAAATTTATTAAAATATCGCTATAAATATAGTATAGCACTAGCATATTTAAATAAAAAAGGGACACAATAGTGCCCAAAAGTCCTTGGTTAAAAAAGAAAAACTATTTTAAAGTTAAACATAATAATAAAATTTTAAAAATAATAATTTAAAAAGGATTGGACGCAATGGAAAATTAAATTCTTAAGAACGAAAATTTTTTACAAAAAGGACATCTTTTGTTAAATAATGTGCCTGAATGAAGTATAACAATGTAAAAGAAATAATGTCTTAGGGCTATAACAAAAATAAAAAATAAAAATTATAAATAATACTAAATTATAATATGTATAAATAATACATATTAATAACATTATGATAATAAAATATATTAATAAAAATATTAAAAAACAAAACTTCAAGCTATGTATGTATGAATGTGTTTATAAGTTACATATAAATATACTAAGAACAAGGTATTACTAAAAAAAGAATAGCTTGGAAAAATAAGATAAAAAATAAAAAAATAATAGTAATAATAACAACTTCCAAAAATTTAGAAACATAAAGACAATAATAAAATATTGAACACAAAATAAATAAAAAATGTATTTGTGTATGTATGTATCTATGTAGGTGCTAGTTGGAGCTGAGTACAATAAAAATAAAAAGGTCACTAAAATTTTCATTCACTATTGTTAATAAATTTTTAACCATAAAGTTTTTAACCAAAAATTATTTTTTGATTTTTTTCCATTTTTCGAACAATAAAAAAAAATTAAAAAAAAAAAATTTCAAACCTATTGGAAAAAAAATCTGAACAATGTGAAAAAAGGAAACGGAAGAAACAAATCTAAAGTAATATATTCAGTGATACATGTACTCAGTAATTGAATCAAAGCAACAAGTGCTAACAAAAGTATATATTCTGTTGCTCAAGAATAATAAAAAAAACAACAAACACACAGAAAAGAGAAATAACAACGCATGGATATTTTTTTCAACAATTCCAGCAGAGAACAAATACTTAAACGTAATAAAAAAACTTCCGATAACAAAGGAAATTAAAAAAAAACAACAGCTATAACAAGTGGCTATTTTGGGAGTAATTAAACAATAACAAACCAATAGTGTTGGCAAAAATAGCAAATTACGGGGTAAATAAATTTAAAAAAATATATTGAAAATAACTTATTTATACACATGGCTCAAGTGAACCCTTTGTGATCGAAATTTGTGTACACTAAATTTTCAAAATGGTTTAGAAAACTCATTTCCAAGAAAATAATAACAAAAAAAAAAACTCACTTATTTTCTGGTTTTGTGCGTTTTAAAGAAAACTCTCACTATTAAACACTCCGTCAAAATTTTGCCTTCATTTTCACAATTAAAAATGCTCAACATGGAATCACCACAAATGTACGATACCGTACAAACACTGACACAATTGGATCTTAAAAAACAACCGCCTCCCCAGCAGGCTATTATAGGTCAAATAACTTTGACGGCCATGTCCTCTCAGCAGCAGCAACAACAGCAACAAAATAACCAACAGCAGCCTCAACACGATAATAACAACAACACAACACAACAACAACAACAACAGTCAAATGGTGTGGGTGTTGCTGTTGGTGCTGGCGCTGGCTTGGTGGTGAAACAACATGCCATGCATCAAATGCATCAGGCGGCCGCCATGAATAATAACAACAACAATAACTCAGTGTTGAATGCAAATGTTAACAATGTCAACTTGCTGCAAAAGCAAATCATGCAACAATACAGTCAATCGGATTTGGATGAATTGACCGCTCAAGAGATCTCATTAGACTTGCAACATTTAATCGATGATAGTTTTCGTGATCAGGAAACTTTGGGTATATTTAGTGATATGGTTACGAGCCCGGGTGTGCTCTCAGCCACTCTGCCGCCCAATGGCATGGTGACGGCAGCAGCAAAAGTTTTACAACAACATCAATTGCAGCAGCAGTCACTACGTACCCAACAACATCAATATGGTCGCAATCCCTTGGCCTATATGCCCCAGGCTGTGCACTCAAATGCCTCGTATAGCAACAATTCCAGTGACGAAAACTCCTCGGTGGGATCAGATAGCTCAACTATCAAAGAAGAGCCCATAGATCCCGACTATCGGCGACATTTGCAGGAAACTAATGCCGTCAATAACGCAGCCGCCGCCTTCATTACCAATGGTTCAGCTAATGGTCTATACAACCCTTATCAGAATGCCAACGGCAATGCTAATTCCAATAATTCATCATCACAAAACCCCAATAATTTTAATACTCTTACCTCGGCCAATGTCTTGGCTCATCATTCTGCCGTCAATTTGCCTCATCTAGCAGCTGGTGCCCATTTGCTTAAGCATCACAACAAACAGGTGCATCAACAGCGCAAACAATCCCTTAAACATGTGGACAAGGGTACCGAAGAGTATCGCCGTCGTCGGGAGCGCAATAACATTGCTGTGCGCAAGTCCCGGGAAAAAGCCAAAGTACGTTCGCGTGAGGTGGAAGAACGTGTCAAAAGCTTGCTCAAAGAAAAGGAAGCCTTACTGCGACAACTGCAAGAGATGACCAATGAACTGCAACTGCACAAACAGATCTACATGCAATTGATCAATCACAATAATCCCGAAGTGAGTCGTGTTTGTCGAAGTTTTCTCAATACCAACGATCATGGTTTGTAAGTTTATTTTTTTTTGGGAACATGATGTTGTCTAAAGATGATGTTGTATCAGGATGAGACTGTATATTATTTTATTATTATTATCGTTTTGTATGTACATATGTACTATTTGCTTAAATTTACCAAGAAAAAAACTTTCATTGTACAATTATTCTATTTTGTTTTTGTTCGTATGTTTTAAATAATGAAGGGACTGGCTTGGCTGCCCTTACTCTCGTTGCAATAATTATTGTTAAATTTTATAATAAACCATTAAATAAATAAATAAATTAGCTAAAATTAAAATAAAAGGGCGGGTTATTAATTCTAAGTTCATTTTCATTTCATTTCATTCGTCAGTTTTAAGTTTAAGCCGAGGCATTCCTCCCTAGATTAACTATTTCTTCCAGCCCTTTTACACACGGAAAGTTTACTTTGCAAATTACTAATTCTCAGCTGGGAGAAAAGTATTCATTCCTCTGTCTTTCATCCAGCTGAATTAAGACTTTGTAGAGACCCTTTTTAGACACGCAAATTTTACTTTGCAAAATTCTTAATTCAGCTTAGTTCTGTTTTTCTTTCAGCTGAAATCAGACTTTGCAAAGTAAACTTTGCATATGTAAAAGGGGTCAAAATAAACTTTGCATGTGTAAAATAGGGTCTTCCTTAAACACTTTTCTCAAAAATATCCATGTTGAACATAAAGAACAATTGAATAGAATTTATTGCAAAGAGCGACTGATACAGAGGGATATATATAGAGAGAGAGAGAGAGAGAGAAATGGGGCAGAGAGAAATATTACAATACTTGTTCATCATAAAAATCAAATAGAGGAAGTAACTAACAAGAAATAGCTATAGTTTCATTCCTTTTGGACACGCAAAGTCGACATTGCAAAGTCTTTATTCAGGTAAGAATACTTTCTCTTTCAGGGGTAAGAATACTTTCTCTTTCTGTCTGCTAAATTAAGACTTTGCAAAGTAAACTTTGCGTGTGTAAAACGGGCATTTGTCACCTATTTTTATATATTTTTATTTAATTCAATCATTTGTTTGCTTATTTATTAAATACCATCATCCTTAGTTCAGTTGTTAAATACCAAAAAATTTATGCTCTCGGGATCATTTTGTGCTATTGTAAGTCTATTTCGGTTCCCTAAGGTCTATAAAATGGCATGAGCCCTGGCATTAGGTGTTAGTTGTTTTGGTATTCTCTTTTCTATTTCTAATTCAAGCTAAAATTACTATCCGCATTACGTAACTGTCTGGGGAATGAGACAACATGCAAAAGGCATTAACGCCATGTCATGTGAAGTTATTTAAATCTTTTGACATAAGGAATTAAATCAATTAATATGCCCTGTAAACATTGAGAAATATTTAAATAGGCAAATTTTTGTAGCAAAATTAACAAAACATTAATAATTAAATAAAACTTTTTTCTCGTACAAAAAGAAATACTCCTTCTTAAGTAGAAATCAATTCTGTGACTAACTATCCTACTTAATTGTACATGTTTCGATAGAAACTATACAAAAAACAATGCAGTAGTTCCCGCCTAAATTCACCCCGTTTAAATTAATTCCCGGTTTTAATGCGCAAAAACTGCTGGCAACAAATATATCCCTATATATCGTCGGTTGTTTATTGGTTTGCTGCAGACATAATGTATTTTGAATATACTGTGCCGCAAACCAACAACCAACTGACGATATTGCAACAACATATTGACTTAAATACGTCCGGCTTAACAGCCTTCCCCACTTAAATGCTTCATTTTACCAGTGTTACCATATGTGAAGATTTATCTTATTTGTGAAGTTCTTAGACATGTTAAAACGGCAAAAAAGATTTTTTATCTTAAAATAAGATTTTTAAAAATTTTACTTTTGGTACTTTTAATATATTATTGAGGGATTTTTAGACCAAACTACTTGCAAATTTTCTGATTTGCTTCATAATGATCTTACACATATTCTATACATTAAATATTTTGTGTTATTTGGCTTTATTTTTAATAGTTCACAAGAAACAAAATAAATTTTAACTCTATATTTATAATTTGAACTCATTTCCATTCAATAAAATAACAAGAAAGATTTTTGGTCACAAAAAAAGTTTTTTTTTGCTCGACTTGAAGATTTTTGAACAAATAAATATGGCAACACTGCATTTTACAAACAAAAATTATGTATCTGAGAAAATCATTCAAAAATAAAACGTATTTTTTTGTTATAAAGAAATTGCATGGCAAGGCTATTTAAATTGAAATGTGGCAACAATGAAATATGTATGTGGCAATAAGGAAAAAGTGCTTAACTCATATTTGACTGTTTTGTAGCAGAGCTTTTTTAAACTTTCAAGTCGAGTTTCAGAAATTCATTTCTTTTGCAGTTAAATTGGGTAATTCGCTAAACACTGTTGTTTTATTATAAAAACATCATTCTACACACTATAACTATTATAATTAATATAAAAAAAAAATAGCAAGTAAAGGGTGTTTTTTATTGAGGTATAGAACTTTAAGTTGGCATCACTTTTTTAACTGGCGGCCATTTTGTCAGCTGTCAAGTGATTAATATTTAGTTTGGTTTGCCATTTCATCATGAACAGGTTGACAAAAGAACAACGCTTGCAAATCGTGCAAATTTATTTCGAAAATAATGGTTCAGTTCGCGAAGTTTACCGCAAGCTCCGTCCATTTTATGGTCGACATAATCGTCCATCAGAGCAATTAATTCGGTTAACCATGGATCGTTTTCGCACTACGTTTACTCTATGTGATAATACGCATCCGCAGAGACGTCGAACAGTGCGCACCGAAGAAACAATTGCCGCTGTAGAGCAAAGTGTTGAAGAGGACCCGAATGAATCGATTCGCCACCGTGCACAGCAATTGGAGCCGACTAACCGACTATTTTGTTCCCGAATTGGATGGCATGAATGTGGATGAGTTGTGGTTCCAACAAGACGGCGCTACATGCCACACAGCGCACGTCACAATCGATTTATTGAAGGAAACATTCGATGAGCGCATAATTTCGCGGAATGGACCTGTCAATTGGCCACCAAGATCGTGTGATTTGACACCATTGGATTATTTTCTTTGGGGATATGTGAAGTCGCTCGTCTACGCCAACAAACCAGAAACGTTAGGGGACTTGGAAGCCAACATTCGTGGCGTTATTGCCAACATACGGCCCCATATGCTCGAAAAAATGGTTGAAAATTGGACCTGTAGAATTGGCTTTATTCGAGCCAGCCGCGGCGGCCACATGCCCGAAATCATATTTAAACATTAATGGCATAAAATTATCCTTCCAATAAAGCCAAATTGATGGACATTAAAATGATTTTCTTGTGTTTTATTTCAATTCGAAGTTCTACATCTCTAAAAAAAACACCCTATATAAGCAAAATTAAGTTATTAATCCATATGAGATTATAAGTCGAAGAATGATAAAAAAAATCACAAAAGTTAATTGAGATTTTGCCCAGGGGTACTTTTGAATATAAAAATTACACATTAGTGCCATTAACTAAAAATTAACTTATCGTAACTTAATCAAATAAATAATAAAAAATTTCCAATTTTGTATGCGCACTTAAGCGGAGACTACTTTAACAACTAATCATAACAAATTCACATTTTCGTAAAAAGTTGAAAGACTTGAATGTCCTAGTTTAGACGGGCGAACATTTGGAAGTAAAACATCTGGAATTCTTTTTTGTTGTTTCTTTCGCGGTGACACAGATGAAAATGTTGCCGGTGACATTCCAATATTATTGGCTAAAAGCAAGGATATTTGTACATGTATACGTGTATATGTAGCAAAGAATATGATAACAAAGCGTGTCGCCGATTATCGAACACAAAAATTAAATGTTTTCGTGTCTAAACACGGTCTATGATAGTAGAGCCTTTAAATCTACAGTTACATTATTTTTACCAGTGTTGCCAGAAATTTTTTTATTCGCTAAAATGTTCTACAGTAGAAAAAATAAGATAATAGATTTTAAATTTAAAATTTTTTGAGAACTTAAGAATATGCTAAATCTAGCAGTGAAAGTGCTAAAATGGCAACAATGGTTTTTTACTGTGATCTCTTTCCCGCTCTCTGTCTCTCTCTCTCTCTCTCTCTCACTCACTCTCACGTCAGTCTTTTATAGCTTAACCTCACTTTCTAACTACTTATTAACTTCTGATTTTCTACTGTACTTAAATTTAAAACTTATTGTAAATTTCTTAAAATATATGCTATATAGTAAGATTGTATAAATAAATCATGTATGTATGTATGTATTTAATATTTATAAATTATAGCAACTAATTGTACTATAAATTATATACAAACTTATAAATTAATATAAGATAAGCCAAAGAAAAATATAACAATTACAAGAAAATCTTATATTTATATTTCATTTATGAAAAAAGGAAACAAAACTTAAAAAAATAAACTTTGTAAAAGAATTAAAAAAAATATTTAGTTCAATAAAGAAACATCTTGTAACAAATTATTAAAAAACACACACATAAAATGTATTAAAAAATTTTTACCATTAAATAACACACATATTTAATACAATAAAAAACTAAGGACAAATTTTGTAATAAAAAATAAAGCTTAAAATGAAGGGAACAAATACAAACTAAGTATGTACTTTCTTTTGCAAATTAAAAAAATAGTTCATTTGAAAATGATTTTCGTTTAAGGATTATACATATCGCTCATTTACTCAAACAATGTCATAACTCAAGACAACCAGCTAGAAAACGAGTTTGAAGTTTTTAATTTACACACATCTTAATGGAAAAATATAAGTCTATTTAAGTTTTTAGTCGAAAGTTTACTTTCGATATCGAAAAGCAGGCCATTGATCTTTCATTCATTTAATTCATTTTCATATTAGTTAAAAATTGCATAGATATCTGCAAATATTTTTTATGGAGAAACATTACATTTTCTTTATTTTGTGTGTAAATTTAAAACTTTTAACTCGTTTTCTGTAAACTAGTTTGTTTTTGGAGTTATGACGCGTATATGAACTTTCATATACCAAAATTATATGTTATATTATTTAACATCAGTCTTCCAACAGAATTAACCCAAACTATTAAAAGGAGTAGGAGCAGACTTGGGTCGAACTCGTTCACTATTTCATTTTTGCCACAAACCAATGATCAAACCCATGTAATTTAAATGGGTTTGATCATTTTTGTCACATTATTGATTATTGGTTTGTGTCTAAGACGAGCTACTGAATAGACTTGGGTCGAACTCGTTCACTAGTTCATTTTTGCACAAACCAATGATCAAACCCATTTAAATTACATGGGCTTGATCATTGGTTTGTGGCAAAAATGAACTAGTGAACGAGTTCGACCCAACTCTAGTAGGAGTACACTTGTATCGAACTCATTCAGTAGTAGACTTGGGTCGAACTCGTTCACTAGTTCATTTTTGCCACAAACCAATAATCAAACCCATGTAATTTAAATGGGTTTGATCATTTTTGCCACAAACCAATAATCAAACCCATGTAATTTAAATGGGTTTGATCATTGGTTTGTGGCAAAAATGAACTAGTGAACGAGTTCGACCCAAGTCTAATTCAGTAGCTCGTCTTAGACACAAACCAATAATCAATCCCATGTAATTTAAATGGGTTTAATCAAACGCTAGTTGTGTACAACGATCTACTGAAAGACTCTTTCAGGAAGAGTTCGTCAAAAGTCTACTTAACGAAACAAAATTACCGATTTGTACCGAAAAAAGAAACGATTTGAAGAAACTTGTTCGGTACGTACCAAAAGTACAAATGCGGCTTACATTAGAAAGTAATGAAAGTAACAGAAGTTCGTTCCTGAGTGTAAAATTTTACTACACTTTTTAAATAAATCCTTTGTGAAAAACAAATTAGACTTGCATCGAACTCTTTCAGTACCTTATTTTGGACACAACCCTACAATCGAACCCATTTAAATTGATCATAGGTTTGATCATAGGTTTGTGCCAAAAATGAACGAATGAACGAGTTGGACTCAGCTCTTAAATTGCATGGATTTGATTTCAGGTCTGTGTCTAAAACGAGCTACTGAAAGAATTCGATACGAATTCGAAAGTCTAAAACAAATTTCAATAAAATGCTAGATACAAATAGTCCAGGCAGTCACTTTGAACAAGTGTTTTAACATAGAAAATAATAACTTAAAAATAGGTACATGCGTACTTACCCAGTTGGCCACGTCTTTAAGACATCTTTGACGACGGGTACAAGACAATGGTAAGTCGTAGAAGACATATTAAAGACAACTCCATACAAATCGTTGACGAAATTTTCATACAAATGGCGGCGAGGTCACACTAGACCAGATGAACGACATTGTCGCTCAGATTGTCCTCAACAAGGCTTTATTGAAGACAAAACGTGTGACACTGTCGCTCAGATTGTCATCAACAAGGCTTTATTGAAGACATAACGAGGGACATTGTCGCTCATATTGTCGTCAACAATGCTTTATTGAAGACACAACGAGGGACATTGTCGCTCAGATTGTCCTCGACAAGGCTTTATTGAAGACAAAACGTATGACACTGTCGCTCAGATGGTCCCCAACAAAGTTTTATTGAAGAAAAACGTGTGACATTGTCGTTCAGATAGTCATGAACGCCGATTTCTTTTAAATTGTCGATTAGAAAACTTAATCTACAGACGACATGTCGTACATGAATCGTCGAAGACAATGTCGTCTAGGACGATTTGGACAACTGGGTATACATGTGTACCTATACATTCGTAGATATGTATGTATATACATATACAAATTACTAAATACCCTTCAAATTAGCATTGAGTGTGTTTAGAAAACTTCTAGTACCATTGGTACTAGTTTAGGACTAGTTTATTACCAGTTCTTTTGTAAAGAAAAATTCTATCAAATTTGTGGTTTTATTCCTTTGTTACCCAGTGACAACGCTAGTTAAAATTTGCAATTATTTATGAAAATTCAGATATATAAAAGGTTAATTATAATTATTTAATTATAATTATTTTTAGATCAAGCTAAAATTTTAGTAATTATATGATACCAATTTTCATACAGTGCAAGAGCTCTGTTAGACAGTTAAAATTTATTTTGCAATGTGGTGCCTTGGAACTACTTCATATGCTAGTACTCATCAGCACTAGTAAATTTACACAACAACTTTAACCTATTTTGCACTAGTTCTTGCTATTCTAGTAATTATACTAGTAGCTTTTAGACAATTATCGCATATTCTCCTGCAGGGTATTTTCATTTCCAAAAGTCTAAACATTGACACAAAATTTTAAGCTGCAAAAAGGTTCATAAGAGAAATTAAACAGTTTATATTTATTTTCCAAAAGTTTACTTTTTATTGTACAATAAGCGTCTTTTAATAAATAACACTGTGTGACAAATTTTAATGAAATCGAAGTGACGTGTTACTATTTTTCTGGTAAGTGTTGTCAAGCATAACACCAATCTGTATTTGAAATTTTCCAAACACCCCTAAAATCTTACGTTACGGGTAAAAAACCGGGTTTTCGTACCCGTAGGCACTTATCAACCTCGAACTAAGTTAAAAATCAACCGATTTTAAATTTATAAACGGATTTAAGCTAAAGTTAGACGTGTCATATCCATAATGCAAGCCATAACCAAAATTCAATTGGTTTCTATGGTAATAGCTATGGCGTTATGGCACCCATAATCAAATACAGTGTTGCCCATAAGTTTCGTTTGAGCAGCTGTGGTTATGAACCTTTAGAAAGAAGTTTTTGAACCCAACATACATACATACATACATACATACATACATACAATTGCTTGTGTGCTTACATACTTAATTCCAATAATTTTGAAATCAATTAATTTTGTTTTCAACAAATGAACTTGCAATCAACCGCTTAAGGAATTTATGCAATTAAAATTTCATATTCCGCAAAATATACATACATACTTATGTAAATATGTAAGTATTTACTATGACATAAAGCCATACACACGCATATGTATGTATGTATGTATTTAAAAACTATTTACATACATATTGTATGCACTAAAAACTGCATGTCCATTTCAATACGAATTCCTTTTTAATGCCTTTTAAAGGGTGTCCCAACAACAACGCAAGATTTAAATTTTAAATAAAACACAGATAATAAAAAAAAATCGTGAAACATTATGATGTCGTAAAGTAGACGGAATGAGGTTATGTGTGGAGCAACATATCGGGCAGATGGCCGCCGCGGCTTTGCTGGCTCACACGCGATCTTTTAATGAAATTTTCAATTACCGTTTTGCATAAATTCTGCGGTGTTTCATTAATGCAGCGTCCAATTTTCTCTTTTAAGGCTTGAGTCGTCGTCGGCTTATTCGCGTAAACCACCGACTTCAAAAAACCCCAAAGAAAAAAGTCTAATGGTGTTAAATCGCACGATCTAGGTGGCCGATTCTGGTCTCCAAAACGCGAAATAACACGACGTGGAAATGACTGATGCAGCAATTGAATTGTTTCTCTGGCTGTATGACATTTGGCGCCGTCTTGTTGAAACCACATGCCCTCCACATTCATTTCTTCTGCATAGTGAATTTGGAGACACCAATTTCCTGAGCTAGGTGTCGAATTGAGGTGGATGGAGTTTGAGCGACATCATCACGTGCAGCTGCGACGTTGACTCTTTTGGAGCATTATTGTGATCCCAAATTGATCGCAATTTGCGAACTGTAGCCGCAAAACTTTCACCATTTTGGTAAAACAATTTCACAATGAGAATGCGTTGTTCATTCGTGTAGCGCTCCATTTTTACTAACCTCGTACCTTCTACTAGCAAACAATCAGCCCTATTCTGCGTTTCGATTACGTTCCCGCATTCAGTTACGCACGGATCGAAAAGAGGTATTCTGGCAAAAAACTGAATCGAAAGAAAAAGAAGAAGATAAGAGTATGTTTAAACCTGCTGCTTTGCTATGAAACGGGTGAAATAGGAACAGAAAAATTAAGCGATTTTGCAAATTTTTTAGCAAAAAGTGAAATTTAGTGCAAAAAACAGTGATTTAACATTAAAACAAATAATAATTAAAAATTGTGAACATTTTCATTAAATAAGCTCTTGCAAATTTAAGTACAGAGAGTTAAAAAAAAACCGAGATAAGCAAGAGGTATTTGTGCCAAACTTTTCCAGTCTGAAGAATCTTGTCGCGCCGGAGGTGATATTTTAATTTTTTACACATAATTGTAACACAAAAATGAAGTTTATTTGTTCAGATTTAATTAAATACGTAGACAATATCGTTTTTCGTTGCCATTAAATAGGTATGTTAACTTTTTATACTGTTCTACCTGTAATAAACTAAATAAAAATTGCATTTCAGTAAAGAAAAACAAAACAAACCGTTTAGTTCATTAATTAAACCTTCTTTCATTTAATACTTCCATTATTTTTTTAATTAATAACTTTTTAAAGCTAAACAAACAAAAATTGAAAACGCTCCGCCACTAAAATAACAACTTACAAAAACGTAGTTACGATCGAAATGCAGAATACATAGAATCGAAAAAGAAATCGAATAACGGAACGCAGAATACCAAAGTTGCCAAACGGAGAAACTTTCGATTCGAATCGAAACTCAGAATAGGGGTGAATAACAATTGTTCAAATGTCAAACAATGACACTTCGAATGGCGCCAACTTTAAATCTTGGGTTCTTGTTGGGACACCCTTTACATAACGACTTTTTGTTGCTTTATGAAAGTTCGTAACAGTTCTGTTAAATAACAGCTTTTCTCTTCTCTCACTTTGCTGATCGCAAATTTAGTTCTTGACAGATTTTTGCATGATGAAGTTGGGTTTGTGTTCGCAGTGCTTACCCTCATTTTCTAAATCCAAATTAATCAATAAAAAAGTGATAAAATATCTAAATAATTAAATACATAAATTAGCTCTTAGTGTGTTATATAATATGTTGCTATAAAAAATTTAATCAATTATTAAAGTTTTCCCTAGTGCCAAATGCAATTAAAGTGTTGTCAAAAAAAAAAAATTCATTCTACCAATAAGTTATTTATTGTGTGTATCTATTGCAAAAGAAAAAAGAAAAATTAAATGTACATAGTTGTTATTGCTTTTGTTGCTTATTTCTTCAGGTGTATAAAATGCGTATTCTTATTTTGTGCTTGTAATTGTTTTTGTTATTGCAATAAAGGCCGGGGCACAATGAATCCGTCATACGTTAAACTTCGCCTTTTTTTAACTGACAACTAAGTTGAAGTACATGGTTTCTTATGAGGGCAGTTACATTCAGTACGTGTCCGTCAACGCAAAGTACAAAAACTGGTCAACTTTTAACTTTTTGCATATGTTGAGTAGTTTGACAGATATTGGTTGATTTTGTTGGTATGTTCTGAATTAGGTTTTTGTGTTTTGTGGCAGCAAAAATAAAATTAAAGAAAAAAATAAACGAAGTATATAAAAAAATTTGAATTTAATAAATAAAATGGAGAATCAACCTATTGAAGCTGTTCAAATGCTTCCGTCAATAAAGTACTCATTGTGCCAACCTTCTCCGTCGTTGCGATAATGTCAGTTAAAAAAGGCGAAGTATAACGTATGATGGATTCATTGTGCCCCGGCCTTAACAGTAGCATGCTTTGGCACAAATGCAACCAAGAGTTCTGTTGAGCAAAGGTATTTATGTATGTTTTGTTGTACTTATTTTAATTTTTGTTTATTATCTTAAAGGTAGAATTAGTAAAGTCGTATCATTCTACTTTACAGCTTGCTGTATCGTTCAACTTTGTGCACAAGTTATAGAAAATGTAACAGTTTGCACAGCACATTTTTTTTTTGTCTGGCATTAAATGTGGCGTTTTTGACATTCGCTACAGAAAAATCTGTTTTCTGCAGATTCCTACGTCAGCAGTGCTACCACCACATATTTTATAGCTAGTAACATGCATTGTATATGGTACGGTTTTTGTCAGCTGACACGCAACATCACGGTACGATTTTACTAATTCTACCTTAAGAGGGGGAGCAACTTGAGAAAATCTTGTCCTTTTTTAAGGAGAAGATCAGCGTTGTCAACTTTTAAATTTCAAAAAGCACTGAAACCAGGAAAAAAACGCGTAATTTAAGTAAAAAAGCACTAAATTAATATTTTTGTTTTATTAAAAAATTTTGGTATATAAAAAATATAGAAATCGGTTGACCTTGCACTTTATCCCTAAAACTTCAAGTTCGAAGCATCCGATACACATTTTAATTCTATAAGAATCAGTTAATTCTAAAATCAATTTGACGAAGCCTTTTTAATAGTGTTTTCACACTGACATGGTTTTAATAAAAGTTGGTTTTAACGTTAAAACCAACTGTTAAAACCTGGTTTTACCATACAAATTGTTTTTGGTAAAACCAAATTAAAACCATTTTTGAATTGGTTTTAAGTTGATTTTATGAAATGCAACCTTGTTTTCGCTGTGATAAATTCAGTGCTACCAAGTTAAAATGACAGCAGCAGCTGATAATGTTATACCAGTGAATAACAATAGATGGCGCTTGAAAAATTTTCAACTTAAAAATGGATGCGGCAGCAACAATAATCAAAAAATTATGGGAAAAAAGAGTTTTTTGGAAGGAAAACAACGAAAATATTATAAATTCAACTGCGGAAAGTGAAAATAGACAATATGATTGACATTCATCTGCCTATAAAAAAGGTTTATCTTATAATGTATTTGTGCATTTTTATATTATTAACAATATTTCCAAGCACTTCTTCATTCTGTATAAGAAGTTCCATAATAAAAAAAAATTTATTTACAAAATATAAAATAATTTCCATTTTAAAGCGCATTGGGAAATATCTCAGTTTTTCATACAAACAAAAACAGTTAAATAGTATGTCCAACAAGTATTATTAAAAAGCAGAAAAAATGCAACAACAAATACACGTATTTCGGCAGGAGATTTATTTTATTTTGAGCTAAGTTATTAGACAGCCTGTGAGTTAAAAGCTGAATTTAATAAACTTGCAGTGTGAAAGCAAAATCAGCTGTTTATGGTTTTAACGTTAAAACGAGGTTTTAAATTTCAGTGTGTAAACACTATAAGTTGATATAAAAAATTTACTTTATTTTCGTCAGCGAAGAAACAAATCACCTGGTATTAGTCGAATTGGCAGCAATCGGCAACTCTTTTTGACTTGCTGATTAGAATTTGAACTCGATGGGATTAGTAGTTAAATTTGATTTTTATTAAACCATGCTGTGGAAACATTCTTTCACAGCACAATATTAATAACAAAGTTACAAAATTAAAAAAAAGTACTTTGCAATATATGTATTATTATTTCGGGAAAAAGTAACGGCAGCTCTATTCACAACACAAGTTTCTCGTTTCAGACCGCTTTTATATATAAAGCAAAGTGTAAGGCTGAATTTACATCTGGCATTTCTTGTGTGTCATTTGCCCAAAAAGCGTAACCAACTAATTACCAATGAAAAACTGTTTGACATGTATTTTTTGATTTAAACAGTTTGCAATCATGCTGGATTCTATAAAATTTTATATTACTTGTGTATGAAACTATTTAACTTAATAAATACATGTCTGAATCTAAAATTTTTTCATTAGTAATTAGTGGTTACGCTTTTTTTACGCTTGTGTGGCACATGGCACACAGATGGAAACCCGGCCTAATGACAAATTTTTACGTATTTTTGATTTAAAGTCATAAAGGTAAAAACGTGATCAACTTCTGCGTTTAAACATTGACGTTTGATGGGAATGCAATTTCGATAATGCCAACAATCGAGTTTATATCAAATGAATCGTTATAAGACTTTACTTCTGCCCAAAATTTGATAGTGAACTCAAAGTTTCTCCATTGCATTAAGTGAATCATTCTCCATCCACTGTATATACTAGAAAAAATTTAGCTATTAGACTATACCGCATTATATCTTCTATGTCGTGTGGCAAAACACCGTTTCCATTAATTGTGTTTAAAATGTGAAAGTTTGAGAGTAAAATGCACGTACATATTTCTTCAACCAAGCCTTGTACAATCTTATTAGAATATTTGGAAATGTTCAATTTAACTTTAGTGATCATGTTTGTTAAATGATAGACTTTTTCAAAAAATAATATATATATAAGAAAATTTCTTTATATGGTTAGTCAAAATTTGCTAAAATTTAAGTTGTGACGTAGGCTGCAAGCAATTTGGTTACCAATTTTATGTTCAAAGTGCCGTCGTCGAGCAAACAATTAAAAATTTTCGCCTACATATTTTATTTCAGCAAGGGAAATTATTTCTGTTTTAAATTTTTCACAAACACAAAAATTATTTTAAAACAGCTGTTAAATTGAAAGACAAATTGAATGAAGCGTTGAAAGAAAAATTGAAGGCCACCTGGTATTTAATTCCCAAATGTGTGAATGTATTGAACTTTGAAACAAAAATTGAAGCAAACATTGAACGTGTAGCCTCCAAGTTAGTGCCACCGCCAAGAAATAAAAAGCACCAAAAATTAGTTTAAAAAAGCACCGAGCACTAACTTCAAAAATTGTCGCGTCGAAAATTTTAAAAAGCACTAAAAACGGTGCGAAAAGCACCGAGTTGACAACGCTGGAGAAGATGTCACAATTCGAATTAATGTATCAAAAATACATAAGTATGTATGCATGTATGTATGCATATATGTTTGTATGTATGTATGTATTTACCAGTGTTGCCACTTCGTGGGTCATTAGCCAAATCGCCTGTAATTTTTACTGTCGTGGGTAGAGCGTGGGTAAATTCTTTTAGGTGTAGATCAGGGACCCGTTTGCAAATCTAGAACAACACTTTTACAAATTTTATTGTTGTTTTGTGGGTATTTGACTCGTAGATTTGTAATTTGAACCTGTTTTAAAATCCCAGAGCTTATGCGAAATTGATATTGCAGATGAAAATTTATTTTTAAACGCAAATATACAAGCAAAAGCCGTGATACACTATCCTACACAATCTTGTGATTTTTGAAGAAATAATTATAACCCTGGTATGATGGAATCTACCAAATTTTCAAAAGACAATAACAATTCATCAGATCAGGGGTCTAATCGTCGCTTTCTATAATGAGCTGATACGATCAGATTTTTTCAGTGTGAGATTATAGCATTTGCTATCGAATAATCTAATAATGTGGTTCGATATCGAATGTGACGATCAGACCCCAGTATTGTAGTTCTTCGTTGGTCGTGCGATTGTGTAGAATAGTGAGTCACGGCCTTATATACATACATATATGGTATTTCCGACTACGAGTGTGTCATTCTGTTCTCGATATAGAATGCTATATTTACAAATTTAGAGAATTTATATTGAAGTAATTAGTTTCCCACATACAATCAATCAAGTCTGAATTAATGATGAAATTTATGTAAGTACATAATTTTAGATATTGCTGATCCATATAATGAGTCATTGATTTTTTAAGAAAATATTTTCATTGGTTAATATAGATTTAGAACAGTACAAATTTCGTCGATAAATATGATCATCATAGCGAATCCAAAGGTTAGAGAAGGGTATTCAGGCTAAAAAGATATGTTTCCTATATGACAAAAAAAAATTATCTTTATTTCAATATTCTAATTTTATTTAAGGCGTTGCAAAATGAATACGAATTTAAAAAATTCGCTTAGCATTACTAGACTTCAATCACAATTCGCAGAGGTTACAAAACCTCAATGGTTATAGAAAAACTCTCAATAGACTATCGATAATTATAATAATAATATAATTATTCAAAATATATTATATGTTGATTTTTTAAAAAAAGTTTCTTAGCCTACTGTATTGTAGTTTTGTAGTTCTCAATAATCTATTGGTAGTTTTTCTACATATAAGCATTGAGGTTTTGTAACCTTTTTGAATTCTTGTTGAAGTCTATTGAGGTGTTGCTTAGCTAAAACGAAATGCATCTAGACATGTTAAACTATCAACAAATAAAATTTTTAAAATTTAATTTTTATTTTCCCATTTTTAAATGCTTCAGCTGAGCTAATATGTAGCGCCTCTAAATTTTTAAAACTGACTTGAAAAACAGACTGCCGTCTTTACAGGAATTTTATTTTCTATTTAAATTTTTGTGACTATATTATATGTTTTTTCGTTGTTGTTATTTGCGTGAATCTAAATAGTTTGACTAATGTTGATCCCTTTTAAAAAAATTTGTAACTTTGTACAAAATAAAATTTTAATTTGTGATCAGGTGTAATATAACCCAGTAAAAAAACGGAAGTCATTCCGAAAGAACCACATTTTCATTGCTTCAAAAAAATCGATATTTTTAATATGCCGATAGTTAGCAGAAAACCAAGTAAAAGTTTATTTTAATCACACAAAACCTTGTAGTTTTTCCATAGTTTTAGTAAATATACTCACCAAAATGTTCAAAAAATCGATTTTTTGAAAGAAATTTATGAACTAATTTTGGCCTAAAATTTAGAAGTTATTTGCTTAAATTTACATGAAAACACTGTTTCGCGTTTAAATTCGCATAAAAAGAAACGAATTGTTAAAATATGTAGCTTTTTAAAGTTTTTCCTAGATGAAAATAATACCATAGAACACAAAACAGGAAATTTTTCTTAAAATCGCTTCTAATTCGGTGACTAGGCATTGAAAAAGAGAACTTCTTGCAATGACAACCTTATGTAAAAATCATTAGATCGGATCGAAATTTGAACTACTTCCAGACTGCAAACTCTACATTTTCATGACTTCTTTGGAGTGTCCTTTTTTACTGGGAAGTTAAATCGGGTAATTTTGCCTCATTACGAGGGTAAGTTTGTATTTCGCTGGTGGTAACACTGGCGTGTATTATGTTCATGTGTGTGTAGCAAGGATGGCATTGAGAATTTTCAAATTGTACCAATAACTTTCAAAAATTGTACTTTTTTGACCTTAATTGTTCTGAAAGAATTTTTTAGTTAAAATTTTATACTTTTATTTGTTTTTTATTAAAATAATCGACTTCTTTCTGGCTACCGAACCGTTTTCACACATTTTTTTATAAGCGGATGTTAAAGCATTTAGCTAAACCTTTTTAAGTCGAAATTTAAAATATAAACTTTAAAAACAAAGAATTTAGAAGAAACATGATCGTTTGAAAAGAAATGCGGAGTGAAACTGGAGAGATTCCTTAAACGTACTAATTAGTCATTGGTGTACTATTGTACTTTCCGAGTTTGAATATTACCAAAAAAAGTACAATTGTACCAACTTTGGAATCCCTGGTGTATAGTACGCGGTTTGAAAGGGTAATTTAAAATTGATGATGCGAATTTTTGCTTGCAAACTCTGGTATTTTACCGATTTCCGTTGATGGGAAACGGATATTTTGTAGTAGCCCTGTGCCAGTGATAGGAAAATTGATACGATCGTACTCCAATAGGATACCCTCGTACTCAATAATAGTACGTTTCCATATACGTGATTTAGTTCAAAACATTTGATTTGCCCAAATTAAGTAATTTGCGAAGTGATTTAACATACATTTTTCATATGAGCAAATTATCTCAAATGACTTAATTTGCTACAAATTAAGTCGAATTTGTCAATGCAACACTGCGCTGCTGCTATTATTACAAATGCAACTCTGGGTCATCCATTATTGATGACTTACAAATCCGAAAAAGTGACATTTAAGTACGAATTAAAATGGCAGATTCTATTTGCTTATAAAAAGGAAAAAGTAATTTAAAAAAAAGAAAGTTATTGTCAATGTTGTTTTCCATTCTTATGTATATGTTTTATTTATTCTGCTGTTCCAAATTATTATTAAACAAATTTGTGTGCTTCTTTTAGGTTATGAAAATAAATAAACAATTCAAACGTCAAATTTATTTCGAAAATTCGAACATAGATACACTTACAACACATAATGGAAACACTTCGACATGATTTTTTCAAATCAACTTAATTTGCTCATAATGGAAACATACTATAAGATTCTGAACTTGTGATCCGGAAATAGTACATAGGTTTTCACATAGGGTTGTCATTTCAAGAAGTGAGCTTTTTGGATACATATTCAGTGATCCCGAATTACCTTTCATGATGTTAAGTAAATCTGATTTTTCGTATTTCCTTTTTTTCTTTTCCTAAATTTCTTTTTTTAAATCAATATATTTTTATAAATAAAAATCTAATACTTCGTAACATAGATTATTTGATTTTCCTAAAACATCAAGACAATTAAGAAGTAGCTTCTTAATTAATTATCTTTATGTTGTTAACAAACGATTCCTTAAAAGTTAAAAATATACACTTATTTATATGTACTTTGGAAGTAGAGAAATAGTTCCTGAATAATTACTTCCAATTTTTTTCACGGTCAATTGTTTTGATACATTGCATTAAAAAAAATACCTACGACCCTTGACAAATTTGATACTTTTACACATATTTTTCGATTTCTTAAGATTCCAAAAATGTGTCGGTTAAGCTTTTTTTGCGGTTATGGCACGATATGAGAAGTTTTAAAACTTTGCTTATACCTAATTAACTCTATGCTAACAAAATGGATAAGAATTTTGATTTTAGGGCATAAATTGAAGAATTTTTTTTTATTTTATTGTCGCCTTTTTTATTTACCAAAAATTTTACTTTTCATAAAAATGAAAAAATCATTATTAGTAAAAACTTTTCCATTAACTCATTACCCAAAAAAACGAAAATGCAGTCAATCTTGCACAATAATTTGATTTATATAAATTGATAAAGAGAAAAAGCAAAACAAACGACAGCGAAAAAAAATCCATCTAATGCATACAAAAAGATCATCGATCTTCATCATTTCTATCAACAAATCTCAGTGTTTGTGTCATAAATTCAGTCAGCCAACAATTAGAAATCCAGTCAGACGGTAACGGGCCAAAGCATTTAGTTACACAGCCAGCCCACAATTAAGCAAAAGTTTAGAATATTCAAACAATGAGTAAGTATGCCTGTAACACTTATGCACACGCTTACACACAAACACACACACGCGTGCACACACACACACACACACACATGCACACACACACACACATACACACACGCAATGCATGTATGGGCTGTTGCTTACAACCACACACCCAAATGTCAATCAAATATGTCAATCATAATTTTTCATTTATCCAAAAAAGAGATTGTTTGTTGTAAAAAAAATCTTTCCAATGATGCCCTACACTGTGGGGCCGAATGGAGGGAAAACTAATGGTAGTTTTTTTTTGTTTTGTTCTTTTTACTGTATGTATTTGTTTTTTTTTATAAAAAACACCGGCTCGAATTACCGGTTTTTAGTTATGTATTTTAATTGTTTTTTAAACTACTTTGTTACTACATATTGGAAAATTTTTGTAAATAACAAATAAGTAATACATACTCAAACAATAGAATGTCAATAAACAAGCCAACTTAAACAAAAATGAACTTGAACTAAATTGAATTAGAACACAACTGCAGTTAAACTATGCTGCACTTCTTAATACCCATTACAGTAAAAATATAAAAAAACCAGCAATAAATAATATGCTCACATATTTTAGAATTTTACTTGCAGCAATTATCAATTTCTCATTTTGAGTCATAAATCGCTATAATAATGCAACTGTTTATAATAATGCATATATAAATTTTTTATATCTCTTATAGTGCACCCACTGTACTTGCTACGCATTACGGCTCAGTTAGCCGACTGTAATCGAATGTAACTGCAACGGTAGGAAACAGCTGATCGATATTGTTATGTGAAAAGTAATGATAATGGTTATGGAGATGTAAGAATCTGTACATTACTTTTCAGAAAACCATATCGATCAGCTGTTTCCTACCGTTGCAGTTTCATTCCATTACAGTCGGCTAACTGAGCCTCTAAGGCTCAAGACGGTAGCTGATCGATATTGTTATGTGAAAAGTAATGAAAATATATATAAAAAACACATAAAAATATCGATCAGCTGTTCCCTACGTTGCAGTTACATCCGATTACAGTCGGGTAACTGAGCCTTTAGCGCTGTTACTAGTACACTGCAGTACAGGGTGGGCCAAAAGAAACCAAGGGGTGTAAAAGTTTAATAACTTTTTTGTTTATTATTTTTTTTTTATTTTTTCTTTCAGATTATATAGACAACACTTGGAGAATTTATAATGGAGAGGTTCACAACTGAACAGAGAACCAGAACAATAGAATTTTATTATTTAAACCAGAGATCAATTATTTTAACGCAAAGAGCATATCGTCGACATTTTAACGTCAGAATTTCGCCCTCTGAAGCGATGATTCGTTGCTTAGTTAATCGTCATCACCAACATGGCAGCGTAAGAGATTTGCCTCGAACCGGTAGACCACGTTTAAGTCGCACTGCGGAAAATATTGAACGAGTACAGCAAAGTGTTAACGAAGCACCAGAAACATCTGGCAGAAGGCGTTCTGCTCAGCTAGAAATGTCTCGTACGTCACTACGGCGCATTTTAAAATAAGATTTACAGTTATACCCATATAAGGTGCAATTGGTCCAAGAATTAAAACCCGCAGATCATCGGCAACGTCTAAATTTTGCAGTTAAATTTCAAGAGTTGGCCAGAAATGAAATCAACTTTATTGAAAATTTGATTATGAGTGGTGAAGCTCATTTTCATTTGAATGGCTTTGTTAATAAGCAGAACTGTAGGTTCTGGGGTTCTCAAAATCCAAGAGCCATTCATCAACGCCAATTGCACCCCATCAGGTATACAGTATGGTGTGGGATCACATCTGAAAATGTCATTGGGCCCTACTTCTTCGAGAATGAAGATGGAAGTGCTGTAACCGTAAATGGAGAGCGGTATCGGTGTATGATAGAAAATTTTTTACGTCCTGCTCTTGAAAACACACCTGGTATGTGGTTTCAGCAGGACGAAGCCACTGCCCATACTGCCCAAGACACAATGGCACTTTTAAGTCAAATTTTTGGAAAGCGAATAATTTCTCGAAATTCGGAAATTATTTGGCCGGCGCGATCGCCAGATTTGACAGCACCTGACTATTTTCTTTGGGGTTTTTTGAAGGAGCGAGTATGCGTGAACAAGCCAGAGACAATCCTTGAACTCAAGGCAAACATTGTTGCAGAAATTCGAACGCTACAGCCACAAGTTTTGAAAGATGTTATGGAAAATGCTCTAAAAAGAGCCCATCAGTGCGAAGCTGAAAACGGTGGTCATTTAAGAGACATCATTTTTCATACTTAGTATAAAAAATTTCCATTTTGTATATTATATAATCTGAAAGAAAAAATAAAAAAAAGTTAATAAAAAAAAAGTTAATAAACAAAAAAGTTATTAAACAAAAAAGTTATTAAACTTTTACACCCCTTGGTTTCTTTTGGCCCACCCTGTATAATGCTTTGTTTTAATATACAACTTCACACCCAAACACCATCTGTCTTACTATAGCTAAAGGTTATGTTAGGTTAGGAAGGGTGGCGCTTTACCGCACCTCCACTCGAAGACCCAATCGGGTCCATTGTGAGTCCCTTCTGTTACCCAAAAAGTAATATTTATCCTCCAGAAGTGACCCTATTATCCATCACTAATCCACCGAATTCCCATGATGAAGCCCTTGATGTCCTCTAGTTTACACTTCCCGACATCAGTAATGCTTTCATGGAAACGTCTGCACAGCCATCTAAGCCTATGACGTTGCAGCTTCGGGATATGACAGATAATATATTCAATGGTTTCTAGTTCCTCTTCATTCCCACACATCCTACAAAAATCTGGAGTGCCAGTCTCCCAAATGCTGGTTCTTGCCCTGACCGAGCAGTGACCTGTCAACACGCTTATCATGATTCGCATCGCCTTCCTATTCATGTCCAGTAGTAGTTTAGATTTTCCTGAGACAAGTTTTGACCAAAAACCCCTCGAGACTCTACAATCCTCCCTACTTCACCTACTTCACTGTTGGTCCTGCTTTCTACCCAATTACTGAGTTCTTTATAGTAATTACCTATAGTTAGTTTCACCGATCGGTGAATTTACAGCTAAAGGTTTTTTAAAATTATACACTAGTTGTTTTATTTTGTGTGTGTAAGAACTTTGTTTTATTGCGAAAGCTGCAGTTAAGTGCATAACTTGGAAGTAGCGTGCAGCAGGGTCGGCGAAATTTGTACAATCATACTTTTTTTTGGTACTATTCAAAATCGAAAAGTACAATACTATAGCAATAGTTAATTTAGTACTTTTAAGGAATCTCCCCAGTTTTACTCCATATTTATTTTCAAACATTATTTTCATGTACATTGGTATCAACAACTACGATAGATGATAGTATTCATTCATAGTGTTGATAGAAATGATTTTATATTTTATTTATTTATTTTTTTTTGACAACAAAATTGTTGCACTATCCATTTTTAACACCTTATTATGCAAATTTGTTGCTGGTTTTGCTGTTGTTTTCTTTCATAATCACCTGCAGCTGTAGTTCATAGATTTTTAGGAATAAGACTATAATAAAACTTAACGGAGAGTGTATCAATATGTTGAAATTTTAATATTAGTCTTTTGTGTAACAAATTCCCTTTCACTTTCATTTCAATCAGCATTAAGTAACAACATATTTTTTTTTAGTAAAAGTATTTACGTACTCACACATACATACATATGTATATTAGTTTTAATGTTGACTCGAATATCTGTATGAATATTTAGGTTAGTCGGTCATTGGGTAGAATTTGTTTATATTTAAGTTTATTGGAACTATAATGCAATGAAAGCTACTGGGGCCCACAAAATAAAATGGTTTTTGCAGAAACTTGCATAGGGAAAAACCTAAAGCTTGCCTCTACCTCGTATGTTGAAATTTAAAGGGGCAACAAATGTTTTATAAAATATTTAAAAACGAAAAATTCCAACGTAAGTTCATTTGCAAAATTTATATAAAGGAGAGTTACTAGCGGTCTCCACTAGCCATGAACTTGGTATGTACATCATGTCGGACATCGCAAATGGCTAATGGAGACAGCGCTCATGTCCATGTTTCGTTCATGCTCTGACATCAATGCCCTAGCATACATACATATGTCTGAGCAACAATTTTCGCCATGAGATTCGTCGTCCGCAACTATTTGTTATATAAAGAAAAGAGACAGCACACAATTGGTAAATATTCTATTGCACTACCGCAAAATACTTTGATATGCCTGAACATGGACATCGCACGTATTCACCACAACAAAGCAATTGAAGCATTCTTTACAGTTGCTCTGTCAGCATCATGTTCATGTCATGTCATACAAGTCGATTATTTGAGGGGGCACTGGTCACCAAAGGCCATTATGAAGAATTTATTATCTAGAAGCGCGATTAATAATGAGATGTGTCTTCAAATTCACTCAAGATTTAAATTAAATAGGAAATGTGTAGATTTAGTATTAAATATTATTAATTGAAATCTAATGGCCTGTTTCACGATATCGAAAGAAAGCTTTCGTTTAAAAATGCGTATTGAAAACAATAATCAAATATGGAAATCGAAAGTTTTCTTTCGATATCGTGAAACAGACACTAAAATACATTGAGTAGACCGATACATGCAATATCGGGAAATAATCATTCTTTTGTTGAAATTTGCGGTGATCTTGTTGCACAAAGATAATCAGGCATTTTTGGTCAAATACAAGAGGGATGCCAAATAGCAAAAAAAAAACAAACAAAAAAAAACAAGGGAAACTATTTTTTTTTCTTATTTTTAATGTTTAAGACGAAAACGCTGCTAGATTAAAAAAATAATAATTGATAACGATAAAGTATGTTTGTACCATGTCTATGCATTATGTGTGTGTTTAAATTCTTAACTTCTTGGGACCCTTTTTTGTGCTATCATTGTTAAATTACTTTACATTGCATGTTTTAAAGTGGATCAAGGTCATGATAAATATGTAAAATATAGTTCTGATAATTTTTTTTTTAAGTAAAACTGTATTCTAAAACTAACATGAATACTCGTAGCTTAAATTCATTCACATTCACAAATAAACAAAAACAAAAAACCCCGTTTGCGTTCATAAAAAATACTTAAGAAAAGCACAATTTTCAACAAAACCATTAGATTAAACAAATTGTAAATACTGTTCCAATTTAATATTTTTCCCATTTGTTCTCTTATTTTGTCTTTATCAAAGCAGTCGACGTCAACACAGTCGGAAACGTGTGCAGTTAATGCAGCTCACCCTTTAACAAACAAAAGGGCACATGAGAGAAAAAAAACGTATGCCTTTTTTAAAAATTGGGGTTGCCATGTTGCAAATGAACAATAATCCGTTAAAAGATCGATTAGTATTGAGTAACAAAATGAAAAGTATTGAGCATTATTGAGAAATGAAAAGTAGCAGGATTTGAGAAGAAGTCACCTTCAGGGTGACCGATGACATTTTTCAAAAAGTGGTACCGAATTATCCAAAAAGGGCAACATTAAAAAAAAAAACAAGACAACTACACTAAACTTTTTATTTTTAATATATTATTATCGTGTCTGTCACGACTTTCGAACGTTTTCAATTAGAATGAAAATTTCCGAATCCGAAAGTCATGACAGACACGTATATAATTTGCTCTAAAAAAAGGGGGACAAAAAGTGGCAACGCAGTTCAAAAAGTTAAATTTGCCACTTTAGTCGGCCAACCGGTCATGCTGGTTACCTTCCTTATGAAAGGGATAGTGATAGAGAAGGCAGGTAGTGAAGGAAGAGATAGAGGAAAGCTTCATTCTTTTACAACTCTGCTTTTTGCACGTATTTTACAATGCAGTGTTGCAGCGCCTCTGGTTTCAATGAGGCGTATTAAATTTTCGATCATCGGTTTGTGGCAAAAATGAACTAGTGAACGAGTTCGACCCAAGTCTAAAAAGTCATTACAGTTCGAAAAAAATGTAGATAATAAGGTTTTGCGGATGGCAATACTATCGTATTCATATCCATACATACATGCAGTATATTTACAAACACACAAACGCACATGTGCTCGCATTATAATTACTGACTCTCAAACAAACAACTACGTACATACAATACATACACACATACATTACATATTTACATGCATGCACTCATACATAATTTAATTTATTATAAATTGACCCAATTTTCATTTTCATTAGATGTTGAAGAAGAAATTTAAAGAAATTATTGAACAAAGAATGCGTATTTGCGTTAATAAATATTGGCTGGTAGAATTTTTTACAGAAAACTATTTACATGCACATGTATATGTAAATATATATATATATGTACATTGTAAATACATAATTTTTTTATTCAGCAGTAATATTTTTTATTTAAAATTTAAACAAAATTTGCGCCCTACCGTTAAATACTCAAATTAGAGCGTGTGTGTGTGTGCGGCTTGTGCGTGTATGTATGTATGTGTGTGGGTGACTATGTAAATGCGTATAGAAATCCCTTATATTTTTATACTTGGCTGTTGATTTATTTAGTTGGTTGTAGTAGTTTTCTTTTAATATTTTTCTATTTTACATTGTGTTTTTTGTTTGTTGCCATTGTTTTTATTTAAGAATTAGATTCTTATAAGTAAGTAGGTCACCAAGATGATGATCGGCATCATTAACATAATGAACATTAACAGTTTTTTGTGTGTTTTAATTTACAGACCTTATTTATAAAAATTTTAAAGATTAAAAAAACCAGTCCGTTCACATTTGTTTTATTCGGGCATGTTTTGATATGTATGTATGTACTCGTAATGTAACGAATGTCAATTGTTGATATTCGCGAATACGAATAAGAATATTTGAAACGATATTCCCGAATACGAATACGAATACGAATATTATATGCAATATGAAATATAAAAAAAAATTGTTATGAGAAAGGACTTCACACTCTTGTTGGCGTATTTTAAAGTTAATAAAAAGTACCCAAAATTTTAATGATCGTCATTAAATAATATTTGAAAATGATAAAAAGCACAAATTTCTATAAAAAATTAATGTATTTGTACAAACTAAAATTTTTAGTCATTTATTTAAATTTCGTTAAGGATTTATTTATTTAATTTCTTTAGAAAAATATTCGTATTCGCCTGAAAATGGCCGAATATTCGACAATTTGAATACGAATACTCGTGCATCACTAGTATGTATTTACATTAGGGTGGCCGTTATTTTATTTTTATTTTTTTTTGATTTCTTCTACTCTCACCCCCCAAATCGGTTCAGTTTTATATAAAAAAAAAATACAAAAAAATTTCATACCGATAAGTTGTGTTTTAGGGGTGCGTCCGGCCCTCAGAGTTGGACCTCAACTCCATATATTCAATGCAAATTTTTTTTTATTTTTTTAAAATTTTTTTTTATTTTGATTATATGTATACATGTATGTGTTTGAACTAATTTAATATATATAAGCTTTTATTGTATATGCTTAAAATAAAACATTTCCATATAAATATAATTTTGTTACATAAAATTTAACGTATTTTGTTGGTTATTTTCCTCATTATTTTCTAAAATATTAATTTTAGCAAAAAACTTTCTTTGAAACTAATGTTGTTCACTTGAAGACCTAAAATATTGCCATTTATCATATTCTTGTAAAATGATTTTTTAAAAAGATAGTCATATGCAGAAAATTACATTGAAAAATGGGCTTGAAGGTTAACTTTGAGGGCCGGACGCACCCCCCAAAACGCAACTTATCGGTATGAAATTTTTATGTATTTTTTTTGCATAAAACTGAACTGATTTGGGGGTGAGAGTAGAAGAAATAAAAAAAAGTCTCCATACAATGTACATACAATACTGGAGAAAATGTTTTTTTTTTTGGCTTATACAATTATGTATCGACATGAATTTTGCAAAAAAAAAATATTTACGTGCCATAGCCGCCAACAAAGCGGCACAATTTTCGAACATAGTCTTATGGGTAAAATCGATCATTTGTGATGATAAATAATCGATTTTCGTAAAAAAACGAGGTCCAAAAAATGTGTCGGTTAAGCTTTTTGGCGGTTATGGCTCGTTTAGTTGCCAAGATATTACTCTTTAAAAACTTTCTGCCAGCTAACAACACGAGCTTTTTGGATTTACTGTACGTTTATATAATATTGTGTTATAATCTACAGGAGTACTTGAGATAAAGGGTGTGATAATTATGCGGTCTCTAGTCTGCGCAATCCAGCTTTTCAGGAATTATCTTTAGCTGGTTACTAATAACCTTTACATATGCCTTATTACCCAAATCTCTGCATACTTCGCTGGTGCAGCGTCACCTTGAATTTGCTTTTAAAGAAAAGTAATACTCAGTAATACTCATTAACGAAATTCTAGTCATGTTGAAATTTCTTATTTCAATATGGAAAAATATTAATTAACATTATTAACTAATTAATTTTATTTATTTTTAAGTATCTAAATATACATGTTCTATTATATGAATTAATATGACGCGTTCTTAGTTTTAAGTTGCAGCTTTTCCTTGAGTGTACTAATATTACTAGGTGTTACCTTCTTTAGGAAAATGATAGTTATATAAACGACAGCTAGTGAAGGAAGAGATAGAGAATAGCTTAATTTTTTTACAACTCCGCTTTTCGCAAGTTTCTATTTTAATAATTGCAGCGCCTCTGGTGTCAATGAGACGTACTAAATTTTCGAACCTATGCTTAGTAGCCATTTTATTGGTTATTGTCACTTCGCCGATGATTCTGCCGCACAATACCGACAAAGCGTGCTCTGATGTTACATTGGGATTAGTATCCGCTGAAGCCGGTGTAGTAGTTCAGTGACCAGTGTGTATACTATGCCTTTATCATTTGAACTATCCTACAACAACTGATAAAAAAAGACACTAATGTTCATCAGAAAAATGCTTGGTGTTAATTTTAATGACTGTGAGAGACTGGGTTTGAACCCAGGACCTTCAGCTTTGTAGTCAACGTGTTAATTACTTCAGCCAGAGTTCAAAAGATGATAGAATGAATGAAAGCTTTCGTGGGGATTTTCGAAGTCTAATCAGTGGCTTGTTGTTGGTAATACATACATCGGTAGCCTAGCAGGTGATATGCCTGTAGGACTTAATGGATAATGACTCGGCATTTTTCATTTCATTGCACTTTGTTCTAACCCCATGGGTTTTAATAGATGATGCTTACTATTGGCAACTAAGTATTGGATAGGGCTGCCATACGTCCTGGTTTTCCAGGATTTGTCCTGGACTTAGATAAATTGTCCTGGTGTCCTAGTCCACTCTTAAATTGTCCTGGTTTTTTTTTGTACAGGAAAATTTACCAGAAACTATACCTTTCTAGGCGGTATTGTTCCTTCTAATGACAATGGATTGTCCCAGAGTTTTCTAACTGGGTGTTAGTCATATAAATAAAATACATACATAGTATATCGGTATCTTGAATTCAAACCTCAACTGCAAACTTTGTAGGTCATTCACAAATATATTTTATGAATTAGTTTTGACACTGTTATCAATTGACTTATAAATAAAAATAAAATAAAATTTCCCTCACGCCACCCAAATATAACAGCCTAAGCCCTTTAAATACCCACCAACGTACAAGATCAATACAATTTAATGCCATTTTTAGACATTTTTGTCAAATATCGTTTAAGCGAATGTTCTTTCTGAACAAGAAAAAGTACTTAAACCATTTCATTCTCTCTACTTTAGAACTTAATAATTGTAAAAAGTCTCTTTTTCTCTTACATTAAGCTTCATAGACGTTTCTTTTACTCATCTAATGGAAAAAATGTTTAAGGGCTTTTAATTAAGTTTGTTGATGATTTTTGAAGATAAAGAAAACCCAGCAAACATATAGGTTTGATAAAAATTAAGACGTAACGATCAAAATTTAATTTTTTGTTTAATATGAGTTGGGAAACAAAGTATTCTGAACAAGAAGGTTTTTGTTTTAAATGTATTAAATAAATGAGAAATTCTTAGATTTAATTGAACTGTAGTGAATTTTAATCAGAATTAATTTCTTAATCAGGCTTAAGTTCAGTAATTTAAATTCTTATTGAATGAAATATTTTTTTTATTATTATGTGAGCTTCAAAAGAAGAGATGAAAAATTAAACTAGACTTTATTAGTTGGGGGAAATACCGATATTTTTCTGTGCAGCCACGCACTTCATCAGCACCCATTTCTATCTACTGGGGGTAGAGATTGTTATTAACATCAGCTATTTAACGTAAATTTTCAATGAAATGGAATCTTAGAAATGATAATTTGTGTGTAATATTTATCGATATATTTATTTGCTTGCCGTAACGATAATGTGATTCTGTAATTTTTTTAAAGATAGTGCTTTTCTTACCATTTATTCGTATATCTTGTGGCATCTCTGCATACAAAATGTCAAAACAAGCAAAAAGCACAGGAAAGACTTAAAAAAAACTAAATGAATTTCAGCTTATGATTTCACTTTTATTACTTCAAGCGACAGCGGATATCGTTAAAATATGTTACCGGATAGCAAAGTCGATAAATTTTCGTTATATTTATTATAGCGATACGATTATTGTAATAAAAGTTACTGAATCCAGGCACAGTGATTGGCTGTTGTGGTCTCGTCGGTGTGAAAGCACAAAAGTTCTTTTCTAAAGGTTTACACATTGTGCATATGGCTTGAACGTAGCTGCCTTGGAGCGACTTCTCAATAGATTTTCTCTATGGATCTCATTCCAGTTCCAAGGATTGGCACTCCTAGTCCATTCAGCGACTACTGTTAAACCACTAACAGAGCTATGGTATGTGCAAAAAATACTAAAGTTTAGACTTTTCGCCACCAATGTGGAGCGATTTTACGAAGAGAACTGTGCTGGAATTTGCCCAGAACAAGCCACTTTAAAAGAATATTTTAGATTGAAATTCAAAGCAGACAGTAGTTCGGAAAAAAAACCTTAATTGCATACACTTCTCTTTGGATTAACAAAAAAAGAAAAAAAAAAAAAAAAAAACGACTTGATATTAACGTTTTTACTATCAAACATGATAAAACCATCGTATATTAAACATACGACCTTGTGTTTGTGTGTTGGGCAGCATTAGAAAAAATAATGTATAGCTGTATTGGTTAGTAGTTTTTTTTTTTAATTTTTATAATGGCAATGCTGTTGTGGTAGTGTTGGCGTTGAAAAATGGGGAGATTATTTGTATTTTCATTGATGTTATTGTTGTTGTTTTTGTTGCAGTTCCAAAATTTAAAAAGTAGGCCAATGGGTCTTTAGGTGAAGTGTTTTTTTGTGTTCTTTTTGTTTTTTCGTCTAATCTTAAAATATAGAATTTTTATGCTTGATAGTGCCTTTGTATGTATGTATGTATGCGTTTGTGCGTGTATGGGAGCGTGCTTATGTTGTGTGTTGGGAATTGATATTTACATATTTTGTTTGTCTGCTTGTTCTATTTCTGATTGTTTAATTGATCTATTTTCTTTTTATCTTGCGTTGTGTATGGTCTTTGCAGTTGCACTTTGTTTGTTGTTGTTTTGTTTCCATGTCTGATCGCAGTCTTGTTGTTGTTTTGGGCCTAGGGGCAACATTTTTTGAGTGTTTTTTGTTCCTAACAAGTGTTTATTAATAGACATGTTCATTTTTGAATTGGTTTTTCCTTAATTACATACATATGTACATACATATGTATGTATATATGTATGTGTGCATGCATTTATTTACAATTTAAATTAGTTATTTTGTGATTTCTTATTTTCAAGAATTTTATAAGTATGGGAATGTACTGAATTTGCAGAACTTTTAATTATTATGAAATTTTTTGGAAGTTAATTTCAGCTGTTTTGTTGTTTTTGTGATTTTGCAATTATGTATGCTATTCTTGAGATCTTGGCGGCCTGCTGGGTGCAGTTAGTTTGATAAAGGAACTAGACCTTAAGTGGAATTGCTTTAATTAAAAAAAAAATTGTTTTGTTTCATAAAGGTTTTATAAAACAAATTTTGTATAAAGGATAGCTTTTGTAAATACAAACGCTTTTCGATTTGAAATTTGTATGGAAAAATTTTTTTTGAAATGAAATTTCGTTATTTTTCAGAAAAATTTTGAAGCGTTTATACATGAAGTTTTTTTTACAAAATCTGCCTATAAAAAACTGTTTCATAAACTTCTTATAAATATTTTGTATGAAAAAAAAAAATCTAAAATCGATATTAACTCTGGCAAAAAAAATTAATCAAATCAAAATATGTAGATCGCTTTCTGGATGAACATTAAATATAACATGCATGCGGGTGACACTGTGAAGTCTGATTTTTGATTTTCGGTCTGCGGATGGAGGGGCGTGGCAAAATCCAATTTTCGTATTGCACCACCAATGCCATATATGTATATACATAAATTAATTTTTTTTTGCTTTTTATTATTTTATTTTATTTTATTTTACTTTTTTTGAAAGCCGTTGTCATGTTTTTCAAAACGAGATATCGAACTCTTAAATCGGCTATGTAGTTCCGAAAATATTTACAAAAAACCTATGATAATAATGATCCAATATCAACATTTCAAAACTTTCGAAATGTTGCATTAAAAAATCCGACTTTTCGTAGGGCGAGCAACGCGCTATTTTATTATAAAGAAGAAATATCTAAACAAGACTGCATGAAAATTAATATTTCAGTTGTTAAAACAAAAAAAAAAAGCTTTTTTGTAATTGCTTCTAAATTCTTGTTGAATTTTATTACAATTCATTAAAAACTAAAGAAAGAAGAATTTTTAAAATCTATTCCACATTATAATTAGCAACATTGAATTGCTTGTTGAAGAACTTCAATGTTTACTCAAAAGCAGATGCACATACATACAAACATACAATTCAACAGCCAGTAAAAATAATCGTATAAACGATTTGCCTTAGGGATTGCTTAGTACAGAAGCAAATTACGTCATTTAACAAATTAAATTAAAAAAAAACACTAAACTAAAACATAGGAAATATCAACCAATTTCTCAATAAGACGCTTAACTCCTCTGACCTCTGCTAAATCCAAAATAAATTGAAATTACCTACATAATGCCACTAAAGGCCGTGATACACTGTCATACAAAGTCGTGCGATCTACGAAAAAATACATCGCTGGTATGATGAAGCTTATGAAAATTTTCAAAAGACAATAACAATTCATCATACCAGGGTTGTATTTTTTCGTAGATCGCACGACTTTGTATGATAGTGTATCACGGCCTTAAATAATTTTGTTTTTGAAGAAATCGCTGTGAGAAAGACAGAAGGAGAAAGTATTTCAACCTCTGTCTCTCACCCAGCTCAATTTAGACTTAGCAAAGTAAACTTTGCGTGTCTAAAAGGGACGTTGAATACACCGTGAACTGACAATACAAATTAAAAAAATAAATAAAAAAACTACAATTGTTAGAACGATCGAGATATTATTTGATAAACTATATAATACATAGCTACATATGTATATGCAAGCAACAACACCTGCACACATCAATTTTTAATACACGAACTAAATATGTTATGATCGAAAGTTACTTAAAGCTACCGTTTAAAAATTATTAAATATTAAATATGGTGAGACTCTCTGGATGTTGCTAACATTCGTCTAGAATCTAGAATGTTAAGTATTGTGGCTAAGAACAGCAAAGTTAACATCGTGGTATTCCAGCAGTGAATAATCAAACATTGTGGGCTTCAAAGCACTTAATAACAGTGTGAAACAAAAAAAAAACTTTGATTAAATAAAAATTGTACATTTGTGACATACAGAAGTAAAGTTTTTAAAAGGTAAAAAATTTAACATTAATTATTGTTTAATATTATTGGGACAACTTGAATCCGAATTCGGTGTACTATTTACTAATTTTGTTCACTTTTTTTTGTTCTTGGGAAATATTTCACGTGAACAAAATGTTTGCCTTCTATTCCCGATAAGAGTTATTATTTTCATGAAACAAGTTTAATTTGACAATAGAAACCCTAGAGAAAGAAAACCTCGAAAAATTCATGCTAAGTCATTTTTCATAGCCTTCTTTTTCTATCGCGAATAAAAAGAACGCACGGTGTCACCGGCTAGGAACGTAGTTCCTTACATTTACTTACCATTTAAATTTCATCAGAATCGGCTAGATAGTTTCAAAGATGCAGAAATCGCCCTCTACCCCTCCCCCCTCGTTCACCTATTGCTCCATGTGCTTTCCTAGACTCAGACCTATCTATGTTTCGAATTTCATCAAAATCGAATCGGAAAATAATTTTTCCCCACCTCCCCTCATGCTTCTATTAAAAAAAAACATAACCTATGTGTCCATATAGACTTAGATCTATGTATCTATCTAGAAACAAACAAAAAACTTACTTTTGCATTTAGAATATTAGTTAATCCTCGTCCAGACTTCTAATTTTTGTTGCTGAAATTTTTAAAATTCTGCTTTGAAACTGCAGAAGTGTCCACATTAGGAAATTCTAGTTTTGCAATTATGTAATAAAAAATTCTATTACAGAACAAATTTCCCTGAAAAATTAACAATTCTATTTAATTTTTGTTATATTTTGTGTTTTTCGTACAATTGAAGAAAGAAAATACCATAAAACGTCAAATACATTTAAATTAACAAGGGAGGGCTTCAAAACACAAGCACAAAAAACTGTGTACCCCTCCCTAATCTTCTCACCACGCTCACATATAAACTCAAAAACTGCTGCAACAAAAATTTCAAGTCTGGACAGGGACTTAGCAGAGACTTCTTCAGCTATCACTGTTACGAACCTTTTATCCAAATCAAGTACCTTTTAGCAAATCCACAAAACATATTGGAGAATACCAAAAACTAGGAAAAAAATTCCAGGAATTCCCCAGCACTTCCCCGGAAAATTACGGCAACACTGAAAATCGAAAATATCCGCAGTGTCAGCACCATTATAACCATTATTACTATGTAGTTGTTAC